>CM034157.1:261731158-262931158 GCA_019776745.2 Taxus chinensis
CAAATTGTGATGACTCTCTTTGAATGCCCTTCCTATGAAGTAGATGAACCCTTTTTAGTTGAATACTCTCTGTCAATACTAATAAGAATGGGTAAGACATAGAAAATTATAGTGAGTGAATGGGTAAGCCTAAACCCTAATCCCTAAACCTTAAGCCTTAAACCCTGAGCCATAAACCCTAACCCCTAAACCCTAAACCCTAAGCCTAAACCCTAAACCCTGAAACATTAAACCCTAAACCTAATGAACCCTAAAACCTTAAACCCTAACCCTTAAATCCTAAACCCTAAACCCTAAACCCTAAACCCTAAACCCTAAACCCTAAAACCTAAACCCTAAACCCTAAACCCTAAAACCCTAAACCCTAACCCTAAAAACCCTAAATCCTAAACCCTAAACCCTAAACCCTAAACCCTAAACCCTAAACCCTAAACCCTTAAGCCCTAAACCTAAACCCTAAACCCTTAACCCTAAACCCTAAACCCTAAGCCCTAAAACCCTAAACCCTAACCCTAAAACCCTAAACCTAAACCCTAAACCTAAACCCTAAACCCTAAACCCTAAACCCTAAACCCTAAACCCTAAACCCTAAACCCTAACCTTGAGCCCTAAACCCTAAACCCTAAACCATAAATCCTATACCCTAAACCCTAAAGTATGAGCCCTAAACCCTAAAACCTAAACCCTAAACCCTAAAACCCTAAACCCTAGCCCTAAACCCTAAACCCTAAACCCTAAACCCTAAACCCTAAACCCTAAACCTTGAGCCCTAAACCCTAAGATAAACCCTAAACCCTAAACCCTATACCCTAACCCTAAGCCCTAAACCCCCCTAAACCCTAAACACTAAATCCTAAACCCTAAACCCTAAACCCTAACCATAAACCTTAAACCCTAAACCCTAAAATTTGAACCCTAAACCCTAAACCCTAAACCCTAGCCCTAAACCCTAAACCATGAGCCTTTAACCCTCAGCCTTAAACCCTAAACCCTAAACCCTAAACCCTAAACCCATAAACCTAAAGCCTTAACCCTAAACCCTAAACCCTAAACCCTAAACCCTAAACCCTAAACCCTAAAACCTAAACCCTAAAGCCCTAAACCCCCTAAACCATGAGCCCTAAACCTAAACCCTAAACCCTAAACCCTAAACCCTTAAACCCTAAACCTTAACCCTAAGCCCTAACCCTTAAACCCTAAACCCTAAACCATAAACCATAAACCTTAAACCCTAAACCCTTAAATAAACCTTAAAGCCCTAAACCCTAAACCCTAAACCCTATACCTTGAACACTAAACACTGAGCCCTAAACCCTAAACCCTAAACCCTAAACCCTGAACCCTAAACTCTAAACCCTAAACCCTAAATTTTTACCACCCTAAACCCTAAACCTTAAACCTAAACCCTAAACCCTAAACCCTAAACCCTAAACCCCATGAGCCCTAAACCCTAAACCCTAAACCCTAAAAATAAACCCTAAATATTCCTAAATTTCCTCCAACACTTCCAAGATTCTCTGACATCACCTCCAGATACTTAATATATTTCTTGAACTCTCCCAGAGGGTGTTTGATTAGCTCAGAATGGCCTTTTTAGGCCTCCAGAGGAAGTTATCTTCCATCAAGTCACACTGAACTCATCAATCATCGTATCCAATCATCCCTACACATTGAAACAAACTTAAAAAAACCTTGTTAATAATTTCTTTTGATCCAGGTTGAGAGTGGTACTGAGGCAGGTTGGCTAGAGGAAGGACACACCATTGACCAGGAAGTGAAAGATGCATTCCCTAAGCTTGTAAAGTAGGTACTCATCCATAGTATGATTTTACCATATTCTAAGACAAAATTAGGGATTCAACTCCATGCTCATGGGAAAATTCATGAGTCCATATATTCGATCAGTTGTCGCTACCTTTGGGAGTTGTGAGGTTTGTAAATTCTAATTTTGACACATTTAACACTCCTACAAATGTCAATAACCAATCCAAAAGGCCCCAAAACCTAAACAATGACTATATTCTTTCCCAAAATAGACATCGATTGTATAATTTAAACCCTAAAAGCTTTAGGTTGAATGCTGAAATCCTAAAAAATACCTATGTACTGACCAGGTTAGAATATGAAAAACCATCTTCTAAACCGTGACAGATGGAGCTGTGAGACTAGTTCCATAAGGTGCAGAGTGACCCTAACTTCTTATATTTACTAAAATAAATTTAAAGTATAAGAAATAATAAAGTATAAATATTAATTAAAGAAAATTTTAGTAAATATATCCCTCCCATAAACACATATACCACATAACACATAGGAATGCGAGTGTGTTATAACGTGCTCGTGTTTCATCTTCTATGGGTTTGAAAATCCCAACCCATAGGCTTGGATTTTCCTTGGATCTCCCACCCTAAGCCTTGGACTGTGCAATCCGTGAATGGATTCATGTTTTACAAGAAAACATCAAAATCTCATGTGTACACCCCAATATTAAATGTGTTATAACGTAATATTCCAAAAAAATTATACTACGATGTCAAGCTTGGTTTTATCTTGGTGACGATATGCTTCTTTCTAAAATCTGATTAGTTTAAGGCTTTCATCCTTAATTTCTTTTACTAGTGCCTTATTTTCTTGTCAAAATGTATGCATACGTTTTTGTACACAATTTATGATTTTTTCAACAAAATTTCAAAAAAAAACCTCTCTTCGAAACTCCATTCTACACACACTAAAAAAAAAAAAAAATGACTTTTTTTCTCAAAGTTATGGGGGTGTACACACAAATATTTCATTTTTGGGATGTGTGCACTTTGAAAATTAATAAAAAATTATATATTCATCCAAAAATTATGAAAAATTAGTGGGACCTTGTACATGGTTTTATCTAACTTTCTACTGAAGGGATTTTAAAAATAAATTATATAACTAAAAAAATGGGGGGGCACACACACAATAGGTTCTTATCTTTTTGACACAAAAATAGACATACTTTGTGTGCGCACCACATTTGACCCTCTTAATCTCCACCATTTAAAAAAAAAATAGTAGTTTAGAAACTAGATTCTAAGATCTATTATACTCATTCTTATCACTTTGTCAAATTTTGAGCATATGCATGCCGAATTATTAGATGAAGTTCAGGTTTTGTTGATTTCAGGAAAAAGTTGTCCCTTTTTTACCCCCTTTTTACAACAATTTTTTTTCTCATATATTATATTGATTCAAAAATCCTCGATAACATACAAAATCAAAATCAATGTCTTAATAAAGCCATGTAGGTATATACAATTATATACATTGACAAAATATAAATCTAAGTCGATATGCCACGAAGCCAGACAAAAATAATTGTATACATCTAAGCTATGGGGTATCATAAAATAATCTAGTTCTCTTTAACTACGTCGGGAAGGTGACTCGGGACACATTACTGGAATGCCCCTCATTCCATTCAGACCTCCTATGCTCAAAGGATGCTTGTAGCTCCATCTATCAATACAAATAAATAACATACCCATGAGTATACAATTACTGGCATATAAAATGACATTACTTAAAAATAAATACTTACTGCGGTCTGATGATCACTAGCAATCATCATCTACCTATCACGATCATCAACAAAATCAGTACGAGGTGCATGAAATGGAGTAGTCAACTCCTCCTGTTGGCAATCATGATGAAGAAAATTAGAATTCGCTTGAATTTTATTTATTTATACTGCATGATGTTATTTAATACAATCTCTTCATTATGAAAATTAATTTACTAGTGCATACCTGTGTAAGAGGCGTGAGTAGAAGTTGTGCCCATAGACAACTCCAATATCTAAAGAACGTTCAAATCTCAACAGGATACTACAATGACATCGTCAACCAAAATAATAATAAAACTCACATTAGTAAATTTTCCAACATGCGAAATCGTACTGACATTTGCCAACATGTGACACTGGATGTATAGTTTGACCCTGTAATTTTATAAAAAAAACACATGTACCGACATTCAATTTTCAACATCAAAACAATTGATTAACATTTTTAATTATAAGATTTTGTACTATATATATATATATATATATTACCAATATACCTAAGGGGATGAATTTCCCGTGAAATTACTGTGAAGCAGTGGAGTGTGATACTGGATATATAGTTTGCAACCCATAATTTTATAAAACATCAAATTCACAATTGATTGACATTCTCCAATACATAATATATATATAATTGCAATTCATCTCATCTAGACATCTTGTGGTCATGATATGTGGAGGCTGAATCTACGTAGATCATCTGTGATGATGATAGCCTCCAATATAGAATCATGGACACTCCTCTCAACCTGTGGAGACACTCTCACTCAGGTTGTGGAGTATGTCACGTCAACCACGTAGGTCCCTATACTCCCAAAAACATGACACTCTATGGTATATGATGTCTTCTTCCTAAAGGGATACCTAGGATCATCACTCTGGGAGAGACGAGTGGCATTCTAAAGCACTGAATGTGTCAATGATCTGATAGAACCAAGGGTTTGAACCTCCACTGTCACCTTCACAACAGTAGGGACTGAAACATGATGAATAGGTGGGTGGGAAATGGGTCTAGCTGGCATGTTCTACAACCGTTGTGCCCCCTCTCTATCTTATGCAGTGCCCTTTCCTCTGCCCTAAAAATCTTGATGTCATAATAGTTAGGTATTTTATTGAGGAAAAACTTGCAATAGAGTTTCCTCAAGAAATATTGTGGCACCTCAAAATTATTACAGGTTGGTTGGTCAAAAACCATCCACCACCTATCCCAAAAATTATTTTTTATCCCCTCATGATTACACCAGTGGATGGGGAATATTTTGCAATCCAATCGTAATGGTGCATTTGTTTTAGGATCAGTAAATAATGCACACAATTTGTCTTTTGTTATTTTTTTCTTCTTCACTGCATCATAAGACAACTTGTCAGCATGAAAATTATCAGCAATTGGTTTTAAAACTCTCCCATGTGTTTATTTGTCCAACCACATTATCAATATTAGATAATAATGATCCTAAAGATGTAGCTAGGTTTTGACGATGTGGATTTGTGGCATTAGGGTTTCTTAAGGTTTCTATCAAACCCTCAATTTGTACTTTTTTGTTTTCAATCTCCCCCCAAAAAATATTTTGGGTGTTAGGAGGATGTCATGTCATTGAAGGGGGTGTTTTAGGGATGTTTTCTTCTTCATCTTGGTCTGTACGGGTGAATGTGAGGGTTTGAATAGGAGATACATAAACATATGAAAATTAAAAAAAAATAAAAAATCAAAAAATATCCAAAAAAAACAGATTAATAAGGAAAATAAACCTAAAATAAACTATAACTGACCTTTTAAGCTCGCCGTCATCCTGTCAATTCAAGGTGTCACAAAGTGTTCAATGCCACAGATATATCCAAAACACGTTCGTTTTTTTTAGTCGCTCACGTTTTGCCTCAAGTTTAGGTTTATTTTGAAAAGTGAACTAGGCTCTCGGGTTTCGACTGTGTTTTATGACAGTCGAAATGTGAGCACATTATAATTTCCTTGTGTTATGGTTCAGTAAATCCACCCATAACATGCTCGTATTATAACACGAACTTTATTTTCCCCTACCACCTTATAGCATGAACGAGCCATAATGCAAGTGTGTTATGGCCAAAATGGCCAAAAAGTAGATTTTGTCCACTTTTTGGCCCCCCAACTTGGTGCACTTACCCTTAGGAGGATCTTTTTGTGCATGTTCTTCTTTGATTTCTGGTGAAACTATGGCCTTATCTTGCTAACAAATTAGAGCTTGCACCATAAAATATTTATCCCTCAAATAATTTAATCCAAACTCACAAGCATATTGATTGTGGGGATGATCAAATGGATAACACCACTCAAAATCTTGTATCACGTTATTTTGTACTAGAACAAGTGATTTTATTGAGCTGGGGCTTGTAATTTTTTTGTGGAGGAGTTACTATTTGAAGAGGCAGCTGCATACTTGGCCCTTGTATTCTCTTCATTTTATGGCCTTTTCTGTAACCTTAATTTGGATAAGAAGGCCTTTGTTGTTGATAACCATGATTGAAATTCTAATCTAAGGATTGTCCTTGATTATAATTTGAGAAATTCCTAAAGGTCTAAGCTTATTGTCTCTTGAAGGAGACAAAATCATTATATCATATGTTAACCACAAGTCTAAGATCATCATCATCATTTTAATTTTGAGAATAAGAAGTGAAAGTAGTAGATGGGGTATTTTATTAGGGAATGGGAGTTAAAGAGGGTTGAGCATTTTAAATCAAATCAATAAATAAGGGCATGGAAAATCTAGGAGTTATTTTTGTAGTTTGAATCATGAACTTCTCATCGCTAATGGCTATTGGATATGCATAAGGTATTTTAACTCCACCCATAGATTGGACTATGACAGCTATATCAAACTCAAGCTCTTAACAAATAAAGAAATGCACCTTGGGGTGTAGGTCCTAGAAGAGATGGAACTATTTCCCATGTCTTTTGAAATCTAAAATTGAAATTTGTCATGAGTTCATTTGGAGCTCTCTTGATGGTTGTCAGTTATTTTAACAAGGAGATGTTGTCTTATTTCTCCTCAAACTGATTACAAAGGGATGTTCCAAGCTCATCACAACCGTGAATAGAAGCAGGTCATAAGATTTTGTACCATTGAAGTACTTTTCCTTTAAATGATGAAGCTAAAAGCCTGACTGCAACATCATCCTTAGTAAAAAAAATGGACTGAACAAACATTGGCAATATCTTGGATATGGTCAGTAGGGGTGGTCTGATTTTCACTAGTGAAGCAGGCAATACTCTTTAAAGTAGATATGGTATATCATTATGGGAATTCAAAGAAAATGGACTACCACCACTGAAACTAACAAAAAGAAAACTCCTCTAATGAGCCATGAAAGTAAGTAGTCTTAAAATATTGGAAGAAAGTGAGAAAGGCATACCAGGAGGAGGATTAGAAAGAATTCTTCTTAGAGGAGATGGTGATCTTTGGACTGTTCTACCTCTTCTTCTTCTCCTTGGTGAAAAATACAAATATTCAAAAGCTTCACCATTTGCTGCAGTTTGTCTTATTTTTATTCTTCTCATGTAAAAATAAATATACAAGACTTCTTAAACTAGAAATTTTGAGCCAGTGAGTCATCAATTGTGTTGAAACAAGCCTCCAAATGCTAGAAGTCACCAATTTTACTTTCCCTGACGAACTCATTGCCACTCTTTCACTCAGTGAGGAGTTGTATCCAATGACCCTCTTCTTCAATGGATCCAAATGCCAGCACGGCGGAGGGGTCGGCATTGTTCTCATTCCTTTGGATGCTAAACCTATGCCTCTTTCATTCTGGCTCGATTTCCCCTGCACTAATAATACAACGGAATACGAGGCCCTTGTTTTGGTTCTCCAGGTTGCGTTACACTTAGGTGTAAAATCTATTAACATTTTTGGTGACTCTCAACTGGTCGTCAATCAAGTTACGGGCATCTACCAATGTAAAAATGAGGAACTTCAAAAATACAAACATTACGTGGATTCACTTTTGACCTTATTTACTCATTATTCTATCCAAACCATTCCCCGCTCAACTAATAAATTTGCGGATACTATGGCTTGCTTAGCCTTGCAAATTCCTACCTCACCAACTGACTCTGACATATTTGTCTTGGTTAAACAACTCTTTGCCCCATCTTACTCAGCCCCAAAGGTTGGTATGATAAATAATGTATCCGTTGATTCGCAAGATACTTGGTATCACCAATTTCACAATTACCTTACAACCTCTGTTCTCCCATATGACCTTACGAGTAATGGAAAACGTGCTTTTCTTAAAAGTGTTTCTCGTTACATCATCATGGGGGGACTCCTCTATAAACGTGGCTTTGATGGCATCCTCCTTCGATGTCTAACCAGCATGGAGGTCACCTATATCATCCAACAAGTCCATGACGGTATTTGTGGTGGACATTTTAGTGGCCTTGTCGTGGCCAAACGGATCCTTCACCTAGGCTATTATTGGCCTACTCTTAATAGCAACTGCTACGAATATGTTAAGCATTGTGTTATGTGTCAACAACATGCCAACCTTCAACATACTCCTAGCCATCCACTACAGGTCGCACGAGATCTTTGGTCTTTCTCCCAATGGGGTTTAGACCTTATTGGTGAGATTCACCCGCCCTCTTCACAACGTCACCGTTGGATAATCACAACAACCGAATATTACACTAAATGGGTGGATGCCATTCCACTCATTTCAACTAAAAAAGAAAAAATCGTATAATTCATTAACCATCACATTATCTGTCGTTTTGGTGTTCCTCATCGCCTGATAATAGATAATGGAAAATCTTTCAAAAATAAGCTGTTACAAGACCTTTGTGACAACTTTGGTATCAAACTTAGTTTCTCATCACCTTACTATCCACAAGCAAATGATCAAGCAAAATATTATAACAAAACCCTAACCAAAGTTCTCATGAAAGTCGTTAACGATTCTGGAAGTAATTGGCCTGATCACATCCCCTTTTCCCTTTGGGCTTATCGTACCAGCATTCGTAATTCCACTAATGCCACACCATTTTCTTTGGTATATGGTACCGAGGCTGTCTTACCTCTCAAAATACAAATACCCTCCCTAAGAATATCTCTCCAGGATATTCTCACCAATGATAATTTCCACCAAGAGCGGTTAGCCCAATTGGAGCTTCTTGACGAGTGTCGTCTTACAGCTCTTGACCACCTTCAAATCTATCAAAAGCACATCAAACATTCTTATGATAAGTGACTTTATGTAGCGTACCTTTAAGGTTGGTGATCTTTTCATCAAAGAGAATCAACATGTAACCAAACTAGAAAAGAGAAAACGTGGAAAATTTTCTCCTAATTAGATTGGGCCTTACATTATCACTTACACTTATGGATCAGGAACTTATCATTTAGCTTCTCTTAATGGTAAACTTGAGCCTGAACCCCTTAATTCATCGCATCTTCGTCCATTCTACTATTGAATTTAGTGTTATATCACTTCTTATCTACCTTGCGCTCATCCCTTGAGCTCGTTTACCACCTCATACACTTTGTTTCATGCAGCTCAAAATAGAATCAAACTCACATGGTTTGGTCATCATCTCCGCCTAAAGATGCCTTCCCCCTTTTTTAGTCTATTCCATGACTTAAGAGTATCAAAATAACACGTTCTCAATTATAAACTTATGGGATTTTCTTGAGTCAAACTTCCTACAAAACTAGATGCTTCATGCCAAACGAACATCTAGACCTCTAAGTTATACATAGATTACTCCCTCGAAGGACAGCTATGTGCAAAGCCACATTTGCTATTATAAATAGACTGCTCCCTTGAAGGACAGCTATACACAAAAGCTACATTTGCTACAATAAATAGACTTCTCCCTTAAAGGATAGCTATACAAAGTCAGCCTTTATCAGAAGCTTCTCGCATTGCTCAGCTTCATGAAGAGCTCAAAAAAAACAAAATACATATCCCATGTAGACTTCCCGCATCAATTAGTCTATATCTAGAAAAGTAAAAAGCAGTATTCCAAAAGAACTTTTGAGTCATGGACTTGTCTATTTAGGTTTGGTTCTCTTTTTTCAGAATAATCACCTTATAACAAGTTCTCTGCACCCCAACTATATCAGCCACTTCACCTCACCATTCGTCAAAGAAACAAAACCCAAGGGACGTGACGTATATCTGATATATTGTGATTATACAACTCTTTTCACCTATCAAATTCTCACATATGTAAGGTACCTAGGGATTTAAGCTCATCCTACATTTATATGTGGTTTGTTTATCTCTTCTCAACTACGGGACATTTTTGCCTCTTTTACTCAAATTTAGGATTATGTGTTGACCTTAATCAAGACATGGTTCCCTACTACTTGGGTACGCTAACTTTCGCTTCACCTATACCTACACCAACATCGCCAATTCATTACCAACACCAACAAAATTACCCTACCAATATCAATATTGTTTACCAACCAACAAATTGCCTAACCACAACCAAAATTTCCTGAATTTTCACCTCTCCCTAGTCCTAAGGGAAAACTACATCAGTCTGAGGCCCCTCCTTGCTTTTTGTAATGGGCTATGTAGGTAGCACTTAAGAGACATGGGGTCTCCCAAGGTTAGCTTTACCATCCCCTACCATAACCTATCATTTGTGGTAAATATAAATCTTTTTTTGTATTTCTATTTGATCACATTCATCTTTCTCATTTTTAAAAAAACAAAAAACATTCAAAACACAACCATTCTTATTATTACCGTAACTCAAATCAACCTACATAATTAATTTTTTATTTAGATGTTAAACAAATACATCTTCTATATCATCGATGCGCAGGTTCGGTATCCTTATTTATTCTTATACCTCTATGAAATTCACTTAGACCCTATGCACCTCATCCCAAACCAGGTGTTGATCGTGATCTCCGACGTCAGCTACCTGCGCCTGCCCATCCTCGAAATTGCTACTTACTATCAGTTCCTCCCAACTAATACTACCAATGATCTCCTATGGACATATATTCCCCCATCCGCCCTCGGTCATGCGGAGGAATACTTTCCTCTAGTCTCTCCACTCGTGACTCCGCAACCGCTGCCAACCTTGTTGCCTCAGGGTGTGCTCTCATTCACACCACATTTGAAGCTGGTCAAACCCTCATTGGTGATCAAATATCCAGCTGGATCACAGCTACTGTTGGCTGATCGTCCCTCCCACGTGAACCTCGCAGCTCTACTACCCACCATAATCTATAAGCCTTTGTCACTGCCTGCATACATTGGTCTTCCTGTAATTGGGAGTCTCAATATTCTAGAACACATCTTCTAACATCACTGTCATCTCCCCTGTTGGCAGAAAGAAGGTATTCTTTTCTGGATTCCATCTCTCAATCAACACCTGCAACATAGCATGATTGCATGTGATTTGTGAATAATAGCAGATTCCACTTAACCCCCACACAGTTTATCAATGCCCACTCAGTTGGTGTTACATCCGCTCGGACTTGTGACAATCAAAGCTGGCACACTATCATTCATCCTCAACCCTGCCTCTGCCTGCATACATCAAATCAACAAACAACCATTCAATAAATCAAATCCCCAAGTGTTTTTTCTCACATTCTAGAATTTCATACAGTAACTGATATCGGTTATAGATAAGTGATACCGGTTACCTAACCTGATACCGATTATCTCTAAACGATACCGGTCACTGTCAATCCTATACAGCCTGCTTAAAAACACCACTCTACGATAATTATTTGCTCATTTACCCCTCTCTGTACCTACAAACATACCTAAAACCCCTGCTTACCTACCCCATAACACTCACCCCATCCCAAACCCTTGCCTATCACCTTTTCTTTTTCATCTCTACCCACTTACCTTCCCTCATCCTATCCATAAAACATGCAAGAATTGAATTACAACCAAAAATTTTACCTCTTGGGCCGCAGCAGCTTGAGGTGGAACCTGTCTTCCCTCTCGTCTCTGCCCACTGGATGCTTCTCCTTGTTCAGCCATGTTCACCACCCTCTTCAATATAACTTGCCTTTCTGCCTTCTTAATCTCAGCCCACAATCACTTTACCTATCTCTTTCCTCCTTATCACTCAATTCTCCCATGTAATTACCTATATCAGTCGTCAAACAGCGTCGCATTCTCGTATTTAACTTGTTGCATGACTCTAAAAATAAGAACTTAAGTTGCCTCCCAAGCTTTTCTATTTTTAGAAAAGCTCATTTTAGCATAACCGATATCGGTTACCTAACCGGTATCGGTCATATGTCTACCGACATCGGTTAGCTAACCGATATCGGTCACATGTCTCCTTTTGCTTAAACCTAGGCCTTTTCTCTAGTTTTTGTAAATTTTTGGTGGCGCCCGCCTCTTTTCCCTGCATAACGACATCGTCATCAATATTTGTCATCAAAATCCCATCAACGCATATACATATCATCAAAATTTCATCAACATCATCTATATACATTAAATTTCATCGACAAAACACATGAGACATTTTCATATATACATCAAACCCAATCATTATACACACCATGTGGATCAAACTCATCATCTATATACATTAAATTTCAAAAACCATTGACAAAACACATGAGACATTTTCATATATACATCAACCCAATCATTATACACACCATGTGGATCAAAATCATCATCTATATATATCAATGTCAAAATATACAACTTGCCCTGCATGGGGCCTCTGTGATCTAAAAAATACAAAACTGGCACGCAGGCCGCTGTCTCTGTCAAAATCTCGACTCGGCTCGCAGGCCGGTCTCTCATGTCAAAAATATACTCGGCTCGTAGGCTGGTATCAACTATACAAAATGTACTCGGCTCGCAGGCCGGTATATACAACAAAAATGAATAAATAAATCATATGTGGGCACGCAGGCCTCTATATACATACCCGGTTCGCAGACCGGTGTCTATATCCAATATCAAAAACCCATCTCCGCTCCCAGGATGTCTCAGCTCTCTCCACCACCCTCGGCCCCTCCCCCTACTGGTCTCTGTGCTGGCTCTCGCCTCCTCCCTGTCACCGACCCACCGGCTGTGGCTGCGGCCCCCTGGGATCTCTGGCTCCGGGATGTCTCGGCTCTGTGTGCCGCATATGGCTGATAGTCAGCCCCGGTACCATCGAGCACGTCCTGATAATACCGGGCCTCCGCTCTCGCCTCCATATAGCGGGCCCGTGCCACCATGGCTGCTGGGGCTGGTCCCCCGACTCCTAATAGCAGTGGCCCCTACCCTGCCGGTACACCCTGTGCCTGTGGCTGGGTACCTATACCTACGCCTGTGCCTGCGGCGGTGCCTATGCCTGTGGCTGTACCGGTGCCTGCGGCTGTGCCTGAGCCTGTGCCTGGGCTAACTGCCCCTGTAGCACCCCAATCTGTGCCTGTGCAGCAGCAAGCTGCCCCTGTAATAACTGCACCTGTCCTAAGAGCCAGTCCCTCTCTGCTATCACAGTCACCAAATCTGGCTGTGCGGGCTGTGCTCTCATAGCTACTCTCTGACCTGCCCACCAAACCAAAAAGGCACCTGTCACTCCGGCATCATCCACTGTATCATCAGCCGGTCTCTCTGCTACCCAATCTGGGTCAACGGGCTGCGGTGCAGGCAGTGGGGCCTCTACATCATCCCTCCGGTACTGTGGGAAGGGAGGTGGCTCATCCTGTCGCAAGCCCAACTACCATCGTACCCTCTCTAGGGGTATCCTCTCATACTCCCCAGGCCTCCGTCCAGCTATCCAGAAACTATACTGGATCCAACGCATCTATGCTCGGGCTCCTCGGGGCTGATGGCCTCTGTAGGGCCTCCATATAATGTTCAGTGCGGTCAAGCCCTCTAACATATGACAGTAGTAGACCACATCTCATCCTGCGAGCACCGCTCGTGGCTGGCCCACGACCCCCAACCACCTCTGAAATCCATATCTATATACTATCTGTGGCCCTGGCTGCTGGGGCAGCCCTACTGGTCGTATACAGATGATATGCTCGTACGCCCAGCAGTGTAACAAAAATGTCGAGCAAATACCAAATCGCCTCATACGGCGATAACCCCACAGCTCTCTGTATAGCTGCACCAGATACACTGGTGCCCAGGCATAGCATGTATGCTCCTCTACCATCTCGTGTAAAACTCCCATCAAAGCCCGTGGGAAGCGGCCTCCCTCTGAGTCAGGGAGGGCGAAGCAGGTGATACTAATCATCGTCAACACGGCAAGCCATGTCTCCTGTCGGTGTGCGCGATACATGTCACCATAGGCAATGCTCACGCTGTGATAGGTAATCAATGGGGCTGCATCCCCGAATACATGTAGGATGTTGTCCATCGCTGTCTCCGCATCCACCTGGAACACTGCCTCACCTACGATCGGCAGTCTCAGGATGCGATACACATCCTCTAATGTAATCGTCATCTCTCCAGTAGGGAGATGGAAGACATTGGTTGCCGGATCCCATCTCTCGATGAGGGCAACCATCAGGCTGTGGTCCCTATCCACAGCCCTATACCGCTGGACTCGCCGAGTCCAACCTCTCGCATGATGCCCCACTGCACTGCGGACACATGTGGCCGCATCCACCTCAATAGAGGGGGCATCCGATCCCGCATCGTGAGCTGCTGGCGTGCCTGCAAAAACAACCCACTTCATCAGGCCTACCCTTTACAATAACAACTACCTTAACTCTCTATACCCACTTACCCACCCAACCACAACCTGACTCTACAACACACATCTACACCCACCTATCTTACCCTATACATCTACGATATCCCCTTTACTTATCTCACACCCTACCAACCACCCCGATCTACTCTAGCCATCTAATTATACCCCCGCCAATTTAACACCTTCTACTTCATACCCAACACCTAATCTATCCTACCCAAACCAGCCCCCCCAACAACCCCATTTCCCCCCACCCCAATCATGTTTCCTATCAACTCTACCCCCTCCCCCTTCACCCCCAAACAAACAAACAAAACAACACGACAAAATTCTAACAACAAACAAAAACCACAACTCCTACCCATGCTGACCGGTACCGGTCACCCTCGACCGCCATCGGTCCCCCCAAGTAAATTATATGTGCCGACGCCGGTCGACCTATGACCGACGCCGGTCTGTAACCAAACAATGTATACAAACTATTTTATGTGACCGATGTCGGTCGCCTAGTGACCGACATCGGTCACTGTCCAATTGCGGGGCCGAACCCAAAACGGCCCGCAAAACACCTTTTTACCTATTTCTCCCTATTTACCCACAAGAAAACCCTAAAAACCTACCCACCCTGCCGTTTTGACCTAACTAGCCTACCTACCCACTCCATTTTACAAATTACTTCCATTCATTCATTATTTTATTAAAATTAAGATTCCTACCCAAAACCCACATCTAAGTTAAACTCATTAAATTCACATAGGTAGGAGTTCAGAGCCTACCGGTATGACTACACGTCATCGTGGTGGGATAGGTGGTGGTGGTCTAGCTGGTCCAGCACCTCCTGCTCCTCCTGGCTGTGCCATGGCTCCAAATCTCCTCAGCTGGGTCCTCAACCAATCAAACTCTGCCTCCTGCTCGCTGGGGTCTACCAATCACTCACTCCTCCACTTAACTGGTGCCAACTCAGCCCACAAACTCAACAAACTCACTTCACACCTCAGACAACTAAAATTGGGTGCTCAAATTCACAAAGTGACAATGACATGCCGTATTTTTCTTTTTATAGGTTTTGACCTATAACCGATACCGGTTATTTTGCGCCCTAGAATACCGGTATCGGTCTTGTAACCGATATCGGTCACACATAACCGATATCGGTTACCTACTTCCTTCCCCTAACTCCCACCCTTATCCACCAATCTCCACTTTTTCCTGCATCACCTACCCCTGGCTTTGCTGACTAGCCTTATTTTGACTTCAATCGGCCCGAGCCACGGCCGCAACCGGCCGCAACCAACCATTTGGCCCGACCCAAGGCCGCAACCAACCATCAGGCCCGACCCAAGGCCGCAACCAACCATTTGGCCCGACCCAAGGCCCAACCCAAGGCCGCAACCAACCAATTCATTTGGCCCGACCCAAGGCCGCAACCACCCAATCAGGCCCGACCAAAGGCCGCAACCACCCGATCCGGCCCGACCCAAGGCCGCAACCAACCATTTGGCCCAACCCAAGGCCGCAACCAACCATTTGGCCTGACCCAAGGCCGCAACCAACCATTTGGCCCGACCCAAGGCCGCCCAACCATTTGGCCCGACCCAAGGCCAACCCACCAAGGCCCACCCAAGGCCCAACCACCCAATCCGGCCCGACCCAAGGCCCGACCCAAGGCCGCACCCCACCAATCAGACCCGACCCAAGGCCCTCACTCATCAATCGGCCCGACCCAAGGCCGCACCAATTAAGTACCTCACCCAAAACCCGTAAATTACAATTTTATCCACCCATCATGTAGCTTTTTGTTCAATCGAGCTCACCTGTTCGTGTTTTAGCATGATTAGGATACTTGACTTGATCAGTCGACCAACTTTTCCTAGACCGAGACCGTGACGTTTATCTCAACCAAACCAACCATTTGGTACTGCCGAACATGCCTAAACATTCCTGTACCTTACCCGTTATATCCCCTGGAGCTACTTCCTATGCCTTGGATACCAGGATTATATCACCCTTGTTTGGATAAACTATCGACCTTTGCCTATGAATTGCTTGTTTGCTCTTCAAATCATGTACCCTGGTCACACTACTGCATTTCAACGTGCGTCTGCTTCCTTGAACTTACCCCACCATCTTACCATCATCTCAACACCATTCACCCTTTATCAACCCTATCCCTGATTTCACGTCGCCTCAATCTGTGATAGATTTGAGGGGGATTACCTATACCCTTAACTGGGGCAACCACTTCTTATTAATTGTCAGTGCAGCTTTACAAGACAAGCTACACGACAACAAGGGGCTAATGTAGACACCAAATTTGTGTCTTACGACACCCTGTGCCCCGCATCTCATTTCGCAACCTAACCTCACCACCTAAACCTTGCACAATTATTTATTAATTACCTTATAATTAATAAATCCACATCTCCAAACCTGCCACCTCATTTTGCCACCTCATCATGACCTAGCCCTAACCCTAAACTAACCTAATTAAGACCTATAACTTGGTCTACATCCACACCCATGACTAATTACTCCTCACCCGCACCAAAACCAACCTAATAATGACTTGACCAAGCCCACAACTAATCCCTCGGGAGAAAAGGAGGGAAAGTTGGCTATTTTACTAAAAATAGCCCACTTTGACTTAACCGACATCGGTTCCTACTCGACCGCCGTCGGTTACGTAACCACCATCGGTTCCCTGTAAATGACCTCCCCCAACCAAAAACAAAGGATCGGGAATTCATTTGAAAGGATCCGGAAATTCATTTGCAAGACAGAGACAAGTGAAGAAAAGAGAAGAGGTTGCAGAGAAGAGCATCGAGCCGAAGACTGCAACTGAGCCACTGGATCGCTGTCACCCTTATTCAAGCATTGGAAAAGACTGAGGATAGCTTCATCAGCTCACTTTCCAATACCAGATCATCCCAACTGAGCCTTACTGTCACTACCACATTCCTTGGACCTGAATCTTCATCAAGAACGAGTAAGTAGTGTCTTGTATGTTTCTAAGCACCATTTCTTGAGTCTTTTGATTGATAGTAATTATAAGCTCACTCCTAGATCTACCACCTGCCAGCACCCTGCACTTAACCTTCATCCATACATCCTTGTATTGCCCAGAAGACAGTTTTATCACTCTCTGAGTCTTCCCCGTCATCTCACTATTCCCCTCAGCCATCCACCAGTCTTAAAAACCCCACAATCACCCTGCAACCAACCTCTATCCAGAAGCACCTAGATTACTGACCCTACCGGTGTCGGTTATCCCCTACCGGCAGCGGTTCTCTAACCGCGGTCGGTTATCCAGTGACCGGCATCGGTCACTGTGACTTATACCCAAAACCTTCCTCTCACCTATTTGTCTCCTAACAACCTCAGATCCAGTCTGGTTTATCCCTGTAACTCGAGCTGAACATATCAACGACCAGTGACCAAACAAACAACGTGACGTTTTATTATTGGTAGTTTAGTCTCTATTGCTTTGTAACGAGGTACCTAAATCGTGATTTTGCAATAGCTTCTTTATTATCATTTGTGTTAATTCGTATTAAAAGGGGAACTGACCACCTTCGAAAGGAAGTCTAATATTTCCTGGGCCCAAGGCAGTTCCCTCATTTATTGTCTAACTAAAATCTGGTGGTCTTGTATTCTTACTTGCAGGTAGTCCTTCCCAGACAAAAAGGAGTTCTTCGCAATCGATCTGATCTCTCTCTACGGTACGTGCACACCCTCCCAACATTCAACAGGTATTCCTCCTAGCCCTAACCCTTATCTGTTTCTCAAGAGAATGAAAGGATAGAAGTAACTCTATTCTAAGAATGATTTTGTGAATGGATGGTGGAAGGATAACCATACATTTCTCCACTACCAGCTAGGTCCTTTCCATAGCCCTGATGATAGATGCATTTGATTCTAATTGCAACATTACTCTACTAAAAGTCACACATCCATATTCCCTGATAGAGATTATTTTAAATACCCCAAGAGAGAGTTATATATCAATTTTTTCTTTCTTTTAGCAGCTTTTAGCTTTTGATTTTTAATTATTTTGATTATTTACTTTTTGAAAACTTATTTCCGATCTCTTGTTTGACAAGGGGTTAAGAACCACTGATGGCTTGATGGAAGGAGGTGGAAGTGATTGTGATGATGACATTGGCTAGTGTCATCAAATATGTCAAAAATTTCTTCGCAACAAGTTTATTAGATGTTGAATGTGATAGGATCTCTAAGAGGTTGATTCGTTCTTTAATTTACCAAGGTGATGAAAGACAAAGGTCAAACAAATACCATAGAGATAAATGTCACAAAATGCAAACAAATAGGCTAACCAAAATATCATTGAAGGGATGAAAATGGTAGGAAGACTTGCAGAAGAATAACAAGGAAGGGAAGAAAGAAACATCCATGTGTATGCAATACCTGATTGCAATGTTTGATCTTTGTACCTTTGATTTTTTTTGTGTTTTCTCAATTTTTGAATTTTTTTTTAGATTTTTGATAGTTTTTGGAAAGGTGGGAACAATAGAGTCACTCTGTGTGGTAAGATCCAACAAAAATGTTTGTGACTTCCTTGATAAGGGAGACTAGGTGCATTTGTTTATCAAGCGTAATATTTTCTCCAATCTCAATGATCTAGGTGAGCTCATACTCAACAAATGAATGTGATTTATCTTGAAACATGGATTTTCATATGTGGGAGATCTTGATTTCCCCATCCATAGGTTTCTGCACTTTGCACCATACTTGATGGTTGCATTGGTGAGCATTCTTGAATCGCGCTTGATTTACAATTTTAAGATTATTTGATTTGTTGGGAGCTTTGGGGCTCTCAGAATTTTTGACCTGAGCTTGATAATGAACCTGTTTGGGTTTCTTATAAGCTGATGTGTGACTTTTCTGACCCCGAGAAGTGGGAGAAGAGAGTGAACGTTTATGATTGATGATAGGAATGAGAGAAATGATGGTGGGCTTGCCCTGGTCATTGGTAGAAGGATGATGTGATGGATGAATAGGATATGGTCCAAGAATTGAAGAGGATGGACTACCAGGAGGTGAGCCACTAATAGAAGATGATGAAGGGCTACTAGGATATGGCCCTAAGATGGAAGAAATTGGGCTACGAGGACATGGCCCAAGAATAGAAGAAGATGACGAAGGGATGCTAGGGTGTGGCCCAAGTATAGATGAGGAGGGACTACTGGGAGGGGTCCCATAGATAGAAGAGGATGAAGGGACTACTAGAATGTGGCCCAAGAATAGAAGGTAATGGGCTACCAGGAGGTGACCCACAACTAGAAAATGGAGGGCTATTAGGATGTGGGCCAAGGATAGAAGAAGATGATGGGCTACTCAGCGGTGACCCAAGCTGAGATTTTGATTGAGGAATAATGATAGATAATCAATGATTTGGTAATGAGAAGATAGGCCATGGATCAATGCTAGACCCCAACATCTCATCATGCTCAGAAGAAGGTGAAGATGGAATAAAAGAAGAATCAAGTTCCATGACCTTAGGATCTTCCTTTATGTTTTGATAAAAGGAATCAAATAATTTTCCCGAATATGTGAGCATATCGAGTTTTAGAAAGAATCCTTGTTTACAATCCTCTAAAGGGATATCATCATGTAGTCTAATTGTTTCTTCAATAGATTCTTTGAGAGAAATCAATTAGTAGAGGTTTTTTAGATTCTTTGTCCATAGAAGGTTGAATAGACATGGAAATGAGGTCATTGATAAGAATATGGGGATATGATTGATTAACAGAAGAAAATGACTCAAGAGAGGAAGTATGATTGGTGGTAGGCATCTCATGAATGGATGATTTGGATCTGGACCTAGATTTCGTTTCTATAAGATGGAGTAATGTAGGTAGAGAAAATAGGATCACATAGCCATCCATTAAGTTGTGATGTAGGAGTCAATTAGATGATTGACTAGAGGGAATCCAAGTCGTGGAACTCTTCGAAGGAGGAAGAGGTTGTTGAGATGACCTGATGAAGGAAGTTCTGCAAAGAAAGGGAGGACCGTGACTCAAGAACTAAATTAGATGTTCGATCGACAAACTTGGAGTCACATGAGTCTTCAAAGGAGGAAGATGTCATTGAGGTGATTTGGAATAAAGTCCTAATGCAAAGGAAGGGAGGACCGTGATTCAATATTTTATCTAGGGGTATCTGAACAATAGTTGGGATCCGAAGCCTTTAGAAGAAGAGTGGGAATCTGAATGGTAGTTTGGATCTGAATCAGAAGAAGAAGAGTGGGGGGAACCTTAATAATAATTTGGATCATAAGCATCTAAACCATACCACCGACTATGAGCTGAAGGTGGGAACAGGGTACCCGAATGGGCCTTCTAGAATGAAGAACCAAATTAGTTTAATCGTAATGGGAATATTTTGATTTGAATTACTAAACCTATGTTCCATATTGTATTAAGTGTGAGAAACTCATGTGATAGTCAGTCATTATTGGTGTTGTTTAGGTACAAATGTCTAGGCATAGATAGTGTGATGGAACTCCTTCAAAGGGAAGGAGGTGACATGCCGATTTGGGTGCCATAAGGGAAACCAACCAGACATTTCATAAGTATGGAGATGTGTGTGTGATTTTTCGAAGAAGGTCTAAGGAAAATAAACATCGTGATGACACAATCTCGATGAGATCAAAAAGGATTTTCCTATTAAACAAGTTTTCAGATGAATGATCACAAAGAACAATCATTCAAGTGTGAAACACAAACCCAATCAAATAAGGAAATACTCCCTATGTAAAATGTGTGTGCAAAATGATAGTTCGATGTAAATATGATCAACACAATGTCAATATTTACGTCAAGCTCGAAATGAACAAGGCTTAAATATTAACAAAGGGTAGATGTGACTCCCAATCAAAGGATACCATGACAAGTTCAAAAACCAACAAGGCCTAAATGTTAAAGGGAAAGGATTACAAATGTAAGCCACGTAACCACACCAATTGGACATGTTAATCAAGCTTCACGAAGAAGTGAGATATTAGTGCCAAATTGGTATCGAAATGATGCAAACAAAGTAAGTGACACTCTTCAATATTTTGGACAATGTTTGAAGAAAAAATAAGTCAAAGTATATTAAGGATGTGCTAAAATGTGTGCAGCATAACGCCACAATATAGACACTTAGATCATGTTTATGAAAAAACATGACATAAGTATCTTAAATGTGTTGAGACAATGCAAATGAGGTAACACATCAAAGGGAGATCAAATGATGAATCAATCCTAACTATGATGATGATCTTGAAATCAAGATCAAGTGGCCATCAAAGATATAAGGATGCATTCATGCACTTTAGATGTTTAACAACTCAGCCGCAAACATGGATGAGCGTAAACAGACAAAAAAGTGGTGAACACTATCTATGACAACAATCTCGAATAATGCCTTCTCTTGACCCAAATGGGCAGTAAGAATGCAAAGGCATAGATCAAAAGATGAAAAACTAAGCACTACTTAGAGTTTCACCAAAGGTGTGAATGAAACCGAGCTAAGTGAGACATCGTTCAATTTTGTGATGGAAAGTTTGCAAAAGCTATGGAATGAGGCTAAAGAACCTCAAAGCTTTCTCTAACTCATCCTATGCACCATGAGATAAGAGCTAAAAAAGAGAAACTAACATGAAAGCATTATAACTTTGACAAAAACATCAAAAACTAACATGTATACTTACTCTCTACTCTTTTGAAAGCTATAAAAAATTGAACCTATGAATATTCTAAGCAATCAAATGTTTGTTTACTCCCAAGTTGTGTCATAGAATGAATGAGATCTCTCTAAGTTGGCAACATGGCCAAGCTTTAGATCTTCCATATTACTAACTATAATGGTATTGAAATGCAAATGAAGGATCTCTCAAACAATGGAGTATTACCTAAGATCCAAATGTTCTATAGCTTAAAATCTAATCACAAATGAGATCTAATGCTTTCCAAAGTACTTGAGTTTTGGACTTGTGAGTGAAGTTGTAATCTTTGAAAGGTCAGGGGTTAGCCTTCTATTTATAGTTTTCCACTTGGGAGATTTGGAATTTGGGTGCATGTGGGACTAAAGCTCAAAAAGAACTTTTAGATTAGATTAGGATAAATATGCTTTAGGCTTAGTTAAACTTGGTTTAGCTAGTTAACTAGGGTTTAGGCTAGTTAAAATTTGATTAGCAAGTGATTAGAGACTCATTGAAGTTTGAAGAGTCTGGTTAATCAATTAAAAAATGACTGATTGATAGCCCAAGAAGCCAATAGAAATGGTCTAGAGAAAACTATTTTGAATGAAGTCTAAAGAAGGAGGAATGTCATAGCTAATAATCCATGAGATGATCAAGCCTAAAAAGAAAATATCTATGCATATATAAATTTGAAAGGTGTATTCAAATGGGCATCCGAGACTGGACTCCAGTGAAATGCTTAATGAAAGTGAACAATAGTTAGATTCTATAGAAATCAAAGTGTAATTGTTTAGGTGTCTACATAGTGAAGAGATCTCTCCAATGTTGGTTACATGGCCTAACCAAGTTAGCGCATCACCAATACTAACTATATTTGAATGGATGAATGCAAGATAAAAGTCAATCAATTCAATGGAGTATGGCCAAGATCCAAATGTAGTGGATACGCTTATGAAGCTGTCACAAATGAAAAACAACATAATGTCCCCAAGATAATCCAAATATGAGGATTTCCCATATGCAACCAACAAGGTGTAAGGTTGAGAGGGAGGGGTACCTGAAAAATTTATCCTAGTTTTACAAATGGAAAGTCCATGAACCTAGGTGGGTAATGTGGGACTAAATCCAAGAAAGGCGACTTTTAGATTCAGATGTAGGATCAACCATTCTTTCAAAGTGCATCCCGTTATTTAATTTGAAAACAAAACATGGTTTAGCTACGTGTTAACAAAATGATTAGCAAGTGATTATGAAAAGACGTCATTGAACTTGGGAGGGGTCTGGATAACCAATGGAATGACTTTAATAGATGCCAAATGTATTAATGTGAAAGTTGTCAAAAGTATGGAATGAAGCTAAAGAACCTCGTAAATATTTTAGGAACTGGTCCATGCACCATGAGATAAGAGCTAAACAAGAAAATATCTATGCATATATAAATTTGAAACAAATATTCAAACCCTAGCATATATACTACTCTCTACTCCATGAATGTCTTAATGAAAGTGAACCTAGTTAGATTCTAAGCAATCAAATTGTGTGTTGTTTACTCCCAAAAATAGTGAAGAGATCTCTCCAAGTTAGCTACATGGCCAAGCTTTAGATCAGAAGATCCTACTAACTATATTTGGAGTGGATGGATGCAAGATGTAAGGAGCTCTTAACAATGGAGTATAGCCAAGATCCAAATGTTCTATAGCTTAAAGCTATCACAAAAGATTTCTAATGCCGAGATCTCCAAATATGAGAGCTTTTTTTTATGAAAATAAGGTGTAAGATTGAGAGGGAGGGGTGACCCTTCTATTTATAGTTTTCAAAATTGAAGAGTTTAAAATTTGGGTGCATGTGGGACTAAAGCTCAAAAATCACTTTTAGATTAGATTAGGATAAACATGCTTTAGGCTTAGTTAAGCTTGGTTTAGGCTAGTTAACTATGGTTTAGGCTAGTTAAACTTGATTAGCAAGTGATTAGAGACTCATTGAGAGTTGGGAGGGGTCTGAATAACCAATTGTGACTGATGATAGCCTAGGAAGCCAATAGAAGTGGTCTAGAGAGAACTAGGGAGGTTTTGAATGGTCGAAAGGAGGAATGTTTAGCTAATAAGAGATATGATATTAGCCAAATAAGTTGATTATAGAGGAATACAATTAAGAAGGTGTCGTACATGGGCATCCGAGAATGGAGTGAAGAATGGTTTAGGGTTAATTAACGAAGTGTCGTTAATTGATTGAATTGGATGAAATGCTAAGTGTAAGCATATTTCAGGTGTCAACATTAGCATCTAAATGTAGAATCTAAGCCCCGATTATGGATGTTGTTCTATTGTATAACGAAAATTTGAGCTTGAAATTTGATACAAGAGAATTTAAAATCTTACTAAATTCAACATATGATACTTTTCAGATCATGATGAACACTAAGGGTGGTGTGAAGTGGTCCAATGTGTATAACAAATTCCTTTGGGATAGTAGAAATATGAGGAAGAGTAGAGGTAGGTTGTTGAGTGGCAACAAAAGTGGGCATGAATTATGAAGTGGTGAGTTCGGCCAAGTTGGTAGCTTCCTCGCGAGTGACATGTAAAAGTAATTCAACCATTCATAATTGAGGAGGATCTCAGCAAGGTCGAAGTTGTTCATAGAATTAAGGTGAACTTCAGTAAACTATCTTCATACCTTAGATTGGAGCCATAAAAAGAGAAGAATAAACCCTAAAAATTTAAATAGAAAAAGGAATATCTGAAGAGTGTGAGCAACCGAGTCGGGTTCACCAAAATGATTAACTAAAACTAACTAAACTGGGTAGCTAAGGGATAATTAATCTAATCTATAAGGACATATAACACATTAAATAAATATATATGTACAATAAATGTAAATGAAATAAGCAAGTAAAATAATGAAACCTAAACCCTAACAAGTAGGGAAGAGGAAAGAACTCAACTGCAATAACTGATGACTTTTGGACTATGTCATAGTGATGACAGGCGAAAATCAGAAGTAGGAATGAATATCATAAGAGTGTCAAAAAAAATAGATTTAGAAGATGTCCTGACTAGACATGGGGCACCTAGAGATAGGACTAGGGCTCCTATGGGTGCTCTGGCAAGGACCTAATCTAGGCACCCTGGTCTGTGAGAAAGATCTGGAACTGGTCCTCACAAGGTTGGAAGGTGATTTGAAACCCTTACTACCTTATTGCATTAATTTTTCTATACCACTCCAGAATGTTCCTAATATTCCAAGAGGAGGAAGTAACCTACAAGAGACCAAAAGGAAGTATCAAAACCCTAAAAAACAAGATGTAAAATGAATGGGTTAGAATGACCTTAATTGCCATAGCAATGGGCTTACTAAACTGAGCTATGCACTATATTTTGGTCCCGGATGTAGTTCTATGTGTGTGTGTGTGTGCATGTCGTGCCCTAGGTGCTCTTGTGCCATTCACACTTTGTGAAATAGCGAGAAAATAACTAAATGTAGAAAATGTAATAGAATGTGTGCATGGAATAGAATAGAATCCCTCCCCCTATGAAGTGTGATGCAGATGTCCTATCCTTGTGCCTTAATGATGGAGCTATGTGGATGCAAATGATCCAATGTAATAGATGGATGCAACTCTAGGTGGAGTGATAGTAGTGTATAGTGCTAGGTCCCTCATTATGGTCTCATAACTTTATATTTATAGGGTTCTCTTGCTCTAAATTTGTAATTAACCCCGAAAAGGCCAACCACATGAAAGATAAACATGAAAAACAGATAGAAGAGGCACAAAAAGTGGTGGGAAAGTGCTAGAAAGATTGGGGTACCCCCAGATGGGACTAGGGCACCCATGGGCGCCCCGGTACTAAATTTGGGTGCCCCAACTACGACTAAAATTACATGAGATGTACGAAAATGGCTGGGCATATGGTGCAATAGGTCGTAAATTATGAAATAAAATAAATAAGATGGCCAAAGGGATGAGGTAAACTAGTACTTTCTTCACTCAAGCACCTTCTAAATAGTAGTATGAGACCAAGATAAATAAATGTCTAAAGTGCATGATTTTGTGACTACAATTACATATAATGACATCCATCAATATCCACATGTAGATTTTTTCTTTCTATATGGCTTACCAAGTGATACCCTTCCAATTCTATGGAATGTTAGGAAATATCACTAAAATATTACACATTAAAAAAAGACATCTCCCATGTACATTTAGAGGTCACTTATGAACAATAAAACACAAGTTTTAAATTTTTCCTTTCATTACCATGTTGTTTTTATCGTTAAAAGGGTTAATTTTCCCCTTACCCACATACATAATAATCACAATTTTACAAAAAAAAATCATACATGTATACCTATATTAAAATAAACCCCATCCATAATATATAGATAAAGTTTAAAAAGTTCACTAACAAAAATAAGATGAGAAACCCAACATTTTGTACAATATCTTTAGAGCATCAAAAATTTCTTTTGTAGCATCAACCTTGCCAAACCCACTATCAATACAACTAAATCAATTTAAGTGCACCCGTTCACACAAGATGCAGATGTTCAATAAAAAATATTTAAATTAAACAAGCTCATCATTAAACCCAAGGGCGCCACCATACCTTAACCAATTCTTAGTTTCATCCTCCTTATTCACTAATGACCACCTAGAAGAATGCAAGAGTAGAGACCAAAACTATGGTAGCTAAAAACTTCAACCCAACCATAGAATGCCCTTTCTTTTCATTACCATGTTCTAATGTAACTATCTTTTTCCATTATTATATAAATACGTGACATGCATGACTACATAAGGGATCTAGTTAGTTTTCATTCACAAGTCAACATCCTTAAGATCAGAATCAAATAGTAGGAATACATATGTGCTTTGTGTATCCTATTATTCTTTCATTATTATTTCTTTCTTTCTAGACTAGGTAAATCAAATAGGAAGTGTTTCCTTGCTAATTACAAGAGCTTACTCTTTTAGCCTTACTAAGATATTATACACCTTTGTAATTTTTTTCATATTCTTCATTTATGAATTTAGAAGATTTCTCCTTACAAGTATAACTTCATCTACATCATAGTGTGTTTGGTATGTTGCCTTTTAAATAACACGTGTGTAACACTATTATAATTAATATAGCAGCACCCACTAGCACATGATTGTCTCCACATATGGGTTTGAGAGAGGACCCAGTCCCTGTGCATTACCCAATACCCGGGAAGGTAGTTGTGAATTTAGCACCTAACAATTGAAAATTAAAATTCCAAAAATCAAATGAAAAGTTATTAGTGTTAATATATAAATTTACCATTTCTATGCAACTTGAGGACCCCTATTGTTACATTATATAATCTCAAATTTTAAAAAAGTGACTTCCAACAATATAAATACTAAAGAATAGATGTTATCTAAAATATGTAAGACATATTTATATCAGGTGTAAATGTAGAACCAACATGTCAACATCATTTCAATCACTAGTGATATTATTAAAATTGAAAAACCCATTTACAAGTTTGAAAAGATCAAATCATCTTTATCAAAGGTACTTGCATTAACATAAATAGAAGATTTGTTTTTAAATATTAAGTACAAAATCTACTGCAATAGAAGCATAAATTAATTATTTTCAAATACATATCCCCAAACAAGCATCCCCCTTGTAGCCACTTTCCATCCCAACTGCTGTAATAACTGCACATTGACAAAAAAAAATACATACCCTTGTAAGGCTCAAGAAACTGATTAAAAATGCATTTAATGGAAAAAACAGATTCAAATTTAGCCGTTGGATTTAAAATCTCATGATTCAAAATACAATTTGACCCTTGGATTGAAAATCTCAAAATTCAATCCACAACTAGCCATCTCAACCAATCACAAATAAGCACCAAAAAACACTTCAAACTTTCTTATAAATTCATTTCATCAATCCAAATTTCACATTTTATTTCTTTGCTTGAATTTGCTGCTGAATGAAAATCTCTACAAGTATTGTTCAACTCAACACTGCAAATATTTGTTGCTGAACCGAAGTCTCTACAAGTACTTTTTCAACTCAACACTGCAAGTATTTGCTGCTGAACTGAAATTTCTGCAAGTATTTTTCAATTTGCAAATTGAAAGTTTTGTTATTATTATATTTATTTTTAAGTTATGTATATACACACACTGTTAGTCTCCAAGTATACACAATATACATATACGAAGTGGGTTTTCTTTGAGAATGTCAATATGTGTACACACAGAAACATTCTGTATACTGTATTGGCATGAAGTGGGTTTACACACATAAAGACACTAACATTATGAAAGTAAACCCACTTCATGCCTGTATACCAATATTTACAGAGCACCATTTATCACTTGCATGTTTGATTTATGTAATGTAAAATTCAAGCTACTAACCATTATAAACTCAATAACATCTTTTCGTATGCTAATAGATGTAGAAGTGAAGTATATAGAGGGCTGTAATGTAAATATGTTTGTAAATAAAACATGTTTTTGAGCTCTTATTTAAGACACTATACATTTATAGCCTGCACCTCAACTATCACCTGAAAACTCTCACCTTTGAAGTAAGCATAGAGTGGATCATGTACATTTTCATCAAATGGTTTTACTTTCTAGTAGAATGGAACGTATAATCAAGAGATGGTGGAATATTATTGAAATATCAAATTTCCATTGCATTGTGTTAACCATACTATATTCCAATGTTATTTCTATAAGTTTCATTGATTTGACTCAATTCTTCGTGTAAATTTGTAGGTTGCAGTTTCCATCATGAGGAGAAAACCACTTAAGAGAGCAAGGCCTGCAAGTTCTAAAAAAAGGGGAGAAATATTTCCACCAAGCAAAGCAAAAGAATATGTCATTTCTATTCCATCACCTCAAGCTCCAAATGTCCAAGTTACGGGAGGGACTTCGACCAAAAAAATCAGAATAAGAAGAGATTGGGATGAATCCACCATGAAGAATGCTATGAAGGATGTTGAAGAAAATGGATCCTCTGTAAATGCAGCTGCTATTAAGTGGGGTTTATCAGCAAGCACACTTGCTTCTTGGATTATGGGTACCACCACCACCAAGAGAAAGGGGCCACCGACAATTCTTACTCAAGAGGAAGAGCTTGAGTTGGTGCAATGGTGTTATGAAATGGCTGACTTGGGTCATGGAGTAGAAATCATACAACTTAAAGCATATGTGGCTTCAATTTGTGAAACTAGGTCCACCCCTTTCACAGATGGCATGCCTGGTAAGTCATGGTGGGCTGGTTTCAAAAAAAGGCACCCACAAATCAAATTGAGAACAACAGAAGGCCTTGACAGGGATAGAGCATTATGTCTAAGGCCCACAATTGTCAATTCTTTTTACTTGAATTTGTCTAATATTTATAAGGCTAACACATATGGCCCAAGTAGAATATGGAATTGTGATGAAACAGGTTTACAAGCAGGAAGGAATTGTGGTATGAGAGTGCTTGCTAGAAGGGGTAGTAGAAGTGTCCCATACATCATCCCAAAGAGTAGGGAGTGGATTACCATATTGTGTTGTGTGAATGCTGCTGGACAAAGCATTCCTGGTTTCTATCTTTTCAAGGGGAAGAAACAATTACAAAATTACATTGTAGGTTGTGAACCTGGAGCTTGCATGGCAGCACAACCTCATGCATGGATGACTAAGGAGTTGTTCATGAAATGGCTACATCACTTTGCAACATCTATACCTGGTGGTGTCTCTCCAAGCAATAGGCATTTACTTATATTTGATGGTCATGGTTCTCATGTCGCTTTAGGAACAATTCAAGAGGCAAGGAGTTTGGGGATAGATTTGTTGACATTACCAGCACACACTTCTCATAAATTGCAGCCATTGGATGTGAGTGTATTTGCTCCATTCAAAACTTACTTCAAAGAGGAGAGGCGCAAATGGACATTGCAAAAACATGGGATAGACGTCAACAGAGCAGAATTAGCTACATTGGGGAGTAAGGCGTTCCGAAGGGCCCTTTCCCCTGAAAACATTAAAGCAGGATTCAAGAGAACAGGGATATGGCCTCTAAATCCAAATGCCTTGGATGAAGACATGGGACCTAGTAGAGCATTTGACACATCTGTTCATGATGAATCTTATGCAGCAGAAAACATGATGAGCCTATCTAGATCTGATTTGGAGGTGCCAAGTAATGAGAAGGAAAATATAGATGATGAGATTGTGTTTAACACACAACCAAATCAAGAATTGGATGATCAACATATTCAAATTAACCCCATTGCCTCTGTTCATCAACAATCGACCATTGAAATTGGAGGGAGCCAATCTGATGAGTCATTAACTTTGCCAACCCAAGATAGCCCCCCTGATTGGATGAAAGAAGCTGCTCTTAATCTTGGTGTCAACATAAACTGCAGTGATGAAGATGTCAGCCTGTCTATGCCCTCAGAACCAACACTACTGAATGAGTCTGAATTGGTCCACTACTATGTGAACACTCAAGCTGACAAAGAGAATGATGCAACACTAGAGACAGATGAAGTGGAGGTTACAAGGGAAATTCATGATGAAGCTTTTGAGAGAAACAAAGATCAAAGGACTCTTTCTAAATTCTTGAAACTCCCAATGGAAAGGGTCAAGCAGTCATCAAGGTCAATTTCTGATGTTGTAGTAAGATTGAGTAGGGAATCTCAGCTCATCACTACTGATCAGTACATGGAGTTACTCATGGAGAAAGAGAAAAGGAAGAAAGAAATTGTAGAATTGAAGGAAAGAAAAAGAGAACAAATGCTAGAGAGAGCAGCAGAGAGAATTGTTGAAAGAGAACGAAAAGATAAGGAAAAGTTAGAAAAAGAATTCCTAAAGCAAACAAAAGAGCAGCAAAGGTTGAAGCAGCGACAAGAAAGGGAGATAAAGAAAGAGCAAGCAAGGATCCACAAGGACCAAGAAAGAAAGGAAAAAGAGTTTCAGAAGGCAAAAAGGGAGTTGGAAAGGCAGAGGAGACTGAGCACTTCACTTAATTCTTTGCCTGAACAACACCCATTGCTAAGGGATTTGTTGGGTATCCATTGTCCTCAATATGTTTCAATCAATAATGTTTCAGCCGGGGTAAATGATTCTCCTAATACCAATCTATTTTCAACAACAGTTGTGCAGGATGTCAACGTGAGCCAACAACTATCAACATGCATCAAGCCCACTTCTAGTTTCACCATTGAGTCATCAACACTCTTTCCTGGATTTTTGCAGTAGAAGACACTATGTCTTTGGACCGTAGAACAACAATATTTTTTTGATAGTTATATGGTTCAAGGATGTTCCTGACATATACCAAATATATCGGCTTTAATATGTTTTGCAGTAATGTATGACCTATGCTCTTATATGGAAACTTGTTTCAGTTATGTAAAGACTCTATAGAAGTTAACTGCAAAGTAAGTAATGGTTTGTGCTTTGAACTCATGCTCTTCCTGCATGTTATTTTCTTGTTTATGACAGTAACATGAGGTAATGAAACTAATAGACATTACAGTCTGAGTGGCAATTTACTTCAAATAGAATTAAAACTAACATAATTGATAAAGACAGAAGTATTAATCAAATACAATGTTTCTTTCATTGCCTTAGTGAGGAAAGTAACCTCACCTTAAAGCTAGATTTTGTTCATATCCACATCCCTGCAAATGTAATAAAAAATATTGCAAACTCCAAAAGTTAAACTTTCAAAACTAGAATTGAGTTGTAAGAGACAAATTTTCCAGCAACAAATTGATGTGTTGATAAACACAATAAAGCTAGCATTGCCGTGTGCCATTACCCATTTGCACTGTCAATGAGAAACTGCATGCAACAAATTCTAGATTGCACTTTCTCCTCCATCGTCTACTCAAGAATATGCAAATAAAACGAACAATAGTTCATTGAAACCAGACAAACCAACAACGGGCATTCTACCATGCAAAAATCGGTTCATTGAAACCAGTCTCAAAGTTTCTTTCATTGCCTTAGTGAGGTAACTAACCTCACCTTCAATTTCTGATTTCATTTGTGTCCAGATCCCTGCAAATGCAATAAAAAAATAATGTTGAAATAAATATTAAAAAAACTGAAATTCGGAATTGAGTTATCAGGGACAAATTTTCTAGCAACAAAATGATGTGTTTATAAACACAATGGAGTTAACATTGTTGTGTGCTATTACCCATCTGCTCTATCACTGAGAAATTGCACCCAACAAATAGTAGATCCGCCTTGCTCCTCCATCGTCCAAACTTGCACATGCTGCAGAAAACTAAAAAAAATGCATAATGAAACCACACAATCCAATGACTGGCACTCTACCATGTAAAACTCCGTATAATGTTAAAGGCAATTGAATGCCATCTGTTTAATTTTCTGGGCTGTTGCGTGTTTGAATAGGGGAAGGTACCATTATGTCTGCCCCAGAAAATCTCATGTAATCGCACAGCTGTATGTATTAAATGGTGTTTGAATGCACATCTACTGGCGGAGGCATGTATGTCAGTGGAGTAGGTGGTCACTAAGATTAGATTGAATTATTTTCCTTCGTAGTAAAAAAAACCAATTAAAAGTCTGGCTGTTGAATGTCAATCTGTGAAAATAAACTGTCCAAAGAAAATTGGTGACATGGCGCAACTGCATAAGTGTTTTGGGAAATTTTATTTTAATGAAAATCTTGCTGTTACGTGGATTTAGGCACCCGTTCGTTTGAGTCCACAGGGACTGGGTCCTCTCATCTATTAGTTCCTTAATGTTTACCATTTGTCAAATTTTCTTATAACCTACATTTTATATTTTTATTCAGTGTTTTTAATATAAAATATAAGTAAATGGTTACAAAATTATTTATTATTAAAAACTAGATTAAATAAACAAAACATTGTAAATGTCTAAAATTTATTATATTTTACTTTAAACAAATAATTTATCCATATAAACTTTCCAAATTTTATATGGGTGTTATGTCACAATTTTAAAAATAATTGAACATATCATTGTAATTAGGCGATCCTTATTTAGGGGAGAGATACCAATAGTTGAGCATGGTCTAATTGTGGATATAATGTCTTGAATACACAACACCCAATAGTTGTCATTGTACAACTTGATAGTTGTCATAAAAGTACATGATGATTAGTCATTTTTGACATGACAACACCCAATTACATCGTGACATGTAAGATTTGTTATTATTAAATATTCAATGTTCAACCATTATCACCCATGATCAAGTATGGTTCCTAATGAAAATGTAGTGTAACTCAAATTTACTATTTTAAATCAATTCAAAATATGTCTTTCCCTCCAATTAAACACTCAATAAAATATATATAGTTTAAAAAAATCTTGAACTACATGTTGGTGAAAAAATGAAGATCCCTCATTATATAAAATTCATTTTGTGGGCCCCTAACTTAGAGTAAACCACTATTAGTGTCTCTTCCCTAACACGCGCAAATTCCATGGGACCCACACTCTAAGCAATGACAAATTAATAAAAAGTAGCATTTATTTATTATGTTTTTTTATTGAGATAAAGTGTGGGTCCCATGACATTTATGTGTGTTAGTTACAATCAACCTCGTAATCATATTCAATAAAATATTGACTTTTATAATTGCATTTTAAGTAGAACCTAAAATATTTTGTGGGGAAGAAAGTTTGAGACCCAAAAGGGTGAAGATGGTGAAAAACGAAAAGCTTGTTACGATTATTTTCCAAGACATATATTAAAATTGTTATGATGGATGAAAAAACGTTCCATCGTCATATCAATATGTGTTACAGTGATAATTTTGTTTGTTCTGGTCGGCAAATAATGTTGTAATTGGATATTGTCGCAAGATTTGTGTTACAAGATTCGTATGGTCGATTATATGCGCCTCCTACCAACATCATCTCACGTTTTACTCGGTTAACCAAGAAATCTGATACAAATAAAATAAACAGCAAACAAATATATATATATATATATATATATATATATATACTCTCATGGATTAACATTATCTAGTAATTTACCTCAACATAGTATTGCTTCTCTTCTGGTAGGACTAGGAGCAACATGTTTAAAGAGAGGAGATATATAGCGGATGAGATCGTATAATCAAATTAGATCCAGTGCTACCTAAGTGGCGGGGCAGAAAGTAATGGTGTAGTGGGCATTGGAACAGGTGATGAGGCTGGTCTTGTCATCGTAAGCATAGCTGTAGGCGGTGGGACACGCGGTCTTAAAGATCCGCGAATAGTTGGTGGGCGAGCAGGTCTGCGGATTCGCATGCTCACCCGTGCAACAATACTCTGGTGTCCCGAAAGCCAGACATGCGCTCTTGCATGCAATTACCACGCGTTCATGTTCTTTGCCCTTTCCATTGTTGCTGCTAATACTCAGCTCGGCGGGGCAAGAAGTCCTGAGATCGCTAACACACCCGACGGTTCTGCAGTCGCCGGTGCCTCCCACGGCGGAGATTGTGAGTGGAAGATTGAAACCGTCCACCAGACTGACGTCGTAGAAATCCTTGTCGCCCAACGTCACCTCCACCAGAGATGCGGGTGGAGCACCGCTGGCGTGGTCGCAGTTGAGAGCATTGGCGCAGTCGCCGGTGGCGCAAGAGCCTTTACCGCTGGAGTCGAAATTACAGTCGGTTCGGCCCCACAAGCGGCCCGACCACCCGCCAGAAGCGCGGAGGGGCACCGACTCTCCCGGCGGAAGGGCGAACCCGCCGCCTCCCGGCATTAACGTGCCCCCGTTACCAGATAAAGCAGCGGGCCAAACAGTGTAAGAGCATTTGTTCACCACCGTCAACACCGTTCCTCCGCTTATAATTACACTACTACTCCACCATCCTGCAGTACATCATAAACCAACCACCTCATCAAATTATATCCCGCCTAATTAATTATATATAAATTTTACAACAATAGTCTTACCAAATAAAAGTATGAACGCTAAAGCTAATGGAGGTGCAGGAGGCAAAGCCATTATATTATATTAGAGAAACAAGTGTTTGTGGAGTCCGAGTGAGGAGGGTTGTTTTTATAGCCTGAGGTGAAGAGACGTCTGAGCTTAACAGACAATGAAAATAGGGATTTGAGGGCTTACACACACGTGAACACACATTGCAATCAAACGAATAAGAATAATGCAATGCAATGTATTCGAGATATGACCACTGTTCCCGATCGGTTTAGTTGTTCACATCGCCACTGGATTTATTTGGGTTGTGGGATGAAGCTGGCAGGTTTTCATTCCATCGTTACGTCAAACGAATCAAAATAAAGTCGATTTTAAAGAGAAAAGAGGAGAAATATTTCTGTTTCGGCATGGAAAATTTTGTGCGGGTCCTTTCACTTGACGAAGTATGTCCATACTTTGATGGGCAGGGTATTTTGTCGATAGTAAGTAATCGAGCCACAAGTTATGTATAACCAATTAAAGCTTTGTTAGCAATTGTTATATATTGGATTAGTATTAACACCATATTTTCAAATGGACACAATTAGATACGAATATTTTGAATGCATATTTCTTAGATATGTTTTAGATAGAGACAATTTATAGATAGGATTATTTTTAAAATTTAGATATTTTGCATAACGAGTACCTAGAAAAGGAATTTTTTTTTATAAGAAAATTATTCATAATAGATACAAATATTAAGTTAACCATATAAAAATAAGTATGATGAAATGACACTTTAAAATGTATGTCAAATCTGGAAGTAGAAAGTACTTTGAAACCTCAGAAATAAATAGTTAACTATTTAAGGTAAACTTGTAGTTTGTGTTGTAATTCAAGTTTTAGATAAGAATGAAGGATACCCCAAACTCCCATTAATTCTTTCCATTTTTAAAGGTTTTCCTAAGTGTTGCACACATATTACTCTTTCAATTAAAAATAGTAAGTTTCTAGTGCCTTTCAATGAATTCCAGAAAAGTGAAAGGTTTTCAAATCCCAAGGTCAAACAAACAAAATCATTAATTAGCTTTACAATATCTAATAATTGACATAATTGAATAGTTTTTGATGTACCACTAAAGGAATGTTATGGTTTTGTTCAAGCTTCTTTGTTTTGTGCTAATTTTTATCTACCTTCTTCACCTAATTCTTTGCACATGTTTCCCATTGCATGATTATCATTCCAAAACCCCAACTCTATTTAGCATTTAATTCTTTTAATTTTCCAATGTTATAGAAGGTACAACATGATTGAAGCGAATTGCTTGTTTATATGTACAAATCCATGCTTCTTCTATAAATGTTATAGCCCCTCATGATAATTAGTGAAATGTGAATGACAATATTTGTATGAGGTTGGTTTAGAAGAAAAATTAGAGACAAACTTATTAAGAGTATTAAAAAATGCTGTGAAAAATCATGTTGATATCTATAGTTGAATATAAAAACAGTAAAAGAAATCGCTTCCAAAAATATTGTTTCAATTGTTTCTCTTTCTTCTTCTCAATGTGCTAGCTTATCAAATGTTCAAAATTCTTCTATTTCTTGATTTCCTTCTTATAATTTAGTTACTAAAAATATTCAAATTGATTATATTCCTTCTCAAGCTTTTACTACTCAATAAGGTTCCTCAATTCATAAATTTCAATCATTTTTACTTCTTTTGAATATTGTGTGTCCTTATTTTACCCTCCTACTATGAAAATTCATCTACTACTTCTCCTCTCATAGTTATGTGAAATGATAAAATTAATCTTAGGATATATATATTTTAAAAAAATACTTTCTCAAAGGTCTTGAATTTTAAATGATAGGATAATTTCTCGTGATTCACTTTTGAATCCTTTAGCATATGATGTGTTATCTTTTATTTTTTTCGAGTAGTTTCATCACACCTATATTTTTCTAATTTAATGGAAAAGATGACCCTTCCCAACACATTCCACACTTCTTTTTTAGATGTTTATAATGGTGTTAAATCGTTCACTAATTTATTTCAAAGAATATTGAGGGAATATTCACTTTTTTGGTTGTATGCTCATCCATGCAGATCCATACAATCATTTGTTTATGCAAATAAAGAGCTAACCAATAACAATTCCTTTTGTCTCTCTATATTGGGGGCATTTTAGACTAGGATAAAAATAGGGTCATACTAATTAGGAAGATATTATATTATAATTTGATGTAGATGTGGAACTAAGAAGCCATTACTCCACACTCTATACAAGGCATAGGGTTCCAAATCCTAGACCTAGAATAGGGTAGTGGTTTCTAACTAGCCCCCGATTGTAAAAATGAAAATAATAAGGTTACAAATGTGATTGTAATCATGATATAAATGAGATAAGAGATTGCAAGAGGATTCTAGTGAAGATTTGAAAGGATTAAAAGAGATGGCCAAGAGATTATAAAGCAAAATCAAGAGTTGTGTAAGGTTGTACCGAATTGTAAGGTAAGAATTAATAGATAAATAATGCAATAGAAAATAAATATGCTACCCTATTATAATCTATGCATGGACACAACCACAATATATAAATTTGAATTGAAAGTAAAGGAATAAGAAAGGTTAGTGATACTTACATGCATGAAGGAACCATTAGAGCATTAACTTCCCCCAAGGTCGGCAAGAACCTATGAGAGAGAGTTGATGTAGGGGAAAACAAATGAATAGTAAGAAGAACCAGGAAAACCCTTGAATGAAGATTACAATGACTCCAAAGGCTTGGTCAAAAATGGATATGTAACTCCTATATGTTTGTAGATACTAGGCACCCAATGCTCCAAGTGTGGACTCTAAAGGAGATAAATAAGACTAACTTCAAGACCTTATAAGATTTGTAGAGTAGATTTGGTGAGTGCTAATAGAAAAAATGTGTGATGGATGAGATGTAAAAAATATGATTAACCTAGTATAAGTAGCTCGATGAATGCATTAAGGTTATGTACTAAATGATGGTATTGACTTTGGTTGATGTCATAAATTGTGACAAAACATTAGCTCGATGACATCAACCATAGTTAATACTATCTAGAAGAGAAATGAGGGTATGGGAAAGCCTATATATTTAGTCAAACTGATAGGAAGATACTCTAAAGTGCTAAATATGGTAATGAAGAAGGTGTGAGTATGTTGAAATTAGGTGTAAGAGAGAACATAAGAGGATGATAATGTGATATCTCAAGGAGACTATAAAGTATGGCATGTAAAGGGAATGAAAGAATGTTTAATACATGATATACTATTACTACACATAAAATCTCTCATGAGTACCACTCCTAACCATCCCAATGTAACCTAAAAGATTCATGTAATCATTTGCAGTTACTCCCCATTCCCTGCAATATCCTTAAGGACACCACTTTCGGGAAGCTAATGCACTATTGGTGCACAAAAAGAAAAATGTTTAGTAAAGTGAAAAATTATGTGTATACATATGCCCCAACTATAGATCATCTTGTGTCACAATAAGTGTACATGATATGGTCTTCAGGAAAAGGATATGTAACACTAAAATCAAAATAGTGAAAAATATGTGTAGATTGGAAAGCAAGAAAGCGTAGACTCAAATTAAGTATATCATTCTGTATACTTACCTTCCTGTGAGTGTGTCCACATAGTGAATCACTGAAGTATAGAAAGAGTATTTATGATAACCCAATCACATTTGAAACAATACACTATAAGATCATTTAGATAAATATTCAATAAAGTATGGTCTAAAGGGGGGGCTTATGAGAGGATGAGTGAGTGGTAGGAGTCATAGTTAGTAGAACTTGTAAGAAGGTGTATTTACAAATTAGATAAGGATTATGTACCCAAAAAATAGGCATTTAAAAAAATATTTTTAGATAAAGATGTCTAGTTTATTCTTTGTATTCATATCAATAAAAAAATATGATGCTTATTTTGACACAAAAATGGAGTTATGGATAAAAATATATGATGGTTTGAAGAAAGTGAGAAATTGGGAGATGAGTATGTAGAAATTTTCTATAAATTGTAATTCATGGGTGTCATTTTTAATTTTTGTATTTTTTATTCTTGGAATTCTACATATTTGTTTTATCTGATTAAGATGAAATGAGAGATCATGGCCAGAACTTGAGGTAGATATGTTGGAAAATGGAATGAAGAATAAAGAGAGAAAGTTGTGGGAGGTCCTCAGGTAGGTGTTTCATTTGAATTGGGAAGAGATATCTATGTAAAAAGTGTTAAAATTGTTTCCTAAGGGAAATTTGGCTACTAAAATCTAGGTGGGTTTGTGTTTATTTTAGTATAAAAGTGTTTTTAAGATGTTTTTTAGCCATATTAGAAAAATGGAAAGCAACTTTTCTATGGATGACATCATCGTGGTCGGGTATATGGCCTCATAGGTGTCACTCAGATTTCACCCTGAAATCTGCGACTACCCTATCCGAAAAATTTTTCATACTTTTAAAATAACGGGTCGTTTGTTGTTTTTGTTGCCTGAAAGTTCTTGTATTGCGTCAAGATAATCCCAAAGAGCCATATTAGCCCTTTTCGCCAAATACCCAGATGCCCAAAATTGTTTTATTCTGTCGTCGGGATTTGTCTGCGGGAAATTTGTATTTAATTATTTTGAGCCCCGTATGAGGCTATTTGCGCTCTGTTTTAACTCTATTATGAGCGAATATGTTATTATTCCTATGTGCCAGAAGGGTTTTAACTTATTTTAAGTTTTGGGCTTTATTTGTAACTTTTGGCAATTTTTCGTGTTTTTGTGGTGTCCCGTTTTGTTTTCTATGAAATTTCTCTGGAGCAATTCCTTTACTGGGTAAGCCCGATTTTTGGCCTGGAGCAGCTGGAAAACATATACGCACATTATGCCCGGAGGAAGTCGTCATCGGAGGTCTGGATCACTGGGAAAAAGCGAAGTCGTGCACAGAAAAGCCCCTGCGGGGATGGACGCATTTTTGGAAAACAAAGGATTTAAGCTGCGATGGGAAAAATATAAGCCGCAAGCAGGGTGGGAATTTTATACCTGCCTAGCAGGGTACTTTTTCCCGTGTTATAAAAGTCACTTAAGCTGCAGTGGGAAAAATAGAGGCTGCAGGCAGGTGGGAATTTATTGCCTGCCTTGCAGGGTAAAAATTCCCATGATATAATAAAAGGAAAGTGACTTAAGTGAAATCATGGGATTTTAGTGCCTGCCTTGCAGGGTAAAGAATCCCATTGTCAAAGTCAAATCACTTAAGTGGATCATGGGATTTTGGTGCCTGCCTTGCAGGGTAAAGAATCCCATTGTGGAAAAATTCTTAAAAATAGAATTACATGTGCAAAAAAGTGCGCCCCCTTTGAAGTGATGGTGGAATGATTAAATTGGATTAATTTAATTAATCTTTCCTCTCAAAAAGTGCGCCCAAGCTTGGAGGAGGTCAACAAGTCAAAGATGGAATAAAAGAAAGGAATTAAATTCATTAAATTTAATTTATTTAGTGGCTGCCCTCTTCCTCTCAAAAAGTGCGCCCCATTTGGGTATTATTTAATGTTTTTTAAGGCATTAAAACATTAAATTAATTTCTATTTTCAGTGGCTATGGTCAAAGCACACTGTGAAGCTTGAGTGAAGTGTTGTGTGAAGGATTAAATTGGATTAATTTAATTTATTGGATGGCTGTCCTTAAACATGTTATTTTTAAAAGAGAAAAGCATGATTTTTAATTAATTAATTGCCTTTAATTGTTAGGGCAATTATTAATTATAGAATTGTGAAGGTTATATAAGCATGGGCAGCCATATGGGTGAATTATTTAATTCACAGGTAAAGAATTGCAGCCAAGAGGAAAAGTGCGCCCCCATTAGAGGAAGGATTTTGTTCAGACAAAGTGCTAACAAGGCTAAAAGCTTCCAGATTTGGCGCATGCTTTGGAGGAGGTTGATCTTTGTCTGCATAGTTGTTTTCACAGGTGTTACAGGAGCTCAGGTGTTGATTGAAAGGATTCATGCTCTCTTTATGTGCAAATTAAACACCAATTTTTGGGGCAGCAGGCTTGAAAAGTGCAGATTTTTATAATTTAAATTCACTATTCATGCTCCGGTGGCCATTTTTGTCTGAATAAATTGCAGGAATTCATTACAGGTGCTTCACAAAAGAAAAGGAGTTTTTATCAATGTCCAATACATTGCAAATATCCTCTGAATCTGAAGAATTGTCCAGATCTGCACCAGTATTGAAGAAATCCGACCAAGTTAGAAGAAAAAGAATTATTCAGACGAAGATAGACAAAGCCATGGCGAAAGGAGATGAAAAAGAGAGCACGATGGATTCATGCATTGCTTCCAAACTTGCAGACATAGGAGACACGGATCTAGGCCCAGAACCTCTTTCTGATTTGATTGATAGATCCAGAGCGGGAAAGACTTCACTCATGCGTGCGGTCAAAAGTAGTGGAATTATCCGAGCTGCAGCTTTCCCATGTACAGCCCAATTGCCAGAGTTCGTGATGGAGTGTGCTAGATCTTATCATCCTTCATCCAGATCAGTGCGTGATGTTGCGGGAAAGACAATAATTCGTTTGGATGCGGAGTTCATCAATTATTGTCTGAAGATTCCAGTGCGAAGGGTGGTGACTTCTATTAGCATTCAGGATGCTGACAGTAGGTGGGAGAAGCATAGAGCTGATTGTGTGAGCATCATGAATAGCCAGTTCATGAAGAAGCCTAGATCCCCTTCAAAGTTCCCGAGAACCCTTCCACGGTCCAATTTGGTGCAGGAGGCAGATGATGTCGTCAAATTGCTATGCAGGTTGAATGGCGAAGCGAATGCCTACACTTTCCGTACATGGATGTATGCTTTCATCAGGACCATTGAAATCAACAAGGTTGATTCTATAATCAATTGGTCGGAAATTATTAGCAGCAACATCGGTGAGCAACTTCGGAACGTGAAGCGTACTTTCAGCTTCAAGATGACTTCATACTTGGTGTATGCTGCAGCTTCACAGGGTGTCTTTTCCAAGCTGGATAGATGTGGTGTTCTTTCCAAGGACCCCATTTTCGAATGCTACCCACAGCTTACTGTACCTGCGTGCGAGAAAGACTTCAAAGTGATCAACGATGACTTCTTCTACGATTTCATCTGCAGGCTAGACAAAGACTTGAAGGCCAACAGGGTAAGCAAGGAAGCGTGGGAAGCAGTGTCCAAGATTGGCAGTCTATTCATTCAATTTGTAGATTTCACATACCTCAGGGTTACGGGCTTTTCTAGAGAACCAATAAAGATGCCCAGGTATCCAAATGATAGATTGATCGCCATGGAGCTGAGCAGGCAACTTGTGGAGTTACACGACCTTCAGTCGAAGAGGCACAAGTCTACGGGCTTCTTCCCAATCACTGTGGGATATTACAGTTGCATCAGCATTCACAGAGCTCGAGGGATGGAAGCACAAATGTTATCCGAGTATGAGCAAGAGTTCTTCCCTGCACGGCTTAACTTCGATCCATTTGGAGTAGCTAGGAAGACAATCTCCCAGGAGTACGCACATGTGCCTTCGTTAGAAGATTTCTGGATGAAGTGCAGAAGTGAGTATGAGGTTAGAAAGAAAGATTTCAGCAGGCTATCAGCAAAGCAAGTGTTCGATTTTGGACTAGCGCGGATACCTGCGGATCTTAAAGATGATGGGAACGTGGTACTTGACACTTACCATCAAATGGGAGGAGACAAAGCCATACTGCAAGATAACAATGGTGGCTGCCATTCAATTGAAGAAAGATCTGGAGTTGTGTTGGTGAATACTTCGAACTGGCTACTGATGAAGGGATACTGCCTTGATGAAGTATTGATGAATCAAATCACGGGCAACTTCGGCGCAGGAGATTCCCTCAAGCGGAAGCATGAAGGAGAAAGCAGCAGAAGGTCCAAGAAGTTGAAAGTACACAGAAGATCTCAAGAGAAGGAGAAGACCACTTCTACGACCATAGTTTTCACTCCAACTTCACCAACTATTTCACCGTAGCAGCAGGACGCTTCCATGCCTTCATTGAATCTGGTGACGTTCGTCTTCTCTCCGCAGCCACTCCGTTCATCACCCGTTCCAGAGGAGATGTTGAAGCTGCAGATGACGGAGTTTGAAAGAGCTTTGTCCTTGGATGTTTCAGAAGATGGCAGCCATGACACTGTGGCACTTTCTGACGGAGAGGATGCAGAGCGGGAGATGGTAGTGCACTCAGCGACTTCTTACTCCCCGAGAAGTAACTTCTCGGAATGGTTAGCTTTGCAGTTGGTTTCGGAAGCAAGAGTAGAGATGAACTTAGAGGAGCATGACTTGCAGCTACTTCAGGATCTGAGCAGAAGAGACAGAAGGCCTAAAGTTGCTAAAGCAACTTCTAGGTTGATCATCAAGGATTCGGGAGAGAAGTTTGCTGAGATATCAATTCCGGCGGAAGGAAAGATAGAAGAGGAGCTCACGGCAGAAGATGTGACGGTGACCAAAATACCACTCGGTCAAGCTACCACTGAAGGATTGAAGCAGGACACGCAGACATTGATAGATGCTTTGTTCCTTAGGCTTGACAGTGAAAAGGCGGAGAAAGAAGAGCTGCAGAAGCAAATATCTCAATTATGTGAGATCATAGCCAAGGTTGCTAAACCTTCCATTCAGCCCATTTCAGAGTAGGTGAGTGATCATCTTATGCAGGAAATGGAAGATGCAAGCAATCAAGTAAAGGCTATTGACGAATGGAAGGATTTGATTATTCGTCAAGCTTCTGTACAACTTGGGGAAGTGCCAGCCCGCTTAAAGGTTATGAACGATGCAACAAATCAACTAAAGCAACTGATGGAAAGCATAGAAGGCATGAATACAGTTGCAGAGAGTAACCTGAGTATTTTGGCCGAGATCAACAAGCTGCCGGGAGATGTATTGGTTGCAGAAAAAATTGTACCGGATGGATCCGTCGAGAAGGGGAAGCAGCTAGAGTTTGCAGTATCTTTCCGTTTGGAAATCTGCAGAGTTTTGCTGAAAAGGATGCAGGCACTTGAGAGTAGAACATCAGATTTACCAAACAGTATCATTTCTTTCACTGAGGAAAGAGTGGACGGAGGTGTTACTTCATACGTGCGGATTGTTTCTAACGAGGTGCCTAATTCCCTGGAAGGTTCTCTTCTGATGGTGCAAAAGAGAATTGATAAAGCTACCAAACCTTTCACAATGAATTCTATCAGTAGACTGGTGGCGCTGCAGGCAGACATTGCGAGGTTTGGGCCGAGTTTGGAAGAGGTGGAAGCATGCAGCAAAGTGTTGAATGAAGGGTTGCTGCAGTTCAGGACAGAGAAGGAAGCAGTGGCTAAAACAGATGGAAGGATGCTGAATTATATGTTCGACAAGTATATCAGATATCAGAACAAGAAGAAGATGTAAACATTACAGCTGGCATGACTTCTTCTATTCTTTCTTCTTCTATTTTCTATGTTCCCGGATGAAATTGTAAAACTTCTAAGTTATTGGTTTTGCAACCATTACTTGAAGTCATGTGGAACCATTCTATTAGTTAAGTGATACATGTGTCACTTAAGAAGAAGTTAGTTGAGGATGATTGCCAAATGTCATCTTTACTTGTTGTTCATACTTTAGTTCAGTTTGAGTCTTCTATTTGTACTTTCCCTCCTACATTCTATAAGTAGGAGAAGAACCTCCGGGTTAATGATCGATCAGAATTTGTAAGCAGCAATCTTGTGTTCTAGACTTTGTGCTGAACCCCTGAGAGCAACTTGGAGCAAAGGAATACAAAGGAGCAGGTTTCCGGAGAACTTTGTGTCACGGTGTACTTTGTTTCTTGCTTTGAATCTTAGATCTCTTGATAAACTTTGTGTTATTTTAGATCTAGATCTAGAGCTGCCTTTGTTTTATAATTCTGTGTGTTCATATCTATTAAGTTTCTTCTATGTGCATGTAATTAGCTCTGCTATCTACTAATTGGGATGCACATCTTCCCCATTTCTTCTCTGTATTTCCTTTACTTCTTTCTTCTATAATTTTCCTTTCTTAAACAGCTGCTTACTTGCTGCAAAACTTCTTAGTTATGGTTCATGAACTAAGTGGTTAAAGTAAAACCCCCTGATAGATAATAACACATTTATATTGACAAATCTGACACGGGAGCCTCACCGGTTAAATGAGGGAGATTTATCTCATGACTGCCTAGGTTTGATGCTATGCAGAAAATCTAGCCAACAAGGGGTAAAAACAAACCTAAAAGAAACCCTAAAGAAAACAATGTTAGATTTAGAAAATAAAAAGAGTTACCCACAACCAAAACGGTCCCATCGTGGTTGCTAAAATGTATGCCTAGATTTGGATCGCTTGCAAGATGGATTAGTCAAATAATAACAAACAAATCAATGCTACTAAAATATAATGGAATTATGATGCCATTGTAAAGAGAGGGAAAATTGTAGTTTCTTTCATTAAATAAAGTGGGTAAAAATACTTCCAGATCTAAATCTAAACTTGCATACAAACACACTTGAAAAATGTTAGTTGTTTTTGGTGGTTAAGGGACATGCCTCAGTCAAATACCTAACAATTTTAATGAGATAAAAGAAATTTTATTAATGTAAAATGAAAAAATAGTAAATGGGAATGAAAATTATACCTGACTCAAATTGTAGGACAATCACAATTGCATTTCGCAGAGAATTGCAAAAAGATCGCAAGCTAATCACTGATACAATTCCCGCAAGTGTTTGAATGCCGCTAGAATACTGCTATAACAAGCAAGATATATCCTTTAAAATTTTCCTTTCCTTCTTCAAAACCTACAAGACCACTTGATATGTGAGCTAGAGAGCTAGAAAAACTACCCATTAAATCACTCGTAGTATGATTTAGTACTACATATGTTTCAAACTATTTTGATAATTGAAAGCTTGTGATTAGGATGGTTGTGACATACATTGTGTGTTACAAATCAGATGGTGAAGTATCCCTACATTCCTTAGTCGCCTATGGATAGGAATTACATAAGAGTGTGAGATTTGGTTGGGTGTAGTTATGAAATGAAATTACTTGGGTAAACTAGAATATCAGCAGCAATATAACACAAAAGGACACCAAATTTTAGATAAATTATCACAATATGAAAGTAGAATAGCTTAGCCACTTCAAGGGGCCAACCTCCAAACCATACAATAAGACTCAAGTGATCAATATGATGATTAAATACTCCTTACTACCACCTATATATACCATTCCTATACTATGGACAACACCAAGGACGACCTACTAAACATATGAAATCATCAATGAATAACATATGACAAGAAGAGAGATTATGTAGGCCACAAGTTGGCACTACATATCCAATATAAGATATAGGACTAAGGGCATAACATGTCCCTCCCCTTAGAAGAAACAATGTCCCCAATGTTGGCCATCCTTGGATGTTATTACATAAATGCATCATCTTCCCATGATGCATCCTCAATATTCATATTATTCCAGTTGATCAGATACTTGGTAATGACTCTGGTCCTTAATATTTTGGTGTTTGTCTAAAAAATACCTTCATGTTCCAATATGATTCTTCCTTCTTCATCCAATTCAGGAAGAAATAACAGGGTTGAAATGTGCTTCCCATTGACTTTCTTCAAGCAAGAAACGTGGAATACTAGATGTATTTTACTTCCTTGAGGGAGCTCCAGCTTTTATGCTACACTACCCATTTTCTGCAACACTTGGTAAGGACCATAGTATTTAGGTGCAAGTTTATTATCCTTTTTTTGTTTCTTTAAAGAAAACTTCTTATATGACTGAAACCATATGAAAATAAAGTTTCCCCCTTTAAATTGTCACTCACTATGGTGTTGATTCATGCATTTTTATGTTATTACCAAATTCTCTCTAAGGAGCTAGAGAGTACCTCGTGTTGGTGTTGAATGTCATCTTCAATTTCTCTCACCTTAAATTTTACCTTAAAGCTATAGATGAGTGATGGAGGATAATACTCGTAAAGTTCCAAAAATGAAGAAATTTTGGATGAAGTATGAAATTAATTACTATACCACCATTTTGCAAGTGGAAACCATTGCACCCAATGTTCTTGTTTATCTGAAGTAAAACATCAAAGATACCCCTTTAAACATTTTTTTACCACCTCATTTTACCCATATGATTGGGGATGATAAGATGATCTCTAAGCCAATTGGGTACCGAAACAAGAGAACAAATCATTCCAAAAATTTCTTGTAAATATCAGATCGCGATCACTTACTATAATTTTTGGCATGTCATGGATCTTTTAAACCGTGTACATAAAAGAGATGAAAAATGTACTAGATATAAAAGGAAGAGATAGGGCACAAAAATGAACATACTTGGTAAGTCTATCCACTACGACCATGATGACACTTTTCCCTTCTAATTTAGGAAATCCTGTGATGAAATCCATAGTTACCTCTTCACATATCTTGATAGGAATAAAAAAGGGTTATAGGAGACACAGTGTCTTAATGGTCTCACCCTTATTACGTTGATAAAGAAAAAATTCAGCCAATTTTTTTTAACATCTCCTTTTAACCCCTCCTCGAAGAAATCTTGTTTAACTCTATGATAAATTTTCAAGAACCCAATATGGCCACTTAGCGGAGAAGAAAGGAGCTCTAAAAGAACATGGTTTTTAATTGTAGAGTTCTTACATTTAAATACAACATGTCCTTGTACCACAATGTATCATCCTTCCATATAAATTTTTGTGATATGGTTGGATCTTTATATAGATTTTGAATGAGAGTCGGGGTCTTTGCATCTTTCTTCCATTCTTCCTTTGCTTGATCTACCCAATCTACCTTGATCATAGAGATGACACTTGAAAATGATTCTATGGTATCATCCTTCCTAGATAGTGAATTAATGACCACATTTTCTTTCCCTTTCTCATAAATAATCTCAAAGTCATAACCCAACATCTTTGTGACCCATTTTTGTTTCTCTTATGAAAATAGTCATTTCTTTAAGAAGTATTTCAAACTATCATGATCGGATTTTACCTTGAAGTTTCTACCCATCAAGTATGGTCTCCATTATTTGATTGCATGTAATGTTTCCATAATTTCCTTCTCATAGGTGGGCGTCAACAAATTCTTTCCTTTTAGTTTTGTGCTCTCAAATGCTTTACAATATCTAACAATTGACATAATTGAATACTTCTTTAGTTTTTTATGTACCACTAAAGGAATGTTATGGTTTTGTTGAAGGTTCTTTCTTTTTTGCTAATTTTCAACTAGCTTATTCAACTCATTATTTTCACACATTTTCCATTACATGATTATGAAGACTATCTCAAAAATTTTGCAAGAAAAAAATATCATTCCAAAACCCTAACTCTATCTAGCATTTAATTCTTCCAATTTTCCCATGTTACTACATTGTCATATAATGCAATCAATTATAATTTATTAATTAATTTCTATAACATGATTGAAGCTCTATCATGTGAATCCATATTCTTGTTTCTATGTATAAATCCATGCTTCTTCTATAAATGTTAGAGCCCCTCACGATGATTATTGGAATGTGAATGAAAATCTTTGTATGAGGCTGATTTAGAAGAAAAATTAGAGACAAACCTATTGAGAGTATTAAAAAATGGTATGAAAAATCATGTTGATATCTCTAGTTGAATACAAAAGTAGTAAAATAAATTGCTTCTAAAAAAATTGTTTCAATTGTTTGTATTTCTTCTTCTCAACGTGTTAGTTTATCAAATGTTAAAAATTATTCTATTTCTTGATTTCCTTCTCATCATTTGGTTACCAAAAATATTAAAATTGATTATATTCCTTCTCAAGCTTTTCCTACTCAATAAGGTTCCTCAAGTTCAATCATTTTCATTTCTTTTGAATATTTTTTGTCCTTCTTTTCCCCTCATGCTATGAAAATTCCTCTACTACATCTCCTCTCATAGTTATGTGAAATTATAAAATGAATCTTAGGATGAATGTGTTATGTGATATACAAAAGAAATTTAAAATGATTTCTCAATGGTCTTGAATTTTAAATGATAGGATAATTTCTCGTGATTCACTTTTGAATCCTTTAGCATATGATGTGTTATATTTAATTTTTTCCTAAGTGGTTTCATCACACCTATTTTTTTCTAATTTAATGGAAAATATTACCCTTCCCAACATATTGTATCATTCCACAATTCTTGTTTAGATATTTATCATGGTTTTAAATAGTTCACTAAGTCATTTCAAAGAAGATTGATGGACTATTCACTTGGTTGGTTTTATGCTCATCCATGTGGATCTATACAATCACTTGTTTATGCAAATAAAGAGTGACCCAATAAAAATTCCTTTTGTCTCTTTATATTGGGACATTATAGACTAGGATAAAAATAAGGTCACACTAATTAGGAACGTATTAGATTATAATTTGATGTAGATGTGGAAATAGGAAGGCATTACTCCACATTCTATACGAGGTATATGGTTCTAAAGCCTAGAACCAAAATAGGGCAGTGGTGTCTAAATAGCCCTCGATTTTAAAAATGACAATAATAAGGTTGCCAACGTGATTGTAATCATGATAGAAATGGGATAAGAGATTGCAAGAGTTTTCTAGTGAATATCTGAAAGGATTATAAGAGAGTTCCAATAGGTGATAAAGCAAGATCAAGGGTTGTGCATGGTCATGCTAAATTTTAAGGTAAGAAATGATAGATAAATAATGCAATAGAAAAGAAATATGCTACCCTATCTTAATATTCATGGCCATAACCACAATATAAAAAATTTAAATGAAATTAAAGGAATAAGAAAGGTTATAGATACTTACATGCATGAAGACACCATTAGAGAATTAACTTTCCCCAAGTTTGGAAACAACCTATGAGAGAGAGTTGATGTAGGGGACAACAAATGAATAGTAAGAATACCTAAGAAAACCCTTGATTGAAGAGATTACAATAACTACAAAGGCTTAGTAGACCATGGAGTATGTAACTCCTACATGCTTATAGATATTAGGCACCCAATACTCTTAAGTGTGGACTATGAAGGAGACAAATAAGGCTAACTTCAAAACCTTATAATATTTTTAGAGTAGGTTTGGTGAGAGATAATAGACCAAATATGTGATGGATGAGATGTAAAAAAGATGATTAACAACCTAGTATAAATAACATGATTAATGTATCTCTTGATAAAAGGGAGTAAGGATAAGAGGTTAACACATTGGAGTCGTCCTTCAGCAAGTTAGATCAAACTAAATTTTGATGGTGGCTTTAAAGGAAAATCTGGAGACATTGGTTATGGGTGTGTATTTCAAAATGTTGACTGTCAGCATGTCCTTGCTATGGATTTTGATTGTGGTGTAGCTTCCAATAATTTCACAGAAGGCATGGCCTTGTGGCAGGGTCTACCTGAAGCTAAGCATAGGAAATGGTCTAGAATTTGGGTTGAAGGTGACTCTATGACTATCATTATGATAGTGCAAGGAAACTATTCTCATGCATGGAAATTACAATCCATTTGTGATAACATTTAGGAATTTTTTCCTAATTTTGAGGAGGTGATTTTTTCTCATATTTTTTGAGAAGGCAATAAGGTGGCAGATGGTTTAGCTAATATTGGTGTCATGATTTGGAATAAGGTTCAGGTGATGGCTCAAACATGGGAAACACTTTTTCCCAACGACATTCAAGCTCTTTTGGTTAATGATGCGTGTTTGGCTCGTGCAGAGGGGACTTTTAATCTCTAAAGTCATACCCCTTGTTTTCCCCCCTCATGGAAATGATGGTTTTTAAGGGAATGATTTGGTTTCGGATTTGAAGTGTGGCACGTACCTAGCATTCATTGGATTTGGGGAATGAGGTTTCCTTTTAAGATTCATTTTGGTTATCTTTGGGCTATCCTTTTGGCTCCTTCTACACTTTGGTTGGTTTTCCTTCAGGGTGGTTCCGGTAAGTTGAAGGTCATCGGTATGTTTCTCCTTCTTATCTCATGAAATCTGGTGGAGGCTATGCGGGTGGCTCTGGGAGGAAATGACGTTGTGCTTAGACTGGTCTTGATTTGGGTGATTCCTTTTCGAAGTGGCTGAATGGGAGAATTAAAAATGTAGCCATGAGGGGTTGGTTGGAGCAAGTTTGGTCGGTGGCCGAGAGTATTGAAGGTGGCTGAGTGGTTGTCTGCGATAAATTGAGGAGTTTAATGTTGGACCCTGGTCAATCTGTGGGTCAAAGGAATGTGTTTGATGTGGCACAGGGGTTGAGCATGACCAACATTATCTTTAATTCAGCAGGCCATTTTCTCCTCCACAAGGAGATGAAGGACCTAGAAGTGAGGGTGGTCAGTTTACAATTTCATATTCATGCCTTGACTCGTGGAGTGAAGCTCTTTCTCTCGCCTTGGTGGTGGCGGCAGAAAACCAGGGACTCTGCCTCCCAGAGAAGGCCAAATTTGATTTTTCAAATTGTTGTGCTAGCTCTTATTCATCTTCAAGCGACTCAGAGGTGGAGATTCTAGTAGAAAATCCCCCAAGCTTTGCCATGGAAGATTAAATTCAGGGTTCTTTGATTTGAGCTCATTCAATATGGAGTGGTTTTCACTCTTTTTGTTTACAGTCTAGGAATGTACAGGTCAGTGATATATATTGTTGTATAGGAACTGGTTTTTTGGTTTTTGTAGCATGATAATGTACATTTTACTCTCCCTGTTAAGTCCAATGATTTGTAGATTATTCATGGATTGTAATAGGAAATTTTTTTGAGGCTAGGGCCTTCTCCCTAGGAATCTTCAGCGAAAAAAATAACATGATGAATGTATTAAGGTTATACATAACCTTAATACATTCATATGTACTAGATGATGGCATTGAACTTGGTTGATGCCATCAATTGTGATAGAACATTAGCTCGATGAATTCAATCATGGTTGATACATTTAGCAAGGGAAATATATTGAATGGAAAACATCAACCATGGTTGAAACTATCTAGAAGAGAAGTGATGATATGGGAAATCCTAGAAAATTAGTTAAACTGAAAGGAAGAGACTCTAGAGTGATAAATATGATAATGAAGAAGGTGTGAGTATGTTGAAAGTAGGTGTATGAGAGAACATAATAGGATGATAATATGATATCTCAAGGAGACTATAAAACATGACGTGTAAAGGGCATGCAAGAATGTGGAATATATAATATAAACACACTACACATAAAATATCTCTCATCAGTACCACTACTAATCATCCCAATGTAACCTAAAGGAATCATGTAATCATTTGTAGTTACTCCCCATTCCTTATAGTACCCTTGAGGACACCGCTTTGGGGAAGCTAATGAACTAATGGTGCATAGGAAGAACAATATTTAGTAAAGTTACAAATTATTTTTATACATATTCCCCAACTAAAGATCATCGTGTGTCACAATAAGTGTACATGAGATGGTCTCTAGGAAAAGAATATGTAACACTAAAATAAAAATAGTGAAAAATATGTGTAGATTGGAAAGAAAGAAAGTGTGAACTCAAATAGAGTATATCATTCTATATACTTACCTTCTCGTGAGTGTGTCCACATAGTGAATCATTGAAGTGTAGGATTTTTTTTATGATAACCCAATCACATTTGAAATAATTGTTGGTGAATCAAGAGAGTGTAAAAATGTTCAAATAATATTATTCACATCAAAGATGAATATAAATAAAAGGAAGGGAGTAGTGGTTCTGACAGTTACAGGCAAACAGTTCCATACCACATCAGCGAAATGGTTACTGCAAGTTGGTGGTTTATAACTGATAGTGACAATGTATTAATTATGATAACATCCCCCCCTTAATTTTTTTAAGCATCATATTTCTAAATAGTGGACCCCCTTTATTTGAAACACAGTAAAAAGTTTTTACATTCTCTATGTAGCCTGCTCACCTTTAAGGTGGAATGCCATCTTTGTGGCTTCGTGGTCTTGGTGACACCTTGGTTTTTCTTTGCAGGATCGCCATAAACCTAGAAGTGACAAGAGTACATCTATCCGCTAACACCTTTGGTGGTTTCCCAAATTACCACGAACCCCTATGGTTTTTTGTTTGTAGGTTGACCACAAACCTGGAGGTGACAGGAGGTCTCGACTATACACTTCGGCGGTTTCTCATGTTTTCACAAACCCTTTTCCAAGAACCAAGAACTAATTTAATGCTTTTTCTCCTCAAAATGTTCTTCATCAGGAGGTACCAAACTAGAAAATAATGCTTTACATTTTTATTGAAAAACGCCTTGCACACAATAAAACCACACTATGCACAACATAAAAACACACTAACAAAAATGTCACCAAAGCAATGATTCAACCCCGTCACAGGTGACTGACGAGAGGATGCTAATTATCCTCCAACCTCCTTGTATCCTCCAGCCTCCAGTAATTTTCTACTTAGTTAACAAATATGGATTTGAGGCTCATTATGTTCTAATTGATTCAAACAACCTCCACACGTCTCTGATCTCTTATTCGCTGCAGACACATCCATTTTTCTCACCAATTTCTTCCTTGCCTCCTGTGAACAATGTCTTATCAGATGTTACGAAGATCCTCCATTCGAATCTATTTTATCAAATAATCATTGGTGTCGTGAGTAATGCCTCACATTACCATGCTTAGTTATCTGTTTTCAGACATCAACAATGAGAATACAACGATCATAAGCCTTTTGATCGAAAGTAATTATAACAAGAAAAAGCATACCAATTTCTTCTACAAATAAAATGGTAATCTCTCATCCACCGATAGTTTGGTCGTTCATATGATACTTAGCCTCTACAACATTTGAAAAATATCACATCGGAAACTGGGAACTTTGTAATAAAATAGCCTATAATGTTTCATTGCATGTATGAACAACTCGGGCACTGTTCAATAAGCATCGGAAACCAGAAGCTCTCTCCATTATTACTCACATGCTACGTCTGGCCCATCACCATAGTTGTACTCACTACGTTTCTGCCCACACTATCCCCTCTACTCTACTACGAAGAAATAGCAAATATTGCTAGTGTTATCCTCAGAATTGTAGATCGTAATTATTTTCTCGAAGTCTACGAGGAGTCGGAAAATGTATGATGGAAAGAGTTGGATAGGGAATTCATGCTGATCATTTTGCAAGGCAGGGTTTCTCCCTCCGCCAACAGGATAACAAGAACACAAGAAAATACGCAGGGAGGGAAATAAGTGTGTCACCACATTTACACTGCATGATTCTCCCAAACGCGTCAATGTTTGACTCGCCTTGGACCCAGCTTGTTCGACCGTTGCAACTCTGCCCCATGTTGTGCCTCGGCTCGCCTAGTTCCGCATTGCTCTCGCCCCTACTATGGGCTTCCTCGCCTCAGATCTGCCCCGTCAACGCCCCTGGTTACATTCCACTTTAGCCTTTGCGTTGGTGTTGATCCTTGGCTCCACTTACACCTGATCAGGTTTGGCACTCGACACCTCATTCAGCTCTGCATCGTGGTTTTGGGCCTTCCCTTCGAGTTGTATTTGTCTTTGTGCTCTGTCTCCTTATTATCATGCCTCAAGATCTCAAGATCCTACCCTTCGCGGCCATCTCAAGATCCCTGCGTGTTACCCCTTTGTGTCAGCCCGAGTCCGACCTCGCACCATAATCTTCTGCCCCTGCCTCGCGTGCATTTCCCACGCTTCATGTCGTGCTCTATGTCGTTTCTCGCAGTGCATGTCCAGCTCTAGTTCAGATCCGTTACCTAGCTCACCTTCCGGGGATATGTCCGCCATCTCTCCATGATTTTCGCGCCCGTGCATCGGTCCACCCTTCCAGCTCGCTGCACGACTTGGCACCGCTTCACACGACCTCATCTCGTTGGCAGCACACGTGTCAACTTGGTCTACCATCTCGGCGCCACCTCCCTACTCGACCCTCCATCTCGGCGATCATCTCGGCTCGCCAGGGTCCCTACTCACCCGCCCTCTGCAGCTGGCCCATGAGCTCGCCCCCATCTCAACTCGCCATCCATCTCCGTGAGCTGAATTCGCTCACCCAGCCCTAGATGCTTCCTCTCATTCCTATTTTGAATTTTTATTTTTATTTTTTATCATTTTTCTTTTTTTAATCTAGTTTAATTAGAATAAATCCTAATTAAGGGAAAATTAATAAAAAATTATCACTAAGGGGGGAGTACCCTTTTACTAGGCTTCATTATAGGGTTATTTGGCTCCCCTGGGTCACTTTTCTGCCTCATCATCATTGTAGTGCTCTTCTTCGCTTGCGGCTAGTGAGTATGTCCACCACAAACTTGTAACAAGAGAGCCGACCCTCTTCTGGTATGTGAGACGCCTTCTCTCACACTGAACACTGTTTTGTCGCCTTGTTCTTTCTTACACTCTTTTTTTCTTGTTTACATGTTGTTCCTTTGTTTCTAACTGAGACTTATTGTGGCCTCCACTCTTGCACGATTCTTTACCTATTGTAAGGTGAGTAGTCAGTTGTCTCATGACGCATTAACACACCTTATTGTAATCAATGCATTGCTTATAAAGTGCCACAAACAGGGGGTTATCATTGTTCCTGGGTGTTGTATTACACGCAAACGTATTCTCGACTGAGTTCGACATCTTGTAACCTTGTGTGTATTCTCGCACCCTTCTTTTTGTGCTTTTGGCACTTCTTTCAGACGCATCATGGAGGATACTCTTTCTAGAGTTGAGCTTCATAGGATTGCTTCTCAGCCTTAGCCACTTCTTCTTGGTAGAGAAAACTATACATCATGGAGTGCTGCTATGGGGCGTTACTTCACTCATGAGGGCCTTTATCCCTTTTTGTAAGGGTTAGTTTCGACACCCATTGATCCTTCTCATCTTGAAGACTACTTTAACATGTGTGACCATGTTATTGGTCACTTGATGTTACATGTATCTAGACCTCTCCGCCTTCATGTGGAAGACTCAAATCCTCCTCACACTATCTAAAGCATCTTTCAGACCTTATTTGGAGACCCTTCAGATACCGCCACTGGTGCTTCTACTGATGCAGTCATCTCCTCCTCCTCCTCTTCTTCTTCATGTGATGATATTTCTGCTGACACAGACTTGCTTGTTTCTATCCTTGATGATGAGGATTGTTCTTCTAGTTCTGATGACGAGAGCACTACAGAGGACCTCTCTCCTCCTTCTCTTGGCCACCTTCCATAGAATGTTGACACTCCTCCCTTCCCATCAGACATCAGGAAGTCTCGTTCCCATCCTCATACCATCATTACATCTTCCTCTTTTTTACTTCTAGTGTGTGAGGCCCTTTCCACTCATGCTCCTTCATGAATTAATGATTCATACCTGTCAGACATCGCTCTTTTGTTTGTCAAGCCACCCTTTTAGGAAAAACATCTACCATACCTTCATTGTCTCTTCACAGTGCCTACTTGTGATGCATTACATGGAGTTTCTCATCCTTCTACAAGTGTTTCAGAGGAGTCCTTCATTTCCTTTATTGGGAGTTCCCCTTCTAGGACTCTTATCACTTCCACTCTTTCGGAGATCATCATTGATCCATCCTTACTTGTGGATCCTATTTTTTGTGGTTGTGGTGGTTATTTCTTTGCATTCACTTCACTTAGACATCCTTTCAATGGATGTTCCTCTCTCTCATTTTGACACTTCAATGTTTGTGGCATTACCTTTGGTTCTTGTGCACTAATTTGTTAGACCTATGTCACACTTCGGTGGACCAAATTTAGAGTTCTTTTTAGTACTACCTTCGGTTTCCTTTGCGGAGTGGGCAGACTTCTAGTACTCCATTTTTTCCTTCCCAAAGGTAGGAACATTGTTCGATGTGGTTGGATCTTCTTCAATCCACAAGCCAAGGACCACATAATCGACACTCTTCTTAGAGACTTCCTAGAGTTGTAGAGTTCAAATCCAGCTATGGTTTCACATCTTCTATCTCTCTTGTCTCCTTCCTCTCTTCTCTTCTTCTTCTTCCAGAGAGATTTCGTGTACATGGGAACCTCATTAGGCCCTCAGTTTCTAGTACCCATTTGACGCATCTTTCATAGATTATTAGGGGATTCTTCCATCTCTTATTGTGGATGTTTTTCCTGGACTAGCTTTTCCTTCACTGCTTGAGGTCCTTATTGTTCATGGGTGCCTCTTCATTCTTAGTTGTTGAGACCCATTTCTCATTTCTAGCTTTCCACCTCATCTTAAGTTATGATGAAGGGGGGTGTTGGTGTGTGTCATTTTCCACATCACATGGTGAGTCATGTCACTTAGGTGAGGTCATATGCCTTATGTGTCTTAGGGGTATGAAATATTTTGTCACACACATTAGTGTGTGTCATACAGGAGTTACTTTCCATTTTAGGAATGTAACTCCTCTTCTCCACTTGAGGAGGTGTGATTATCATGCATTGGGGGTTACACAACACCCCTATTTGTAGCCCTCCTTTTCAGATCTATGAGATATGAGCGTGACCTTTTATTTGCATTCACATTACATGGTTGAATGCTTGCTTCCTCTCGAGTCTTCGTCACACTTCCGTTTGAGTGCAACTCGGTTGATGTTCGCGTTATCCCGCATGATCCTCATTTTCATGTTTTCTCTTTTTCTAGCATCTCCCTCCATTTCATTTATGTTTCCATGTATGTCTTCTCACAATGTCCACAAGTAGAAATGTTGTAGTAGAAATTTATATAATGTTTGATCAAATATCAAGTGTAATTTTTTTTTGCTTCCCTGTGAAGTGATATAATGCAACCAAATGCTTTAGCAATATGTTGACTCATGGATTGCAGTAATTATTGGATATGCATCAAATGGGATTATTGAAAGGGCCATCATGTTTTTTTGTAGCAAATGTAAGTATAAGTTCTAAAGCCAAGCCTGACAATGTTTTCCATCATCCTTCCAATTTATGCTAAACTTGGAGCTTAGGAAAAGGGTTATGGAGATCCTTCACAAAGTAAGTGCAAGTGTATTTTTGTCACATGTTGTAGTTGTAAATATTGTATAGTAGATATATATACAAAATGTGATAGCATATAGAAGGCTTACCATTTGTTGACAAAGTGCATAATGTGGTTATGGTCTTATGGTCAATGATATTCGTAAGATATGAAATCCATGGCTATAGTATGCATGCCTTTGACCTCTTTTCACTAATGAGGCACTCTGGGTTCAATTCTACTCAACATACTTTGACTTTGTTTTAATTGCATGCAGTGTTGTAGGCCTAATGGATAAGGGTTGTAAATACTTCACCCATGAATGATACTTATTGCATTATGTCTACAACAAATCACTATATATGTATGGCTGCTCTTGTTTACTGTGTTCACTATCTTGAAGAAGATCTAAATTTTATCATTAAAATTCCAATATTGGTGTGGGTGTGTTTTCTAAGAGCTTGTAGATTGCATAAAAATATAGGGCTAGGAGAATTTGTGTCAAATATTTATGCAATGGTGGGCAGAGGGTATTGTTCAAAAGGCTCAGGCTGAAAGATGGAACATGAATATAGTTAATCAAATCACATAAAATAGTGCAGGAAACATAAAAAATGTATACACAATTAGGAAAATTGTCTTTGGGAGGTACGATAACATTTAACTATATAACTCTTAATGAAAATGTGGAATGGAAGGCATTTCATAGTGAAATTAGATTTCTCCAAATTTTATTGACAAGGGAGAAAGCATATTTAAACATTGATATGTTTCAATTTCGGAATATTTTTTGTTTTGTTTTGGGCGAGGATCGGATCGTATACATCAATTTCAACGCATTCTAGAATATTTTATTTTCATTGGAGACTATTATACTGCTACGAGCGAGAGGAGCAAGATGTGAAATATACTCTAGTAGTTAAAGAATTGGCTGATGAGATATCATTTTGTGAGGGAGCATTAAGCTGTGGCGGGGCAGAAAGTAATGGTGTAGGAGTGGGCATTGGAACAAGTGATGAGGCTGGTCTTGTCATCGTAAGCATAGCTGTAGGCTGTCGGACACGCGGTCTTAAACAGCTGCGAATAGTTGGTGGGCGAGCAGGTCTGCGGACTCGCATGCTCGCCCGTGCAACAATACTCTGGTGTCCCGAAAGCCAGACATGCGCTCTTGCACGCAATTACCACGCGTTCATCTTCTTTTCCTTTTCCTTTGCCACTCTTATTCTCACTGTTACTGCTAATACTCAGCTCGGCGGGACACGAACTCCTGAGATCGCTAACACACCCGGCGGTTCTGCAGTCGCCGGTGCCTCCCACGGCAGAGATTGTGAGCGGAAGATTGAAACCATCCACCAGACTGACGTCGTAGAAATCCTTGTCGCCCAACGTCACCTCCACCAGAGATGCGGGCGGAGCGCCGCTGGCGTGGTCGCAGTTGAGAGCGTTGGCGCAGTCGCCGGTGGCGCAGGAGCCGTTACCGCTGGCGTCGAAATTACAGTCGGTTCGGCCCCACAAGCGGCCCGACCACCCGGCAGAAGCGCGGAGAGGCACCGAGTCGCCCGGCGGAAGGGCGAATCCGCCGCCTCCCGGCATTAACGTGCCCCCGTTACCAGATAAAGCAGCGGGCCAAACAGTGTAAGAGCATTTGTTCACCACCGTCAACACCGTTCCTCCGCTTATTACACTACTACACCACCATCCTGCAATACATCATCAAACAAAAACCTCAAATTATATCCCGACCACTGAACGATATTTAAAAAAGAAAGTAAGCCGGGATCAGTTTATCTCTGTTTACCGAATAAGAGGAGCAATCCCAAGACCGCTGTAGGAGTTGAAGCCATTGAGTTGAATTAGTAAATGTTGGTGTCGAAAGGGATTTATTTATATCCATGATGATGAACTAAGAAATCTTTGAAGAAGAAGAGCACGGTATGCGTGTCCTCTAAACAAGGCAGAGAGAAGGTTTAGTTTTAATGAAAAGAAATCAAGCCCTCTTTCCTGGCATGTGTGGGACATGACGCACCTGCCCAAAGTGTGTCATCCATCCACTAGATATTAAGAGCTACATGACCAATACCACTGCTAATGTTGTTTCAATTGAGAAACATGCCCTGCCAATACGGTGAGAAACTCCTTTTCTTGCGAGATCAATGTCGCCCATGACCCCCATGACCACAACCATGAAATGGCGACCAGTGGCAAGGGAGTCAAGTGACACTCTACTAAGAACGCATCGGATGCTCCCCAATGGCTTGAGATGCTCAATTTCCTATCAAACCTTCTTGACTTGGGACTTGGATCTACAAAATAACATTGGAGATAACTAAAATTCTATTTGGCAAGTTCAAAAAATTGGGTGTAAAGACCCTCTTAAATATCCCATTATTACTTTAGTTACATATTTGAACTAAAATATCCACACATAAAATATATTAAATTTGGTTCAACTTTACAAGTAGCATGGACAAATCCCCTAAAAGCACTCTTTTCTATGTGAACTTCTAGGGAGAAAACAATATAAGAGGGTGTGAATCCATTTCCAAATCAACTATACATGAAGGAAAATCTTTAAATAGATGCTAAATGTCTCAAGTTCCTGGAAGGAAAAACATACAAGGTGATAAACCCAAACACACATGCTTATAGTCCTATTGTAATATGAAATCATGGTTTTATTCCTAATTTTTTATATTGTGTGATAACACTGATTCAGAACAAAGATGAAACAATCCTAATAGTATTAAAATATGTCACTCTTACATTTGCCAATAGATTTTCCAATAAATAAAATGCAATAAAAGTTTAGGGTTAGAGAGAGAAACTAGACTTCTATTATTAGTCTATGTGATAAAGAGCTAAGAATTCATAAAAAAGTAGTTAAAGTGTCATTAAGTTGCTCATATAATTTTAGGACCTATAACTCATTGCAAGATGGGTTTGTGGTTTCATAGAGTACACATTTTTGGCCAAACCTATTCCTAGGTATATGAACAGTTCGTTATACCTCTACACTCAATTAAAATATTGGGATCATCTAATTTGATAGTCATTAAGACATCTGGTTTGTGGGTTTGTTTCCATGCAATGACTATCATATGCTAAAAGATGGCTTCTCTTTGCTTGGAATCTGAGTTCTCGGTCTTGAGACCTAAAATGGAGTTAGAAGAATTTGGGTTGGGCTACCTCACCACATCCTATTTATTGTAATGAGAATTGTGAGTTTCATACCACTACTTTGAAGAGTGGTGAAGGCCGTTTAATTACCCAACCTATGATGAGATGCATGTGTTATAGAATTAGAGTAAATATGGAGCCCATGATATAGCCCTCACACTTGGAAAATTTACTTGATACTTCAATTTGTCTCATTGTTGATATAGGGAAACAATATATATGACTTCACAATTCTAGTAACTTCTTGTGGTGATGGGTGCTCTAACGAATACACTAGCGCAATGCTTTCTCTTGAACTTGTTAGAGTGAGGGATAAAGAGTCCCTAAATACCCTTAGCTTAGTGTGAATGTGTGTTTATATGCTCCCATTAGTATAATTTCATGTCGAACTGACCCAAAAGTACCAATGAGGATGACCAAGATAAGTTATTTGTTTGTTAAAATGACCATTACAAGCATAAGAAATGTTTGTTCATAGAAGGTGAGACACGTCCACGGTTGACTGTATACTAGACCTATACACATGTTCATGGTGTTAAATGCATCCATTATGAGATAAGTAGAAGTCTATATATATCTTTTGTAGTAGCTGTAACGATTTGTGAGGAGAATTGTTTTTATCCAATGTGATTAGGATAAATGCTAAAGGAATATGGTCATTTGAGTATAAATGGAATAAATGTTAAGATAAGTGCCAAATGCATTATTTCCAATGGCTTGAACCAAATTTCATGTGATACAATTGTCATATTTTTAATCTTGTACCGATAAAAGATTGATTAAAATAAAATACAAACCTCGTGTCTTGATAATAGGATATTTTGTAAACACTTGATTGTTTCAATCAATCCACATTAAACTAGAAAATAACATGGAAAGTATGTGCAAATTAATGTTATATTGTGATGTATATATATTTACAACTTGACATCAAAAAAACTCCATATTTAAAATGCTTGAAATCAATTGAAATGTGTTCAAGAACAAGTACACATCATTTTTGCTTCCAAAAAATGTGCATAGTTTGTTGAAAGTGAATAGTTCCATGGGGTTTTCCCCCATATATAGTGATTGATTTCATTATGTTAATAGTATTTCCTTGTTGGTAGTTTGTAATATTTACTAAGTTAGTAGCCTTGAATGTAGCTTGAAATTCTTGCTAGCTTAATAGCCTTTTATGTAGTTTGAAACTCTTGTTAACTTAATAGCAGGATTTATTTTAGCATGAAACTCTTCCGAACATAATAATCCTTTCCTATAGCATGAAATTCTTTCTTATTTAATAGTCTTTCTTGGATCATAATATAGTCTTTCCAATTTCTTAACATATCATTCAACTTTGTGGGTTGTTGATGCCGATTTCAATATTTGGCTATAAGGGGGGTCAAATATCAGTATTGGAATAATAAGGAAGCCAAACATTAGTTTTGGGCCATTGAAGAAGTGAAATATCAGTTTTGAACTATTCATAGAGCCAAGTATCAACTCTATGTATGTGATAATACCGTTGAAATTATGTGAACTATGTAAAATGTGAAAAAAATTGATCTAAATTATATGTAATGGGAATAATTCCAATTTGAATCGATGTGTGAAAAGTGACTATCTCTAATATGAACTTGTGTGAAATGTGAATAAATATAATCTTAACCATGTGAAAAGTGACCAAATTTGATACAAACTATGTGAAATGCCAACAATTTATATAAACATGTACACTCTTAGCTAAAAAAATTATGAACCTCTTATTAACAACATAATACGACCCCTTTTTGAGATGAATATTATAACTATGTATCACTCAACTCAAAAGTGAAAATTTGTTAGTTGTGTCATGTGTAAAATGCATATAGAGATCAACAATATAGAGGATGTGTATTAAACATGGTAGTATACAATAACATCCATACAATAAGATCGTTATAGAACCAACATAATATTAGTTACCTTGATAGTTACTAAACATATTGTAAGCATTGTTAGAAATACATATAAATTAGTAGCTAAAGTGTAATATTAAAAAATAAATAGGCACATTAGCATACACACGATGAATCAACACCGAAGAATATTTGTAGACTTGTGACATGACATAAATATCCTACCACAAGACTTTTGATGCCACAAATGAAATGAAATTGTAATGACATGAAAATTAGAATGATAAGAATATTTGTAACAATCAAATACTAGGAATATAATCATGATACATATAGTTAATAATAATCATACATAAGAATCATGGAGCCTAAAATATATTATAGATCAAACATGTGTAAAAAAAATGTGCTACACATGTATGGATCAAACAAGTATGTGCCAAACAATATGTGTCACATAAGTATGTTCCAAAATTTTTGTTCCTAACAACTATGTGCCCAATAATATATGTTAAACAATATATGATAGATAAGTATGTGCAAAAAAAGTATGTGTTAGATTATATATGACAAATAGTTATTTGCCTATTAATATGCTCCTAACAAACATGTGCAAAACAATATGGAGTAGGCACGCCATAGAGTAAATTCACAACCGGAGTGACTTACATTTTAATAAAGTTATCATCCTAAATTAAGAAACGTTATGCTTATATTAGCGTGAAATCACAATTATAGGCCATGTTAATTAGAATGACACAAATTACTGTGTGTTTTTAGCAATAAGATTGCAAAAGTGGAATTTAATAGCTCAAACATTTTCTTAGTTTTCTAATGCCTATTGACAAAAAAGACATGCTTCATTTCTATAAGGATGTTTTTCTAACATGAATATGCTCTAGAGGAGCTCAATTACTTCAAATTAGCATGTTATATTAAACTTGCAGGAAAGCACAGTAACCGACATCGGTTATGGAGGGACCGACATCGGTCACCTATGACCGACATCGGTCAGGCAAGGAGGAACTGACATCGGTTAGGGCTAACCGACGTCGGTTACCTGTGTGGGAGTGTTTTATTTAACTCTCGGGAATTAGATCTAATTTTAGTATTAAAGCAGATCTATTGATTGTAATTACATGGCTAAGTGCCCTAAGTTTGTATATGCCTATATAAGCATGAAAGCTAGGGTTTAGAAGAAGAGGATTGTAAGAATTGATGATTATTGTGAGAATAATTGTGAGAGAGAGAATTCTTGGAGAAGAAGGAGAAGCTTGAGAGAAAGAAAGTATTGTACATCTGAGAGGTGTGGAAGATTGTAGATCTTCAATTGTATATCTTATGAAAGCTTTGGATAATAGATTGGCTTGTTTCTTGGTGGATGTAGCCCACACTGGGTGAACCACGTTAAATCTGGTGTTGATTTATATCTCTTGTTTTGTATATTTCTTCTGGTAGAATATCCACTTTTATTGCATGTATGCTTAGATCTGATATATTATCTGTATAACCTTGTGCTAACCCCAACAACTGGTATCAGAGCTTTGTTTGAGGGTTTTATGTGTTGACAGATTTACTCACAGAGGGTTTTCTGATTGAGTGGGAGCTACAACAATGGCAGAAGAAAACAAATACAAGGTAGAGAAGTTTGATGGCTGAAATTATCAATTATGGAAGATGCAGATTGAGGATTATCTGTATCAAAGAGATTTGTACTTACCGTTGGATGAAAATTCTAGACCTACGAAGATGACTGATGAAGAATGGAAGATTCTTGACAGAAAGGATTTGGGATCTATAAGATTAAGCCCAGTAGCATCTGTGACTTCCAATATTACAAAAGTGACTTCTACGGTAGAGTTAATGAAATCTCTTGCTAATTTATATGAAAAACCTAGTGCTTCAAATAAAGTTTATTTGATGAAGAAACTATTTAGTTCTAAGATGCATGAAGGTGGATCTGCATCTAGTCATTTGAATGATTTCTGATCTATTGTAAATCAGTTAAAATCGGTTGATATTCCATTTGATGATGAAGTGAAAGCACTTTTATTCTTATGTTCTTTGCCTGATAGTTGGGATAACTTGGTAATGGTTGTTAGTAATACAACATCTGCTAATAATATTTTGAAGTTTGATGATGTGGTTAGTATAATCTTGAATGAAGAAATTCACAGGAAAAGTACAGAGGAATCGTCATCTGGGAATGCTTTAAATGTAGAAAGGAGAGGCAGGACAGAATGAGAGATCCAAGAGTAAGAATAATGGGAAATCAAAGTCAAGGGATGGCAGATCTAAATCCAGAGGTAAGGGAATTACCTGTTGGAAATGTGGAAAGAAAGGACATGCAAAGAAAGATTGTTGGTCAAAGGATAAAGAGAACCAACACCCAGACAAAGGTAAAGAGTCAAATAAAGAGGAAAATATTGCAGCAGAGGTAATGCAAGATGCTCTTATTCTTTCTTTGGATAATAGAATAGAATCATGGGTTTTAGATTCAGGAGCTTCTTTCCATGCAACCCCTAATAAGGGCTATTTCAGAAATTATGTCCAGGGAAATTTTGGGCATGTTTATTTGGGTGATGATGAACCTTGCAGTATTACTGGTAAAGGGGAAGTTCATCTAAAATTGTAGAATGGAAATACATGGGTATTGAAAGATGTGAGGCATGTGCCAAGCCTCAAGAGGAATCTTATTTCTGCAGGGCAACTAGGTGAAGCTGGTTGCATGGTTACATTCACAACAGACTCTTGGAAAGTCACCAAGGGTGCTTTTGTTGTGGCAAGAGGTAAGAAGGTAGGAACGTTATATTTATCTACCTGTGTTATTGATTCTTTTTCTGTGTTATCTACTTCAGATTCAGATGCATGCATGTGGCATAATCGGTTGGGCCATATGAGTCAAAAAGGAATGCAGATCTTAAAGGCTAAGGGTAAGTTATCAGATTTGAAAGATTTAGATCTTGATTTCTGTGAGCATTGTATCTTTGGAAAGAAAAAGAGAGTGAGATTTCTCAAAGTTGGGGCAACTAAGAAGGAGCAAGAAATTGGAGCTTGTACACTCAGATGTGTGGGGACCAGCCCAGGTAGCTTCTCATGGAGGATCCCAGTATTATGTTACTTTCATTGATGATGCTACAAGAAAGGTATGGGTTTATTGTATTAAACATAAATCTGATGTTTTTGATACTTTTAAAAGATGGAAAGCCCTTGTTGAGAATGAATCAAATTCAAAGTTAAAGTGCCTTAGATCTGACAATGGTGGTGAATATTGTAGCAAGGATTTCAATGATTATTGTTCAGTGAATGGAATACGTAGAGAAAGGATGGTTCCAAGAACACCACAAGAGAATGGTGTTGCAGAAAGAATGAACAGGACAATCATGGAACGTGCTAGAAGTATGAGGATACATGTTGGATTTCCCTTGCAGTTTTGGGTAGAAGCAGTTGATACAATGGTTTATTTGATTAACCGTGGGCCTTCAAGTTCACTAGATGGAGGAATACCAGAGGAAGCTTGGACGGAAAAGAGGTAGATCTTTCTTTTCTTAAAGTTTTTGGTTCAGAAGCTTTTGTGCATATTGATAAGGAAAATAGGAAAAAGTTGGATGCAAAATCCAAGAGATGCACTTTCATTGGTTATGGATCTGGTGATTTCGGATTCTGTTTTTGGGATTTAGAGAATTCTAAAATTATTAGGAGTCGTGACATTGAATGGAATGAAAAGATAATGTACAGGGATCAAATTTTGGTACCCAAGGATGAACCGGTTGAGAAGTTTGTGAATGAAAATGAACTCTCAGATTTAAAAATAATACCTACAGGGTTACACAGTAACCGGTGTCAGTTGACCCCTGACCGACATCGGTCAGCTGAACCGGTATCGGTTACAGAAGAGCCAAACCATCATCGGTTAGTAGAACTGGTGTCGGTTACAGGTGACCGGCATCGGTCACTGTCAGAATTAGAAACAAATGTCCAAGAGGTCCAGAATGAGCCTCTGGTACCCCAAACTTCTGTGAGAAGGTCACAAAGGGTAAGTAAACCTCCAGAAATATTTACACCTTCTCTATCTTATTTATTATTGACTGATAATGGTGAACCAGAAAGTTTTGAAGAAGCAATGTAGGATAAGACCCACGTGTAGTGGGAGCATGACATGGATGAGGAGATGGACTCCTTGGAACAAAACCAGACTTGGGATTTGGTTAAGTTTCCAGCAGGTAAGAGGACATTGCAGAACAAGTGGGTTTACAGGATCAAGGAAGAAGAGGGTGGACAGAAAAGATACAAGGCAAGGCTTGTAGTAAAGGGATTTACACAGAAAGCAGGTATTGACTTTGGTGAAATATTTTCTCCTGTTGTTAAAATGACTTCCATACGTACTGTATTGAGTATAGTTGCAGTACATGATTTGCATTTAGAGAAACTAGATGTGAAGATGACTTTCCTTCATGGTGATTTGGATGAAGAGATTTATATGCAGCAGCCGCTTGGGTATGAAGTCAAGGGTAAGGAGAAATTAGTGTGCAGGTTGAAAAAGAGTCTATATGGGCTCAAGCAAGCTCCAAGGAAATGGTACATGAGGTTTGATAGTTTCATGCATGAGCATGGTTATTTGAGATGTGAATCTGACCATTGTGTTTATTTCAAGAAGCTTGAAAATGGGAGCTATATTATTTTGTTACTGTATGTGGATGATATGCTTATTGCAGGATCTAGTATGCAGGACATTGGTGAGCTTAAGGGAAAGCTAGCTCACACATTTGCTATGAAGGATTTAGGAGCTGCAAAAAGAATCCTTGGCATGCAAATACACAGAGACAGGAAGAACAAGAAATTGTATTTGTCTCAGGAGGCTTATATCAATAAGGTGTTGGAAAGGTTTAACATGCAAGATTCAAAACCGGTGAGTACACCTATGGCTGGACACTTCAAATTGAGCAAAGATCAGTGTCCTTCATCACATGAGGAGGTCAAATACATGACACGAGTACCATATGCTTCAGCAGTTGGGAGTCTCATGTATGTTATGGTTTGTACCAGACCAGACATTGCACAAGCAGTGGGAGTTGTGAGTAGATTTATGGCCAATCCAGGTAAAGAGCATTGGAAAGCAGTCCAATGGATTCTCAGGTATTTGAGAGGGACATCTAGCATGCAGTTATGCTATGGAGGTTTCAGATATTTCTTTATGTGGCTATGTTGATTCGGATATGGCTGGAGATCTGGATGGTAGAAGGAGCACTACTGGATATATTTTCACAGTAGGTGGGATGAAGTTAGCTGGATTTTGAGATTGCAGAAGGTTGTGGCTTTGTCTACTACAGAGGCAGAGTATGTTGCAGCTACAGAGGCTAGCAAAGAGATGATATGGATGAGCAGGTTCATGGAAGAGTTGGGAAAGGAGCAAGATGATTGCAAATTGTTCAGTGACAGTCAGAGTGTAATTCATTTGGCAAAGAACTCAGTGTTTCATTCTAGAATGAAACACATTCAGTTGAGGTATCACATCATATGATAGGTATTGGAGGATGGTCAACTGAAATTAGAGAACAATCATACGAGTGAAAACCCTGCGGATATGCTAACAAAGCCATTAGCAAAAGAGAAGTTGGAGCTACACTCCACTTCTGTTGGTCTTCGAGTTTGAGACTTGAAGAGGAAGAAACAAAGCTAAGGAAAGGATCCAAGAATGACGTTGTACAGGTATAGTGCAGTAATTTATCTCCAAGTGGGAGATTGTTGAGTTGTGGAGCTCAATTACTTCAGATTAGCATGTTATATTAAACTTGCAGGAAAGCACAGTAACCGACATCGGTTATGGAGGGACCGACATCGGTCACCTATGACTGACATCGGTCAGGCAAGGAGGAACCGACATCGGTTAGGGCTAACCGACGTCGGTTACCTGTGTGTGAGTGTTTTATTTAACTCTCGGGAATTAGATCTAATTTTAGTATTAAAGCAGATCTATTGATTGTAATTGCATGGCTAAGTGCCCTAAGTTTGTATATGCCTATATAAGCATGAAAGCTAGGGTTTAGAAGTAAGGATTGTAAGAATTGATGATTATTGTGAGAATAATTGTGAGAGAGAGAATTCTTGGAGAAGAAGGAGAAGCTTGAGAGAAAGAAAGTATTGTACATCTGAGAGGTGTGGAAGATTGTAGATCTTCAATTGTATATCTTCTGAAAGCTTTGGATAATAGATTGGCTTGTTTCTTGGTAGATGTAGCCCACACTGGGTGAACGACATTAAATCTAGTGTTGATTTATATCTTTTGTTTTGTATATTTCTTCTGGTATAATATCCACTTTTATTGCATGTATGCTTAGATCCACATACAATACTTTCTTCCAATATTATATAATTTCTCAAACATAAATATATCTCACATGAAACACTAATTCCTAACAATTTCCCTCTTATTTTTTTGTTATAATGGTTTTTTTGTTTATATATGCACCTTTATTTCCTTTTTGGGTCTTTCAGACATAGTATTATATGTTATCCTAACCCTTCCTAGCATCTTCTCCCTTTATATCTTAATATTGTGTACACTTACTCGTAAGTCTTATCTATGTATGCTTTGATTTTAACATTTTTGAAGTCTAGTGTCATTAGGGTTAGAACAAACAACTTTTATTTCTATCATGTAAAGATGAATTACTAATCATGCATTTACTTTTTGTGAAAAGGTGGGTCAAGGTAAGTATATTTCCTTATGTTCAATTGTTATAACTATAAATTTTCATTAGCATTTGATTTGATTTTGGTACTATATTTATTTCCCAAAGTATCATACCATGTTACACTATTATGAAAGTTATGAACTTTGAGTGGAGCACACACACACACACCCCTTATTTTTACTTACTAGAAGATTTATTTTAAAATAATCTTCAGTATATTAATCTTTCTAAATGTACATCCTAGGGAGTATGTATTCAAAAATGGGGTGGGCCAACTTCTAACACAATGTGAGAGATCATTGAGGAATTTCCTATAAGAATTTTTTAAACCCAAGAAATTGATCAACATGGACTCACACCAACCATGGATGAATTGATAATATGCTACAGAAAATAAACAAGAAAAAAGAATGCGAATAATATATTATTCTCACAATTAGTCTGTTTGTATACAAATAAAGGTGTTCAACATATAACAAAAGTAAGTGCTTGGTTTCAATTTTTTTACTAAGTAAAGCAATATTTGTAACAAAATCTACTTTTGAATAAGTAATCGACACATTTATGAAGTGGTGGGTACATAATGGACACATGTGGGAAGTGGTGGTAAGTTACTATTGATGTCACTTATCTTATTTTAAGCCTATGAGGTGTGCACAAAGTAAACCTAGTATAGTTAAGCTAACCTAATTCAACTTAATATTTAGTGTAAGTATAATATTGCAACAACAACCCCCCCTTAAGTACAAATTAGAAATACATAAAAAATGAGAAGGCTACGAATCATTTAAAATGGGTTCTAACAACTAGGCCTAATGAGGTACCCATGTATAATAAGAACAACATGGAAAAAATGAGATATAAAATAAATATATCTCAAAAAATAAGACTAAGTAATATGAAGATCGCACTAGATATGATGGAATCCAACACTAAAAAAGCACTATATGGGATGAAAACCATTAAATAATAATATCCAATAAGTGCGTGTGAAAAGACTGCTAAAGAACTCAAATTTACACAAGAAGTATGAATCAACTACTCAGACACTAAAAAACAAAAGATGACACTATATGCACCATAATAGCTCCAAGGAGACTTCTAATCTGTCGAATGAGGTGACAAATGGAAGAAATATTACACCAATAATGTCATCAAATTCCGGAAGTGGATGATGTGATGTGTTATGAGTAAGAAAGGGAAACAACACGTGAACACGCAATATGACTATACCCTCCCCTCCCCCATAATGTTGAATGGGTGGAAAGGAAAAATAGTATAACTATATGATTGGTTTGAATCCACTACTTGAACTCTAAAAAATTATATAAAACGGGTACACCGAGAAAACCTCACTAAAATAATATGGTCTATGGTGAACTCAATGGCACTTAGCCTGTATAGTCAACAGGGGTCTCCACAAAGGTTCAATGGCCTAGCCCCCAAGTGATGGGAATACAAAAATTTACCTAAAGCATGTGGAGTGGTGTATTTGCATGTCACCTAGGGGGAACATCCCTACATGAATTTTTTTTGTTTAGGATATGAAAAACTGTGGTGAACCAGTGGGGAGATTTGTAGAGCCATAGTGCAATTGTTCATACATAGCCCCTAGGATTTCAAATCCTAATTGTAAGGCAATATATACAGTGGGGTATTTAATATCTCAAAACTAGGGAGTTATCCCTAATTTATCGAAGAAATACCATTAATTAATGTGTTAGGGGAGTGGATTTGTGACTTGTGCCCAAAGTTTGTGAAATTCCAGGAATAGAATGGAGGTATAGAGTAAAAAATTGGTGAATAAGGGAACATTGCTTGAAGGGTAGAATGTGTAAGCATGGTTAGTGATAGTTGAATGGTATCAGGATCTGGAGGAGAATAGAATCCCATTGGAAGGGTGGGATAAGAAGGTGGTTGATGTTGGGCCCTATTCCTAGGGTTGGATCTGAAGACTTCTTAGTGAATACATATGGCACATGAATAGTGTTTACATTGTTTAGTACATGCTTTAGGTCATCATGGTTTGGAGTGTCCCCAGAAGGCTCATTATTTTAAAGATATACTCATGTACAGTGGAGTCATGTTCCTCAGGCAAGGTGTGCAGAATGACTCATATGTCAACAATATGCTTACCTGAAGATCTGGAGCCAACAAGAAATTGTAAGTTTGCATGAAGTAACCTGATCATGAACCTTGAAGTGGATATAATCAATTTCATGAACTTTACCATGGGATCAATAGGTTAAATAGGTTTAACTGGGTTTTGTCCTTCCTCCAAATGTTTACCAATGCCTATTTAAAACTTGGACCAATAAATGTGAGAATATTCTGTTCCAAAACCAATTTTGTGTTGTAAAATTTTAAACACAGTGGAAGGTGTATATGAAGTGTGGGGAACAACATATGTATCATTATTTTGTGGGGCATGCATGATTATTTATAAGTATAGTTTCCTGATGATGTTCGATCTAAACACCTATTCAATTTCCAATATACACCTATGTTTGGGTCATAGGTATGTCCTATGGTCCAATATGACATTATGGTCATACAACTGGAGGTATTGGCAATTGTTTGAAGGAAAGTTTCTTTCAAATAAGACTATGTGATAGAATAATTCAGGCCTAGTTCATTGATTCTATATCTTTTTATTGATCTTGAGAAAATTAACATGTATTTTCAAATGAATCATAACTTTTGATTTTAGAACATAGTCCAAATCTTAAATATGAGAATACTACATACCCACGTGTAGAGTGCAGAAATGGGTCATCTAAAAGCTAGAATCCATTTAATAATAACCAAAAAATAAAAAAAGAATGGATTGACTTCTTCTCCCAGCGGTTGGGGCTTTGTTAACCCATATTTGGTATCTACTTCAAAACTTTAATGATGCATTCTTTATAGTTTGACCCTCAATAGTTCGGTGCAAGCCAAGAATCAGAACACACAAAAGATGAGAATTCAGGAATGAATTACCCTTAGTTGGCTAAAAAGGGGACATACTTCAGAAATTTTGTATTTATTATAGATTTCCATTAAACTAAACATCACAGTTCTGAATCCAGAATGGACCTTGCGCTATTTATCTCGACTTCAATGCAAATGCGTTGAAAAATACAAGTTTCAAAAAATAAAAAAGGGTTAAATGTGAAGCACTGAGGATTATTTTCCATCACAGGGTGGGAAATAATTTTTTTTAGGATGAAGGTCATTCATGCTTCAAAAAGCTAGTGTTATGTAAATTTTTTGGTTATGTTTACAACTTGTTGTTATCTTAGGATATTGGCCTCTATGTTAGATTGAAAAAATAGGGAATGGGTCCCTTCAACCCTAGGCCTTATCAATAAAAGAGGTTCATGGAATCTTCAAAATTTTTAATTAATTAAGTGCTCAATAATTTTCAAGGTAATGTGGCTAAAAATCATGGAACTTAATAACAAGATAATCATGTCATATAAGTGATTATAAATAGTAAAAACATGGTAGCTATAAAATAGTACATGAATAAATATGGATCTATATTGTAAATTTGGCATAATCATGGGAATAAAACACAACCCATGCACTTACATTGTATTCAATAAGGCAAATATCTTAGCATATTAGAATTCACAAATATGTCCAGCTATTTTATGAATTTGAAATTGAGCAAATTTTTTGGGAATCAATAAAATGGAAACATATTTTTTGTGACAAAAATTCAATAATAGGTACAAGTTCATCAGGGGTTTTCATCAACCCTTGTGAGAAGCATAAATTCACAATATTCACTTCTCAAATTTGTTAATCGGTAAGAATATTTGTTTTGAATTTTACATATCCATAAATATATGTTGATTATAGCATACAAAATATGCTGGGGTAGCATAGTTTTTGCTATTTGAGACAACTTGTTTGATATTTTCAGCTGAGTAGCACTAATATGTCATCTAAGAATTGTACACTCAACTCCATATATAATAAAATATTGGAAGTCGATAGTATGGGGATTTTATGCTACCAATAGTGGCATACAAAATAGCTACTCTATCGGTATTTTTAGACAAATTTACAAGTATAGAAAGTTTGCATGTATTCGCTTACGCCATGATTTTTATTTTTAGGATATTATTTTTGTGAGATGATCATTTGAACTACTAACATCAATAATTTCAAAGGAACAAATCCAATTACAAAATTAGAGAAATTTGTATTTACATTCCTAAGCATCATTTTTTGGAAACATTATTTTTCATATTTTGTAGAGTACATGTTCTAATCAAGGCGAGTTTGTTCTAGTGCTATTTCAAAAATTTATTTTAAATAAATTTAAGATTATATTTTTGGCCGACATCATACACAGATCATCCGATCAATTGTATAATATATGTTTCAGCGGGTAGCATCAAAATGCAAATTGTCGGCCGACAACATAGATTAGCATAAAAAGTTAATTGAAATTCACACATTGTTTTAGTTCACGAATATTTCAATTTTCCCAGATTTGCAAATGAATTTCTATTTGATTTTTTTGTTCGTTGTTCTTAAAATTTTGACTTTAAATATCTATTTGTGATTTAATTAATCTAAATAAATCTAATTACAAAACACTAATGTATAAATGATAAAATATAGAAATGATAACAAGAAAACTAAGATGTAAAGTATTAAACCCTAAGCAAGGAAGAGAGATAGACAATTTAGTTGACATTCGTGTAACCTGGGATGATGATTTTAAAAAGAACCTGATCAACATGATGCAAAACTACTTCTTGAATTATATCTATAAATTCTAGAGTTCACATTATTAAACTATAGGATCACCTACTTACCCTGGGCACTGATGACTGTATTTGAGGTGCCCATGACTATGCAAAAGCTACCATGGTCTAGTTCTTGTTGTGTCAAAAGGAAATTTCATAGTTATTTGAATTGATCCTAGTTATATTTCATACGTATGATCATCTTTTTTACCTATAACATAAAACCGTAGAATGATTCACATTAACAATCCCACAAACCACATCAAATTTGGTCTAAAAAGGAAAATTATACCTGGGGATTTCATACTTCAGAGGAAGTCATATATGAGAGTGAACTTATTGTACCAAGATCACACTCTCCCCATCTTGAAACTTCATATAGTTCTTGGAGTGTGTTTAAAAAATTGTGCCCTAGGATGCCCCATGCAAGTTGCACTTGATAGGTGGTTGTAGTTAGAATGTATGAACAAATAGCAAATGTGTGCCAGATGGAATAGAATGAACTACCCTTTTATCTTGAATTCTAAATTAGATAGCAAACCATTGTCCCTTGAATGGATTCTAGGTGGATTTCGTGGAGTGCTTTAGGTACCTTTTTAATGGATGTCTTAGGTGATAATAGTAATGATTAGTTCTTGGTCCTTACAAAATTTTGAACACATAACTATGTATTTTCATGATTCCCTTGTTTGAATTTTGTAATTGAAAACTTGGTAGGCTGACCCATAAGTGAAAAATATTCCCAAAAGATAAAAGAGACCCAAAAAGAGTGAGTCAAGTATTAGAAAAGGGTCAAGTGTTCAAAAAGAGGGATAGGAATGAAAAATTAGAATTGCTTGTCCAAAAATACCGGGAACATTGGTGTTGAACCATAAAAGATAAAGAAAATAAACTTCTGACTGGGTTGTAGGGTGTGTAAGGTACCAAATAGAAAACTAAGAGAGAAAGAAAAGAGCCAAAGAAAGTTGAAGTATTAGTTTTCTTGCTTAGGAATCATGTAAATGCTAGATAAATTTTAAGACCTATCCCAAATGTACCCAAGTGCATGATTTTGTATCTACATTTTCCCCCACTTTAAATTGTTACATTAGTGAATACTTGATAACATAAAGTAGTATAAAGATCATTGTACGATTATCGATCCATAACCATGTTAAAATAAATTGTGTCATAGCTAGGCATTCTGATAGTGAAGCATGAAATTCTGCACCACATTTTCATGTAGACTAGTGTAATATTGATTAAGAGAGAAGAACATCACATGAGTAAGTTGTTGATTTGATAAATGGTTGAAATCCTCAAAATAACCCAAATGAATTTGAATAGAGATGATGGGTGAAATTAGTGATGCTAGATACCTAAATTCACCTTGTTAAAGATAATAATTTTAATTTTTCGCATGAATGTACAACAAGATGATCCACTATAGATGCATAAACTTGATTTTTTACTATTTCAAATTGATGTGTGAAAGTATTGATTTTTCAATAATAGAATTAAATTGCATGAATTACTTGAACACATGCTTATCAACATTCAGAATTCGTGAAGTATTCATTGAATTAGTTGATCTAATAATTGACACACACACACACACCCATAACTAGACCACTTGAAATCCATTTAAGGTTCCGCTAATATATTTTCATAAATTTTCTATAAATATATGTCTTAGTTCAATTTATGTGTTCATTAATCTACATTTTCCAACATTATAATACCATTATAACTTATTGTCTTGTAATCCTACCACTAACTATTTCTAGGATTTACTTAATCACATGAGATGCCTAGTATTTATGTTTTCTAAAATTATTTATAAACCTCTTAATTGGGTCCATCATTAGATCATAGCTTTAACTAAAAGGTTCATGTTCCCAATGCCTTGTTGAGACACTATCAATTTTCTAAACAAGTGGGCTGACATTAATGTCTTCCTAAGAAGTTCATTAGTTCTCAAACATTTATTTGGTCATGTATCCCACCATCCAAATCTACTAATCTTGTATTGTGTATATCTCAAATGAAAGAGAGACAATACAAGTGTTATGGAAAGGAAATGTGCCCAAAATGGGAGAAAATCCACTAAAATCATAGAACTAGATTTGGAAAAAAATTCCTATGTGTTACAATGATTTCAATTTGAGCTACAACTTAACTTTTGAGGCTACAACCCCAAGAATATAATAAAACTACAAGTTGACGATGGAAGCTACAATCCTTAAATTAATTTAGTAAATAAAGATCACTGACCTTTCTGCAACCCATACAACCTATAAAAAGCTACAACTCCCTGATTATATTGAGCTACAACTCAGTGTGTATAAAAATTTGATCACTCTTCATTATTGGATGCAATACATCTGATTGTGACCCTAAATTTGCAACCTAACCTTCTTGTCTCACTCTGACAATTTCATAAATTTTCAAACCATCTTGGAACCACCTTTCACTCTGAACTCTGATGGCCATTTAAATACTCACTTCTTATTCTTAATACACACACAATTCCTTGTTTATTCTTCATGGTTTTCAGTATCTTCATTTCATGTATAGGGCAAAGAATTTAATTTAGTTTTCAAAATATTTAAGATCCCTATTCTAGAAAAAAAAACATATACACATATACTTCTTTCAGCTTTATCACCATATGCCATATTATAACTCATGTTTACTTACACATATTCACACTCTCTTTTTTTTCTATATTCAATCACTGAATTGTATTCTTCATCAAAATCATTTTCTATGCTCTATTCAATCCTTAGGCACTTCAAATGATTATCTAACATATGTTTCTCAAGTTTGTAGAGTACCTTCATCATTCAACTTAAATCTTTCCTTCTTTATTAATTTGAGACCATCACAACTTTTCATGCATTCAGAAAAAAAATTCATCCATTCAAATTCACATCCTTAAATTTGTCTCTTCACCTTTTTTGTACATTGTTTCAATTTGCATCTTTGACTTCTACTTGTTTCTTGACAATAGATTGTCTCTTCATCTTATCATTCGAGCTTGGGAGATACAATTCATGAGTTAGTAACAACTTAGTGATCTTTTTCCTTCATCTAGACTTAAATTCTTCAAACAAGGAGATCTAAGACCTTTTACCTTCCTAGGAAGACTAAACTTGACCCATGTTACATGTTTTGAGTTGACAATCCACACCAACATTCAAAGACTTAGGAAATTTTTATCACTGTCATGATTTTTCAGGATTTTCAAAATAAAAACACTCACACTTCAATTGTTTTATGACCTATTTCTGAGCAATTAAGAACTTGGAAAGAAGCTCTTAGCCATTTACCATAAAAAAATTTGTATTTGAGCAATTTTACAACCTTGCACAATACTTGGAAGTTGATTCCTAGATTATTATCACGTAAATTTTAAATTTCCAAAACAAATAATTTTCATGACTATGTTTAATAACCTCTCCAACACTATCCAGAACCTTTGTATAAAGGTATAACTCATTTGCAACTAAGAATTTGCATTAAAATCTTTATTTCTACCTCTTGCATATATGAAGCATGGTTTTGAAGGAATTTTCTTGGATTCTTTTGATGAAATTAAATGAAATTGATTCATTCTGTTTTGCAACAGGTTCACACTATCCTACAGATATATTCCCCAAAATTTTAAGACAATTTTCAGTTGGCTTAACTTTGATATTCAATAAATTTATTTACCTAAACCCTAAATATAGGGTTTTGCAGTCACTGTAACATCCCAAGAGACAAGAAAATTTGATTTCTCTCTCATTCTTTAATGAAACTTAGAAATTCCACCTCCTATGGGTTTATGAGGAAAAATGACATCTTCTCCATGAATTTAGTTTACCTGAAACTCTAAAAATTACTACCAAAAATCCAAAATCCAGACACAATAGTCAAAATAATTGAATAAGCATTACTTGTTGAATTCAAAGGTTTTATGTTGAGTATTGGGTTGGTATGGAGAATAAATGAGATGATTTTTACCTTCTTTAAACATTTTAACACTACATCAAGAACCATTTTAATCACCTTTTCATGGAAATTCTATCTTGCACAGTGGAGATCAAACAACATTTTGACTATTCTCAGGCACATACAAACACTTCTCTCATTTGGAATTAGTCTTCACATGAGAAGCACTACATTTTCAACCTACACTATGATTTTGAAAAGGACTTATGGTCATACTCCTAAATAATCATTCACTAGCATAAGCTTGACAACAGGATTGACAAAGTGAGTTCTGAGCATACTTTGAATGCAGTTTCCTTCACAACTTGGAAACTAATCATAAGGTAATGTGAAGGGAGAATAGTTTAGTTTCATGGCTCATTACCTCTACTATAATTGTTCCATAAAACTAGGAATTTCACTATTTCAAAATGACCTTGAACATTGTATTGTGACTATACCATTCAATTCACCTGATTGAATGAGCATGCCCTTGCAAGACTTTTCACTAAACTAAACTAGTTTAAAGACCTTAACAACACAAGGAACATAGAAAAACCATTAATACACCATGAAAAAATTTAAATAAGCTCATCCAACTGATTTTAGGACAAAACAAAAACAACATTTTTCCATTTCAACTCAGAAAACATGCTTGAGCTTGTCATACTGAAGAGGAAAGGCTAGAAATAACCATTACTAGAAAGAGATCATAAATTTCTTAATACTTGTCCAAATCACCTGAAATTTTTTTCCAAATTTCATTCTTAGAATCCTATAAAAAAATCTCTCATATTATTTATCTGAAGGAGTCCTCATATTTTTCCTTGGATGCTAAGAAGACAAAATACTCAAAATTCATTTCTCAATGAACCAGTTTTAAAAATAAGCATAACTTTCACATACCTCTTAAGAAACTTGTTGAAATTTGGCATGAAGCACAAAAACTCACCCCTATACATGATTCATGAGTTTATTTTTCATACCTATGCCTAAACTATTCATACCTATCTCATTTACATCAGCCTACACTGTTAGTCCTCAAAGCCAACTTTGGTAAACTTTTGAAATTTTTCTCTATGAGCTAAAAAAAGACTTATTGCTGCTCACACATGCCCTATAAAATATTATTAGGCTCCTCCCATGATCATATTATATTTTCATGACATGTACCAAACTTCCACACCTTATTAGGCTTTAGAAACATGCTTAAATGCTCATAAGTTTCAACTTTAAACTTCCACCAATGGCCTGGAACCCACTGTAAGAGATCTTGAGTCATGTTAGCAAAAATTAGAATTTACCCTGAATGCTCACACCTTCATTTACTTGTATGCTAAGAAGGCACTACCAATCAAAATTCATGTATTTTACCAATCTCCTCATTTTAGTAAAACCATTCACTCACTTCTCCATCATGTCACTTGACATCACTTGAAAACATTTGACCAGGTTTCAACAATCTCCCCCTTTGTCATTGATGGAAACATACTCAGAAACTTTGATGGAAAATTCACACATCAACACTTCATACCTATCTCATTTGCATCAGCCTACACTATCAGTCCTCAAAGCCAACTTTGGTAAACTTTTGAAATTTTCCTCTATGAGCTAAAAAAAGACTTATAGTTGCTCACACATGCCCTATAAAATATTATTAGGCTCCTCCCATGATAATATTATATTTTCATGACCTGTACCAAACTTCCACACCTAATCAGGCTCTAGAAACAGGCTTAAATGAGCTAGTTTCAGCTAAGACTTCCACCAAATGGCCTGGAACCCACTGTAAGAGCTCTTGATCATGTTAGCATCCAAAATCCACCCTGAATGCTCACTAAACCACTGAGAAGGCACTACCAATAAAATTTCATGTATTTTACCGAGATTCACTTCACCATTCACTCATTTACCATCAACGAAAACACCAATGACCCGGTTTCAACAATCTCCCTCTTTGTCATTGATGGAAACATACTCAAAAACTTTGATGGAAAACTCACACATCAGCACTTCAAATCACCATTCCTATTTTCTGACAACTTATCTCCTCTTTGACATCTATGACAAAGGGTTCTTAGCCACTTGACATGAAATAATGACAACTAAAAATAATTATGCATGAGAAAATAAACTTGCATGCCCGCTAGTTCCCCCTGGAACTGTGTTTGTTCTTTTCTGAGCTCCTATGTCATCCTTGAGTGACCTTTACTAGAATGAACCAAGATCCCTCTGAGCACAAGAACTCTTTCTTTGAAGGAAATTTACCTATCTCACTACCTAACCATGTCAATAATCATGAAGAGAACAACATCATACCTCTGCTTTGAGCCATAATACCATAAACCACCTTCTGATCATGCATAATGTGTCATTTCATCTCCAAAATTTGTTTTTACCTTTAAGAATCCACTTTATCAATCCTATACCTGAACCAAAAACCTCATGATCATGCCAAAAATAACGTCTGAGAACCAAAAATTAATATACTTTACCTTCTTTCTTGGGACTAAATTCTTAGGCACAAAATAGTAATTTATTTTTTATGACCTCCTCCAAGGTTCTCTTATGTCTTGACCCTATCATATACCTCATTTAAGGTTATCATCAACATCAACTTGTCTCAACTTCAACTCAAGCATCACTTTCATCCCACTAGTTCCCAACTGCCCTAAGACTAGGTTTCTTGGCCCACTTATGAATATAGACTTCTACAATTATCTAGGTAGAGTAATACACCCCGTTAAGCTCCTTTTAACATCCCAAATATTCTTGTAAAATATTATAACTCAATACCTATCTCAACTCCTTTTGTCCCTACTTTCCACTTTTGGATCTTAAAACCCCAACTAGGGCTTAAGTAGACAACTATCATGCATAAATTTCACTTTAGATGGCTTAAAGCTAAAAGGAATAGACATATAGGCACCCATTTTTTCCTTCCAACACTATATAAACTTTCAGGTCTCAACTCAAAAGGGAAGTATGAATTGCTTTGTAAATTGATCCTCCAAACAAGATCTCGTAGACTGTGTTGATTGACTTGCTTCCAATTGTCAAACACAAATCTAAATTCCAACCTCCAAAATGTAAAATTATTTCAAAATATCCTAAAATGGTTCCTTTCCATGATATATTGAAAGTTTTTAAGAAAAATAACTTGATTAGGATCTTCAAAATGCAATCCCTAGGTTAACTTGTCTATATGTAATAGTACCTGGAACTCAGAGAGCAGAGGTAAATACAGATGTGTAGTAGTTATCTCCTCCAGTTTGTTCTTTTCTTTCTCCGATTGTTCATATGAGTCCAAGGGATTGGGAATGCAATAACAACAACAAGAGGATGGCACTTGAGAAATGGTAGCTTGATGGCATTCTGGATGCAATGCAAGTAGAAGAGAGATAGCAAAAGAGATTTGAGCTTGGCTATGCAATTCATAGCAAGATTGTGGCAGCAATACAATGGAAGATACCAAAAAATCTTAGGCCCTTTGCTTGAATAAAAGCATGGAATATATAGGAATTGAGGATGGGATGTGCCTTCATGCACAAGGAAAGAAGGAGCAGTTCAGACTAATTATATCTATTTAAAAATAGAAGGAGGAAGGAGAACCAATAAATCAAAGCTAATTTTAGAAAAATTGGCTCATGGATGCATGCAAAAAGTCAAATCAAGTGAACCGTCGCATGTAAAACACACGTGAGAGAATTTGAAAAAAGTGGGCAGGACCGCTGCCCTACTTTGGGTGGTGGTTTTAGAACCTCCGACCAGGCAGAGCGGTGATCCTGACACTAAAGGCCAAACATGCACAGAAAGAGGAAGGAAGTTGGAAAAGGTGCGAGAAGGCTAAGTAAGGACGTCTAGGCAACAAATATACAATAAAAATGGGATTTGGAGATCGAACATCTTCTTGATAGGACTTGAATCATCATTGGGGAATTTTGTAACCGTTTCTCCAACAATATAGCACATGTAATTTTGTGAGGCAATGTATAAATTTGTAACTAGAGCGTTCATAAGGGGCCTCAAAGTGGTGGATAGGTAGAGTGCCTTTATTTCTTAGTCTCCATTTTGTGAGGCATATATGATGTTTTGATATTTCGTGCTCATTGTGAGCTCTTTGACCACACCTATTGTGTAATTACATCGTACAAAAATATGACACACCATGATAAGTACATATATCTCTTTTTTTCTTGGTTATTCCTTGCATAGAGTTGGCTTACATTGATGATTTGATTCACGTGTGTACTCTTAGATGTTTAGAATTTATAATTTTTTGTGCTTTTCAAAATGCATGCAATGGACATGAATGCTAATAGAATGATTTATTGTTTGGGCTTTGTAATGATGATGTATGATAATGCAATCACATTGTGATGTTGAACTTTAGTTTCTCTAAATAACTTTTGGTACTTTGTATGGATTTTGGAAAATCATGGCGAAAGAGTGATATGATAAGTGAATAAACTTTCCCCATTCCTAACTATCACACAACTAGTAGGATGTGAGGGATCAACACTAAGAGCCAGAAACGGCACAAGTTATGATACATTTCTTGGACGGTAATGATAGAGAAAGACAATGGATTTGTTTAAAAACCAAATTGACACACTACAACCTCACTCTACTCAAGTTTGCTATCATAGTTTAAAATATGAATTTCTTTCCAGTTTATCTAGACTTAGATTCGTAGATGGCCACTTGGTTGTAAAAATATTTTTTTGAGGTTATTAAGCTCTTATGGAATTTTGGACATCTAACTCACTTTGTTTTTGACTTATGATTTCACTTTTGAATGAATTATTTGTAACTTTCAAGATTTATCAAAGAGACCCCCTACTCCTTGCCCCACACTACCAGTAGGCAGCATGGACTCATCACCATGGACAAGGAATAGGCAGGTAAGGGCATTTCTCTCCTTTCCTAACCCTACATCATTGGTAATGAGATGCAGGCTCAACACTGAAGGTTGGTAGGGAAAAGAAATGTGTAAAATAAAAATTTTCTGTGGATTTGCATTTGACTTACTTATCTAGGAAAAATGTCTATAATGTTCTTATTTCTAAAGAGATGTTTATGGGATTCATGTGACACCATGAAGCTTCTAGAACAGACTATATGCAAAGACATCTAACCTAGAAAGAGACTATATGTAGAGCCAAGTATGAAGGCCTTGGTATGGTTACTTTCAAAGCTATAGTATTATTTGTTTAGACTGATGAAATGATTAAGAAACAATTGATGATACCGTGAAGATTTGAAGAGACATGATTTGAATGTTTTGCCAATATTTTCATAAACTTATAGGAATTGCTATAAGAATAAGTCCCTTACTCACAAATTTATGAAATGATCTGGGCAATGTAGATGCAGTAATGTACATTTGGAAATGCAAGTGAAACTACATGTCATGATTCCTAAGGTGAAGAAATTTTATGAATATCGAATTCTTCACCCCTAAAAGTACACATTAAAGAACCGTTATCCTCAAAATTTCCATTCTCTTGACAAGGGCCTGCCATTTTGGGTTTAAAATTACAAACCTTGCCCAAAAGTGTATATGTCCAATCATTAAAATCATTTGTCTGAAAGAGGCATTCATGCACCTCTTTGTCACATTCTTGAGACATGGTGTGTGGGTGAGCATGACTATGTTGTTTGGCCTTGTCTCCTTTATAGAGCATTGTGTTCACTTGTAACTCTTGCTGAATGATGAGGCCTTGCCCCACATATATGGAAAACTTAGTTTCAGAAAGACATGGGTCGAAACCAGGGTTTAGAATAGAACAACCCCTAGAGATGGTTTTGATGGGAATCACTTCAATCTCAAATTTTCCTTCTTTGTTTGTTAATTCTATCATGTTTACACATAGACCTAGGTCATCGGAGGGAAGAGATGCTAAATTGAGAAGAATACCCATCCCATGTGGTTTAAACGGAAGGAAAATTGGATTATCTCTCTCTAAGAGTTTCATAATTTTTGATGTGGTCTTAGTGGACATTATTTCCACAGATATTGATTTACCCTTATATGTTTTTTCCACCTCAAATGTTTTTGGGTCAATGACTTCAACCTTTGGAATGTCCGGTGTGACCGGGAATAACTCTTTTCATTGTAAGGTGGCCAAATCGTTCAATTGATTCACAGGAAGTTCATACTCCGTATGGACTCCTTTCTTCTTATTGAGGTTTTCTAAGTGTATTTCGGAAGGCTTATGATCCCCTTGAGTGATGAAGACATTACCCAAATGGAGGAATCTAATCTCCTGGGTTTAAAGGTAGAAGGGATAGCCTTCATTCGATGAATCTAGGGTCTCTCGAGGATCATGATATAAAATTTTTCTCTGTCGATAATCTAAAACTCCGTCAAGATGGTTTTTGGACCAAGCATGACTGGAAGAACTATGGTTCCAATCGAGGTCACTTTAAGACTATTGTACCCTCGTAACATGTTTCTTGTAGAGGAACAATTTGTCTCTCCATATCCCAACTTCTGCAAGAAAGAGAAATGAACCACATTTACAACAACACCGTCATCAATCATGGCCCTCTTAATGCAATTTTTATAAACCCATACTTGTAAAAATAAGGCATGATCACCTCTTTGGGCAATTTCAGTGTCAGGTGGCATCTTGTCTATATCGAAAACAAACCTAGTATCCCTATCACTATATCCTGGAGGATGTATGTCAAAGTCAATATGATTTATTTGAGTGCTAGGAGGTGGCATAACATGGATTAGATGACCAAGAACTAGTGCATTGAGCAACGCAGAATGATGCATAAGTGATTTCTTCAACAAATCTAGAAATGAAATGTGAGAAAAGGTCTTGTTCAAATCCGATATTAAATCATAGGCTCCTAATGGTTTTGTGATTTTAGGAACGTCATCCTATGGGAATGAAAGAGGGAAGGGGTTTTGAATCATACTCCCTCATCTAATTTGTTTCATTAATTTCATGCTCAACCTCTAGCTCAACTAATCCAAATATTTGTGTGTTATCTTTTGAACCAAGGTTAGGAGCGACCTGAGAGTTATTAGAAGTTGAGGCTTCAAGGTCATTGTTTCTTATAGGAATGCCTTTGTTTGTGTTTTGTGAATTCACCTTGAAATTTTTAGGATGTATAGGGAGCGGATCTCAAAATATGCTCACAGTAGCGGTCTAAGGAGCTACAGGTCCTATATAGTCAGATTATGACTTTGTTTCAGGATTTTCTAGGAACATGTCTACAAAGAGTTGCCTTTGGTTTTCAGGAAGTCTTTTCATAAATGTGTTGCAATTGTAGAAATTCCTATCATCATGACCTCGAACCTTATAAAAACCACAATATAGGTTAGGGTCATAATCTCTTGATCTTTGATAAGCGTATTGTTGTTGTTGATTATAACCTCGGTTGCAATTTTGAAATTGATTATTATAACCATGATTTGTTGCCCCTTGGCTAGAGTTTTGATACTGGTTTGGGCCTTGGGTTTGATTTTTCTTTTGAGAGGGATGGTTTATGTCAACTGTTTTGACGGAGGAAATAGTGTTAGGGGATCTTTGACTATCTAATTTTTTATTATTGTTAGGAAATAAGGGATCAAATATGCAGAATAATCCCTCACATAATCACAACAGTAGAAACTAATATGCAGAAAAATATTACAGATCTCAAATAAAAGTGTAGAATAAAATAACATAACACAAAGAGACAGTATTTAACGTGGTTCACCCAATTTGGGCTACGTCCACCAAGAATCACTTGCTCAGATTTTATTACAAGCCACCACTCTCTCAATACAATACCCAGATCTATTTGGAGCTATGCTCAACAAACTCTACAGAATTCACACCTGAATTCAAACACATCTACAATGTTACATCAACCTTCTACCATATGCATAAAACCATATAAATAGACAAATGCTTAAGTAGTTTTACAAAACCATGGGTATCAAAACCATGGGCAAAAACCATCCCATAAACCTATGGGTCAAAATCCCATCCATATGAGAAAATCACGTTTCCCGATATATCGGGCACGTTTTAAGGCCCTCAAACCCTGGCAATGATACATGAAAAGTGTACAATACTATTAGTGTACAATCTTCAACACTTTCACACATGAAAAAAGGCTCCACAACCTAACAATCTCCCACTTGGAGACTAGTTTTCCTCTGAGCAAGCTTCTCAACCCTTCACTAGTTTCTGTGAAGACCAACCAAAGCTGAACACAACTTCAGTTTTTCCCTTGTGACCACCTTGGTCATCATGTCTGTAAGATTATGACTGGTATGAATCTTCTCCAGCTTCAACTTCTCTTCCTCCAAAGTTGTCCTGATGAAATGGTACCTTAACTGTATATGCTTCGTCCTAGAGTGGAAAGCAGAGTTCTTAGCTAGGTGTATAACACTCTGACTATCACTATGCAACTTTCCTTCCTCCTGCTTATGCCCCAACTCCTCAAGTAATTGTTGTAACCAAATCATTTCTCTTGGCAGTAACTTGCCTCTGTGGCAATAACATACTCAGCCTCTGTGGTTGACAAAGCCACCAACTTCTGTAGTCATGAAATCCAGCTTACTGTTGTCCACCTACAATGTAAATATAACCTGTTGTGCTCCTCATGCTGTCTACATCTCCAGCCATATCTGAATCTACATAACCACACAAAGTGGTGTTTGATCCACTGTAGCACAAAACTGTCCCCATGGTCCCTCTCAAATACCAAAGGATCCACTTTACTACCTGCCAATGATCTCTACCTGGATCACTCATAAATCTACTCACCGCTCCCACTGCATGGGCAATATCAGGCCTAGTGCACACCATGGCATACATCAAACTGCCAACTGCTGATGAGTAAGGTACCTTGGACATTTGGTTTCTCTCCTACTCTGTCTTGGGACACTGCTCCTTTGATAACTTGAAATGGCCTGCCAAAGGAGTCCCAACCGGTTTAGCATCCTGCATATTAAACCTCTCCAAGACCTTCTTAATGTGCTCTTCTGAGATAAATTCAGCTTCCATTCCTTCCTATCCCGAGATATCCTCATACCAAGGATTTGTTTGGCTGCCCCCAAATCCTTCATAGCAAAGGATTCACTTAGCTGCTTCTTGAGTACTTTTATTTCCTTGCATGTTTTTACCTGCAACCAACATGTCATCCACATACAGACACAGGATAATATAACTACCATCCTCAAATTTCTTTGTATACATGCAATGGTCAGAATGACATCTAATATAACCTTGCTCCATCATGAAGCTATCAAATTTCTTATACCATTGACGTGGAGCTTGTTTCAAGCCATACAAGCTCTTCTTCAGTTTGCACACCATCTCCTCTTTACCTTTGACCTCATAGCCCTCTGGCTGCTGCATATATAGTTCCTCCTCCAAATCACCATGGAGAAATGCAGTCTTTACATCAAGTTTTTTCTAAGTGCAAGTCTTCTGCTGCAACTATTCCAAGAACAGTTCTAATAGAAGTCATTTTTACTGCAGGAGAAAATATCTCAACAAAGTCTATACCTTTTTTCTGTGCAAACCCCTTGACCACCAACCGGGCCTTGTATCTTTTCTTGCCTCCTTCTTCCTCTTTGACTCTGTACACCCACTTGTTCTGTAATGCTCTTTTTCCTTCGGGTAGCTTCACCAAATCCCATGTCTGGTTCTCCATGAGAGCCTGATGCTCCTCATCCATGGCTTGCTCCCACTTCTTCCTAGACATCTACCTGCATTGCTTCATCAAAGCTCTCTAGCTCTCCACTATCAGTGAGTAATAAATAATAAAGAGAAGGAGAAAAACGTTTAGGTTCTCTTCTTACCCTAGAAGACCTCCTCAATATAGGAGTTTGGGGTTCCTGTTGAGGAGGTTCCTGAACTGATTCATGTGTCACTTTCCCATCTGGAAGATCCTCTACCACTGCATATTCTTTCTTGGATTCTTCCCTATTTTCCTGCAACTGCTACTTATACATGACTTTCTCATTAAATACCACATCCCTAGATCAAATGATTTTCTTGTCCTTAATACTCCAACATTTATATCCAAAGTCATCACCACCATAACCAATGAAAGTACATTTTTCTGATTTAGCCTCTAGCTTGGTCCTATCATCCTTGTCTATATGAACAAACACCTCACATCCAAAGACTCTAAGAAATGAATAATCAACTTTCTTACCATACCAAGCCTCCTCAGGTATGCCTCCATCCAAGGCACTTGAGGGTCCTCTGTTTATCAAGTACATAGTTGTGCTCACTGCTTCTACCCAAAAAGAAAGAGGTAGTCCTGCATGTAACCTCATGCTCCTAGCATGTTCCATTATTGTTTTGTTCATCCTTTCTGATACCCCATTATTCTGCGGAGTTTCTAGAACCGTATTTTTCCTGCGGATTCCATTCTTAGAACAGTAATCATCAAATTCATTACTGCAATACTCCCCTCCATTATCTGACCTGAGACATTTTAGCTTAAGACTTGTTTCATTCTCTACCAAGGCTTTCCATTTAACAAAAGTGTCAAATACATCATATTTGTTTCTAATACAATAAACCCAAACTTTCCTTGTTGCATCATCAATAAAAGTAACATAATAACTTGAACCCCCAAGAGATGATACCTGAGTTGGCCCCCACACATCAGAATGCACCAAGCTCTAACTTACTCTCTTTCTTTGTAGGTCTAACCTTGAGAAACCTTACTACTTATGTTTCCCATATATGCAGTCCTCACATAACTCCAAACCTGTTTCTGTATATCCAGGAAAATCCTTCTTTATGATCTCCATGCCCTTATGGCTCATATGACCGAGCCTATAGTGCCACAATGTTGTATCTACTTCTGAAGCCACAAGATTACAAACATTAGTGCTATAAGTGGTTAAATACAAGGTTCCAACCTTCTTACCTCTTGCCACCACAAGAGCACCCTTGGTAACCTTCCAAGAGTCTGATTGTAAATATCACAGTACAACCATCACTTCCCAATTGACCTCACCGATATCAAATTTCATCTTAATGTAGGCACATGTCTTGACATCCTTCAATAGCCATGTATTCCCATTCTACATCTTAACCTGAACAAACCTTTTCCAACTATGCTACAAGGCTCATCATCACCAAGAAAAACATGCCCAAAATCTCCTTGAACATAATCAACAAAATAATGCCTATGTGGAGTAGCATGGAAAGAAGCCCCCGAATCTAAAACCCAAGATTCAGTAATATTATGCAAAGAAAGAATCAAAGCATCCTGACATACATTACCGGTTGCCACATTTGCCTCCTTGTTTTCTTCCTATTGTTTCTTCTTGTCCTGAAGCTCCCAATAGTCCTTCTTTGCATTCCCAAACTTTCCACAGTGCCAACATACTATCTTGCTTTTGGATTTTGACCTTGCCCGATCCTTTGATTTTCCATGGTTTCCTCTATTCTTCTGTCTCCCTCTAGTTTCCACTTGTCAAAGCATTCCCTAAGTAGAAGATTCACCAGAGCTTTTTCTTCACATTTTTTCGCTTAGAATCACCCCTACAACATCCTCAAACTTCAAATTTGAGTTAGCTGGAACCGATTTACTTATTGCCATTACCAGGCTATTCCAACTCTCAGGTAAAGAGCACAAAATTAATAAATCCCTAACTTCTTCATCAAATTCTATTGTAACCAAAGCTAGCATATTTACAACCGTATTAAAATCATTTAAATGATCTGCTACTGAACCATTCTCAGACATCTTCATATTAAACAACTTTTTCATTAAAAATATCTTGTTAGAGGCAGAGGGTTTTTCATACAACTTCCCTAATGCATCCATTAGTTCTTTTGTAGTCTTTTCCTTTGAAACATTAAATAATACCGAAGATGCAAGACATAGCCAGATTGTCCCAAGTGCCTTCCTATCCAGCAAATCCCATTTTGCATTCTGTCATACTCGAGGGTTTATTCACCTTCTCAGAATTAGGGAGTATAAAGATCCTTCTGATAAAGGTAATCTTCCATCTACATCTTCCAAAGACTAAAATTATGCCCTGTTTGAATTTATCAACCCTTGATCTTCCATCATCTACCATAGCTCCCACTCAAGATGAAACTTTCCCTATGATTCAACACTTCAGCAAACCAAACGAGGCTCTGATACCAACTTTTAGGAAATGAGGGATAAAATATGTGGAATAATCCCTCAAGAATCACAACAGTAGAAACTAATATGTAGAAAATATTACAGATCTCAAATAAAAGTGTAGAATAAAATAACACAACACAAAGAGACAGTATTTAACATGGTTCACCCAATTTGGGCTATGTCCACCAAGAATCACTTGCTCAAATTTTATTACAAGCCACCACTCTCTCAATACAATACTCAGATCTTTTTGGAGCTATGCTCAACAAACTCTAAAATTCACATGAATTCAAACACATCTGCAATAATTACATCACCCTACCATATGCACAAAACCACATAAGTAGACAACTTGCTTAAGCAGTTTTACAAAACTATGGGTATCAAAACCATGGGCAAAACCATTCCCATAAACCTATGGGTCAAAATCCCGCCCCCATATGAGAAAATTGTTACCTCGATTTAACGGGTACCTTTGGAAAGGTTGTTTTCAAAAAATCCCGAGGAACGCTAACTGAGGGCCACTCGCCCCCGAACCCCTGATGATGCAATTCTCTCTAGAATCCGGCGGGTTGATATACATGTACACTGTAGTAATACTTTAGTGTACATCATAGAAGGTTCTCCACCAACACTTTTACACATGAAAATAGGCTCCACTGCCATTCAAACATGCTTCTATGCGGGCATGGTAAAACCTCTTTGGTTTTAGGAAAACTGAGCACCCATTTCCTTGAAAGTAGCCCCTGATTAGTATATGACACAAAGGACAAGGGTAGAGTTCCTATTGGAGAAGATTGGGCCAAAATGCACTTTAAGTTTGCCCACTTGGAAAACACCTATCAAATTTTTGGTCCATTGGAGACCTCCCCTATGACACATAGAATAGATGATTGGTCATATCCAGGCAGGCCATCAGGATAAAATGTTCCACATAACTATTATGAAAGGAAACTTTTGGACCTCTTCCTTAGTCTCTCATATTGACCCCCGACCTGAAGGACCCCAAGGATAGGCAGAAGTTCCATTGGTCCATGTTGGCATACTCAAAGGAATAGACAACAAAACTACCGATCAATGGATGAAATAAGGTGTTAGGATTCCAACTCCTGTCTAATATAGCATGAACTGTTCTAATCCTGTAAAACCACTTTTCAGGAGAAAAGTCCCCTTTGATGAACTACAGAAAAAAATGCGGTTTGAAGGCTCAATGTAGGAACCTTCTGGAGTTATCCATATACCAATCCAATGTGATTGCTAATAGGTCATTTGGAAATATCTTAGCCATCAACATTCCCAAGGAAGAAATTCCCTGATAGCAATAGGATAGGCCTTAATATCCCAAAGATTCGGGTCTCCTTCTCTCTTAAATTTTGGAAGTATAGCAATGGGAGCCGGAAGCATGAAACCACGTATTTGAAGTCAAGAGGCTCCTTTGAGTACTCAGCATATGTACCCATTATTGTAAGATTAACCATTAAATATCCTTGATGAGGAGGTGGAGGAGGAGGAGTTGGATAAATGCACTTATAAACATTTGACTTAAACGTATGGGGTCCCTTAATATGCATTATGTAGGGATATTGAAATGGTATATCAAGTCCATATGGGGAGTTTTTGAATACATATACATGTAAGGTGGGATAGTTCTAGGATATGGACTATGGGCATAAAACCAGGGAACGTTGCATTGCCTTTTGTTGGCATTCCAGAATGCACTTTCAAAAATCCCTTGCGTGGTTTGAGTTTAAGCTTGACAGGATGAAGACCAACCTAGTGTGTCTAACCCTGTCTAGAATGGATCACTTGGATCTTCAATGTATGCAGATAGACCTTGTTATACATGATATTGCATTGGTTTCTTATTGAGAAGGGATGTATCCTTTGTTGTTTACTGGATCCCCTGTTTCTACCCTACTGCATGTGTTGGTTGTGAATTCTGACCATGCATCTAGTTCTCTAATCAGTCCCATACTAAAGTAGAAATGAGATCATTGGGAGAGGATTCAGTCCCTTTTTGGGGTACCTGTGGCATAGGTTTTGATTAAGGCTCATGATACCCTATTATGAATTGTTCACTAGTTATAATTCTTACATCTTCCATAACTAGAAGTAAGAATATTAGAGATAGGGATTTGAAATGGTCAGAGGTTGAAGCCTATCAAAACTATCCAAAAACTCATATTTGAATATCGTTTGATGAAGACGTGATTAGCAAATATTCACTACAAAATAGATCATGCCTCATTGATTACAAAATTTGTGATTTCTTGACAAATTATGACTATGTAAGAACCTTGTTCCATGTGATAATCCAAATGGTATGCAATGGGTTGACATGTAACATGTCTGGGGGAAATGATCAACCTTCCATCCTTACATAGCTAATGGGGTTTGAAATGTAATCGAGGGGAGTGTTTGAACGTATGCTTGTGTAATTGTGGCCCCACCTTGAAAGAGCAAGGGGATAGTTATGGTTGCACATTGGTGTAATATCTCATAGAGGAGCCAAATGGCCCACCAGACTCTCTTCAAGAAAACATATCATTTAGAAATATAAAATGACCTACCAGTAAAAGGGGAAGAAATGGATTTCCAGAGTGAGGTAATAACAATGAAATGTGCGAAAGGAAACAAGAAGGAATTAATCCTTCATTGTAACAATAATTCACAACAATTGTTCCCTTTGATGAAAATTGACATGCAACCTTCAACCGCACTCGAACCCCCTGAGGTCATGCCACACCCAATGTTGAATGTGTGTGGCTAACTATATGAGGATCAATGACTAAGGTCTAGTAGTGTGATCTACTATTTTGTGTGTTGGAAAAGGGGATATTTAGAGGCTATGAACGGGTAGCGTAAATTCCCTATGGTCTTTTTATAACCTAACTTGGATTAAGTAGTTTGATCTAGTTTGAAGTTCCAAATTAACTAAGTTGAAACTAACATCTATTTTGCTAGAAAGGAAACTAATCTAAACAAATCAAAAAACTGAAATATTACAATTCATAAACAACAATTTTCTTCTATTCTAAATAATTAAAATCTTTCTACACTAAAACTAAACAAACGAAATAAGATCAGTGTGGTTATGGGCCAAGAGTCACCTATGCTGAGTCGTATTGAAACTAAACTAACTTAAAACAAGAACTTTTCCAAATGATCTATGATATGTAGACAACTTCCTAGCAGATATTCTCTCCTTCAAATCCACAGGGATAGGAAGAAGAGGATCCATCACCGGGAGCTTGCTATTAATGATTTAAACCCTCTTGGAAATTAACTAATTACTTGCAAATGAAAGAATAATTGATTTCTACTCTATTTGATATGATGTAACAATGATAAATTGTAAGAATGAAGGAAATCAAACAACAAATCCAACCTAGAATTCACAAGAACAGAGGTAAATCCTAGCTGTGTATGTACTTTTCCCCTCAATTTATCCTTTCTTTCTTCTGTGTCCATATGATTCCAAGGAATTGGGAATGCAAAACAAGCCGAGTAGGAGATGGCACTTGAGCAATGGAAGCTTGAAGGACAAGTCTAGTTGCAATGCAAGTAGAAGAGAGATACACAAGTGAACATGAGCTTGGCTATGCAATTCCGCCACAAGATTGTGGACAAGCAATACTATGCAAGATACATAAAAATTCTCGGGCCTCTTTGCTTGAATATACCGCATGGAATATATAGGAAGGTGACCCATGGTGTCATCGAGGAGGTCGCCTTCATGCATAAGGAAAGAAGGAGAGTTCTAATAATTAAATCTATTTAAAAATAGGAGGAAGGAGAACCAATCAATCGCAACTCTATTTTAGGCAATTTGGCTCACGTAGTGCATGCACAAAAGTGAAATTAAGTGACTTTGTACGACCACACTGTTAAGGTTGTCACACATGAGAGACCACTTTGGAAAAAGTGGGCGGAAAATTCACCCTCGCAGGGTGGCTGATTTCAGGACCCCGAAACCTGTTTTACGTCAAGAAACGTGTCCCAGTTGGTATCGGTGATGGTCTCATAGCTCTAAAGGCCAAAAGGTGTGCAGAAAGAGGCAAGAAACCCATACCGCAAAACTTTGTTTGAAGGATAAGTAAATATGTCTGGAGACAAATATATACTGTGAATTTAGGACTATGAACACCTTCTTGAAAGGACTGAATCATCATTGGGGACTTTTGTAACCATCTTTTCTGACAATGTAGCACATGTAATTGAGGGGGTCTATTAAGGTACCACAAGTTTGTGGATTCAGAGAGTTTTTTCCCAAATCAAATTCTTTAGTGAAATATTAAAGTTCAAAGATGACTCTTCTAAAACTATTAGGATAATGTAGGTGTGAAACTGCGAAAATTTCGTTTGGTTTTAGACTGGGAAAAATACCAAACGTCACCATGGGAATCTACAACTTAGCAAGGAAGCATATGAAGGTGGGGAGAATACGAAGAACCAATCATTTTCTCTTGATGATCATCCGAGTTCAAAATATCGACTCTCAAAGTGAGTCCACTTGACAAGTTGAAAACTACGCACGCAGCGAAATCAAACAAACTGTGTTTTATTTTTGGTCCGTGAAAAATATCAAATGAAGTGTTGTGTATTTGAGAATGGGTATAGAACCACCTTAACATGAGTAAAAATAGCGAGCAATGATTGGTTTTTCACAAAAATCACCCTGCTTCAAGATATCAAGCTCCAAAGTTGACTATGACAGATACAAACAACAACAGTCTTCATTCCGCATTAATTGTTTTCTTGCACTGGGATAGCCTTCACTAAATTTGCTGGTTGTAATTGATTCTTCCTTACGTGGATGGTGGTCTATTTCAAATGCGTGGGCTGCATATGAAGTTTTCCTGGTGAATGCATTTGAATGCGTGGCCTTCTTGTTGACAGCTATGAGCTATTTTTGTATCCTCCCATACGTGACCTGCCCAAGTTTCTTGCTACGTGGACTGTTTTTTTTTATATTATCTTATGCATGCATGGTGTTTATTAATTTCTACCTCTGGCTTTAGCGTAGAAATAGTTTGGCAACTATTTGTGGCTACGTTGATTGACTTTGAACCTGCAAATGCGTGGTGCTAATTACCTTGGCCTGTGCTTGCGTGAACCTTGGTCTTTTCTTGGACTGGTTGTGAGTAGCTTTGATTCAGGAAGTCTTCCTTTGTATTATTCGTGGGTAAGTTTTTCTGTAGAAAATGTGGGCTCTCCTTTTGGCTGAGTTGTTTTATTTAAACAATTTGCCTTTTGCTGAGTTGTTTTATTTAAACATGCGTGGACAATGGCCTTTTCTTATATGTGGATCCACGTGGGCATTACCTGTGCAAATGCGCGTATGTCTATTTCTGCACAAAACGTGGACAATAGTCTTTTATTCACCTCTATGTGGTCTTTTGCTTATTTTCTTTATGAATGCGTGAGCTTCCTTCGCTGATGGAGCTGCTTTGAGTGTGAATGGTCTGTGCTCTTTTTCCAAATTGGTGATGAATAAATATCTCTAAAACCTACCTGAGCTTCCTTTGGACGCTTTTTTTGAATGCGTGAGAGATACGCTTTTACCCTGAGTGGAATATTACATGGCCAATGCGAGGTCTGTTAACTCCCTGAGCATGGTTGTTTTGCTTCTCCTTGAATTCTTAGAAAAATCTTTGTCAAAAAACACTTCTTCACAGGAGAAATAAGAAGTTGGAAATAATAATAAGAAGTTGGAAAAAGAGTTTCAAATATTCTTCATTACTTTCGCACGACTTTTTCCACAGACTTTAACGGAAGAAAGTTACAAGGATTCAAGAAGCTTTCTCGTAACTGTTTCTTCTTTCTTCTTTCTTAGCATTGAATAACCAATTTTCTCTTTCTTTGGGTACGATGGACATTAATTGCCAGGGGGATATGCGAATAAGTTAACCATTTGCCCGTGACAATGGCAAAGTGGGATGGCAATTACCCATCCATTTCCTCATATGGGAAAATGGAAAATATTTTGCCGTTTGACATTCGATTGGGTTGACAATCAGCAAGGAATTTCCAACAAGCGGGGAAAAATGCAAACTTTGCTAGAAAAGGCAAAATCAGGAGCGGAAAGCCAACTTGGCATTCCCGGCAATTGGAGGCAGAATTTCAATTGCCCAACGGCAATAGGGAAGTGAGAAAAGTTCTTCCATATTTGTCAATCAACATTGATAAAGATTAAATTAATATTTATTAACTAAAAACCCCAAAATTTAATCAAATTAATTTTATTAAATAAAAGGGTAAGAAATTAATTAAATATTAATTAATTAATTAATTAATTATAAACACGGCTTGTGACATGGCAGGATAAGTTCATACCTGAAATGGACTGAAACGAATGCCAAAACGATTAGAAGAATAAAACGATCGCGACAAAGGTGATAATTCACGAGAAATGAGACTTCAGAAAAAATTTGAAAATTTTACGTTGTAATTTTGAAAAGTTAAAATTAGCTGATAACAACTTACTCTAATTGGGGACAAGGACTTCATAGATGTAGCAATGGATCCAGACCCAAAAATTTAATGAACATGATCCCAAAGATGATGATGTATAAATATGGGACGAAAAAAGAGAGAAAATCGAAGAACAAAGAAAGGAAACAAACCAAAACCCTAATTACATATGTACATGTGGGGGACAAGTCATATTAAATTTTGATAGTTCTTGAGATATTTCCCGCTATAGGGTAGAGGAAAATGAGATCGATCAAGATATGCCAAGTAATGGGTGTTATCTCCACAAAAATGTCTGATTTTGAAAGGACCCGACCACAATGAATCAAACTTCTCGGGTTTTCCTTTTGGTTCATGCCTTTTGTCCCAAAGAAGAACTAAGTCATTGATTTGAAATTTTATCTCCTTATTTTTTGTCAAATAATTTTTGTACCTTTGATTGGTGTTCCTTGATCATATCCGATACTTGACTTCTTTGTTCTTTAAGCTTTCTCAGGAACATGATCCTTTTATCTAATGCATTGGCAAAACATTCATTGTCAACTTCTTGATCCAATCATAATGTCAGTAACTCTAATGTAATAGGAATCTAAGCATCGGTTCCATACAAGAGTTGGAATGAAGACATTCCAATTTCTCTTTTGGGATTTATGTGGTTAACCCACAATGCATCATATAAATTTTTATGCCAAGTTCTTTGATTTTCTTTGACTAACTTGCGTACGATAGTAATGATGTTTTTGTGACTAGATTCTGCTTGATCATTTCCCCAAGGGTAATAATCTGATGAATGAGATAAAGATATCCCATACCCATAAAAAAATCCAATCATCTCTGTAGTAGAGAAATTGGTGTTATTTTTTGTCACGATCTTTTGTGGAATATATTTTTTCCTTAGTTGTCAAATTCTCGGGACATTCCCATATGTGAGAAAGTATGTTATATCATAATATCACTCATCTGTGGCAATGACAAAAACTACCAGTGGTAAACTTTCTTTAACTGGTTTCCTTAGAGTCATCTCGTGGCTCGTTCTCCATGATGAGTTGGTAGAGTCCTATTCCTTGAAATAACTTGGTTGGATTTATGTCCAAGTCATATTCTTGGATCTTGGAGACCGAGTTACCTCTTTTAGATCATGGTTCTTGTTGTGTCAATATTGATTTAACTACAGTGTTCAGAACTAAGACTTTGGTGTGATAATTCAATACATAGTATCTAAAATGTTTCAAGGCTCTAACCACCGCATATTCATGCCTCTCAAGGGGAGTGTAATTCAGTTAATGTTTCTTGAATGCAGAACTCATGAATGTAATAGGAGATTCAATTCCCTCTTGATTATGATGAGTTGGGATGGTGGAGATTGTGTGCAGAGAAGCATAGCAATAGATTATAAAATCCTTTTTAAAATTGGGACACACCAATGTAGGAGCTTTTGCAATAGCATCCTTTCTTTTTTTAAATGCTTCTCTACTTTCCTTCAACCATTTGAAGGATTATTTTAATTTCATCATGTCATTGATTTCTTTGGTAGCTCATCAAATTCTGGCATGAATCTTCTAAAAAAATTCACCTTCCCAAAGAAGGAGTGGACTCCAGTCTTAGTTGTAGGTAAGGAAAGATTCTTTATAGCTTGAATGCACTCAGGATCGATCTTAGTTCCTTCTTTAGAAACAATATGACCTAGGAGTTTCCCTTTTGTAACTCCGAACATGGAATTCTTTGGATTTAGGGAGATTCTATGAAGTCTACACCTTTGCAATATTTTCTCCAAGTATCTTAGATGATCTTCTCACTTATTTGAGAAAATCGTCAATTCATCTAGGTATATCACAATGATTGTATCTTTATAATCTATGAACGCCATGTCCATAGCCCTTTGAAAAGTCATGCTGGCATTGATCAAACTAAAAGGCATTATTCTATATGTGAACGTACCCAAGGGGGTGGTGAATGTAATTTTATGTTTGTCTTCTTCTCTAGCCAATTCAATTTGATTATAACTAGAGAATCCGTCTAGTAAGGATAGCATTTCCGATCTAGTTACTGCCTACAAAATATATTCCATGACCAGAAGTGGATAGTTATCCTTCAAGGATACTTTATTAAGATTACAAAAAATCCACAAAAATTCTAATATCTCCATTTTTCTTGCAAACTGAGACAATATTAGATATCCAAGTTGAATGTCAAATAAGAAAAACTATTTGTGTGTCCAACATCTTTTGAACCTCATGGAATATCTTCCCTACTATCTTGGGGTTATAATGCCTTTGATTCTTCCTGAATGGAGCTACACCAAGTTTCAAAGGTATGACATGCTCCATTTCCCTAGGTTGGAAAGACTTCAAGTCTCCATATGAGTAAGCCAAGACATCTGAATATTTGGTAAGGAGGCTTACAAATTCCTTACAATCCTCAAGTTAGCAACACTTACCAATGTTGACTAGGCAAGGTTTTTCCTTTGTACCAATGTCAATTTTCTCATAGTCAATTAAATTTGTAGGTCCTGCTACTCTTTCTCTTTGACAAACTTGTCATGCTTATCAAAAAGTTCTTTGAGTGAAACCAATCCTTTTGGAATCTTATTTCCCTTGAGTTGAATGATACCATCGCTAGGATCTTCACTCTCAAATCCTTCTTGAATGAGCGAGGTCATCAATTTGCAACATGCAAAATCACTTCCTTCAAAGTAAAATTGTTCAAAATTATCCCTCTTTTCTAAGAAGGCAATAATTTGTTGATCATCATTGAACACTTGCCAATTTTCTGCATTTTCAAGAACGCTTGGCCTAAAAACCATTTCAATGGTGTATTTGTTTTGATCAAACTCTAAATGAGGGATCATCAATGAAATTGAGATTGCTAGAGAACCTACTTTGTCATTCTTTTCATGAGGGACAGATTCTATGGAAAAATCATCAAAGGTTTCTATCGCGTCCCACACCTTAGTGTCTCAAACGATCATTCTTTACATGAAGCTAATTTTTTACTTGTTTCAAAATCAACTCTGCATCTCCAAAGACTTTAAAATTTTTGATCCCTTACTCTTATGCAACTTGGAGGCCAAGGATTAATGTCTTGTATTTTGCAGTGTTTTTAGTATTTGAAAATTGGATTTTGTAAGAAAAAGGAACCATTTTACCATTTGGAGATATAAGCACTACTCCTGCACCAAAACCTGTTGAACAACAACTTGGACATCGAACTCAAGAGTACAGATCTCATTGGGATCTTAACAAGATACCTCAGGCACATGAACCTCAGTATTCATCACATAATTACCCATACTAGAGTTTTAAAATAGGACTTGTGTGCGAGGATCATCAGTTTTTGTTACGGTGAAATTTTCCTGAGTCTTTGGCCTTAGCTTCTTCATTTCTCCACTAATAGGGATCATAGCATGATACCAGTCCATTTGAAATCTCAACAGCCACAAGGAAATTGAGCTAAAACCATTTAAGCATCTTTAATTTACTCAATCAAAGGAACTTGTCTTGTCTCCATGGAGTAACAAGATCCGAATGTTCTCGTATAAGTCAAACCTAGAACATGTGCTACTTTTACAAGAATAACATCACTCGAGGCTCCATAATCTATAATGTAATTAGTTAATTTGCATATGTTGATCATAAAGGACACAAAGAAAGGTTCAACCTTTTCATTTGAAGGTGTAGTGGCCGCCACAATATTTTGAGTCTTCCCATCTTTGGGGGTTTATAGAATTCCTTTAGAGGAATGAACAGTAGAGTCACCTTTGATAAACTAGACCAATTTCTCGAGTTGATCCTTATTGGACTTCAAGTATTCTGCTTGTGACATGGAAATTTTTGTTTTATTGATATGATCAATAATAACAAATTTGGGAAAAATGACTGTACTTGACATCTCAGATACTAGTTCTGTTAAACTTGATGATGGCTCAGTTTTGATCTTTTCTTTAGGATTAGTTGATATTGATGTGGAACAAGAAACTTTCTTCATAGCTGATTTATCAATTGATTGACTTGACAAAGGTCCTCCTTTCTTTAAAATAGATTTAACCTTAGAAACCTCAGTCATCTTAGAATCTTTAGGAATCTCATCTATTTTAGATTCTTTGGAAGTTTTATTAGTTTTATATTATTTAGGAACTTCCTTGGAGCTCTTTTTCTCTTCCACCTTAGTGGTACTTTTCTCTTTTTTGTGAGAGTGTGTGAAGACTGTGAAGGATTGACTATTCATATCTTCCACAATCTCTTCGTATTCATCTTCTTCTTCTGAACGGTACTCGAAGAAATTTTTATTACTTTCTTTAGGCTCTTCAACTTTGGGTTCAAATGTTCCAAAGTCTAGCTCTTCTTTTTCAACCTTGATGACCTCAACTCCATCATCACTTTCTTCAATGACATCACACTTTGAGTTAGTTGTAGGAGTTGCTTCAATAGCAAGCCTTTTTGGAGCGCTCGCAATTCTAGCTTTGTTAGGAATGTAGCCTTTTCTTGGTATGTATTTATAAGTAGCAGATTTACTACTTTGAGAAACTTACTAATTCAAATCTAGCACATCATTAGCCAACTTAGTAAGTATGGTCTCAGAAACATTGGGGATTTATTGACACTTTCCCTTGAGGGATGTTTTATTGAATTTTCCCACCACGATTAAGTCATCCTCAATTTCTATGGCCAAGGATTGAGCAAGTTCAAAAGTAGCCACTCTAGCCCTTCTCAGCTGATAGCACACTTCTTGTTTTTGTGCATTAATAAAGAAAAAAAATTCCATCAGGGTTCAGGTGAATTTGAGAAGGAATTTTTTTCACCATTTTGTTGAAATTAGCCACGAAATTCCTCATGGGTTCTGTTGGTTCTTTCTTCGGTTGAGATAGTTGGGAAAGAAGGGCATGATCATCTTCTGCCATTTTGAAATGGTCTTCAAACTTAATTTTTATACTATCCCAGTTTGTAATGCATCCATTTGGGAGATGATGAAACCAATTTTTGGCAATGTCATGTAATGTTTCAATGAAGATGTGAAAAAAAAAATCTTCATATTCTACTGAAAAAATTGCACATATAACAAATAAGGAGGAAATGTGGTCATCAGGTGAAGTCTTCCTATCTCCATTGAACTTGGGAAGAATCTTCATCGATCCTCGTGGGAGGTCATGTTGAGTTGGTAAGGCTAATGGGACTATGGAATTTCCCCATGGTATGCTCTAAGACATCAGGGGAAAGGTTGTACGCGAAGGTAAAACAACGTGAGAAAGAACGAGTTCTTGACTGGTAGTGATTCCTCCCTTACTTTTTTTGGACTTTATGCAAGGCTTACAAATCTATGAGGAGTTTTCCCCTTTAGAGGAGATAACTTGAAACCAAACTTTCCTTGAAAATAAAAAATGGGATTCGATTAACCTTTAGCTTTTTCTCCTTGTATAAACCTCCTTCATGCCAGTTTGAAATCTTTACTATGAAGGGATTATTAGCACATTCTGATCATCTCTAGCCTTTTCTCTTTTCTCTCTTTCTTGATCTACAAGCACCTAAATGACTCTAACAACTCTCGCAACATTTTTTTCTTCATTTTCCAATACTGATGCGGCGAGATGAAAATGATAGTCGTTCATGTGCTTTTCCCAAATATCCTGCCTCAAATTTGATGATATGTCTTTTTAAGTATCTGCAAAAAGAATATTTGGTTGCAAGATAGGTGAGTTACTTGTAATAGTCATACATATTATTGCCTTGGTGGAAGAGGGTCACGTTGGTGAACAATTATCAACATGTGTCCAAGAGGTCTTCTAGCCACAAGTGTGGGTGCTCTTCTTCTAAGGTATTTAATGTATATTTCTCTGTCAATGACCCTATCAACAGCCACAAATTGTTGCAAACTTTCACAATTTTCCCAATATACTATCTGAAGGTTGGCAGCAATGTCTCCTTGAAAATATTCGTTGGGTACAAGATTCGGTTGAAGAATTGGAGCTTGTGCAGAGGGGATAGTCAAAAAGATTTAACCAAGCACTAGTTAACAATTCTAGAATCCCTAGCAGAGTCACCAAAAATTATTAGCATATGGATTTACAAATTGAAAATGACATGCAACAGTAAGGGAATGAATTCCCTCCTTAATGAAGGTGAGGTTGCCTTTATTGAAAACCAAAACAGTACTTACATATATACATTCAAGATTGTATGTGGGGGGTTTTTTGCAACATCAAATGGAAAGAAATGTGAATGAGGGAGATGGAATTGAATGAAGAAAATAAATGGAAAGGAATGAATGCAAGGAACATGCAGCCGTTAGGTAAAATCAAAGCCTAATATCTCATAAAGGAGTAAATATTAAAGCTTGATCATTGTGAACAAGAATAACAGATTAATAGTGTCGATAATAATATCCAAGACAATATTCGCATACAAGATTTAAACACTAGCATCTTATGAACATAAGAACATCAAATAATACAAGAGATAATGAATGGGACACAAAGTTCATATTTCATTAACTCTAAAATGTCTTCACAAAAGAACACAATTTCCTCTTAAAACAAAGCTTGCAAACAAAATTATTTTCTTTTCCTCTCCCAAAGTCACCCTTACAAATGAGCCCCTAACTTCCTTTAATAACCGAAAATTTGGTTGAAAAGTAGGTAGGGCTATTTTAGGGCACAATTAGGTCATTTGATGAATATAACATTATTTTAATAAAGTAAAGTGACTTTATTAAAATAATATAACTTTATGACTTTATTTTAAAAAATTCATGTTACTTTATTAAAACATTACAACTTTATAACTTAAATGACCTGATAAATTATTACAATAATGAAGTTGGTACATGTGGAACCTACTTAGATGACTTGGACACACACATAGACATCCTAATTAGCAAGACATCTAGGATCAGTGCCTTATCGATTGGGCCAAGAGTCTGCCTATCCCAGTTGTACAGGAATGAACTCATTGACCGTTCTCTGTAATCCTCTAGATGATAAGAGAGCTAAGCTTGAAGCTTGAGTAGTTCATCCACCTATCTATTTGAAAAACATCCTAGTGTGAGCAATTTTGTCTTCATTCATATTCACATTCACAATTACACATAATTATCCACATGTTTTGAATACCTTTCCATGGTGAATTCTTCATTTGTCGCGAGAGCGTAGTCATTACGTCACCTTGACTTGTCAAGATCCATCTCCTGATCTTTCTCCATTGAGAATATCTTCCAAGAGTCGAGATTGTAATTCACTTCCTAGATTTATTTCTTTTGTCTTTTTCACCATCCCAAAGTGTTGCCATTCTAATCTGCTCATGATCATCCAATTCGAGAACAATCAAACTTTAAGACTGGTCGATGAAGTATTGCACCCACTGCTAACTGAGAGATAACAAGGACATGATTGAATGATGTGTCCTTTCTTGATGATCCGAAAAACCACACTTGTCATTGGTCTCGGTTTTTCGATGAATAGATCCGCCACAACGATCAAGTGAAGACAATTGATGTAGACACACTTCTCTCATCATCAATCTTTGCTGATAACAATGGATTTTGACTCCGAAGAGACCTCTACCAATAGTTATGACCTATAATGCATAATGAGGAAGTCATAGGTGACCCATTGGTTCCATTGAGAATCACTTGCGCTGTGGATATGAGACTCAAAGCTCACAAGTCAAGGTCGCTTCCGCTTCGGAGTCATTGGAGTTGAATCGCCACATTGTGTGGGTGTTGTAGTGCTCCGTGAAAGTGATGACCAATTCAGGAATTTGTATGGAAACTGGGAAGGTTGTTGTGCATGAGATACTGCTTTAGAACAAGTGCTGAGAAAATTTTGACTCGCCTTTCGTTGATACGCAATCACGGAGCCGACTTACGCCAACTTGTCCCAAGTTGGTATCAGTGATGTTCTCATACTCTGAATGGAATGTCGAGGTCAGTAAAATGTCCCGGAACCCATACCACAACACTGATTTGTTTGAAGATGACACGACTATGAAAAAAGTGTGATTTCAAGCTATTACTTCCTTACTTCAAAACTGAACAAATCACCCTTGAAATTGCCCGAGGAAAAATAGGAAATCTTGTTCTAAGAAACTCTCACTTGATGAGAAAGTTTATTAAGGTACTGCGAGTTTTTGGATCAGATATTTTTTTCCCAAATCAAATTCTTCAGTGAAATATTAAAGGTCAAAGATGACTCTTCTAAAACTGTTTGGAAAATACAGGTGTGAAACTGCGAAAATTCCTTTGGTTTTAGCCTGGGAAAAATACCAAACGTCACCCTGGGAATGTACAAATTAGAAAGGTTACACATGAATGTGGGGATAATTCAAATAACTGATCCTTTTCTCTTGACAATCATCTGAGTTCAAAAAATCGACTCTCTAAGTGAGTCCACTTTAAAGGTTGAAAATTGCGCGCGCAACGAAATCAAACAAACTGTGTTTTATTATAGTTCATGAAAAATATCAAATGAGGTTTTGTGTATTTTAAAATTTGCAAAGGAGTACATAAAGGTGGGGATAATACAAATAACCAAACCGCTCTTCTTGATAATCACTCAGGCACGAAATATTGATTCTCAAAGTAGGCATTCTCATAAGTTGAAACTGTGCAAGTAGTGAAATTCAAACGAACTGCATTTTATTTGGGCCCATGAAAAATATCAAATAAGTAAATGGGATTCTAATAATGGGTCTATAAGTACCTTAACATGAGAAACATTTCATGTAATGATTGGATTATCATGAAAATCACCCTGCTTCGAGATATCAAGCTCCAAAATTGACTACTTTGACAGATACAAACATCGTTCCACATACATTGTTTTCTTGCACTAGGATAGCCTTCACTAAATTTGTTGGTTGTAATTGATTCTTTCTTGGTCTTGTGTGAAAAGTGAGATGTTATTTGACTGAGTATTTGACTTATTCAAACAGCTACGTGGCCTTTTACCTTCTTCTCCCTGGATGATGCATTGGATTATTTGCATGAACCTTTATTTATTTTCTTTACCTCTTGTGTGGGCTCTGACTAGGTAAATGTGTGGACTGCAAATAATACGTGGATTCTTACATTTCTTGTGCATGATGATGAGATAAATGTGTGGGTTTCCTTTTTGGCCTGGGTAGTTTGTTTATTCTCTTTTGGCATGGATAGTTTTTTGTTTGTTTGTATTATGTGTGAACTATTGAAAATGCATGGAAAACCTTTGGATGAGTGGGTGAACAGATCCTTTTATTTCTCTTTTTATGTGTGCTTCCTAGTTTTTTCTTGCAAACGTGGATTGGTCCTTTGGTATTATGTTGCACTTATCTTCTTACCCTACGTGGATTTTAATCTTCTCTCCCCTCACACATGGCCTGCAAGAGTAAATACGTGGCCTGCCTTACACAATACATTTTGGATTGATTATTCCTTGAAAATGCATTTTACTCAGCCAAGGCATGGATTTTGTTGCTCTCCTTGAGTTCTTAGAAAAATATTTGTCGAAAAATGCTTCTTCACAGGGGAAATAAGAAGAAGTTGGAAAAAGAGTTTCAACGCTTCTTCATTACTTTCGCACAAATTTTCTCATAGAGTTTCATAGAGGAAACTTATGAGGATCCAAGAAGATTTCTCATAACCATTTCTTCTTTCTTCCCATTGAATAACCAATTTCCACTTTCTTTGGGTAGTAGGCATAAATTGCCAGGGGAATATGGGAAAATGTTAACCGTTTTCCCGTGACAATGGCAGAGAATTCTGGAAATTGCCCTCCATTTTCCCCATAGGGGAAAATGGGAGATGTTTTGTTTTTTGACATCCGGTTGTGTTGACAATTAATAAGGGAATTTCCAACAAGCGGGGGAAAATGAAAACTTATCTAGGAAAGGGAAAATCATGAGTGGAAATCCAACTTGGCATTGGAAGCAGAATTTTAATTGCCCACGACAATGGGGAAGCAAGAAAACTTCTTCCAAATTTTTTGATCAATTTTAATGAAGATTAAATTAATATTTATTTAATTTAAAACCCCAAAATTTAATAAAATTAATTTTATTAAATAAAAGGGTAAGAAAATAATTAATTAATTTTAAACATGGTTTGCGACATGGCGGGAGAAGTTCTTACCTGAAATGGAAGAAATGAAGGCCAAAACAATCGGGAGAATAAAACGATAGCAACAAAGGTGATAAATTATGAGAAATGACACTTTGGATTTTTTTTGAAATTTTTATGTTGTAATTTTACGAAGTCAAAATTAGTTGATAATAGAAACCTAGTCCAGTTTTGTCATTTGTTTCCTTCTGTTTGTCTATCATTTCATTTATATCCTCATAGCTCTTTTCTATCTTTCTATACATCTTTAGTCTCTCCGTTGCTTCCTCTAATTCAAACCTCAAAGATATCATCTCTTTTTCATGTCTCATGCAGGTGTCTTGTTTGGCATGTAGAGATTTTGACATTGTTTCAACTTAGAATTTCAGCTCTGTAATGATTTTGAGATGCTCTTTTTCTTTATCTCTAAGAGATGCTGAAACCAGCTCCAATTATTCCTCAATATCTTTAATTCCCTTTTCATGTTTCTTCTTTTACCTCTCCTCAATAAGTTTGATCTTCTCTTCATACTCTTTCAACTTGGTTTTCAATTCCTTGTTCTTTTTCCTTTGATATTTTACTTCATCCAGAGCATTTAACAGTTCTACTTCAAGATTTACCTATACTTCCTCTTCATCTGATATTTCATCCTTACTGACATATTTATCTCTTAAACTGTTGCTAGGAATTACTTCAATAACTATGCTTGTAATTTAGGAAGGATCTACTCTAAGTTGTTAAACTTGATTCCATAGTACCAAGCTCTGATACTAATTGTTGGAAACTTGGACATTGAGAGGGGGGTGAATCAGTGTCTTATTAGTATTTTTAGATATTTCTACTTCATAAAACTTGTTAAGAAAAATATGAAACCATACACAAGAAAATGAAAGAGAGACAATACACATTGTTTTATGTGGTAAACCCAAAATGGGAGAAAATCCATTGTAATCAAAGAACTAGCTTTGGAAAATTTATCCTATGTGTTATAATGATTTCAATTTGAGCTGCAAAAAACTTTTTTGAGGCTACAACCACCAAGAATAAAATCAAGCTACAACTTGATGAAGGAAGCTTATGTTAGAAGGTACAACCCTCAAAATGATTCAGTCAACAACCACTGACCTTCTGCAAGCTACAACCTACAAGGAATAAACAAATCCCTAATTACTATGACAAACTCAGATTTGTCATACATAATTTGATCACTCTTCATTTTGGATACAATACATGTAATTGTGACCCTAAATTTGGAATATGAACTTCCTTATTCACCTGTAATTTCATCAATTTTCAAACTTTTATTCCACCTTTCACCTGACTATCTGATTTCCTGAATACATTCACTATCTTCTTTTGGACTACCAAACATAATATTTTGTTTATTTTTCAATACACATAATTCAATTCTAGTTCTCAAATTCATCTATGATTATCAGACACCTTAAATTTCTATTTTGAAAACCTTCAAGCATTCTATCTTAAGTCTGAATGACGATATGCATATCTTTGCATCCAATAACACCATATTATTAGACTTTAATTCATTTCAAATTCTGACACTCTTATTCACACTTGACCTTTAAACATTGTGATTCTTCATCAATCATCAGGTTACCTTATGCTACCATATTCAATAACACCATTCTCACTTGTCACACTCGTACACTTCATTATTTTCTTTGTCAACTTCATTTCATTAACATTTTCATGCTTTCTACACTCTTCAACATTTTATCAACTTGTCTTCAAATTTTCCTTCATTATCAGTAACCATTTCTAAGTGTTCTATCATTCAACCATTGCACTATTATCAATTTACTCTACTCTTGATTCATCTCAATCAATTACACTTATTTCAATCTACTTTGTCCAAATTGCACCTTTGACTTCTTCTTATTCATGACATCACTAGCATTACTTCTTCATTCTTGTCCTTTTTATTTAAAAAAAATTTCACTAGACACACATCATAATTTTTAACTAGACTTATACTTATTCATTCTCTTGTAAGAATCAAATCTTTGAAGTGACTGATATTTCACTTTCTATATTTTAATTTCACTACTGATCAGACTAATACATGTCTTGATTTCATGTCTTTCGAGTTGGATTAATGAACAAAATTCTAAGTATCACATTGTAAAATTTCTTTTCAACCTTTTGAACTTTCAACTTCCTTCTTGATCAAAACATATCTTTTCAATTCTTTCATGAGCTAACATTGTTTGCATGAGTATTTATCCTTAGAAAAACATCATCCTTCTTTCTTCGAGTCAAACTAAATGATTCTCAACCTTTTAAGAATTCAAACTGATGACCTACATTCATTGATAGACATATGATTTATACTTTCACATTTTTTGCATACTCCAAGACAATATTTAAGACTTCAATCAATTATGTTGAATATATGCTCCACACTTTTAGAACCTTTACATGGAGATTTTTCATTTATGCCAAAAAGAAATTTGCATTAAAACCTTGCATTTCTACCTCTTGCACAGTGGATGAAACAAGTTTTGGAGAAAGATTGTTAATGAATATCTCCAATTCTTGATGAAATCATTTCAAAATTTTTGCAACATGCTCATATTTCCCAGATAGAGAAATCTCCAAAAATTTTATGACTTTTTGGTTGGTTTGTGAGATTCGAAGAAATTTCAATTCCAAAAACCCTAGCTTCAGGGTTTTCTAAGCACAATGTATAGCCTCGAGACATTGATTAAAATTTGATTTCTCACTCTGATTTTTCAGATGAAATTTGAAAATTTTAATTGCTATGGCTTTGTGAGAACAAATTCCATCTTCTCCAATCAATTCAAAATCTTGAAACATTCTAATTTCTCCCAGTAGTCAGAAATTTAAAAACATCACAATAAGCTATGGTTGAACTACACAGCATTCCTTGTTGAGTTCACCTGGAAGATAAATATTTAGGTCTTTGAGTCCTAAAGTTAGACACCATGGATGATAAGAATACTTTATTGACGAATTATCCAATTGAGCATTGTTGTTTAGAGACAAAAAAAACACATACACAAAAACCAATCACTTGTTTTTATGGATATCATCTTTCACAAGGAGCTTCAAACAACTTTTGATTATCTAGAGCACACATGGACACATGCCTTCTCACATTTTAGTCTTCATCCAAACCACTTATTTTCCACCTCTATCAATTATGAAAGATTAGATAGATGTGTATACTGTCATCAATTCACCAGCATAAGCTTGACAAGAGGATTGACAAAGTGAGTTCCGAGCATACTTTGAATGTAGTTTCCTTCATAACTTGGCAACCAATCATAATTTAATGTGAAGGAAAAATGGTTTGGTTTCATGGCTCATTACCTCTATTATATTATCAATCAACTAGGGCCATTTTTTATTTCAAACATGACCTTGAACACTGTATTGTGACTATACCATTCAGTTCACCTGATTGAATGAGCATGCCCTTGCAAGACTTTGTATTAAACCAGGATAGCTTGAAGAACTTGATAAAACAAGGAACATGGAAACACCATTAATATACCATAAAAATATTTAAACATTTCACAAATTGATTTGAAGAAAAAAATGAACTTTTTCCATTACTGACTCAGGAAGGTGCTTTGAGAGAGAAAAAACAGGGCTAGAAAAGAATGCTCATAACTTCTTTGATACTTATCCATTTTCCTCAAAAATTTTTCCACGCTACAGTACTTGGATTTATCTCCAAAAATTATCTTCTATTATTTATCTAAAGGATTCTTCATATTTTTTCTTGGGTGCTAAGAAGACAGAGGCAACTCAATTTGCACTTCTCATTAAGAATCCTGTTTTAGAAAAACTTACATAACTTTCATATACCTCTTCATAACTTGATGAAATTTGGCATGAAGCACCAAAAATAACCCCTCTACATTATTAATGAGTTTATTTTTCATAACTATTCCTAAACTATTCGGACCTATCTTATTTTCATCATCTTATACTGTCAATCCTCAAAACCAATTTTGGTAAACTTTTGAAATTTACCTCCAGGAGCTTAAAAATCCCTTTTTTTTTCTCACACATGACATATAAAACATTCCTATGATCCTACCATGATCATATTTTCTTTTCATGACATGTACCAAACTTCCAAACCTCATCAGGCATTAGAAACAAGTTTAAATGAGTTAGTTTCAACTGAGACTTCCACCAAATGACCTAGAACCCACTGTAAGATCTCTTGATCATACTGGCATCATGAATCCACCCCGAATTCTCACTAAACCACTAATAAGTCACTATCAATCAAACTTCATGTATTTGACTAAGATTCACTTCATTATTCACTCCTTTTCCATCAATGTCACTTGACATCAATGAAAACACCAATGACCAGGTTTCAAAATATTGTATCCCTGCAGGGGGTATGGGATGTGTATGGTAGAAACCAAGGCACATGAAAACAAAGTGGATAGGAACATGTGTTAGTATAAAAACTAGCAATCATGTAATAGAAGACAATGTAACAAACAAGTGTACAAATAACATAAACCATGAAAACTGGATTTCAAACATGGGACATCACTCACAATGTCACAAGACAATCAGGGCTGAAGTAGCCAAAATCATACAAGAATCATACATTATACATGGCATAGCATATAATGGAAAATAATATTAAGCAAAATGCTAGATAACCATGGTGACATATAGTCCTGCAAAGAAAATGCTACACATGAAGCACCCATTAGCATGTTAGAAAGATAAATATCATGTCATGAGCATGTATAAATCAAGAAAGTGTAAAGATAGAAGTAGTAATTTGATGTAACAATAGAACATGTGTAGTATGTGATAGTAGAGAAAGTAGATGCCCTCAAGAGCCTCGGTAGGACTGGTAAGAGGTACATTGTTAATCATCATTGCAGTGTGTGAAAATATGTAAGAGATCTGCATTCAAAACTAGAGACCAAGTGAGCACGCATGTGTATATGATAAATATAATGCTATACTAAGTATCCAGCTAACATAATAAGCAAAGTGCATCATGTAAGTAGTATAATAAAGTAAGATTAAGTGCCACCAAGATATGCAAATGTAGTGAATGAGTGTGATAGAATGAAATGCATAGTGTGAAGGTGGAAGGAGCAGCATGCTCCCCATTAGATGGGTATGAAATGAGGTTCATTTAAAAATTCCCCCTCAATAGTAAAGAATGAACCATAGAATAAGAGTGCGTCATCATGAAATGGTTTGAGAATGTGTGCTAGAATGATAGATCATGAATCATAGAGCATGAAAAGTGAATGTGGTGAGGTTCATTGTATATTTAGAGCCTTAACAGTCAAGTATGAACCATGGAGCTAGAGTTCGTCATAGGGTAATGATGATACAATGTATGTATCAAAAAGGTTTGAAATTATGTAGAAATATGAGTCATGAAGCATGAAGCATTAAGTGTGATAGTAGATTCTAAAGACAACTGGAAGGAATGGAAGGGAAGGAGAAATCATGATGTTTGATGAGTGTATGATGTAGAGAAAGGTCAAGTAAAATCATCTAGAAGATCATCAGTGTTAGGGTCGTAACTGATAAAATCTGGATTAGAGACTTGGTAAGCAATAGTATATGGTTTATCATATAAATATCTTACACTACGTAAATTTTACATGCCCATAGCATATTATTCATCAGTAAAAGGATGTTGAGGAAAATCATGTGCATACTAACATGTTAGATTTTGATTATAGGCCAAAAAGGAGTAATTTCAAATAGAGATGCAATCAAATGGCATAGGAAATGTAATATCACTATGTTTGGGATCTAGTATGCCACCAATGTAATCAATCCAATATTGTTTAAGTGTGAGTGGAGAGGAATGAGGAGTGCATGTAAGGAATACTAAAAAATGGAAGATGTAGAGGCCATAAGCAACAATAATGAGTACACATCCATGATAAAGGTGATGGGAGTGAGGTGGAGGAAGGAGATCACCAAGTGTGAATCCTAGTAGATTCAAGTCGTCATGCATGCAAATAGTCTCATAAAAAGTAGGTTTGAATTGAATATGAGGCCAATAAGAATTGCATTTGAAGAGTGTGCATGTGAAATGATCAGGGAGTGACACTGAATGAGTTTGGGGATATGCAGTAGGTGATAGAATGTCTAATGTATGTACATTCCCTTAAAAAGGTATCATGACATTAGTGGAAGGAGGAGGATTCTTGAATTGGTATTCACCAGTTCCAATAGAAACAAAATTATCTTAGAAGTACGACTCACCGATTTTAATGGGAGTAAATTTCAGATCACAGAATGTGTTATCATTAAGCTCTAAAACATCAACCTCATCATCAAAGTCATATGTGCTAATATTATCTTGTTGAATAATAGTATCAAGGATATTAGTAGGAATGGAGCTAGATGTAGAATTGAGAGGAGTCATGGTACGTGGAGAAGTAGTAGCCATAGAGATGGACATATTGGGTGATAGGATATCAGTAGTATGAGTAGAAATGGACAGAATACATGGAGATGTATTAGAGGGAGTTGGAGCACTAGATTTAACAATATCATATGTACCAATATTATGATATGGAATAGGTTATGATGGAGGAATAAGCATGGTGGTGACAAGGTCTATATGAAAAAACTTGAATGGGTTAGGGTCCGTAGAAATGGTGTGTTCATATCCATTATGTAAACAATTGACACATTGATGAACCGTAGAAGGAACTACGTGCATAGTGTGGAGCCATGGTCACCCAAGTAAGTAATTGAATTGAATGGTGTATCCATGATGTAGAATATAGTGGGAATGGTTTTGGGCCCAACTTATAGGGGTGGAATGATAATACCAATGCATGGTCATGTAGTAGAATCATAGCCACAGATAGAAATGGAGGAGGGGATGACATCAGCTGAGGAAAGGCCAAGTTGTTAAATAAATTAACCATTACAAGTATTGAGCTTAGATCCATTATCGACTAGGGCTCATTTGAATCTAATGTTATTAATACAAAAATGGATATAAAGGGGAGGATTATTATAAAAAACAAAATGTGGGATAATTACATTAGATGTGAAAGTGATATTTGTTTTATGGAAAGAAAATGTTTCTAGGAACTCATGATATACATAGTCAGGAGGATTATTAGGAGGAATGTGAGTATGATCCAAAAAAGATTTTATTTGATTCTTGCAATCAAGATTTTTTTGCAAGAAGGCAGGGATGGAGATATTCATGGTGGAAGGATCATATGGTGTTCACATTATGAAATAATGAAGGATCCAAAAGTATTCAAATGCACGTTCACCAAATGGTTAATTTAATTTTAATTAATTAAATCTAAGTATTACAGTCACTTATTGAAATAAATGATAAAATACAAAGATGACACAAGAAAACTAAGATGTAAATGTGAAACCCTAAGAAATAGATATAGAAAGGATGACTTAGATGATATTTATTTAATTTGGAACTGATATGAGTAGGGAGAAGTGGTGAACAAGATGCAAGCAACGTCGTTATTAACCTCTATAAATTCTAGATCTCACGAGCCAAATTAGACAAAGGGTGTCTGTAGTAGGAAAGGGGTGCCTGGGAACTAATGACTAGATATGGGTTTCTGTGACCATGTAAAACCTTTGGATCTACTCTCTATTGTGTCGTTAAGGTGTCATAATTATTCTCTATTTATTGCATGTTGTTCGCACTATGATCCCTAAAGGTACCTATAACCTGCAAAATAGAATGTTCACCTACACAAGCCCACAAACCACATCAAACCTAAAAAGGAAAATACATAATGGGGAGTCAGAATGACCCCGTCGATCACCGTGAGAGTGAAATTACGACCGAGTGTTGCACTACATCTTAGAATCCATGCATTTCTTGTGAGAGTGTGTCTAAATTGTTCCCTAGGATGCCCTTATGTAAGTTGCACTTGATAATGAGTTGTAACTAGAATGTATCAATGTATAATATGTGCGAATGGAATATAATGAAATTCCCCTTCCTATGTAGTGTATGTAGAGTTGGTGCAACCCTTGTCCCTTGAATGGATTATAGATGGGTGATTTTGAGTGCTTTAGGTTCTTTTTGAATGCAATCTTAGGTGGTAATAGTAATGCTTAGTGCTTGATCCTTGATTTTTAAAACATAACTATGTATTTATGTGATTCCCTTGTTTGAATTTTGTAATTGAAAACTGAAAGCCTGACCCATAAGTAAGAAAATATGCCCAAAATATAAAAGAGACCCAAAAAGAGTGAGTAAGTTAAGAAAGGGTCAAGGGCGCCTAGGAGGGACAGGAGTTCCTAGGCACTAGTGTCTGAAGCCATAAAAGATAAATAAGTTAAGTTTTGACTAGGCAGTATGGTTTGTAAGACCAAATAGAAAGCAAGAAATGAAGAAAAGAGGCCAAAGATAGTTGTCAATCACTAGTTTTCTTGCTTAGTAATCATGTAAATGCTAGCATAATTTTAGAACCTAGAAATGTACCCAAGTGCATGATTTTGTGCCTACAAATTCATTTACAGTGGTGGATATGGATGAGCTTCCATAGATTATTTCTCAAAATAATGTGTGATGCTTCATCTACTACAACTAGAAGGTGTTGTACTTGGTTTCTTTCCTGAGGTTTCTATAGTGCCCACTAGTTTTTTCCTCCACTTTTATGCTAACTCATTATATTATTTTTATGGAGACACTGGATACATTAATGTTATATTTATTGTATTGGACATTATTATGATTTTATCATCATATCAGCTTTTAGATGTTAACTTGTCTTCGTAGGATGGTGTATGTGGAATACAATGACCTTTCACTACTTTTAGTGGTATTACCTTATTTAGATGTGATGTTATGGATATTGTTGATTTGACATTTACATGGATTTAATTTAGATATATCATGGATAGTCATCAATATATATATATATATATATATATATATGATTGATAGATGAATGTTGGCATAACTAAATGAATTAGTTAGCATATGATTGATTTGGGTCATTTTGACATGCATATTATTATTTCACTTAGTTTTTGGAATTAAGAAGGTACGATGTGTTAATTGAGTGTGAAAGCTATATGTTTCACCACAAGAGAGCTTGGGATTCAGGGGATGCACCTCTAAATGGCTCAATAGGCCGTATAGGTCGAATCTAAACCTTTGCTTGTTTTGGCCCTTGTTTCATTGTCTTGTGGATTAATGTTGTAAATGTGAAATTTAACCCTCAGCATGTGTTATTGATATTATTTGGTCACATGTATCTCATTTTTATCCACTTAAATTATTTAATTTAGTCCCTCTTTAATTACTTGTTTTAGTTGTTTTTTGTGGACTAATTGCTTCCCACTTGTTTGATATATCTTGATTTATTTTATTCTTGATTAAATGGGTTTAGGGTCACGTAATCATAGATAAGGAGAACCAACCACTCCTCTTAAAGGCCTCTTTTTCCCCAAAACACGAATTTTGGGAAGAAGTGACTTTTTGCATGAGTGAAAGGATGTTTTCAATTTTAAAGTGATTTAATCATATTTCATCTCCTTTTAAGATTTAAATGTGTTTCTAATTTTTTTTCAAGAAAAATGTCTAGCATGCAAGATCAAAAATTTTGGCCATGACAACTAATCCCCCACTTGAAATTTATCTGTACCGATCATTATAAACCTTTCCTCTAACCAACCTATCCACATTTTCATCCTCATCCTGTCTTAGAGGAACTTGATAACAATATTTTCAAGTGTTTTTCATAAGGATGTTTTCCTAAGGTGGTTTGTAAATTAATTTAGATTCAAGGAAGAATGACTATCCTCAAAGGCCTAGAAAGGGACATTTTTGGAAATTTTGCAACTGGTGAACACTCTCTGGAAGGTGATTACAGAGGCACAACTCATCTGGAAGTTGTTTAGAATATATTTAAACTCATTTGAGTAATTTTGGTGGAATTATGTCAAGCCAAGTGATCTTAGGAACCAAACAAGTCAAACAAAGGTATTTTGAGTGTAGGGAATACTATAATCCAATGGTGAAATCAGACTTTTTTGGATAATTATGGGAGTTCCAGGAGGATTTGGAAGGTACAAATATAATCATTGGAAATATTTTGGAATCCTCTACATGATGGAAACACCAATTTTATTCCAAGATTTAAAAATATTTCATGTTAATCCAAGGAATTGTTGTTTCTCATGTGTGCTAAAAGGGTGAATGGTGATGTTATCACAATATTAGTGAAACTTGGAAGCTTTACAATTCATGGGAAAATTTCTCAGTGTTGTGATAATTGTTTCCCCCTTGCTATGAATTTCTCTCAAAATAGTTTTTTAAATTTTATAGTTTTTATGGAAATCTCAGAAAAATCAACCTTTTGAGGAATAGGTGGAACTATTCCTCCATTATACTTGTTCCCCACATCTCCACCTTGGCCACATGGAGCTAGGAAATAGGAAAATTTAGTGAAGAATAGAATTAAGGGAATAGTTCCTACATTCTCCGTGTTCCCCTCATTCCCATAATAACCGATCTACATATAGTTGTATTGGATAAGTCAACATTCATTGGCACTTTGGAACAGTTCCCTTGTTCCCTTTGTTCTCCGAAGACTTGAAAAAGCTAAAAAAGGGAATAAGAGGTAATCATTTATGTCATCCTAATCAAGAACTTGTGGAACAATTTTGTCATTTTATCAGTTCATTGCAACTGTGAAAATGCCAAACCAAACAAAGGAAAAGGTGGAAGAGTTAGTTATGTTTGCCTTCTCAGGAACTTGGGGAATCATTCCCTCATTCCTTTAGTACCCCAAAACCCCACAAACACTGAAAAAGGAAAAGAATAAAGATTCATCGGATATGTCGGCCGAATGAGGATTAAAGAGAACAATTCATTTTTTCCCTATGTGCTCTGATTTACCGCCAAGACCGTAAAATGCAATAGAAAAGGTCAAATTATATTTTGAATGCCCACAAGGAATGTTCCACTATTCCTCCAGTTCTTTAAATTACTTCCTAGACAAACTACAGTACATGATTTCTCAAGATTTTCCCAATTCTTACCAATCAAGGGTGATTTTCAAGCTTCCTAAACTCAAGTTTTGGAATGTAATAATGGAATATTATATTTATTCCCAAATTTAATGTATTAAATCAAGTTTAGGATATGAAATATCATAGGTGATAAGTAATTGAAAGTTCATGTGAAGGGAGATGAAAATTCATATTGTAAATCTATAAATTGGAATGAAATCTCAATTCTAAAAGATTGAAAATTGTTGATTGTTGTAAGTTATTGGATTTCACTACTACAACAAGTAGTAAAATCTACATTCATTCTGTCACCTTTACTTACCTATGTTCTTCCATACTATATTTTCTAACTTTGTAAGCATTTTGATCGTGTACAACCAAGAAGAACTTTGTGTTATTGATTAATGGATCTATCGAACTTTGTGTCTCTAATTTTTTAGTCTTATTATTAATTTCATGGTTGAATTATTCTAATTAGAGGTGTAACTACTCTAGATAATATGTGTGAATTCTATAAGTCTACTCACACATTAACCCCATTTCCCTATTTATTTTACTCCTATTTACCTCTTTCTGAAGAAAATTGCTCCCTTGTACAATGTACAAACACTTTGCCACATGTTTAGTGGAGTATTCCTGTGTGATCCATGGCCTAATGAATACCCCATAGTTTTAGTTAGTTTACATTCAATAATGGGAGCCTCCCCATACCCAAGAAGGAGGGGCTTAGCCATGTGACCGTTGGTGAAAACCAATAATCTACACTGCGATAAATTATTTCATTAACAATTTTAGGAGAATATTTTAGGGACAATCTTCCCTTTGTGCACCCTATAAAGATCTCTAAAAATTAAAATAATGGATACTTGAATATCACAAAAATCTATAAAATATAAATTTAAAAATATGGAAACTCATTGTTGAAAGTTCATTGCTGATTTATTCTATAAACCTATCATTTCCAGGCTGCAAATTTCCATTTAAATATTGGAAAATATTTTACAAACTAGATAAAAAGAGATACACTCAATATGATAATGCAAGTGGAATTTTTGATCCTCCATTTGAAGATAAATTCCAAGTTTATTTCAGACTTCCTATCATCTGTGTGGCAAGGCAAGTTAGGTGAGAGTCATCCACTAAATTTTATCCTAACTTTCCTCTTGAAAATATTATTGAAGAATCAGTTGCAAAACCAGTTGATCTCATTCCTTTAGAATAATAATAATAAGTAGAGGAAAGAGAAGAAATAATGGCCACACTTATACCATGGGGATAGAACACTTTTCCACTAGTGTTGGATCCTCCACTTCATGAATTACCAAAAGGATCAAGAAAGAAATTTCCCAAATTCTATGGAGATGGAAAGAAATGTCTAGATGATCATATTACAACTTTAATAATATCCTATGACATTCTTGGAGTGGGACATGAAGATTTTTCCATTTGACTATTCATGGATTCATTACAAGATGTCATTGTGGAATGGTTTTACTACTTTCCATCATGTTCAATTAATGACTGGGATGATATGAAAACCAAGTTTGAAGAAATATTCAAAACAATGGAAGATGAACATTTTCTCCTTGCTCAATTGGATCAGATGAAGAAATAATTGCAAGATCCCTCGAGAGAATTTTAGCGAAGTTTAATAAGTTGATTAGCAAGATTCCTACTCATGTTCATCCTACTGTAGATAATAAAAGAAGGTTCTTCGTGAATGCTCAATTTCCTGAAGTTGGTTTCATACTATGTAGAGATCAACCAAATACTCTTTACAATGCTCAATAACTTTCCATTGAAGTAGAAGATAATATTATCATGTCAGGGAAGATCAAGAACTATTCAACGAAGAATAAGGACCAGAGTTCTAAATATGAAATATTTGATCCATTGCTGCAAAGATTGGTCAATGACTTGACTACATTGAAGAAGGAAATTACTCAACATGTCTGCTATCAAAATAGGAACGTGAATCAAATTTATGGATCTCCCCAAAGGCTTGCCTTGGTAGCTACACTTATTAATGCAATATGTGAAGATGAAGGAGAAGAAATTGCCCAATCATAAATTGAATAAGAACAGTAAAATGGATATTCCAAGATTGAGTATTTTGAATACTCACCAGATGAAGAATATATAGAATCCATGGCTGATATGAATAGTTAATCATGTGCAGTGTTCACCATCTCAGAAACGGAGAAAGAAGCCTCTTATTCTACTACTATTACAAATCATTTGAATCCTCAAATGAATATTTTATGAAAAAAAAATTAAATGAGGATCATCATTGTCCACTTCTATGGGGTCAGCTAAGAAAAATCCCAAGACTACTTCAATCAAGAATCCATCTACCTCTTTGAGTAAGTCTCTTTCATCTCCTCTTGTCAAATCAATTTCTACTTCTATTGATCCTAAGAATGCAAATCCTAATATTTTTAAGGTTGTCATAGTTCCTGATGTGCTTACCACTTCTTCATGTTTTGGCATCATTTACCATGTTAAGAAATCCAAAATTCAGGTTTTTGAGTCCGAGTACTTGAGAAATCATCCAAAGAAATTTGATAGGCTTGTCTAGATTATCAAAAGGAAGTAGTTCAAGATCATATTCCAAAAATTCCATTACCAAATAACCACTCCCTTCCCTCAGTACCAATCCTCCAAACCTTATTTCTTCCACTCCCTACACTTTTGAGAAGGTCAAACATTTTTATCTAGCGTTTTTGGTATTGGATATAAATTAAATAAATGCATTATTGACTCTTACGCCTATGACAATGTCATGCCTGCAAAAGTGTCTAAAGCCCTCAGTATCTCATTCACTCCCACTACTTGCCATTATTAATCCATGGAAACTAAAGAAGTACCTCTTGTTGGCCAAGTGAAGGATGCTCAAGTATCATTTGCATATTTTCTTGACAAGAATATCATGATGAAAATACAAGTGGCAGAGATTTCAGCCTCATATGGTATGTTGTTGAGCTTTAGTTTTTATCAGGATGCTGACATAGATATACAAATGGATTGGTCATATTCTACTGTTCCTATCAATGGTAAGATGAATAATCACCTTCCCATCAGGAAAATGAAATACACAATTCAAAAACCAAATGACCCATGGCCAAACATCTTGTTTTAATAGTCAAGCTATAAAACATTCCTCATAACCTCATATGATGAGATGCCCATATTTATTGAGGAGTTCCAAATTATAGTGGAGATAACTAAGAAACACCAAGATGACCTAATGGATCCATAATTTGATAGTGTTTATTTCATGTTAGATATGGATGTAAATTATCCTTTTGATAGTGATGAAATTCATAGAAGCCTTAGCTTACAAAAAATATATCATGAGGATGATGAGTAATGTGGATCATAAAGAAAGAGTGACATCAAACAATTTCTTGGTAGAGTGAGTCCTATGTTTTTAATCATGTTCTCAAGGTTCAACATGACGACTTGTTCAATGAGTATGATTGTGAATACAAATATTTCTCTTTCCCATTGGGAGAGGATGACTCTTTCAAGAAGGAATGCATAAATGACAAGATATTTGGGCCTCTTTAAGTTGAATATACTCAAGAAGAGGTCGAATTCATCATGGATATGAAATTATGAGCTCATGATGTTCAAGATTGGGAAAATGACGATTTTGATATTTCAGCCCCAATCTTGAGCTCGTTCTCCTATCAAGAAGATGAAGACATTCTTAGTGAAGAGCATATAGATGGAACGGTGCTTGATTATTAATGAGGGATGTATGAATAATAATATTCTTGAATATTTCATGGTTGACTCCACTCAAGGAAATGAGGATCTCATCATGAAGATGGACTTTGAGGCTCAAAATAGTCAATATTCAAAAGATGATGGTTTTAATTTTTTCATATCTGACCTTGTGCTCATTTTCCTCTATAGGAAACACTGTGCACATCACATCACAGTGAAGTGGATCAAGGGTGAGAAAATTTGTATGAAGGATAATTATTTGGATCAATTAAGAGACATGGAGCATCAAGAGGTTGTAACACTGTTCAAAATCTCAAAATATTTGCCAAGAAACAGCTCATAGAGGCCAAGGTCATGAAGCAGATAATAACCCAAATTTAAATGAATATCAAATACCAGAATCCTTGGTGTGAAAATGACAAGCGTGATGTGATTAAAAATCATTCTTGTAGTAGTAATAGAAGATGAGCAATTAGGATTAATTTGGAAATAAAGTAGAAAATGGAGACAAGATATCAAAAAATGAAGGAAAAGAGATGTATAAATGGACCCTCACTTACCAAAAAAATATGTAGAATTTCCCAAGAAATTGAGAAAGGGGTCATATTTCAGTTATCCCAGTCAATGGATTTTCACAACAAAGGCAGTTGGTGATACTCGTGCATGGGTAAACATTCAATAAAGAATCAGTGCTACAGTGAAAGTGGGTTATCCCACACATGTACCATAGGTGATGTATGTATGTTGTATCATTTTCCATTTCTATTTTGTTTCCCTTCCACTCCTTGTGTGTTTCCCTTTTGTGTCATGTGTTTGTGTTATTTTTCCCTTGTGTGTTATTTTCTTGTGTTAGTTGGTGAAAGAAGGAATTTGTGGCCCAATGGATAAGGCATTAGTTTGCTAATTCTTAAGATACTTGAGGTTATTCATTACCCCTTATATTTTAATGACACTAATATAGATCCATTTATTTTCATGTAAAATTTCGATCATGTAAGATTGAAATTTTTGGTCATGACAAATAAGCCCCAACTTGAAAGTTTCCCTTCCCAATCATTTTAAACCTTTTCTCTAGCCAACATGTCCACAATTTCATCCTCGTTATAGCTTAGATTAATTTTCTAAGAATATTTTCAAGTGTTTTTCATGTGAAAATATTTTTTCCTAAAGTTATTTACAAAATCATTGAGATTCAAGGAAGAATGATTATCCATAGAGGCCTAGAAATGGTCATTTTTGGCCATTTTGCAACTGGTTAACTCCCTATGGAAGATGACTGCAGAGGAAAAAATCATCTATAAGTTGTGAAAAATATATTTTAAATCATTTGAGGAAGTATGGTGAAATTCTTCAAAGCTATGTGATCTCGGGAATCAAACAGGTCAAACATGGTTATTTGAATGCAAGGAATGTTATGCTCTAATGATGAAAGTTGATTTATCTGGATGATTATGGGAGTTTTGGGAAGAGTTGGGAGGGAAAAAATAGTCTTTGGAAAGCTCTTGGAATCTTTTACATTATAAAAACATCACATTTATTCCAAGACTTGAAAATATTTCGTGTTAATCCAAGAAATTGTTGATGCTCCTGCATGCTAAAAGGGTGAATGGTATTGTTGTCACAAGTTTAACAAAAATTTGAAGATTTACACGTCATGGGAAAAAATATTAGTGTTTTTTTCATTATTTCCCCTCTTCTATGCCTTTTTTTCATTATATTTTGTCAATTTTGTAGTTTTATAGGAAATTTGAGAAAAATTAGCCTTTTAAAGAACATGTGGAATTGTTCCTCCATTCTACCTATTCCCCACATCTTTGTCTTTACTACATTGAGCTAGTCAAGTAGAAATTTAGTGAAGGAATTAATTGAGGGATAATTTCATGCATTTCATGTGTTACTCACATTCTCGTTATAACTGATTCAAAGAAAAATGCATCAGATAATTCAACATTCATCAGCACTTTGGGAACAATTCCCTTATTCCTCATGTTCTCTGCAGACTCAAAAATGCCAACAAAAGGAAGAGGAGGTAGTGAATTATGTCATCCTAACCACTTCCATTCCATCGGTTTCTCATAACTTTGCAAACATTGAATCAAATAAAAAAGTGTGACAAGGTCAGTTAAGCCAGCTAATTTAGGAAATTGGGGAATTATTCCCCCATTCATTAAGTGCTCTAAAACCCTGCAAACACCGATGAAGGAAAAGGAAAAAGATACATAAAATATATTGATGAAATGAGAAATAAATGGAATTGTTCCTTTATTCCCTTTGTGCTCTGATTTACTGTTTGGACTACCGATGTAAAGGAAAAGGTAAAATCAGCTTTTGAAGGCCCATAAAGAATGTTCCTCTAGTTCTTTGGATTGCCACCTGGATGTAGGTGATAAGGAAGTCAAAGTTCATGTGAGGGGAGATGAAAATTCATATTGTAAATCTATAAATTGGAATGGATTCTCCATTCCAAAAGGTTAGAAATTGTTTATTATTGTAATTTGTTGGATTTCACTACAATAAATAAAATCTATATTATTCCATATCCTCTCCTTTCATATGTTCTTCCATAATCTCTTTTCCAACTTTATAATCATTATGATCTTGTACAACTAAGAAGGAACTTTGTGTCCTTGATTAATGGATCTATAGAACTTTTTGTCTATGATTTTTTAGTCTTATTGTTGATTGCATGGTTGAATTCTCATAATTGGATGTGGATCCCTCCTTTGTTATGCTTATCAGAATTTTAGCATGCATTTTTATCATTTTCATAATAATTCATAACCAAAACAACCATTCATGCATAGAGAAGCACCATAATCATGACAAAACAAAAACACATATAATAAGGAAATAATTCAACATAGAGAATAACCAACACTATATAAATTCTCATAGTTCCATACTCAAACATACTTAACTTATAAATCCAAACACATTTATCCATTAAAAACCATAATTAAATACATAATAGAGAATCTGATTACAATATACTTATTATATTCATGCACTGAACCATGCACGCTCCTATAGATTCAAAACATACTTGCAAGAAGAAATACATTTCCCATAATAGGAATCCCTATTTTCACTGTATTTGTACTATCCAAAATAATGGTGCATCATCTATATTTATAGGGTGGGGACTTTCCCTTCACCACTTACATGCACTTTCCTAATAATAGCCATGTGCTACAAAAATAGCCTGCATGCTTTTACAATCCCTATGCTAATAATAGATTAATCCTAAAATATATGACTTTCTTTAATCCTATTATTAGTCATCCTTGCATGTGTCTCCTATTCTTTTCCTCTCATGCATGTCTTTTCCAATTATAGCCTTTTCTTGTTTTCCTCAAGTCATTCTAATTTTCACCTTTTATCTATTCCAAGACCTTTAAAATGGATAAGTATCAAACTCTACTTTTTCTATTTTTAGCCCCCTCTGGAAAATTGGCTAAGTCCTTCCCTTATGCATGTGCACATCCTTGTGCACACAATATTATGTTCTTCATGTTTCTCCCTATGTGTGCCCCTTGCATGGCCTTACATCTCTATCCTCCTGTGTGTCCTCCATTTGCACATCCTTCTGTGCATAACATGTCTAATAATTAATCATTTTCTCATGACCAAAACTACCCCACACTACGTATATTATCCATCCTTGGAAATATGTTAAAAAAGAATTCCTTCAATGAATGAATGAATAAATAATAAGAATATGGGCTAATGCCCTAAGAATCAAAATAATTAGGATCTTTGTCCATCAATTACTCAAGAATTTTTGAGTGGAAGGAGCCCTAGAAATTCCTTATCCAAAATATTCTCTAACTCCCTCCATCCTTCTAACTCATTTATTGTTTTTATTGGCGCAACATCAACAATGGCAGGTACCTCTGTGGGGGTCAACTCATTGATCTTTCCCTTGAGCTATGTGATCATTTTATCAAGCTGTGAGGCCACATCATCTAGTGCATCCATCCTGCGTGTGACCAAAGGAAAGAGCTCTTTCAGTCTGTCTCTTAGTGTGGCCTTTAAGTTGTAATCAAGTCTCTCTTTTCTCTACTTTGGCCAACACCTTTTCCCGCTCGGCCTTGTTATTTTTCATTTTGGCCTGAATTTTTTTAACTCTACCTCTTCATTGGTGGCAAGATCACTCGCAACCTGATCAAAATATTGGTAGTTGTCAAAGACAAACTCTTCCCTTCTTGCAGCCTCCTTAGCCTCTGTAGCTAGCACCTCATATTGCGCAAGGTGTGTCTCTACTTTCTCTTTGTCATTCTTCTTTTGTAAGGCTATCTCTTCAGTTGTTCGACCTGTTCCCATCCTCTTCTCATGTAAGAGCATCCATGCCAAGTCCTCCAAATAGTGTAGCACTGAGTCATATTCATCTTGGCATGTTCAACTAGGTTTTGGGAATGCGGTGGTGATAGCATTCAAAATACATTCTGCCTTCTTATATGTTACGCGTGTTTTTCCTTTTATTTCTCTCATATCCTGCTTAAGCTCCTCAATCTTTTGATCCATTTTCCTGAAGCTTCCTCATGCATCCTCTTGATGGCATGAATCCTTATCAAAAATCCTCACCCAACTTCTGATGCCTAATTTATTTAGTGCATTACATGCTTGTTCATGAGTAAGCATCTGTGTGTTGACCACTGGGAAAGGCTTCTCCTGGTGCAGATTTAAGCCAAGTCTCAGATAATGACTTATGTGTTTATCTCAAACTCTCTGGCTCTTCCATGTGTGACTGATAGGCCCATGAGAGAATTTTTCTGGTGTGTGGGAGGGCTTCATTCTTATCAAAGAATGACCAACAAATAGATCTTCTGTGGCCACCGAGCTTTGGTACCTTCCTTAAGGACCTTTCATAGGATCATCATTATATTGCAATAGAGGGCCCTAGGGGATCTACCTTCATTTTCTTCCCTTTCCTCTTGTGCCCCTTTGGCACCTCCTACACAATAGAGTGAACCATGCCACTCACTTCTCCCTATACATATCCTCTTCTCTGACGATGGTGTCCTTATCTTTCTCTTCCTCTCCTCTTCATGCTTGTTCCACTCTTCTTCTCTCTCTCCACCTACATCATCCTTATTGGTCACCATGGCCTTCTTCATCTTCACTCATCCTTCTGGGGACCTTCCTCTTCTCATCATGCTCATCTCTCCTCCTTCATCTCATCATCATCATCCAAGTTGTGGATGATCAGAGCGTTCCGCGACACCTCCTCTTCATCAGACTTCCTCATGTTCTTCGTCTCCTCACTCGAAACCACTCTGGGCTTCTTCTTCACTGGGGTCTTCTTCTTGGGACTTGGTTTCTTTGGTGACTTCTTGGTCACTCAGAAGTGCTCGCACCTTGGCCTGCCCTCCCTATGCTCTTGTTGTTTCTTCTTCCTTGCACTTTGATCAAGGGTAGGATCCTCTTCTCCTCACCTCCTCTTTCATTCTTCTTATTCTTCCTGATGGGAGGGGTCTCCTCATGTGCTCTTTTAGCCCACCATTTGTTTTCCTTTTGGGGGATCTGGGAGATGAAGGTTTGCACCATCAATATACTTCCCATTTTACTTGGGCCTGAGGTAGATGTATACTTTGACACTTCCTTTCCTACCACCAGAGTCTGTAGGAGTGATATTTATGTTATCAGACTCCATGGTTTCCACATATGCCAACTTTGAGGGATATACAAAGGTCTTGTGCAAAGTGTGGTAATCAACATCTACCTTGTCTGCATCAAAATTCAATTTGCATGTGCATCAAAAATCCTATTGACCAATGCTTTGAAATATTTGGCAGTGAAGGAAAAGGGTAGCTTGCACCATGGGCTCTAATCTCCATCTTCAATAAAATCTCCCCAAGCAATGAAGTGTTGATACACTGCAAACTCTGCCTTTCCTTCCAAGTAGTCGAGGAAATTCCCTTGGTACATGTGCCATTCATGCTCAAATGCTTTGTGCATCCACCTATACCATTTATCTACCATACAAGCTTTATAGGCATTATTGATGCCCTTCACATGTATACTTTACAAACCTCTATGCAGGAGACTTATTCTCCATTGGGTGGGTAGAACCATATTTCATCCTTGACCCATCAGGCACCCCTATCTCCCAAAAAATAATATGAACAGAAGGATGGTGCCCCAAGTTATATTTCTCACCCTTTCACTGGAACTTGCACGCTTCTTCTCAATAATCCCTTCAATAATGAATTATGCACAATGTTTATACATAGTATTTTGCACCATTTTTGTGCTATGTGAAGCCACTTCTTATTCACTTGTGTCCATCTTTTTGACATGCCCAACTTACAACTAACAAGGCATGCACAACTCTTGTGCCTGGATCACTGATATTGACAACATCCATCACATGTGGCCTCCCCTCTGATAGTTGAGCACAATGGTAGTGGCCTCTACACCTCATCATCCTCAAGGTTCTATCTCAAAGCCTGAACTGCACAAACCTGTAACTCTCTCGATCAATTGCGTAGTGATGTGCATCCTTCTTCCCAAAAAGTAAAATAGTCCTCATGGATGTGTGACATCAACCATTGATACAAGTCTCAGCTTTCCAAAGAAAGGTAACTCATATAGCTGGAGAACTCTGCATGCTCTCCAAATCCTTTTTCTTGATTGTGTCATCATAAACCAACTTTCCCATCTTTTCCTTGGTCCATTTTTTCAATACATCCTTTTATTTCAGCCTTCATGTGCTCTGAGTGATGGTTGTAATCACTTATCTTGCACTTGTTAAGTGTGACTCCCATATTTGCCCTACAATCACCTCACCAGAGGGTATTGCATCTTAAGAACCATTCCTCTGTGTGTCCTCCACTTCAGGCTTCATGTTCTTGCCTTTTCCTTTTCCCTTTCCCTTGGGTGATATTGTGGTTTCTTTCTTTGGTGCATCATTTGTGTTCAACTACACAACTTCAAACTTTAAATTTGCAAAATCATGCCCTAGGTGTTGAATAAAAATCTTCTCTCAAACCACTTGTGCCAAGCTTTCACTCCTCCACCTTCCTTGCTTCAAACCTTAGTCACCTTTAATTTTGCCCTAGCTTAATTTCCATGACTGTGTGCCCTAATTTCAACTCTGTGCACTTGTGCTTTGCAAACCCTAGCTGATGAATGCAAACCCTCTTACTCAATGAATATCAAACCTCCATGCCTTCCCCATGCTCTCTAACTTCCACTGAAGGAGCTTTCAAACTAGGTTGTGTGCTATCTCATTCTGGTTTTCTTTAATTCTCCTTGCTCTTCACAATTTCACACAAATTTACACTTTGTCACTCTTCAAATGCTCAAAATTTTTGCAAGGTAAGGTAAGAATGAACTCACCATTGCACTCCTTTTATAGATTTCCAAAATTTTTATGCACATTTATTTCTCCTCACCTACCACCTGTACTACAGCATTAAATATACTTTTTACTTTTTCCACACTTTTTCCTAATTTCTTCCACGTGCGGCAGTCAAAACCTTCTGGCGTGCCACTACTTCCTAGGCTACAGTCATCCTTGTGCACTCTTCCTATGCCACAACCCATCTTCCTCTACACCATATACCAAGTAGTTCATCATGTTACTTCCTCCCTCACATTACACTGTGTGGCCTCTTTCTGTGTGGTTCCCAATCTAAGAAATTCCTTCAAGCACCATCATTCCTAAGCACCTACAACACCTTAACACCTCACTTTTTTTTCATGCACCTCATTCTCATATCCATCAAGCACCTTATTTCAAAATTTTCATGCACCACCTTAAACCAAATCCAAGCCAAGTACCAACATCCAAGATTTCTTATTTCATAGTCACACCTGCTTCTACCCCACACTAAAAGTATGTGTGGTCCTCTGTGCATCAACTCAATAAGTAGTAATCATCTCCTACATGAACACACTTATTACAACAAAACAAATGAAACAAAACATGAAAGGGAAATCTAATCTAAGTGGAAATACTACCTTATTACAAACATAAAGGAAGCTTATTTATAGTAGGGCTTCAACCTACTCCCATTGAAGTAACTGGGAAACATGGTGCCATCCAGTGCTTGCAATTGACATGCACCTGATTCTAGTATCTTGGTCACTACAAAGGGTCCCAACCAATGGACTTTCAACTTCCCTGGGTGGCACACAAACTTGGAGTCATACAGAAGTACCATCTTTCCAACTACAAAAGACTTGTTCTTGATGTGCCTATCATGCCAAGCCTTCTGTCTTTCCTTTTCTATCTTCTAGCTCCAACGCGCAATGGCGCACCACTCATCTAATTGCATCAATTTGTTAATGCGCTCATCCAAAACTTGTTCATCATCCAATCCACCTGTGTGTGAAATACACAGGGATGGTAACATAAATTCCATAGGTAGTACAACCTCTGTGCCAAACACCAACTGAAAGGGTGTGGCCTTGTTCAACCATTTATAGGTTGTTCTATATGCCCAAAGAACAGTTGATACCTTGTCATCCCAATCCTTTCTTCCAACATCACATATATTAGTCAGTTATGTCCTAATATCTTGTTGAAAGCTTCAGTAATGCCATTTTCCTGAGGGTGATAAGGAGTAGTCTTATGGTGTGCCACCATAAACTCTGCTAATAAAATTCTAATTTATATCATTTAAGAAATGAGTTCCTCTATCACTAGTCAAGACTCAATGGGCACCCATACTTGGTGATAATATTTTCCCAAAGGAACCTCGTTGTTGTACTGTTGTGTAATATTTTGTAGGCACAACCTCTTCCCACCTTGTTCAAGTAATCAAGTACATGTGATGATGTAGTGTGCTCCAGTCCTATGTGTGGGTGGTGCAATAGGTCCTTCAAAATCAATTTCCTATTATTCAAATGGATTTGCACTTATTATCAACATTAATGACATTTCATCTCTATTTCTAGGCTTTCTAATTCTTTGAAAGTGATCACATGCTTTAAAAAAGTCCTTGGTATCTTTGTACAATGTCTCCCACCATAAACCAACTAGAAGGATCTTGTGCACAGTAACATCTCCTACATAATGTCCTCCTGTAATTCCTCCATGAGCTTCCTCCATAATGGCTTCATGCTCATGCTCTAGAACACATCTACGTAAGACCTCATCTCTACCCATTTTATACATGTCTCCTCCAATAAGCTAATATGGTGCAGATCGAATAACAAGTTACTTCTTTTCCAATGTCTTCATTCCTTCTGACGCAATTCCAGTGTGCAAAAATAATGCAATGTCCTCCAAGTCTGTTGGTGCGCAGTTCAATCTAAACAATTGTGCATCAGGCATAGTGTCTTTAACACTCTATGTGTCCTCTCTAGAATTGATCCTTGATAAGTGATCAGGTCCCAAGTTGCTCTTTCCTAGCTTTACTACAACTGTAAAATCAAATTCCTGAAAAAGGAGTATCCATTGGCAGATGCACCCTTGTAAAATAGGTTTGTTGACCAAGTACTTCAATTCCATATGATTTGTATAAAAATGAAATGTGGCCAATAAGTACTATCAAAATTTGTGAAGTGCGTAGATCATGGATAACGCCTCTCGTTCTATTGTTGTATAGTTCTTCTCTACTGGTGTCAACTTCCTACTTGCAAAGCATATGGGATGATCCACATTACCCTCTCCTGGTTGCACCAAGACTATGCCAATATCCATGCCAGAGGCATCAACATGTACATGGAAAGGTTTGTTCCATGAAGGAAAGTGCAAGATTGGTGCAGTGGTAAGATTCTCCTTCAATGTTTCAAATGCATGTTGTTGTGCGTCACCCCAATAAAAATTTCCTTTGGCCTATAGAAATTCCTCAAAGGCCATAAAAATCTTTGCATAACCTTTGATAAACTTCCTATATGCCCCAAGAAACCACACACTTCACTTTGATTGGTAGGTTCTTCTAATCCTAAAATCAATGCAATCTTAGTTGGATCTACCAACAATCCATCCTTACAAATGATGTGCCCAAGTAAATGTACCAAAGGGTGTAGCAAAGATACACTTCTTAATGTAGAGGGAGATGCTCAACTACCTACATCTTTCAAACATAAGCCTCAAATTATCATAGTGATCTTTACCAACCCATAAATGGTCCAATCATCTAGATAAACCTACAAAAAACTTATGATGAAGTCATGGAATTCCTACACAACTATACATGAGAATACTGTTGGCACATTCTTTAATCCAAAGGGTATCATAGTATATGAAAAACTTCCCCATTCAGTGGTGAAGGTGGTCTTATCCTGATCTTCATATGCAATGCACACCTGGTGATACCCTGAAAATCCATTAAGAAATGAATAAATTTCACGCCCACAACTCCTTCAAGGATTTCCTCTGTGAATGGTGTAGGAAAAGGATCTATGACACATGAGGCATTGAGTTCCCTATAATCAACATAGATCCTGATCCGACCATCCTTCTTGATGTTGATCACCATGGGGCTAACCCACTCAGATTCCTCAATTGGTTCAATGATTCTAGACTTAAGCATTTTGTCAATCTCTTCTTTGACCTTCATGTGTAGGTTTGGGTTCATCCTATAAGGCCTCTTCCAAAATGGATGTGCACCTTCTTTTAGCTTAATCTTCATCTCTCCCAATGAGGGATGCACACCTTTCAACTCATGATAACCTCTTGGAAATAGGTCCTGGAAGTTGTGCAGAAACTCAATGATCTTTTCTACCTCTTGTTCTGACCAATAATCTCCAATGATAGCCTCCTTAGGTGCATCCTCAGTCCCAATATTAACCTTCTTAGTCTTCATAGGTACATGGTATGTGCATGTATTATCATCTACATATTTCATTACCTCATGTGCACCCTTTGTATGGCTAATATCTAGGTTCTCTACTTCTTCATCATCAATGAGGTATACCATTTCCCTTTTTCCTTCTCTTTCCAAGTGACCCAAGATGTATCTTCTTATTTTTCTATGTATCCTCATGTGCCTCAGTATCAAGGTTCTCCTAAGAGCTAAACCATAAGTTCCTCTACCTTTGTGTTATCTCCCAATGTGATGTGCTTCATGATCTGCAAGGCCTCATGTACTGGTGGCTTATTAGAAAAATAATCAAAAGTGTGAGCCATACCTTCAGTCATGTCTCACCAACTTGTAGTCTCTTAGTTTAGCTCAACATGCACATACCATGCACACACACATCCTCACAGAGTAGAGTAGAACTTATGTACCTAAAGAGATGGTGGTAAATCCTCCTGGCCTTGCACCCATTGTCTCTCACAGTTGTGGATGTATACCAAAAAGGAGTATTTCCATCATACTCATGTATAAGAGAAGGAACATTACTCTGAGTAAACCTTGTCAAAAAGGCTACCCTTACCTCATGTCAACCTAAAATATTGTTTCTTTGTGTCAACCACTAGTTTTTTTTTCTTCCATGTAAGGTATAAACCATTACATTCTATCTATGTCCAAAATTTTTCCATCGTTCTTCCATGGCGTTCAAGAAATATTCAAGTTTTTCCTCTCTAGTATACCTAGGTAACTGAGTTTTTCCCAAGCACCTAATCATGTGTGACCTAATCATCTGAGTGAATCTTCCCTTAACCTCGCATCCAACCATTTCATATGTGTCATGGGCCCAATTTTCACAAGAAACACTAGTAGTGTCACTGACAGATTGTGCATCTTCCCACTGAAGTATGCCTTCCTTAGATGGTTCCATGTTCTCAAGGTCACACACTGTATGTGCATAAATACTATTAAGATCTTCTTCACTCACAGGCTCAATATAAGGTGCAACCTTCACATCATCCAGGGGTGTTATCATGTGCTCATCCTTATTCTCAAAACTAATATATCTTTTGTTAAAGTGAAAGTTTGTATTGTTTGCATAACACCAAGGATGTCCAAGTAATGCTAGGAAGTTATCTACCTCATCAAGCTCCAACACCTCAAAATCTCTTGTAAATTTGGCTCCTTGAATAGTAATTGAAGCATCCTTCAACACCCCAATAGGCATGGCCCTTGTTTTATTTTCCATATACAACACATTAGAAGATGGCTACAATTGTGGTCTCCCCATTTGGTTCCAGGCATCCAAAGTTACAACATTGACCTCTTCGCCTATGTAAGTTAACATGTTATTTACCAACCAGCCATCAATCACTGCATCCAGTGTAATATTCTTATCATGCTCATGGTTCTATAGTGGTAAATTGGTATTAAGAATTGATCGCTCTAGTTCAAATCCAATGCATAGTAACTTATTGCGTAACCATGTTCCTAGTAATGGGATGATATTCTCCTACCTCAACATCCTACATACCTCCTTTAGATCATCTACATATTTCTATGGGAGCTCAATATTCTTCATGCATTCCCTCTTGTGTACCTTTTCCTTCAGGCATTAGATCTCACCTTGCAAATCTTTGATTGCTCCCATGATTTCTTGGTAGAATTCCTTCTGACGAGTAGCATATTGATACCAAACATGAATGATTTTATCTCTCTTAATAAGGGGATTTTCTTTAGGATTTTCCCGCACGCATGTTTCCTCTACATGAGTAGTAACTAACACATGATGAAGCTCTGGATCAGTTGTATTATTATGTGTCAATTATTCATTCTTTGCAAAATGTACCTTGATCATCCCTGCGCCTTTACCCTTATTTTTTTCTTAAACATATGCTCATAGATATTGGGACAATCTTCAACTTTGTGTGCTTTGCAACATTATGTGTAGACCTGGTTCTTAGGACATTATACGCACCCAAAATTGCATGGGTTATATTGTCATAAAATGGTTCAAAAAGTGCCTAATGATGATTCATGTCCTTTCAAAAGGTGTTCAACTCCCTAAACCCATTCGAAGTGTATATTTGTAGCCTAGACAACCTTACTTAGCTTTTCCACACTTTCTTCTAGCTTCCCACTAATTTTTATGCATGTTTTGGCTTTTAGTGTCAGGACTGTCACCTTGCCTGGGCGGCGGTTCTAAAACCGCCGCCTAGGAAGGGCAGCGTTCTTGCACGCTTTTTTTAGAACTCTTCATGCAAGGTTTTAACACACAAGATTTCACTTAACTTGACTTCCAAGGCACGTTTATGAACCAAATTTCTTAAAAATAGTCTTTATTGCATGATATTCCTTCCCTCTCCTATTTTTAAATAGATTTAATAAGTTTGAACACCCTCTTCACCCAATGATTTGGCACTCCAAGGCTACCTTGTGCATGAAGGCACATCCCAACCAACTCCTATATATTCAGTGCTTGTATTCAAGAAAATGGCCTGAGAATTTTGTGTATCTTGCATAGTATTGGTGCCACAATCATGTTGGAAATTGCATAGCTAAGCTTTGTTCACTTGTGTTATCCATCTTTCACTTGCATGGCGACCAGACTACCTTCAATCTATCATTTCTCAAGTTCCTTCTCCTGATGTTGCCTTTGCATTCCCAATTCCTTGGAATCATATGAACATGCAGAGAAAGAAAGGATAAACTCAGGGGACAAGTCATCACACAGTTGGATTTACCTCTATTCTTTGAATTCCAGGTTTGAGTTTTTTTATTTCCTTCATTATTACAATTTATCATTATTACATTATATCAAATAGATTAGAAAGAAATTTCCTTTCATTTCCAAGTAATTAGTTAATTTCCAAGAGGGTTTAAATCATTAATAGAAGCTCCCAGTGATGGATCCTCTTCTTCCCATCCTTGTGGGTCTAAAGGAGAGAATATTTGTAGGAAGTTGTCTACATATCATAAATTATTGGAAAAAGTTTTTTTTTTATGTTAGCATTATTTAGAATACACTCAAAATATATGAATAACCACACCGGGTTATTTTTCTTGTTTATTTTTAGTGTAGAAGTAGATTTGATTATTTAGAATAGAAGCAAATTATTTTTTGTGATTGTAATATTTCAGTTTTTTGTGATTTTTTTAGATTAGTTTCATTTCAACAGTAGCATAGATTGTTAGCTTCAACTTAGTTAATTTGGACACTTCAAACTATTTCAACACTGAGATTCAATTATAAAAACCATAGGGAATTTACGCTGCCCATTCACAGCCTCTAAATCTCCCTTTTTCCAACTCAGCTACTAGGAGATCACACTACCAGATCTTGTTCACTGATCCTCCTATAGTTAGTCATCCGCAAATTCAACATCGGCTGCTCCGGTACAACCTCAGGGAATTGAGTGCAGTTCAAGGTTGCATGTCAATTTTCATCCATATAAATTGGTGAACCTGACGTGAAGGATTAATTCCTTCATGTTTCCTTTTCTTTCATTTCTAGTACTTCATCTCTCTATTTCTTCCCCTATTTTGGTAGGTATTTTATAATTTGTAAAATATTTCTGGAAGAGAGTTTGGTGGGGCATTTGGATCTGATAGATATTACACCAATGCTCAATCACAACATTACCCTTCTCTTTTGAGGTGGGACAAAAATTACATAAGCAACGTCCAAACCTCCCCTAGTTACACTTCAAACCCCATTATTTATGTAAGGATGGAGGAGTTAGATCAACCGTTAAACATGCAATATAGTCAACCCAATGCAAACCACATTGTAATCACAAATGGAACATGTTCTTACCATAGAGTCTTGTCAAGACCTCACATTTCCATGTCAATCAACAAAAGATGATACATTTGCATGAATAACAAATCCTCTTCATCACATAGATGAGTCTTTGGATAGAATGAAGGCTACATCCTCTGAGATTTCAAATGCCTATCCTAAGACTCTTACTTCTGAGGAAGACAAGAATTATAACACTAAAAAATTCATGACAAGGTATCATGAGCCTGCTTAATCAAACCCTATGCCATATGTACCCCAAAAGTGGACTCAATCCTCTTCCAAGGATCCACTTCCTATTTCTACTTTAGTGATGGAGGATTAGAGAACTAGAAATTTCCCAGACTTCACAACCAACACATGTAATAGGGCATAACACAGGGTATCTAGTTAATAGTAAAGGATAAATCCCTTCCAATGAGAAACCAACGCAATATCCTATACCACAAGGTTATCCAGTTCATTCAAATCCATATGATCTTCTCACGAGGTTAGACACACTAGGGATGGGTCCTCATCCTTCTCAATCTTATCCTACGTAACCGCTAGAAGGAAGTGTGTTCTCAAATGTCGCCATAATAGGCAATGCGATGTTCCATAGTTTTACACCCACTAGTCCATATCCTGGTACTATCCCACTTTACATGCACATGTATTCAAAAAATATTCAGATGGACCCATATGCCATTCATTTTCCCTACATGCCATATCAAGGAACCCCATATATTCCCGTTAATACTTATAATGCATCTTATCCAACTCCTCCTCCTCCACCTCCTCATCAAGGATTTTCAATGGTGGAATCTTATGAAATGGGTACATATGATGAGTACTTAACAGGATCCTCTTGACTTCACCATATGTGGTGTCATGCTTCCACATGAATTCCTCATTGTCAGATCTTCCAAAATTTAAGGAGAAGTGAGACCCGAATGCTCATCATCAAGGCCTATACTACTGATTATCAGGGAATTCTTCACTTGGGATACACCACAGTGGCTAAAATTTCCAAAGATTCTGAAAGGAATCACATTGGATTGGTATTACATATTCTTGGAAGCTTCTATACATTCCTTAAAAACAGTTTGTTTCCAATTTCATCAAATAATTTGAGCATGAACAAGTTGTTTCGTAATATGGATTAGGGAGTTCCTGCATATTAGACACACAGATAAAATGAATCTGCCAAGATAATTTATCCAGAGATGGAGCCAAGTTCTCTATTCCTCTGCAAGTGCGCCCAACATAGACCAGATGGAACTTTTCAATCTTTTCCTTCACTCACTCAATCGAGAGACTAAGGAAGAACACCATAGACACATTCCTGTTCACTTTTTACAATGAAGTGTTGGAAGGTGCACTTTGAATTGACCAAGCCACTATAGACAGTGGGCATAAGACCTACGGTCCCAATGGGAAATTTGTATCCCTAAATAAAAATAATGAAAATTATCAAAACAATGATACGAATAACCAAGGACCTAAGGGCGCGAATCGCAATCATAGTGCTACCATGAATAGTGTTACTGATCAAGCCAAGAATGCTAGCTTCACGAACAATGGTAACACTAACAATAACATTGGTTTTTTCATCTTTATCCCCTAACATTTCTCCTTATTCAAAAAAAGTAGACGTACCATTATTAGGCAAAAAATTCAAACCCAAGGCCCATAACCAATATCCAAAACTTCTGGCCAAGGGACAGGGAATCTTATGTTATAACAACCAATTTTTAAACTGCATATTCAAGGTCTACAATCACCCTTGCAACTCAAGTGCAAACTGACTTGATGCCAGATAGCATTATTAGGTTTTAACTATGGTGGTCCATAATTCAAGATACCTTTTTTTCCAAAAAATTGTTGTGATTGGTATGTTTATTTCGATACAAAGACTTCCCGAAAACAAATATTATATTTTTATACATGTATCCTATGTTTCACCTTTTTCTTAGATTGTTCCTTTGAATGGTTGACGAAACAGATAGGGTAACGGGCGTAGGAGGAATACCTGTTCAAATGTTGGTTGATGGGTTGTTGCACGTGTATGACTTCTGAATCCACAGCTGACCGTGAGAGCTTCCTTTTGGCTAGGAGGAACTACCTGTAATGAAAACAAGACCACCAGAAAGCATTAAACAATATGGGCAGTGAACTGCCTAGCGTTAGCTAGATCTGGGAAGTATGGTACTTCCTAGATGGCTGTCAGTCCACTGTTTTAAACAAATTAATGCTGAAAACAAAGTAAATCCTATTGTTATTTTAAAATGATTTAGGTATCTCACTTAAAACACAATAAGAAATAGATCTAATCTAACAGGCTAGGCTAGAATAGAATCCACAGGTCAAAGGGTTGGTTCTGAGTTCTGCAGGTCTGATGAAGGTGTTGGGTAGGTCACAGGTGAGTGAGGGTTAGGTAAAATGGGGTGGATAGGTCTTTGTTTAAGGCTGTGTGGGAAAACACAGAGACCGGCGTCGGTCAGGGGTGACCGACCGCGGTTAGGTACAACCGGCGCCAGTTACTGTGAGATCTGGGAATGTCACAGAATGGGGTTTTTGGTCCCCTTTGTGATTACACAAAGGATTTAGTTGGTTGGGAGGAGGTATTAGGTGACAAGGGTAGGTTTTTATGAGGTTTTGATGGGTCTATGAAGGTACAACATGTTGGAGATGGTCAATGAGGAGCAAGGTGGACAATAAGTGGTAAAACAATGATGAAATGAATTAACCAGGGAAGTATGATATTATACTTACTTGGATGTCAGTTCTAGAAGTATGTATGTGACGGATGGAGGTGTTGATGATGAGTTTTGGAGGCTGCAAGTGATCACCAACTGGAGAAAAGCTTCTGCATGGGCTGCATGCACACTCCTCTTTTGCTTGGGTAGATCTGAATGTGGCTGGGATGGCTGTGCAGGAGAAGATGTTCAATCTCCTTCTTTGGATGTGAGTTCTTGCTGGAATCGGCTCTCTGAAGATGTGCTATCTTTTTGAGATCTCGCTCTTGCTCGTCAACTTTTTTTGCTCCCAATGTTTTCCAACCTTGAGAATAAGGTAGTTTAGGAGTTAAAAAGGGGTAACCGATGGCAGTCTGGCTTAACCGGCGGCGGTTAGGGGTAACCGACGTCGGTCAAGGTGGGATTTTCTAGGTTTCCAAACTTAGGGGAGATCCTCCTGATTTCCTTGGATTTCATGTCATTATCCCATGGATTAGACTGGGAGCTTCTGTGAGCATGCGGGAATGTGGTTAGAGGGAGTGTAGGCATTGATTTTTAGGGTTTGGGTAAGTCTTAGTTAGTTATGGTAACTTGCTAAGAATAGGTCTTAGGGTGAGTTAGCTTGATGAGGTGTCTAAGTGAAATATATGTGTAGATATTATTTAAATAAGATATTTAAATAATAAATATAGTGAGGATAAAGCATTAATTTAATTAAATTAATTAAATTAAGACTAGTGTGGTGAAGGGGGCCATGGCTAGGTAAAGTGATGAAGGGTACTTATTGGTCGAGGTACGGAAGGGGAGTGTGACCTAATTTTAGTGTCTACATTTTGCCCCTTTTTGTTGCGTAGCTTGTATTGGTAAGCGATGCTAACAAAAATAAGATGTGGTTGCCCCATGTGGGGGTGAAGGTGATCCCCCTCAAACTAGGAACTGACGAAGCAGCCGGCTGAAGCGGTGAGTGGTTTGATAAAAGGTAAATGTGAAGAAAAAGGTAAATGGGTGTAGGGGAAGAGGGTGAAAGGTCTACTCAGGAAATCTAGGTAATGGGTCAGGGTCAAAGGTAGCAGCAGTCAAATGCATGCACACGTATAAACTGCAGCACGCTACCAGGCTGAAGAGCAGGAAAACTCTACATCGTCTAAGGTCGATAGGTTTATCCAAACAAGGGTGAAGTGAATCCGGTATCCAAGGTATAGGATAAGGTCAGGAAACACAACGTAGGTTAGGTGCAGGAACGTTTAGGTATGTTCTGGTACACCAAAGGTAGGGTCAGGATAAACGGTCATGACAATAGGCTAGGTAAGGTCATTAGGTCAACAACACAGGTAACAGTGCCGCAAGGTATAGCGAACACATGAGGTCAAAGGTCACTAGCGATGGTCCAGGTCCAAATATCGAGATCATGGCATGGGAAGGCCGAGGTAGGGGTAAAATAATAAGGCGTCAACAATGGATGCGAGGAGGTTGAAGAGGGTGGAGGGCCAGAGGTGAAGGTAAAATGGTCCAGGTAGGTGTATGGGGGGAAAAAGAGAAGGGAGGTAAGGAAAATGAGGTAAATGGGGGTAAAGAGTACACAGGGTAACTGACATCGGTCAGAATGAACTGATGACGGTGTAGGGTAACCGATGGTGGTAGTCTAGGGCAACATAATGGAAGCATTCAATGGCTAACCGACGTCAGTCGGGTCGGGTAGGGTATAAAAAGTGGATAACCCGCATTTGAAAATTCATTTGTGCATGTGGAAAAGTAGAAAAGGACAAGCAGAAAGAAAGAGGAAAAGGACAAGAGAGGGCAGCAGAGGAGCTTGGTTGGCGAGCCACATAGGAGAGAGTGGGTGATTGGGAGGTGGGGCCGTGAGATCAGGTGGCACGATTCGTGTGGTTGAGGATTGTTTGTGCATTGGAGGATGGCAGAGGCTGGAGAGAGCTCGAGAGGAGTGGTGCGGAGGCCAGAGGTTCCACCATGACGGTGGCAGTGAGATCAGGTAGGATGTGAACTTTTTCTTTTGATGTTTGAATTAATTGGATTGTAAAATGTAGAAAATATATAGAAAAAGGGGGATTTGTGAGGGGGGGGGGGTTGAATTTCAAATTGGGGAAAATGATAGGGTAATAGGGGAGGGGTGGGGGTAGGTAAAAGGGTAATGTAGGGAAGTAATGAAGGGTGGAAAGAGGGATTTGGGTGGGTAGAATGTCAAACTTTCCAAAAAAGAGGGTTGGAAAGTCAGGTTGGGTAGGGTGACAGTGACCGACGTCAGTGACTGGTGGCCGATGGCGGTGGGTAGTTACCGGTGCCGGTCACAAGAATAGTGACTGGTGCCGGTTAAAGGGAGACTGTGGTCGGTCAGGGGAAACTGGGGTTGGCTATTCGTAAGTGGAGAGTGGGATAAAAAAGGGTAGAGAGTAAGGGTATGGTGGGAAAATAGGGTAGGTGGATAAAGGGTGAGGGTGGGAAATTAGGGTAGGTGGGTAAAGGGTGAGGGTGGGGAAATAGGTTAGGTGGGAAAGGGTGAGGGTGAGTCGCAGGTGAGGGTAGGGTAGGTAATGTTGGGTGAATGGGTTTGGGTAGGTAGTGTCGGGTGAATGGGTTTGGGTAGGGTGTGGGTGAGGGATTGGGTAGATAGGTTTGGGTAGATGGGTTGAAAACAAGGTAGGATGGGAAGGTGGACTAAATACATTGTTTTTGTGGGATGCAGGTGAGAGATGAGCTGCAGATGAGGGATCGGGTGCCATCCTTATTATTGATAGTACGGGTGAGGTGATTTAAGGAGTGGAGCATGTGGCAAAGGTGGGATTGATAGGATTGAGGCGCTACCGGCATGTAGTCTGGGAGGTGAGTCTTATGGTTGCCCTCATCGATAGATGGGACTCAGTGACCAATACCTTCCATTTACCGATGGGTGAGATGACGATCACCCTGGAGGATGTATATAGGATCCTGTGGTTGCCCATATTGGGGGCCCAGTGTTTATTCTATCTCGTCAGAGGCATCTGAGGAGTTACTGGCAGGTATTTTTGGTGAGGGTGTAGCAGACCTGACGTTCCATAGTGCTAGCATGAGCTATGGAGAGATGTATAGAGCTCATCGAGAGGAGATGAGGTTAGTGGTACTTGTGATGGAGGTAGTGTGCTGCTTCGCACTGCCAGATGTAGAGGGGGGAGATTCCCGAGGTCACTGATGGGGGTCCTCCATGATATGATGGTACATCAGACATGATTCACATGGGCACCTGCATTGCTGACACAGGTGTATAGAGAGCTATGGGCCTACGGGTGACTGCGGAGGTATAGTCATCTGTTGCATTGTACTACTACATTGCTGGGCATATGAGCACATTGTTTGTGTGTGACCAGTGGGGATGCCCCTGGGTAGATGCATTCCCATGGAGGAGTTCATGAGAGTGGGGTATAGGTGATGGGTACCGGCCATGGGGGAGTAGTGTACAGGTGCCAGAGCTATGCATGATGTAGCTTATTACAGGAGGTTATTGGAGAAGTTGTCCAGGGTGGACGTCGTTTGGAGGCCGTATGTGGGCTTCCCTTCATATCGACATATGGCCACAGAGCTAGCTGGGCTACATATACATCTGTGGATAGAGGGGAGGACCGTGCTGGGAGAGCATGAGATGGATACCTGTAGAGTGAGGTTAGACATCAGTTTGGATTGGTCCAGGGTGTGCCACCGCCATTCCCTCAGTATAGGAGAGATGATGTGGAGAGACCTATGTCTCCACCATGACCCATCGACTGGATAGGAGGAGCAGCCTGTAGATATGTAGATTGATGATGGGGGGCAGATGGGTATAGGCAGTGGTGGGAGGACAGCTGAGACTGTACCACCGAGGCCAGGGCAGCCAGAGCCACCATCACAGTTCAGAGAGATGCCCTACATGGGTAGGTGGCTACATGTTGGTGATGCAACTTGGGATCATGCAGGGGCAGCTAATAGGTACAGAGGCACATGTTGCCACATTACAGGCCAGATAGTGATGTTGCAGGCATAGGAGGTAGGGTCAGGTAGGTACACACAGGTAGGAGGGATGGAGATGGAGGGAGATGGAGATGGGGGTAGGGGCCACAGGTACTAGGCATAGATTTAAAGGACATCTGCTAGGGAGATAGGCAGAGATGAAGGGCCAGATAGCCACCCTACAGGCCCTACAGGGATAGGTTACAGGTCCAGGGTCAGCTGATAAAAGCACAGGCATAGATTACTACCCTGCAGGCCCTAGCTACAGGCACAGACATAGATTCCTAGGCCGACTCAGGCTCTAGCACTAGTACAGGGCTTAGTGCAAGTTCAGGGATAGGGTCCCATTGTACAGGTACCTACATAGGTAGCGGGATACCTCCATAGACAGTGCCCATGGTGGTTCAGGATGCCCTAGGAGAGGCACGGTATTACCAAGATCATTTGTTAGCTTCCAAGCTAGATGTAACCTTCTATGCCGAGTACAGAGCACAACAAGCCTCCAGTGAGAGAACTAGATCCCGCACTCATAGTGTGGAGAGTACAGGGGGCACTAGCCCAGGGATAGGGTCTGGTGAGGTCACTAGTGTACAGAGGCCAGCCCAGTGAGGGGCCATCAGTAGGAGGTGAGGAGGTGTAGCCCCAGACAGGTGTGGCAGAGGGGTCTGGAGAGACACAGGCACAGGGAGCATTGACATCAGATGGGGAGATGATTGACCTAGGTTAGTGGATGAGGGCCTATGTGCTGAGTCATTTTTGTATGTATGATATATGAGACCGGCCTGCGTGCCGAAGAGGTTTTTGTATGTATATTTTGTTCATGATACCAGCCTGCGAGCCAAAGACATTTTTGTATTGATTATAGTGGTGTACATGATACCGGCCTATGAGCCGATGATGATTATTTATAGCATATCGGCCTGCGTGCTGACATTTTTGAGATGATAGCCATGATGAGACAGGCATGTTTATTGAGATACACATCTATGTGATACGGGTGTACATTGTATGGAGACACACATGTATATATGAGGAGATAGATGATATTCAGGTGATGCTGTTGTGATATGTATGAGTTTTACTGTACTTATGATATGGATGGAAAATAGATGAGCTAGGCATGATAGAGTCAGGTCATAGGCATGGATCGAGAGGTTGGTTTAGGCATGGATCGAGTCAGGTCGGTTTAGGCATGGATTGAGTCAGGTCAGGTTTAGGCATGGATTGAGTCAGGTCGGTGTTAGGCATGGATTGAGTCAGGTTGGTTTAGGCATGGATTGAGTCAGGTTGGTTTAGGCATGGATTGAGTCAGGTCGGTTTAGGCATGGATTGAGTCAAGGTGGTTTAGGCATGGATTGAGTTAGGTCAGTTTAGGCATGGATGAGTCAGGTTGGTTTAGGCATGGATCGAGTCAGGTCGGTTTAGGCATGGATTGAGTCAGGTGATAGGCATGGATGTTTATTTCAGTTTTTTGATAACAAAGGGCTATGTAAATGTATGAGATGGTGTAAAATGTGGAAAATATTAGTTATGTTATGAAAATGTGAAATAAGAGGAGTGGTAAAGGGTATGTGGTATATGGGTTAGATGTTGAGGTGTTTGATAGGAACAGGAAATCAGGTAAAGGTGGGGAAAATGGGTAGGGTAAAGAGTGGTCGAGCTAACCTTCCAGGGCCCCATGCCTGAAAAGTGTTGCCTACATAGTCCCAGTGAAAAGGGACCTCAGACCGATGTAGTTCTCCCATAAGCTAGGGAAGAAAGATGAAAATGAGTTAGTAGGGTTTTAGGCATGTAGTGGGTTTTAGGTTTAATGAGTGTGGGTAAATTATAGGTAAAATGATGCAGGTGAAGGTGATTATGGTGAAAGGGGAGTTGTACCCCCAAAGGTAAGTGATGAGGACCAAGTCCTATATAAGGTAATCAGAACGTAAACAAAGATAGTTTAAAAGATAAGAGGGGGCCTTAGAGCCACCTGATTGGGTAGGAACCTACCGAGTAGATCATACCTTGGAGGAGGTGATAAACACAAGACCCAAAAGACACCACATGATTAACGGTTCTACGATGAAGGTAGTCACAGGATCACCAAATGTCTAAGTTCCAAGATGTCCCTTGAGGCAACTGAGGAAATGAGGGTAGAAATGGTAAGTGGAAAAAGGTAGTTAATTTGATATGTTTGAGTGACAGGGCTTTTGGGCAAGAGGTCCTAGGGCACAATGGGAAAGTCCATGATTAAAAAGTTTTGTTTCTTGTGATAGACTGATCGATGCGGGAAGTCTATATGGGATAAATAATATGGTACTCCTTGAGGTCTTCGTGAAGTTGATCGATGTGGGAAGCTTCATTTTCTCTCGTTCTATTTTTTTTTGAAAGCTTTGCATAGCTGTCCTTCGAGGGAGCAGTCTATTTATAGGAGCAATTTGGTCGAGAGGAAGATGCCCTTTTGAGGGAGTCATCTTTTATTAGAAGTTTGACTCAAGGAGTGTGGTCCCATTGGAGGTCTTTGAAATCATGGACAAGACCAAGGTGAAGGATAGGACTCTTGTTCAAAAGGCAAGGTGGAATGACCATGGGATCTCATCTAAAGATAGATGAAAAGTATCCATGAGAATCATGATATGTGCAGTGCCATGGTGCACGTATTCAAGAGTGGATAACAAGTGACAGGTACTCACATGATTCTTGTTTAATCGTTAGGGAGGTGTATGAAGTGGATAGCGCTCAAGGGGTGAGCCTGTAAAGAGACATAGGGTGAGGTAGGACAATGAGTCAACAATAGAATGGTCGAAGATGTAATGCATTGAGGGGCTCAGGTTCAGGTTTACCCTCAAGTGAGGACAAACGATAGGCACCTGATCCATAGGTATGAGTTACGATGTAGGGTCCAAGCCAATTAGGAGAAAATTTTCCCCCGTTTGCTTTTCTCCACTTTGGTTACGTGTTGATTTTCTTTCAAAACAAGGTCACCCACTTGAAAGGTTCGTTCATGAACCCATTTGTCATAGGCACGCTTGATGTCTTTTTGATAAACTTGGAGGTGATCTAGAGCATTAAGATGATGTTCATCTAATAACTCCAGTTGTGCCAAGCAGTCCTGACAAAAGTCATCATCAGTAAGCATGTCATGGAGAGAAATGTGGAGTGAGGGTATCTGGACTTCGAGAGGAAAAACAACCTCTGTACCATAGACCAGTGAAAAGGGTGTAGCTGCAGTGGTAGTGTGAATACTAGTACGGTATGCCCATAGAGCAAAAGGAATGTGCGTATGCCAATCCTTCCCAGTATCGTCAACCACTTTCATGAGAATTTTATTGAGGGTTTTGTTAGTGGATTCGGCTTGGCCATTGGTTTGTGGGTAATAAGGTGATGAGAAACTAAGCTGAATGCCGAAGGCGTCGCAAAGTTTTTGCAGTGTTTTGTTTTTGAATTGTTTTCCATTGTCAGTGATGAGGTGATGAGGGACACCAAAGCGACATATGATGTGATGGTTAATAAACTCACATATTTTCTTGGCTTTTGTGGAGATAAGTGGTATGGCCTCTACCCATTTGGTGTAATATTCGGTAGCAGTTATAATCCATTGATGGCATTGGGAAGAATGAGGATTGATTTCTCCGACAAGATCCAAACCCCATTGAGAGAAGGGCCAAAGGTCACGAGTGACCTGTAAGGCGTGACTGGGTGTATGATGAAGGTTGGAATGTTGTTGACATTTCACGTAGAATTTGACATAGTCGCAACAATCATGGTTAAGGGTCGGCCAGTAATAGCCAAGGCGAAGAATACACTTAGCAACAACAAGACCACTAAAGTGGCCTCCACATATGCCATCATGAACTTCTTTAATGGTGTAAGGGATTTCAGAGCTGGTGAGGCATCGTAAGAGAATACTGTCAAAGCCATGTTTATAGAGAAGGCCACCCATGATGACATAATGAGAGGCCTACTTGAGAAAGGTACGTTGTCCATTACGTGTGAGATCAGGAGGTAAGATGGAGAGGGAAAGGTAATCCACAAGCTGCGTATACCAAAGATCTGGTGTGTTCAGCGAGGTAGTGTGGATGAGGTTAATACAACAAGATTTATAAGAAGGTCTTGGTATGCATTTTATGGTAACAAAGATGTCTGAATCGTCAGGCGAAGTGGGTATTTGAGAAGCGAGGCAGGCCATGGTATCTGTGAATTTATTAGTGGATCACTGAACGGTTTGAATTTTATAGCGGTCAAAGGTAGTCAACATGATGCTGACGTAACATTTGTATTCTTGAAGTATTTCATTATGACACTGATAAATACCATTGACTTGGTTTACTACCAGTTGAGAATCACCAAAGATATTAATGGACTTAACATCTAGGGCATAGGTAGTCATGAGACCCAATACGAGTACTTCGTATTCGGTGACATTTTTGGTGCATTCGAATTCGAATTTAAATGATAAAGGCATGGGTTCACCATCAAGAGGAATGAGAATAATTCCTAGACCACCCCCATGCTGACATTTGGAACCATCGAAGAATAAGGTCATCTGGTAAGGGTTGTCATCCAAAGAGAGGTTAGCAATGGATTCATCGGGGAAGTCAAAATTAGAGGGTTGGTCCTGGACAATAGGTGCGTCAGCTAGTTGGTCAGTGATTTCCTGGCCTTTAATGGAATTTTGGTGGATGAATTTGAGGTCAAGATCAGCTAAAAGCATAAGCCAACGCGTGGTATGCTGATTTTGATAAGGTTTAGCATACATGATGTGTAAAGGGTCGGTGTTGGTCACGACATAGGTTTTGTGGTTGAGTAGGTAATGGCGGAGTTTGGTGGCAATGAAAACTAAGGCTAAGCAAAGTTTTTCAGGGTGAGTGTATCAGGTTTCGTAGTCTAGAAGGGTACAACTTATATAATAAACCACCTGCTCCCTATGTTGTTCATCATGATGAGTGAGCATGGCTCCCAGGGAATGATCGGTAGCTGATATGTATAGGTAAAAAGGTTGGTCATCTCTAGGTGGGATAAGGATGGGTGGTTAGAGAAGGTATTGTTTTAGGGCCTCAAAAGCTTTGTGATAGTCATCATCCCATTTAAAGGAGACATCCTTCCTAAGCAGATGATGAAATGGTTGACACCGATCCGATAATTGTGAAATGAAATGGTGAATGGATTGCAATTTACCTTGCAAGCTACGGAGTTGTTTAAGGTTAGTGGGTGGAGGCATTTCTAGAATGGCCTTGACTTTAGCTAGGTCAACTTCTATACCATGTAAGGAAATGATAAACCCCAAGAGCTTTCCTGAGAGAACCACGAAGACACACTTTTTAGGCTGCAGGTGGATGTAATATTTAATAAGGTGATCAAAGATGGTTTTGAGGACAGTGAGGTGTTCGGCATGACGTTTAGATTTAGCCAAGAGATCATCCACGTAATCTTCCAATATGTGATGCATGATATCATGGAAGATGTAAGTCATAGCACGCTGATATGTAGCACCAGCATTTTTAAGGCCAAAAGGCATGACTCTATAGCAGAAGGTCCCCCAAGGGGTAGTAAATGTGGTCTTGTGGTGATTGTTTGGGGCAAGTAAAAAATTTTTATAACCTGAAAAACCATCCATGAGCGAGAGAATTTCGTGACCCGCGGTAAGGTCTACCAGTTGATCAATACCGGGCAAGGGAAAGTCATCTTTTGGGTAGGTGAGGTTGAGGTCACGGAAGTCTGTGCAAATACAAAGTCCCCCTATCACCTTAGTGATAGGGACGATGTTAGAAATCCATTGGGGATAATCAATGGGTAAGATGAAAGAAATGGAAAGAAGACGCTGAAGTTCTTCTTTGACGAGAAGGGCAATGCGAGGGTGCATCTTCCTTAGCTTTTGTTTGATAGGTTTGGCATCGGGAACGGTTACGATATTGTGGACCACTATGGTGGGGTCAATACCAGGCATGTCTGCGTAAGACCAAGTGAAAGTGTGTTTATGCTCTCAGAGAAAAGAAGTGATGGCTTCCTATTCAGCAGCATCTAAAGATTGTCTGATCTTTAGGATGTGCGGGTTGTTTTGAGTATGAATGTTGATTTCAATAGTCGATTCATTCAACATGGTTTGTGTCTCAGATGGTAACGACTGATGAATATATGAGTCTTCTGCACCAAGGTAGGTGAGTATGGATTCATCATCCTGACATTGAATGATGTTAATGGTTGGTGTGTCGTCGTCGATCATCTCAGGATACAGGAATGGGAGAGTGGAAGGGGCCTCGCCTTCGCGTTGATAAGTTAGAGGCCCCAAGGAAATGGTGTTTATGAAAAAAAAAAGTTAGGAGGGATAGATTCAGGGTCTATCGACTCCGTTGGTGAGGGTGGTAATGAAGGTGGAGAAGGGCTAGGGTCTGCAATGAGTTCGATGTGGGCTTACTTGGTAGGAGGTTCGGGGAAGCTGATACCACTACGGTCATTGTGTTTACGGGTGGTACATGGAATAACGGTGTGATGGCCTTGCTCATAGAAGCCAAAACCAAAACCCTTCCATGCACAGTGGTGTAGGAAGGTGTGGGTGAAACTACGATTGGTAAGTGATTGGAAGTCAATGGAAAATGGGTGGGGTTGTGATGGTGGTTCAGGTGTGTAGGTAGTAGTATCAAGTCCCCCATAGGTGAGACTAGTACAAAGATGAGGAGGACCATAAAGGAGGCTTTCTCTGATACGGTGATCATAACGAGGGTGTTGGTGAAGGCTTCCATACTCATGCGGAGTAAGGAATGTGTTGACACTATATAGGCGGTACTCCCCCAAAGTGAGGCATTGAAAAACACCTTCCAAGGGATCAGTGGTTGGTATGTGGGTAGTTGGTATGGATGATGTGTCGGAGGTCGATGCAGAGGTGGTGTTAATAGATTAGGGAGCTAATAGGGCTGTAGGAACAAAGGAGGTATATGTGGTTGAGGTAATGACTATACTGGTAGGTGGAGGTGTAGGTGAAGTGGTAGTAGGTGCAGAGGTAGATGGCGTGATAGGTATGAGTACATCATTGGGTTGGTAAAGCATGTTGCATGTTTTAAAAGGTGATGGGTCAGCTGGAATGGTATAAGTGTGTCCTTTGTGTTCAAATTTTACACAACGATGCAAAGTGGAAGGAACACAACCCATGACATGGATCTAGGGTCTACCGAGCAACAAGTTATATTGGAATTCCCCCTCCAAAACATAAAACAATTCTGGAACAGTGCAAGGGCCCACACGAACGTGAAGGATAACAGTGCCTAGTGTTGAGGTGATAGCATCATTGAATGAACGCAACATGACTAGATGTTTGTGCATGTAATTTTTAGGTATGCACATTTGAGAAAATGCATGGGATGAAATGATGTTAATGCTAGCACAACCATCAATCATCACACAACATACCCGTATGTCATCAATGTGAACAGAGATGAAGAGGGCTAGGTCCGGGTCCTCATTTTGGTCATCAATGTGAACAAAGATGAAAGGACTATGTTTCACAACCCTTACCCACTCTTTCCTTCCCATAGGATGACGTTCCTACAATCTCAAAACCAGTAGGAGCCTATGATTTGATATCAGATTTGAACAAGACCTTTTCTCACATTTCATTTCTAGATTTGTTGAAGAATTCACCTGCACATCATTCTACATTGCTCAATGTATTAGGTCTTGGTCATCTAATCCATATTACACCACCTCCTAGTGCTCAAATAAATCATATTGACTTTGACATACATTCTCCTAGATATAATGATAAGGATACTAGGTTTTTTTTACATAGACAAGGTGTCACCTGATGCTGAAATTGCCCAAAGTGGTGATCTTACCTTATTTTTACAAGTCTAGTTTTATAACAATTGCATTAAGAGAGCCATGATTTACGATGGGGCTGCTGTAAATTTGGCTCCCTTCTATTTCTTGTAGAAGTTGGGATATGGAGAGACAAATTTTTCCTCTACAAGAAACATGGTACGGGGGTACGACAATCTTAAAGTGACCTCAATCAGAACCATAGTTCTTCCAATCATACTTGGTACAAAAACCATCTTGATGGAGTTTTACATTATCGACAGGGAAACAAGTTATAACATGATCCTTGGCAGACCTTGGATTCATCAAATGAAGGATATTTCTTCTACCATGTTCCAAGAGATTAGATTCCTCCATTTGGGGAAGGTCTTCATCACTCAAGGGGATCCTAAGCCCTTCAATATACACTTATAAAACCTCAAGAAGAATAAAGTATTCCATACAAAGTATGAACTTCCTATGAATCAATTGAACAAGCCACCTCCATCAAAAGAGTTAGGCTTGATCACCCCATGTATGCCAAAGGTTGAAGTCGTTGACCCAAAAACATTTGAGGTGGCAAAAATAGATAAGGGTAAATCAATATCTATGGAAATAGTGTCCACTAAAACCACAGCGGAAATTATGAAACTCTTAGAGAGTGATGATCCAATCTTCCTCCGTTTGAACCACAGGGGATGGGTAGTCTTCTCGATTTAGCATCTCTTCCCTCTGATGACCTAGTCTATGTGTAAACATGATAGAATTAACAAACAAATAAGGGAAATTTGAGTTTGAAATTATGCCCATCAAAACCATATCTAAGGGTTGTTCTATTCTAAACTCCAGTTTTAACCCATGTGCATTTGAAACTAAGCTTACCATATCCATGGGGCAAGGCCTCATCATTCAGCAAGTGTCACAAGTAAACACAACACTCTATATAGGAGAAAAGGCCAAGTAGTATAGTCATGCTCACCCACACGCCATGTCTTAAGAACGTGACAAAGAGGTTCACGAAAACATATTTCAGACAAATGATTTGAATGATTGGACATATACACTTCTGGGAAAGGGTTGTAATTTTAAACCCAGGATGTTAAGCCCTTTTCAAGAGAACAAAATTTTTGAGGATCATGGTTCTCTTTTATGTACTTTTAAGGGTGACGAATTTGATATTCATCAAACTTCTTCACCCTAGCCATCATGACATGTAATTTCACCTGCATTTCCACATGTACATTTTTGCATCTCCAATGCATTTTCATCTGGCAGCTCATTTCATAAATTTTTTATCAAGGGACTTATTCTTATATAAATTCCTAAAAACTTCTGAAAACATTGGCAAAACATTCAAATTATGTCTCTCTAAATCCTCATGGTATCATTAATTGTTTCCGAATCATTTCATCAATTCAAGTAAGATAAGACAAATATTTGACAGTAACCATACCAAGGCCTACATACTTGGTTCTACTTATAGTTTCTTCTAGATTAGGTGTCTTTGCCTATAGTCTGTTCTAGAAGCTTCATGGTGTCGCATCTATCCCATATACATCTCTTTAGAAACAAGAACATTCTAGACATTTTTCCTAGATAAATAAGTCAAAAAAAAAAAAAAATCCACATAAAAAATTTATTTTACACATTTCGTTGCCCTACCAACCTTCGGTGTTGAGCCTACATCTCTTACTAGTGATGTAGGGTTAGGAAACAAGATAATTTACCTTACTCACTTATGCCTTGTCTATGGTGATGAGCCCATACTTCTTGCTAGTAGCAAGGGGTAAGGTGTAGGGGATCTCTTTGAAAAATTTGAAAGTTAGAAAGAGTTCATTCAAATGTTGTGAAATCATTAATCAGAACAAAGTGAGTTAGATGTCCAAAATTCCAAAAATATTTTAAAACCTCAAAACTAGATTTTATCAACCAAGTGGCCATCTACGGATCTATGTATAGATAAATTGGAAATCATTTCACATTTTAAACTATGAAGAAAAACTTGAGTAGAGTGAGGTTGTAGTGTCTCAATTTGGTTTTGCCAAATCCTTGTCTCTTCTCTCATCATTACCATTCAAAAAAATTCTATAACTTGTTCCCCTTATAGATCTTGGTGTTGAGCCCTCGCATCTTACTGGTTGCATGGAGTTAGGAGTGGGGCAAGTTCATTCACTTATCATATCACTCTTTCACCATGTTTTTCCAAAACAATAAAAAGTACCAAAAGTTTCTTAGAGAAACTAAAGTTCAACATTACAATGTTATTGCATCATCATATATCATCATTATAAAACACACAAAAAGAATTCATTTTGTTATCATTCATATCCACTGCATACATTCTAAAAATCATATAAAAATGGAAGTTCTAAATATCTAGAGTACACATATGAAGTGAGCCAAGAGGAAATCCACTCAGATACAATGAATTATCAAACCAAAAAGAAGATGTATATATATATATATATCATAATAAATCAGATTTTTGTGTAATGCCATCACATACTAGGTGTGGTCAAAACACTTGCAATGAGATCAAGATATACAAAAAAAATCATATAATTCCTGACAAAATAGAAACCAAGCAATAAAGGAAAGCCTATCAATCCCTATGGGACCCCTGAGAAGGCATGGCTATTGTTCTAGGGACTCCTATTGATCTACAGATGTGAATGCACTAAATGGTGGGAGTGCTCATGCCATGGTGGCCACTATCTATGTGATCTAACTAAGAGCTGACTCTACCTCATCAATTGCTCAACCATCTCTTTCGTTTCTTTGTGGCCTGTAAGTATTTTGGAGAGAAGTCATGACCTCCACGGCCTCCAAATGGGCAAAACATTGGTGTGTCTTCCACATACATCTTGTGGTTATCTTGTATCCTCAGTCAGCTCAGCTTGGGTCTTCCATGAGGGGATTAGCAAGGTTTCCACATACACCTATTGAATAATATCTCGCCACTCCTGTGTAGTCATTGCAAGAAAAAAGGATAAGCAACAACAAGTTAGAAAAATACAAAAATAAAACAAAAATAAATACCCACTAACATTTCATACTGATAAGGTCAAGAGAAGAGGATCAACATACTCAGATATCCAGACATCCATGTAGGGTCAGTGGTAGATGTTGACACCATATGTTGTTGAATTGGCTATGATGGACCTCCCCAAAACCTACAGCAAGATGATTGGTCATGGACTAAATTCATCCCCCTCTCCATCATGAGGAAAATAGTGGAATTCCTCAGAAGACAAGTGTCTCCTCCTTTGCAACCACCTCCTTAATACATGTTCAACTCTCACAATGATCATGCCACTCAGGTATCACTAACCTCCTCCAGTAAGGCCACTAATCCTCATATATGGCATACTTCCTCACCTCCTACATATGTCATAAATCAATATAAATCTCCAATATTTCTTCCCATTCTACTCCTCAAATTGAGAAATCCATGTTTTGGGCTTGATCCTCCTCTGCCACTGTGAGAGGTATGGCCTCAAGTGGAGTATGGTAGTCAGAGTGGCCTATCATTCCCTTTTGGGTGCGAATACTCACCTAACCATATAGGCACTCCTAGAATGACCATATATTTCAAGCCATATATACTTGAGGGTTGACCTCGGTCCAAGACTATCCAAATGCTTCACTCCTATATAGGTTTTTGGAGGAAGAATATTTGATAAGGAACATGTTCCAAATATTGAGGAACTTGGACAAATGATAATGAATCTCAAGCTTCCCTTTTCTATTACTAAATGACCATAGTGGTACAAGCCATTAAGCTATTTGGTCTCATCCTTGTCCCCATCAATTCATCATATATGGTAAGGCAAGTGGAATGATCTTGTGTGGTCAAGGAAGCCATTTGGATCCACATTATGTGGCACTCTGAATTTATACTGCATCTAGTCATCCATCTAGTGGCATTGATGGCATCCTGGGTCTTATAGTACTCCTTCCCTATAGGGGATGATCTCATCACACACCATGCTCATAACCATGTATGGTGGCTAAAAGATTAACCTTGTACTATAATAACAATTGATATTAAATAAAAATGATAGTGATACTGCCAAGTATATTTGTACTCCCCAGGCATATTTCCAACCATATGCCTCAATTTTCATGATCATGGGAGCCCTTAATGAATTAAATTAGTGTCAATCAACCTCCCTTATCCCCAATCAATCGCGAGGCCAAGATACCCATGATGGTCTTGCAGATACATAGGGATGGGAAATGATAAGCATAGAGTTGGATCTGTTTGGATCCCCTTGAACCTGTCATTCAAGAACCAAAGGAAACCATGTGATCCCCCATATAAGTGGCCCATAGAGTCATGTGGCTCTAGATATTGTATGATTTAGGGTCATTGGGTTCCATCTTCCCAGTATGGGGAACCCCAGTGAATATCAATACACATCCTCATAGGGTGATAGGTTAACTCACCCCTAGTTTACTAGCTTAACAACGGGAGGTATTTCCGTGTATGACATCCTAATAAGAGAAACAGTCACATAGTATGTAAATGGTAGGAGTGACATGGGGCAACCATGCAATCCTCCTAATGCTTTCTCTCTAAAGAGTATTGGTCTCATCCTGAGTCAAATGATCCAATACCACTGTGATCTTGTCACACTCCCTCTTGGGACTCCAACAAATATACTCTTCCTTAGTTCTTCATCCAAAAAACACTAGATTTTCAATAAAACTTCATAAGTGACAGATTTTCAAGAAAAAGCTCATTAAAAACATAAAAAACATTATTAGGATCCAAAAAAAAATTGCAGTTAGTTCTGATTAGATTATGCAAATTGACTTTTTCATGACCACTTCTTGTTAGTACAATAATTTTTCGTGTTGCAAACCCTATACAGGGCGGTGGTCCTTGCTCACCAACGCTCTGTCCTGAACTCCTGAGTTGAATACAACTGTGACTATTACCATTAAAAATGCTAAAAGGTGAAAAAATAGAACCATTTTTCAGGAAATTAAAGATGCACCTATGTAGATACCCCCCTAAAGACTATGTAAAATTAAAAAATTTCAAAAATAAGGTCCCCCCTAGAGGAAATATTTTGACATTTTACATTTTAGGTTTCAAAATAAAGTGAGAGAAAACCAACCTTAATTGCTAGTTGATCTACTCGCTTAAAGGCATGATCACGATACAATAACAAAGTATTTTGACTATTAATTTAATTAAAACGGTCACCATGGGCCCAATGCTCAAAAATCACCAAATTCGAAACAGTAGAAATGAATTGAAAAAACTTTTTATCCATGTTGTTCATTTATAAATGCATATAACCTTTCATTTTGAGTGCATCATGTAAATAGGGTTAGAGCGTTGGTGTAGGTATGATTTCTATATCCTATGAAAAAAATGGTAAGTCACAACTCTTATTTTTGATTTAGTATTTATTTTTTGAATATTTCATTCAATCTACACTTGAGTTTTGGTTTTTCGTTTTGCAGGTAGCGAGATTTTGGATGGCGACATTCCAACACATGGGCATGTAAGGTATAGCTTCTAACTCCCCATTTTAGGAACACCATACTCAGAATTTACGTTTTACACATTTTCATGGCTAAGATGCTCCTCCGAGGGGGCAATATGTACATGTTGATCAGTAAAAATATGACACTTAGTGAAGAACAGAATAGCAGATAAAATTTAAATGTTTGGGAGGATCGGAAAGGAATCACATGCTGAGGGCAGAGACATATTCAAAACTTAGCCATTTTTATGATGATGAGAAATTTTTGGAGATAGTGTTCCGAGCACACAAACTGAGTTAAAGACTTACGACACTCATTGGCTATTTTTGGAGGATCAGCTACGAAGTCACTTTGCATGGATGCAGGATAAAGATAGGATTGTGAACTGATAGTTGACTAAAAGAGATCTATTGTTAGCATTCTTGCATGTAAGCCTATTATTGTAAAGGTGCATGGCTAATAATAACATGTGACCTATTTTGGGATTAGATAAGTGGTGAAGGGAAAGTCCCCACCCTTATAAATATGTAGTGAACTATGTAGCATAAGAGAGATGTGAGAACTGAGTTATTGTGAGGTTATGCTGCCAAATTTGATGCACGCATGAGCGTATACTATTGTTATTGTAAGGAAGCTTCTGTGTATTACTGTATTTAATATAATGGAGGTCATTGACTGAATCAAGGTGTTAATCATGGTTATAGTCTATTATTGCATGAATGATTTCACTATGATTATTGTTTGATTCATGATACTTTAAGATCTAGATCTGAATATGTTATGTAGAATGTTATATTAATTATGGATTTGAATGCTTTAAGTCTTCATCATGCTAACATCCTACAACAACAACCCTAAAGAGGGGCCTGGTACCTTTGTGCACTTTGGGTGAGTGCTCAGTCTAGGCTAAGTGATGTGCCAACGTGCATATGGGCTTTTACTGGTGAATTCTAGGCTGCATCATTGGTTCCGTTGTTAGGACCTCTTTTTCAGTTGTTTTCAGGATGGTTCGTGATGAAGACATACCGGTTGACCCTAGAAAGTGTTGAGGAGTGGATACATGACTTAGAAGAAGAATACGCATGGAGGTTCAGCACCAGATCTAAGTTTAACACATGCGTATGGGTGGAACAGAATCTGTATGACAGTTTATATGAGAGCTTCTTCGCTATCTTTCTAGTAGAATTGTATGAATGGCTGATTGCTTATGCATCTAAATGGAATTGGAGGTATCACACACTTGTCTGGATGTAGGAAGAATTTCAGACCCTTTATGATGCTGATCTAATTTGGACTCGTGTTGTGGATACATGGTTCCATGGTGTTTTGAATAGTTATATCTTGGAGTACTCAATTTCCACTTATTCATGCCCAGAGGTAGCTGAATTCTAGTTTTTACGATATCCCAGAGGAACTTACCTGCAAGGCATTCCACTGGCGATCAAAATTTTGATGGTAACCCTTGAACTTGGAGAGTAAACTGATGGTGAACTAAACCCCACCATGCACGGGGGTAGGAGCAGGTTTGGTGAAAGATGATAGACCTAGCTACAGAAAGGTAGAGAGAGGAAAGGTGGCTTAAGTACAATGAGGCACGTGAGAGGGAGGTAGAGAAGCAGTGGGAGGTTACAGAGAAAATGGCATTGTGGAGAAAGATAGTTCGGGAAGGATTTGAAGTTCACACAGAAGATGTGGAACCTGAGCCTCAGGAACTCCCCCATTTGGGAAAGCATGACAGGGAACCCTCCTCGGCCTCATGTAGAAGCATGCCAGTAGAGAAACCTGGGCTGTGGGCACACATCTAAATCCACCTGAAACCTTACCCTTGTGCTTAGTTTTCCAGCATCTAGTACAAAAATAGTCAGCAAGCTAATTCAATCAATGGGAGAGTAGGAGTGAGTATTGTAAGAGGCACAAAAATGGCAGTGAAAATGACTTCATTGTTATATGGGAGTACCTTTTCAGGTGTATCATCCACACATAATTTAGGCACGTATATTTTTGGACTCTCTTCTGGGATTAGTAACGCTTCGCAGACTGTCAGGGTATAGTTCAGTTCTACTATTGGGATACATGGAAGTACATCTTCTTTTCCAACTCCAGCTACAGGTTTGGGATCAGGAGGCATAGGTGGCTCTAGTTCAGGTGGATCTGGTGGTTCTGGAGGTAGAGGAAACACAGGAGGTTCTAGATCAGGTGGGCAAGGTCTGCACCAACCCCAAAATATTTACATGGAGATGTCTCTTCATCTTCCAGAGTATAGGGGCATAGAAGATGCTGTTGAACATGTACACATGTGTGAAATACTGTGGTGTGCAAAAGGAATCATGGCTTCTGAGCGTAGGGAAAGCCAATTTTCTACTACGTTACAAGGGCATGCACACAGCTGGTATAGAAATTTTGACCCTGATCAGACTTGCGTAGACTATACAGCTTTAAAAGATGCATTCCTTAAAGAGTTTCACATCCCTGAGTTTGAACAAAAGAGTATAAGTGCACTCAAGGATATTAAGCAAGGCACTACTGAAAGTGTCAGAGAGTATGATGCCCATTTTAAAACATTGTTATCTAAGCTTTCTTATGATATTCATGCAAGCCAACATGCACAATGGTTCGTTGGAGGCTTGATTACCCCTTTTAGGAGGGAATTATCACATAAGACATACACTGATCCATGTGAAGCACTTGAAGCATCCTTACACGTTGAGGCAGTTGGAAGTATAGACACTGGGGTGAGCCCATTTTTAGAAGCACAGATCACAGCTATGGCAAAGCAGTTGGAGAAACTATCAGAAAATTCAGCACATGAGACACACACAGGGATTTGGTGCATAGATTGTGAAGTGGAAGGTCACACAAAGGATAGTTGTCCTCATAGATCAGTGTGCTCATTGTTGTTGGATTGTGAGATATGCCATTTAAACCATGATGCTAGCCATTGTCCATTACTACAATGCATGATAAGGAAGAATGTCTCTTGTTACTGTAAAATTTGTAGGTCCATGACTCATGACATGGAAGACTTCAGACTGATTGGTCAGATCCATGATGCTATAGATATTGGTGTATGACAGACATGAGTTTCAGATAACTCTAAAGGTAAGAATGAGCATCAGGATGGGATCACAATCAGGCGTGCTATGATCGGAATGAAGGGAATTTTGAAGGTAGTCGTGGCAGAGGTTGAGGATACCATGGTGGATTCAGAGGATGAGGCCGTGGTGGTGGAAGAAGTGAGTTCCCTCGCGGAACATGTTATACATGCGGATCTCCTGACCACTACAGGTGTGAATGTCCCTAGAATATTACATGTTCTTTCTGTGGAAAGAATCATAGTTATGAGGAATGCCCAGACTTGTATGAACATCTCAGCAAGCAACATAAACAAGAAAACAAAGGTGCAGGGATGGTTAGGATACAACCCACTATGGAAAATCAGTGGATGCCTAAGTTGGAAGCAGAGTCTGAGGCATTGCAAGTAAAGATCACTACCCGCACTGAAGCAACATGTGCCAAAGAAGCATTGCAGCAGAAGCCTACCATCACTAAGGAGGAGGTTTTACATGCACGGTACCCAAATCCTACCCATCAGAAGGAGGTTTATCAAGAAACCATGGAAATTATCATAAATCTTCAGGGTGAAATACAGTATTTAAAGGAGAAATCATGGAAGATGGAGCAAAATAAAGCATCAGAGATGGTCCAAACTGATATGGATGACTTGAGAGAAGTGTGCAAAATGTTGCACCAGGAAATATCATTCCACTATTAGGGAATTTGTTAAAAGGAAACACTCTACGTGTAAGTACTAAGACTGGATGACAGATCCTGCATGCAAATCTTCCCCCTCATAGCCTAGATTATGACAAGGAAATCACTCTGAATGTTGTTGTGGATGGGTGGCTATTGAGTAATATATTGATTGATACAGCACATGGAAGTCAATGTTCTTACTTTAAATGCATGGGTAAAAATGGGGAGACCTCCATTGCAGCCATCCTCTAATGTATTTTTTATGGCTAATCAGACTAAGGCCACTCCCATCAGAGTTTTGAAAGATGCATCCATTACCATACAAGGAGCCAAGTTCACTAGAGATTTTGAGGTTTTAGCGCTGGCAGAGTCAGATAGCTTCCCAGCTCTATTGGGGCATCCTTGGTGCTATGCAAATAATGTTGATCTTCGGTTCAACAAGGGTTATATCAGTTTTGAAAACAAGGAGGAAAGAGTTATTATCCCTTTAACAGATGGAAAATATGCTGTGCCCTATGTTGAGCCCTTGAGTGAAGAAGACCTAAATAGGATTTATGTATGCCATCCAGGATCCAGAGGTGCTTGAGCCATGTAAAGAAGGAATCATTTAGTGGGAGGATGCATAGTCTATCAGTGATACTACAAGTGTTGCTTGTGATAATTGGGCTCATAGCACTTATGAGTTGGTGGGGTGAAGTAAAGAGTATATTTTCTAACGAAAGACCATGTTATATCAGGAGAATAGGTAATAACTCGGTACCTTGTTACACCAGAAAAGGAGATCCTATGGTATTCTTGTGCGCCATGGAAGAACAATGGATAGACCCACTGGAGAGAAGGAATATGCTATATTATACCCTACGCGGGACAACAACATGCTGGTGGGTGGCCCACAAGGATAATCTTGTAGGATGGAATGAAATTAGGATTTCTCTTGCCACTAGGTTCTTCAGGAGTAATGCACCTACTCAAATATGCACTTATCATGGTAATCAACCTATTCAACACCATGTTTAGAAGCGTGAGAGACTCTGGATAGAGGGGCAGGAAGATTTACCACCTTCGCTATGGGTGCATAAGTTTTATTCCACTTTATAAGGATGCATGTGCTTGGTATGTATATGCAGAAATCCATAGAGAGACTTGAAATTGGTAGGATTTAATTACAGGAATGACTCAGACATTTGACTTCTTCTCTAACAAGCCTTCGGTGGAAGAATCATTGAAATTCATAAAGCACTTAACTATGGGAGATAGTGCCAAGGATAAAGAAATTATTCATGAGTTATTGGATGAAGGAGACTCAGGAGTGCATTTTTTTTAATACACAGAGGCCGATGCCACACTACTTTAGCGCATTTGCCTTGAAAAATAAAAAGGAAAAATGGTCTACTTAGTGGATGACAAAGAAGTAGAAAATATGGATGTAAACCATTCAACAGGTAGGTGTGAGGTGTTAGATAGTGCAGATAAGACCATGCGTACCTATCATGAACCTATGAAGACAAAGAAAGTGAATATTGGATCAGATGTTGAGCCTAAGGAGGCCATAATTGGAGACTATTGGTCAGACTCTAAAGTGGAAAAAATCATAGAGTTACTACGGGATTATCAGGACTTATTCCCTCGAGGGTACCATGAACTTAAAGGCATGCATGAATCATTAGGGGAGATGAAGATAAATCTTAAAGAGGGTGCACGCCCAGTTAGAAAGAGACCCTACAGGATGAACCCCAACTTACATGAAAAGGTCAAGGAAGAGATTGACAAAATGTTGAAGTCTGGAATCATCAAGCCCCTGGATGAGTCAGAATGGGTTAGTCCAATGGTGATCAGTATCAAGAAGGATGGTCAGATTAGGATCTGTGTGGACTACAGGGAGTTGAATGCTACATGTGTGACTGATCCCTTTCCTACACCATTCACTGAGGAAATACTAGAAGGCGTTGTAGGGCATGAAATCTATTCATTTACAGATGGGTTCTCTGGGTATCATCAGGTTAGGATTTCCCAGGAGGATCAGGAAAAGACTAATTTTACTACTGAATGGGGTAGCTTCACCTATACTGTAATGCCTTTTGGTCTAAAAAATGTGCCTACTGTATTTTCATGCATAGTTGTTCAAGCATTCAAGGACTTTATTCACAACTTCTTGCAGGTCTATTTAGATGATTGGACAATGTATGGACTTGTTAAAGGTCATTGTGACAATTTACACTTAATGTTTGAAAGATGTAGACAATTGAGTATCTCTTTGAACATCAAGAAGTGCATATTTGCTACACCATTTGGAATACTGTTAGGACACATCATCTGCAAGGAAGGTTTGTTGGTTGATCCAGCTAAGGTTGCAGTCATTATAGGCTTGAAAGATCCTATCAGTCAAAGTGAGGTGCGCGGATTCTTGGGTCACACGGGGTATTATAGAAAATTCATAAAGGGATATGCCAAGGTTACCACACCTTTGGAGGAGTTACTGAAAAGGAAAAGGTACGTTCTACTGGGGAAAACCGCAGCAGTGCACATTTGAGACATTAAAGGAGAAACTTACTACCACGCCTATTCTGTGTTTTCCTTCATGGGACCAACCATTTCATGTACATGTGGATGCCTCTGGCATGGCCATTGGTGTAGTGTTGGCTCATCCTGGAGAAGGTATTATAGATCATCCTATCTATTTTGCTAGTAGAAATTTGACTCCTGCAGAACAAAATTACACAACTATAGAGTGTGAAGCTTTTTCAATGATCTATGCGCTACATAAATTCAGACAGTACCTACTAGCTACACCATTTTTCTTTTATACAGATCACATGGCATTGAAGTATTTGGTAAACAAGCCCATTTTACAGGGGGCATATGCAGATGGGTACTCTTATTTCAAGAATTTGATTTCATAGTTGTGGTAAAACCAGGGAAAAGTAATTCTGGACCAAACCATTTATCTAGAATACAATCAAGAGAAGAAGCACATGCCATTGAAGATACCATGCCCGATGCACAGTTATATAGGTTACAATGAGTGCCATCGGAATTAGAGGACATTATTGTCTTTCTATGAATAGGCATGGCACCAGAAGGAATGAAATCCTTAGAGAAGAAACAACTTGCTATACGCGCAACACCCTATATGTTGATTAGTGGTGACCTGTACAAGTTAGGCTGGGATGAAGTATTGTGTCATTTTGTATTGGAACATGAGCACACATATATTATGGAAGAATCTCATGGTGGTATTGCAAGTGGCCACCATGCAGGTGATTCCACTATTCGCAAGATTCTACTCATTGTATTATGGTGGGAGACCCTGTATAAAAATTGTAAGGATTATTGCAAGGCTTGTGATCACTGTCAGCACCTAGGGAAACTAGGTCAACGAGATGAAATTCCTCTAAGACCTATTACTAGTGAAGAATTTTTTGAAAAATGGGCTATAGATTTTGTGGTTCCTATTTCACTAGCCACGCGCAAGACTGGATTGCACTATATCATTACCGACATAGACTATCTGACAAGGTGGGCAGTAGCAGCACCTACAAAGGATTGCATAACATCTACAGTAGCCAAGTTTATATGGGAAAATATTATTATTAGGTATGGGTGTCCTTTAAGTTTGACCAGTGATAGGGGCACACATTTTATTAATGAGACAATCATAATTTTATAGGATGAATTCATGATTACACACCATAAGACTACACCATATCATCCTCTAGAAAATGGAACTGATGAGGAATTCAACAAAATTTTGAGCCAGACATTGACACAAATTTGTGATGTTGGAAGAAAGGATTAGGATGATAAAGTATCTGCAATACTTTGGGCATACCAAACAACATATAAAAGGTTGAACAAATCCACACCATTCCAGTTAGTTTTTGGCACAAAAGTAGTTCTTCCTATGGAATTTATGCTACCTTCTTTGCGTATTGCGCATGCTGGAGGTCTAGTTGATGAGCAAGCATTAGAAGAACATATTGAAAAGTTAATCAATTTGGATGAGCGACAATCCATAGCACCTTGGAGTCAAAAATAAGAAAATGTGAGGCAGAAAGCATGGCATGACAAGAACATTAGGGATAAAAAGTTTGAAATTGGACAGATGGTGCTCCTTTATGATTCTAAGATTTTGCGCCATCCAGGAAAACTCAAGGTACATTGGTTGGGGCCATATGTTTTCACTCACATACTTGAAACATGCACTTTTCAATTAGAGGCACTTGATGGAATACGGTTACCTGGATACTTCAACGGGAGTAGGTTGAAGCCCTACTATAAATAAGTCTTCTTGGTGTTTGTAATAAGGTAGTATTGCCATTTAGATTAGGTTTTCAATTATACATTTCCTTAATGTATTTCCTTCTTTTTCGCTATGCTTTGTCAATTTAGTTGGTGTTTTTGTGTAATAAGCTCGTTTACGCGCCAGAAGCTAATTACTATTTGAAGGATTTATATACGTAGAGGACTGCACATACCCTTAGTGTGGGGTAGGTTATTGATATCCAGGTACAGGACTATTGAAAATAAGTCCATGAAAGGAACAAATTGTTACAGGTTGTATTCAAAGTTGGAGAATTGAAAACAAGGACCATAAATGGAGATGAATGAAGAAAAAAGTATAACACGAGGTAAGCAAAGGCCATGGGAACTACCAAGGGAAGGTGCAGTGGCGAGGTACTTGGGTGCATGGAGGAAAGATGAAGAGAAGTCTACGGCTAGGAGGTAGGAAGGCATGCTAGAAGGTTATAATTTGGGTGCAAAGATGTACCGCACGGGAAGAATGAAAAATTGTTATTTAATGAGAGGATTATTGGTAGGTGAAGGAGAAATAAATGCACTAAATTTTTGAAAATATATATAAGGATGGGATGCAAGTTCATTTTTACCATTGCAAATGAGAGAATTTGTAAAGAGCTAAGTTCAAACGAGATAAGAAATCATGTTGAGGTGCGAAGAGTGTAAAACCAGACATGGAGAGAAGTTTTGTGCATAGGAGAAGCTTGTGTTCCCATAGGTGAAGGGTTTGAGTGAAGAAAATGTGTTACAAACAAGCTAGGGCACACAATTTCCACTAGGGCATAGAGATTTGAACTAGGGTTTCAACTTGCTCGATTACAGAGGGAAGAAAAGAGAGTTTTTTCATATGGTACCAAAGAAAGCACCCACAGCAAGAGTAAAAGGAAAGAAGAAGGTTGAAGTGGAAGAAGAAATTTCTCCCGAGAGTAATTTCTCATAAATTCAGTATCCAAAGGGTGTGATTGTGGGAAAAGAATGGTATTACCACATCCAAATATGTAAAATCAATGATTATAGCCATCGTACACCGAATAATAAGAAGGATCTTGATGTGTTGTTGAGCACAAAAACTAACAAGCACACAACAAAAGATATGCCAGTGTATAATGACGTTGGTGAGAAGTTAATAAAGTAGATTCGAGTCTACCAATTGTATGAGCTACCATATTTTGGGAATTATGAACCATTTTATTGATGGTTGATGAAGAGATTCCATGAGGACTTATTCTACTTCGTCGGAAAAAGGGTTAGAACCACAACTGCCTTAGTTTCAATAGTAACAAGACTAAGGGCCTCAGGAGCAAATCTAGAGAGTGATTTAACTTATAAGGCCATAATATTGGAGATGAGAAAGGAGCTGGGGTATGCCAAAGGTCCGCGTGGCATGGACATTGATAAATTAAATAAGTACCTAGTAGTGTAGGAAGTTGCACATCTTATAACAAATTTGAATGACCAAGAAATGTGGTCACAGGTAAACGCAATGTGGTTGCACGTTGCAAAGAAGATGTCTTAAGGAGTGATATACAATATTACGGATCACATAGAAAAGACAATCATTGAAGAAGTGCATACAAGTGATACAATAATTTTTGGTGCAATTTTATTGTCTTTGGTGTTTATGGATACCGGAGTGCCCAATGGGCCAAAGGATAAGATTTGGGAGTACCCCACTTTACACAAATCTCTGGTAGAAAGATTTAGTAAATACTTATGCAAAGGGACCATGGGTGGGCCATTTAAACAGAGAATGAATATGTCATATGATATGCTCTTCACGGCGTTTGAAGAGGAGTGGTGCATACCCAAGGAATTACCTTCGGTGGTGGATGACGCAGTATAGTTTGTAATTTACCAGCATTTTTGCATTTCATGATTTGCGATGAAGGACATGGCTTGGAACCCATGGTGTAAAATTCCATATGCCTTAACAACAAGATATTTCTAGGCATCAGTTCACTAGTTTTTATATACATGTTGCCTAACCTTCAATGCAGACAAGGTAGATTGTGACTACCATACACTGAGAAAGACATATGTCTATCCAGGGTGGAATACCTACATATAAAGGCTCATCTCAGATATTATAAACATGAATCCTGTAAGATTGGTAGTTGGGGACACCAGAGCAGCACTTACATACCTTCAACTCAAGCCCAAACTGGAGAATAATAATTATGTGGAGAATGAGTTCGTGCTACCAGGGCTGCCAAAGGTAAGCATACAATGGAAAATGTTCCAGCACTTAATCCCATAGAGACAATACAAGTAGATGGTGAAGAAAAGGAGCATGAAGATAGTGCTGGTTTAGATCATAGAGGTAAGAGGACAGCTCCAAATAGGGAAGAAGCTGAGTGCGTGACTACTCCACCCCAGCCACAAGGAGGAGATGATGAGGATCTAGATGTAGTACAAGGAGAGCACCACTTCAAAAGAGTATTCAGGAGAACAAGGACCCAAGGTGCTACTCCCCAATCCATGCACAAATCACCTCATCTCTCTCCACAGAAGGAGACAACTAAGAAGAGAATAAGGAAATGAAGCTGAGTGAGGAGATGAAAGAGTCTGAGGAAAGTGTGCACATTTCCCCTATACCTCCAGAGAATGTGGAGGAACCAAAAGATGAAGATATGAAGGATGGACAGGAAGGAGAAAAACTGGCAGATGAAACAATGCCTGAAAATGCTTAGGGTACAGAAAAACAAGCTCCAAATCTTGAAGCTCAAATTCCTAAGGGGCCAAGAATGAAAAGAAAAAGTGGAGAATATGCTTCACCAATCACATGCTATGCTAAGGACACAGATAAAATTGTTTTGCGCCCGTTTTCAAAGTAGAATGACATAAAAGGAGTTGTATGGTTGGGAGCTAATGGATGAAGATATGGCAACCATGTGCACAAGGAAGTAACTATCATGGTCAATACACACACACATGGATGAATCATACTTTGTGTTAGTATTATACCAGTTGTATAGATAAACAAGCATGTAATGAATGATGCAAAAAACGTAAAACAGAAAAGAATGCAATAAAACAAAGACACAAATTTAATGTGGTTCACCCAAAATGGGCTACATCCACCAAAAACAACCAATCCTTTTATTCAGTCTAGAAAAAATCTCTCTCATAGTGTCGCCACTGATATAATGAGCCTCATACATAACGACCCTTTAAAGATATTAGGGTTTTTATCATTTCGGGGAAATTTAGAAAACCACCCGTTAGATCTGTGGCCTAATAAGGAACGGTCCATATTTCACAATGCATAAATACATTTAAAATGTGGCTTATGGGGGTGAATCCCCCCCTTGCAACCCCCGTCACTATCAGGCTCCAAAACCAACAATCTCCCACTTGGAGACTGATTGTTGTAACTCTGCCACTATAGCTCCTATTTAGACTTTTCTTTTTGGCTTGTTTCTTCCACTTCAAGATCAATCTTGAAGACCCACAAAATTTGAATGAAAATCCAAATTCTCCTTTTCATTGGCTTAGTAAACATATCAGCAGGATTATCATCTGTATGAATCTTCAATAACTAAAGTTGCCCATCCTCCAACACTTGTTGTATGAAGTGATATCTTAGTTGAATGTGTTTGGTTCTTAAATGGAAGGATAAGTTCTTTGCCAGGTGAATTGCACTTTGACTATCACTGTGTAACTTACAATCCCCTTGCTCCTTACCCAACTCCTCCATGAAATTTCTCATCCATAACATTTCCTTACTTGCCACAGTCGCTGCAACATATTATGCCTCTATAGTAGATAAGGCAAGTACCTTTTGGAACTTTGAGATCTAACTCAATACCGCACCAAAAACTGTAAACATGTATTCAGTAGTGCTACTCCTTCTATCCAAATCTCCTGCCATATCTGAATCCACAAATCCATGTAAAGTATAATCTTACCCTCCGAAGCATAAGTGCTTACTATTGGTCCCTCTCAAATACCTGAGAATCCACTAGACTTTCTTCCAGTGTGCTTTACCCAGATTTACCATATACTTGCTAACAACTCCTACTACTTGGGAAATGTCTGGCCTGGTACAAACCATGGCATACATGAGGCTCCCAACTACTAAAGAATAAGGAACCCATGCCATATAATCTTTTTCCTCTTTTGTTGTTGGGAATTGCTCTTTACTTAATCTAAAATGCCTAGCCAATGGTGTACTAACTAGTTTCACATTCTGCATCTGAAACCTTTCTAACACCTTTTCTACATAGTCCTCCTGAGACAACACCAATTTCTTATTTTTTCTATCCCTCTTGATTTGCATACTAAGGATTTTCTTTTTTGTACCCAAATCCTTCATTACAAATTCTTGTGCAAGATTTTCCTTAATCTTTGCAATTTATTACATATTAGACCCTACTACAAGCATATCATCTACATATAATAGAAGAAAAATATAGCTCCCACTATCCAACTACTTAAAGTACACACAATGATCTGATTGACATCTAGTAAAACCATGATCATGTATAAAACTATCAAACCTTAGATACCATTTCCAGGGAGCTTGTTTGATCCCGTATAGGCTCTTCTTTAACTTGCAAATGAATTTCTCCTTACCCTTCACCTCATACCCAAGTGGTTGTAGCATATAAATCTCCTCCTCTAAGTCACCATGGTGAAATGATGTCTTGACATCAAGTTTCTCTAAGTGTAAATCTTCAACGGAAACTAAACTTAATACAGTATGAATGGAAAACATATTTACAACAGGGGATAAAATTTCATCAAAATCGATACCTTTCTTTTGTTCATACCCCTTCACTACAAGCGTTGCTTTGTACCTTTTCCATCCACCTTCTTTTTCTTTCACACAGTAGACCTATTTTTTTTGTAGTACTCTCTTCCTAGCTGGAAATTTGACTAAATCCCATGTTTGGTTCTTCTCCAGGGAGTCCATCTCCTCATTCATGCCACACTCCCACTCCTTAGTGAATTACACCTACATTGTCTCATCAAAGCTCTCTGGCTCACCAATATTTGTTAGTAACAAATAATACAAAGTAGGGAAAAATATTTTTGGAGGTCTACTAATATGTTGTGACCTTATTACCAAAGATGGGGGTGTCGCGGGATCATTATTTGCTTGCTGCTCATTTTCTTGAATTTCTAACAGAGGTTTTGATGTCGACACTGGCTATCGTGCTTGGCCTATAGAACTATCAACCTCGGTACCTGTAGGTAGATATTTTCCACCCGAAAGTTCATTTTTAGGAGCTATATCTTCAACCAATTCTTCACTAGGATTTTTGTCATCCTGTACCTGATCCCTGTACATTCTATTTTCACATAAAACAACATCATGACTCCTAATTATATTAGATTCATCTAGATCCCAAAACTGAAATCCATAATCACCATTGGAGCCATAGCCTATGAATGTACAATGTTTGGATTTTGAATTCAATTTCTTCCTATTTTCTTTATTAACATGCACAAATGCCTCTGAACCAAATAATCTTAAAAATGAAAGGTATACCTCTTTCCCGGTCTAGGATTCTTCTGGAATTCCTCCATCTAGTGCACTCGAAGGCCCATGGTTGATTAAGTACACAACAGTATCTATGGCCTCTACCCAAAATTGAAGAGGTAGCCCCACATGCAATCTCATTGATCATGTATGCTCCATTATTGTTCTATTCATCCTCTCACTAACACCATTTTGTTGCGGAGTTTTGGGAACTATTTTTTCTCTACAAATCCCGTTCAAGGAACAATAATCATCAAATTTATTACTACAATACTCACCGCCATTATCAGATCTCAAACATTTCAATTTAAAACCACATTGATTCTCAATAGGTGCTTTCCATTTCCCACTCATATGTCCCAATCTACTATCCCACATGTTGGCATCCTCGTCTAAAGTAGACAATATGGTAGAATAATTAGATATACAAGTAGAAAAATAAAGAGTGCTACTTTCTTACCTCGTGCCACTACCAGGGCACCCTTGGAAACCTTCCAAGCATCTGAAGTGAATGTGACTGTGTAACCTTCACCACCCAACTATCCTACAGAGATGAGATTTCTCCTAAGGCTAGGTACATGCCTCACGTCTCTCAATATCCATGTATTTCTGTTCTATAATTTCAGGTGTACATTGTCCTTCCCGACATTGTTGCACGGCTCATCATCGCCCAAATAAACCTGTCTAAAATTTCCTGGACATACTCTTTAAAATAGCCTTTATTAGGGTTTGCATGGAAAGAGGTATCTGAATCTATTACCCAAGATTCTACTCTAGTATCAAGAGAAAGTATAAGAGCATCCTGAACAATATTACCTATCGGAGTTTCCTCTTTAATACCTTCGGGATGGTTTTATTTCTTTCCTTTGAATCAAAAATCCTTTTTAGCATGTCCTCTCTTTCCACAGTTCCAACAAGTAATGCCTCTACTCCTAGATTTGGATCTATGCATATTCAATTTAGATCTCCCATGATCCTTACTCTCCTTGCTCCTCCCTCTACTCTCCATATTCAAAAAATTTCCAGAAGAAGAATTTTCCCCTGTACTTTTCCTGTGCATTTCCTCATTTAAAATGACACTGACTACATCTTCAAATTTAAGAGAAGTAGATGATAAATTACTAACTGTCATTACTAAGTTGTCCCAACTTTCTGGAAAATAACATAGGAATAATAATGCTCTAGCCTCCTCATCAAATGGTTAACTGAATATAATTGATTTACAATAGTGTGGAAATCAATAAGATGGTTAGATACAGATCCAACTTCTTACATTTTTATATTAAACAATATTTTCAGCAAATAAACTTTATTGGATGCACTAGGTGTTTCATACAAATTAGCTAGGGTTTTCATCAACTCTACCATACTCTTCACCTGTGAGATATTCGAAGCTACGGATGATTCCAAACTTAATCGAATCACACTGAGAGCCTTCCTATCCAGAACCTTCCACTCCTCATCAAATATGATTGAGGGTTTCACTTCTTCACCTCCCAACGGTAGGTATATATCCTTTTGATAAAGGTAATTTTCCACTTGCATTTTCCATAGCTGGTAATTTCAGCCATCAAACTTCTCAACTCTGAACTTATTCTCCTCTGCCATTGTTTCTTCTCTCACTCAAACAGAAATCCCTCTGTGTGTATACTGTTAACAAATAAATCTCAAACATGCTCTGATACCAGTTGTTAGGATTATACCATTTGTATAGATAAACAAGCATGCAATGAATAATGCAGAAAACATAAAACAGAAAAGAATGCAATAAAACAGAGACACAGTTTTAACGTGGTTCACCCAAAATGGGCTATGTCCACCAGAAATAGTTAATCCTTTTATTCAGTCCAGAAAAACTCTCTCTCACAGTTCCGCCACTGATACAATGAGCCTTATACATAACGACCCTTTAAAGATGTTAGGGTTTTTATCATTTTGAGGAAACATAGAAAACCACCCATTAGATCTGTGACCTAATAAGGAACGGTCTAGATTTCACAATGCATAAATACATATAAAATGTGGCTTATGGGGTCATTTCCCCCGAAACCCTTCTGGGGTGCATGGCCCCCAGACACCCCACCGGGGGCCATCCACCCTGGACCCCGCAAGGGGGGCGAAACCCCCTTTGCAACCAATGTCACTATCAGGCTCCAAAAACAACACTTTGATGTATGTGAAGAGTCATGTGTATCAAGGAGGTTGAAGAAGACACCTCAAGCCAGACACATAACAGTAAATACTAATGTTATGTCAAATGAACAAGTGAGAAATGCTTTGGTGAAATTCTCAACAAAGGTGGCATGGCAAAATATGGATAAGGCTGCAATAATTATGATGCTCAGAGAAGAGCTCAAAACTAAGGATGCAAAAATAGCACGCTTAAGGAAATAAAACTACTTGGCATAGAAGAAGAACGTTGTTTTCATTAGAATGGAAGAGGATATTGGGGACAATATCATGAAAGGAAAGCCACACTTAGAGCCAAAGGTACCCAAAACATTTCCGTCAGCAATGCATTATGTAAGTACCTTGGTGGACTTGGTGCTTGAAGATGAACCTCTGCGCATGCCAATGCCAAAGGATCCTATGTGAGAAAAGGCTTCAGTGATGAGAAATATTGCATCATATGAGGGGTTGCTTCATAGTTTGCAAGAGGAACTAAATAAATCAGATCAAGTGTTGAATATCTGTATATCCCCAGATGCCGTTATAAGAACCAAGAGCATTTTGGAAGACAATGAAGTCCTGAAATCCATGAAAGATGATACCTTGGGCCACGCAGAATAATTAGCACTTGTCAAGAAGAAGTGTGAGACCCTTACAACAGCTCAAGAACCACACAAGGAAAGGTAATATGAGCTTGGGAAACTCATCGTGTAAAAGATGGACTTACTAGAAGGAAGAATGATTGCAATGTCCAACATTGTTTTGGTCTTGTAGAATGAGAAAGGAGAGATTGCTTAAGATGAGATAGAGTTAATTGTAGTGGATATCCCAGAAAAGGTAGAGGTCACACTCAATGATTGGCAGACTTTAGAGGTGGAAATAAAAGAATAATATCCATAATTGATTCTTTACGTTGAAGAAGAGGATGTTACAGGTAAAGACATTAGTTTATTCATCAAAATTCTTTCTATTCTTCTATTCATATCATTTGATTCATTTTGGAGACAACCATTATTAGGGCGGAAATTCATTTAGTGTGGGGTAATGTTGATCAGTCAAAATATGGCACCTATTGAAGAACATATAGAAGATTCACGTAGAAGAGTAGAGTGCATTCAAACATGTAGGAGGATCGAAAAGGAATCACGCACTGAGAGCAGAGACAGATTCGGGACTTGGCCACTTTTATGATGATGAGCTATTTTTGGAGATAGTGTGCTAAACACTCAAACCGGTTAAAGACTTGCACGACACACATTGGATATTTTTGGAGGATCAGCTATGAAGTGATTTGCATGGATGCGGGTTAAATATAGGATTGCAAATTGATAGTTAACTAAAAGAGATCTATTGTTAGCATTCTTACATGTAAGCCTATTATTGTAAAGGTGCATGGCTAATATTAACATGTAACCTATTTTGGGATTAGATAAGTGGTGAAGGGCATGTCCTCACCCTTATAAATATGTAGTGAACTGTGTAGCATAAGAGAGGGAGGTGAGAACTAAGTTATCGTAATGTTATGTTGTCAAATCTGATGCACGCATGAGCATATACTGTTGTTATTATAAGGAAGCTTCTTTGTATTATTGTATTTAATATAACAGAGGTTATTGGCTGAATCAAGGTGTTAATCATGGTTATATTTTATTACTACATGAATGATTTCACTATGATTATTATTTGATTTATGATACTTAATGATCTAGATCTAGATATGTTCTATAGAATGTTAGTTTAATTATGGATCTGAATGCTTCAAGTCTTCATCATTCTAACATCCTGCAACAACAACCCTAACGAGGGGCCTGGTACCTTTGCACACTTTAGATGAGTGCTTAGTCTAGGATGAGTGATATGTCATTATGCTTCTTGGCTTTTGTAGGTAGTGGGATTTTAGACAGTGACATTCCAACACACTGGCGTGTAAGGTATAGCTTCTAACTCCCCATTTCAGGAATGCCATACTCAGACTTTACATTTTACGCATCTTCATTACTAAGACAATTCTTTGAGGGGCAATATATATGCACCCAAAATTGCATGTGTTACATTGTCATAAAATGGTTACAAAAGTCCCCAATGATGATTCATGTCCTTTCAGAAGGTGTTCGAGTCCCTAAACCCATTTGGAGTGTATTTTTTTAGCCTAGACATCCTTAGTTTTTCCATGCTTTCTTCTATCTTCCCACTCATTTATGTGCATGTTTTGGCCTTTAATATCAAGACTGCCACCTTGCCTGGGCGGTGGTCCCTTGACCGCCACCCTATGTAGCACGGCGGTCCTGTGTGTGTTTTCCTGAACTCTTCATGCATGGTTTTAACACTCGTGATTTTACTTAACTTGACTTCTAAGGCACATTTGTGAACCAAATTTCCTAAAAATATTCTTGATTACATATTATTCCTTCCCTCTTCTATTTTTAAATAGATTTAATTAGTTTTAACTACCTCTTCACCCAATGATTTGGCACTCCAAGGCTGCCTTGTGCATGAAGGCACATTCCAGCCAATTCCTATATATTCAATGCTTGTATTCAAGCAAATGGCATAAGAGTTTTGTGTATCTTTCATAGTATTGCTGCCACAATCTTGCTGGAAATTGCATTACCAAGCTCTGTTCACTTGTGTTATCCCTCTTCCACTTGCATTGCAACCAGAAGGCCTTCAAGATGTCATTTCTCAAGTGCCTTCTCCTACTATTGCCTTCTCATTCCCAATTCCTTGGACTCATATGGACATGCAGATGAAGAAAGGATAAACTAAGGGGACAAGTCATCACACAGCTGGATTTACCTCTGTTATGTGAATTCAAGGTTAGAGTTGTTTTATTTCCTTCATTTCTACAATTTATCATTGTTACATCATATCAAATAGAGTAGAAATCAATTTCCTTTCATTTAAAAGTAATTAGTTAATTTACAAGAGGGTTTATATCATTAATAGCAGCTCTTAGTGACGGATCCTCTTCTTCCCATCCCTGTGGATCTGAAGGAGAGAATATCTGTAAGAGGTTGTCTACATATCATAGATTATTGGGAAAATTTCTTGTTTTATGTTAGCATTATTTAGAATACACTCATCACAGGTGAATAACCACACTGGGTTATTTTTCTTGTTTAGTTTTAGTGTAGAAGTATATTTGATTATTTAGAATAGAAGCAAATTGTTGTTTGTGATTGTAATATTTTTGTTTTTTGTGATTTTTTTATATTAGTTTCCTTTGAGAAGTAGATATATTGATAATTTCATATTAGTTAATTTGGACACTTCAAACTAGTTCAACATTGAGATTTAGTTAAACAAACCATAGGAAATTTACGCAACCCATTCATAGCCTCTTAATCTCCCCTTATCCAACTCGGCTACTAGGAGATCACACTACCAGATCTTAGTCACTGATCATCTTATAGCTATCCATCCACACATTCAACATCAGCTGCTCCGGCATGACCTCCGTGAGTGGAGTGCGGTTGAAGGCTACATGTCAATTTTCATCCATACATACATTCATGTTAGTAATGATCTAGGAACCCATAAGTATATAAATTATCAGACATGAATCTTCCTATACCACAACGACCTCTACTCCTATATCCACATTGGAACACACCATCTCCATTGTTATGCCATTCATTAGGTTGTGCTTCCTATACTCGAGAGCTACTTGCCACAGTGGCTTTTTGCAATCTAGTATCGTATGCCTCATAAAAATTTTCTATCAAATGTATCATGGGTATGTGCATCACAAATCTTGTAGTACATAGATACATTCTTCATTGGTTCATGTTGTAAGAGGGGTAAATTATGGACATCATGATTCTTATGGAAAATATCATGAGACTGTAACAGTACGTGCACATTCGTGTATGGAAAAATATCCTTAGTATGCCCCTCTACATCAAAATTAGTACACCATAACCCACTATGTGTCTCATGCACCGAATCGGTAGAAATATTATCCAATTGTTTATCCATAGCTGTTATTTGTTCCTCAAGAAAAGGATTCACCCCAATTTTTACACTCCAAACTGCTTCAGTGCAAAAAGCTACCTTCAAAGCCTCATGTGGATCAATAAATGTCTTATGTTATAAGGCCCTTCAAAATGGATTCATAAAGCCTCTAACGAACCATTGTGCATGTTGGATCTGATGAATATCATAAGATAGCTTAGAAAAGAGAGTTTTAAAATACGCTTCATACTCCCTCACACTTTTAGACAAGCCCTGCTTGATGTCCTTGAGCATGCTAATAATCTGTTGCTTAAACTCAGGAATGTGAAATTCAACCAAGAAGGAATTTCACAATGCATCATAATCCACTACATTATAATGTGAATCATACATTTTATACCAGTTGTGAGTGCGCCCTTGAAGTGGTGGAAAATTGATTTGCCTTTCTATCAGAATTTGTTATGCCCTTAGCTCTCTATACTAATTCACACTTTTGGATGTGCTCTGTCACATCCTCCAAACCCCTATACTCTAGAAAGTGAAGAGATGTCTCAAATAATACTTGAGGTGTCTATTATTGTGGTTGTTTAGGTGGTGTTTGTAATGGATGATTTGGTGGTGGTTAGGGACCTTGACCTGGAGTAGGACCAGACCCTGAATCTGAACATCCACCAGTATTTCCTTTGTGCAATGGCTGACCTGGGCCTCTTGAGCCCCTCGCCATGACCTACGGTCTTATAGATGAACTTCCATGTGTCCCTGTTGTTGTGCTGAACTGTACACCCACTATCTGTGTTATAACAACACCTATATGATTTCTTCCAGCTGTGTGTGCACTAACACTATATCCTGATGACATGCCTATAAAAATTAATCCAAAAGTACTTCCAAACACTGGCACTTGTTGCACTTCCATGTGCATGTCTATAATCTATTACGCTTGCTAAGATGAACCTAAAATATTCCTACATGTATCTCCTTCCCAGCATGGAGATTCTTTTTTCTCATTATCACTATGATGCTCTTCAATAACTACCTATGGATCTAGAACACCTTCCATAAGGGCAAGGTAGCGATGTTGGGTCATAATTGGACCCATGGTCCTCATTCTCTCCTTAGACACACTCTCATCAAAATTTGATGGGATATCTCTACTGCACTTTCCAAATCTTAGGAGGACATGATATTGTGGTCCCTCATCTTCCATGAGGTTCTCATTACTTCCACTAGTCATCATTCTTCTCAATATTAGTGCCTCATCAACCACCCTCAGTAGTTCCTCATTATACTTGAGTCATCTCTCCTCTCTTTTTATTTATTCTACTAGGGCATCCTTTATCCTTCCCAAGCCTTCTCTTTCCCTTGTGCGCAATGGGGGTTTAAATCACCATAGCTTATCTCTCCATTCCCAGTTCTACCATCAAGATCTTGATAGCTAAGGGTATTACATGCAAATAATATTCTATTGGCTCACGTAAAAAATAAAAATATATTTCCTTTGGAAAATAATATGTTTAAATTACATATTCCAATGTATATATGCGCAGTACACCTTCCCACCAATTATCTACATCATTAGTCCACAGCTCATCTGAATCGAAAAGTGTTTGATAGTCTTCCTGCATCCAAGCTTTATTTCCTATCCAAATAACTTTGTTTCTTGTGTAAGATGCTAACCAATGGTACAAATATGTTAGGAAGAAGTTGAAGAATGTCTCGTATAAGCAATTATATAGATTATCGTCCACCCACTTTCACGTGTTAAACTAAATTCCAGTGATATATCTCTATGAAAAATAATTTTGGTCCATCCAAATTTCAATATTCTCCAATAACAGTCAAAATTCCATCTGCATGGAACATCCTAGAAGAAAAATTGAAAAGAGGTCCCTCTAGTGGAACCAAAATGTAGTCTTGTTTTACCCAACCAATAGCTAGGTGCATTGGTACTTCATCCAAACACATCTAGAATCTCACCTGAAGCGCGCATAGCTGCTAGGTCCCTCCTTCATTATGCTTATCATAATATTAGCATGCATTCTTACCATGTTCATAATCATTCATAACAAAAAAATCATTCATGCACATATAAGAATCATAATTATGACAAACCAGAAACACATATAATGAGGAAATAATTCAATATAGAGAATAACCAACACTGTGTGAATTCCTGTAGTTCCATACTCAAACATAGTTAACTTATCAATCCAAACACAATTATCCATTACAAACCATAATCAAATACATAACAGATAATATGGTTAAAATATACTTATTACATCCATGCACTGGACCATGCATGCTCCTACATATTTAAAACATACTTACAGCAAGAAATACAATTCCCATACTAGGACTCCCTATTCACACTCTATCCGCACTACCTAAAAAAATGGTGCATCACCTATATTCATAGGGTCATGAATTTCCCTTCACCACTTACATGTTTTCTTTCCTAATAATAGCCATGTTCTATTAACATTCTACATGTTTTCCTATTGATAGATCAAGCTATAAATAACTTTCTTTATTCATGTTTTAACTCATTTTAGTCTCCTTGCATATTCCACTTCTATTCTTATCCTCCATGTGATTTTCCCAATTATATAATTTATGTGTGCCTCAAAGCATTCTTCTTTTGCCTATTATTAGCAAAGACTCCAAAATGACTAAGTCCCAATTCCCTACTTGCATGCTCATATCCCCACTTGCTAACATATCCTCCTCTAGTGCGTACATCCTCACACACTACTCTATTCTTACCATTTATCCATGCGTGTACACCCTTGTGCAGCCTTCCATACCTGTCTACATCTGGTTGTCCTCTACATGCATCCTTTTGCACATAACATGTTTGGTATTTATTCAATTCTCATGACCAACAATTAACTTACATAAAAAGGATGAAATAATGCAACATGAAGCTACTCTTATTTAACTAACTTCCAAGATTAATTTCCCAAATCATAATAACACTTTTTCATTTGACTATTGGTCTAATAACTTTCAAAACACAAAGAAGAGATTACACTTAGTTCATTCTGTATGGATTTGGGAGGTTTTGAGTGATCTAGATGTAGGAATATACTGATCTAAAACTTAACTTAATTTGTTTCTGGAAGTGGAACCTGAAATTTTTCCCGGCCAAAACTGTACAACTAGGTCAAAACTATACATAAAATCTTGATTCTTATTTATGGTCTTGGATCTACATGGATTATGGATCTATAGATTTTTATGTGCTTAACTACATAGAAATGATTGTCTCTCTCTGTTGTAGTTCTTCACTATCCTTAGGAATGTCTTTGTAACTCTGATCAAACCATCAAACCACCATAGTGCAAGATAAAGTTCCTGTAAAACAAAGTTAGGTGGGTTTTGGGAACCCTTGTGCACTGTTGACATCATCACTACTATGAAGAGTGATCAAAATGCACGATGTTTCCTAACATGTGATATCTATCATAGTGCAATCAAAATTTGATAAAACATCCTTTGAAAATACCTTGCTTGAGTTTCACACTTACTCAAAAAATTGGAAAGAGGAACTTTTCTTGCTTGTGAAGAGAATATGGAGACCCTTGGACCTAGTAGGTGACTTAAGACCCGTAGATAATACTAACCTATTGGATGTGCATGAGTTATTTTTCACTTTTGGTAACTTGGAGTTCCTTTTGTGTTTGTTTTTACATGAGGATCTCTTTAAGGTTCCATTGCCCTAAATGACGTATGATTGACTTGCTCAAATAGGCTTCCGATGATTTTTATGTTATGAAAATTCTATCTAAGAGGGAATATTAGACCATATGAAGATGATGTAATTGAGATATTTGGTGCACAATGTGTCAGTTCAAAACTATATAGTAGGGTTGGGTTGTAGATTTGTACAAACCAACCCAAACTAGCAGTTTTGACCCAAAGGGAAATATCATGGTTTGTCTTTCTGGATCTAAGGATAGCTTCCTTTAGATGCATTTTATGCTATAAAACCTTAGGAACTAACAAAAAAGGTATATGAAAAGATGATAAAGTAGTTGAAGATATATAAGGGTGAGCTAAGAAAGAGTAAGAGGAATGTATTTTTGTATGTAAAACTAGGGGTGATCAGTCCCTAGTTTATGCCAAGGAGATTTTGATGTGTAAGGTGAACCAGCCTAACACATGAATACTAAAAAGAATAACCAAAAGAGGATCTAAAACACCCCTAACTAAGAAGGAAAACCATGTATCAAATGTATTTAGCAACTATGATATCTTCCCCTAAATTTTAAAGAGGATAGGAAAACATGCCAATGAATAACTTATTTGATTCATTTCCTTCCATAACCCCATAGACCATACCACTACAAATGGATATAAGCTAATTTTGGTAACTATGGGGAGAGAGAAAGAGAGAGATAAAGAAATAATTAAATACTTCATGCCCCTAAAACTGTGCCAAACTAAGTCAACCTTGATATGAACTCATATGAAAATGTTGAAATACTAACGATAAATTTGAAATTCTTCCAAATTTGGAGAAATTACCTCTATATAAAATCGCATGGTATGGTCAAAAACATTTGTATGGTCTTGACCAGATTATACGATCTTGACCCTTTGTAGATTTTGTTGATTTTTTGTGTTTGAACCTGATTCTGGGGAATTTTTGTTTGTCTTTGCAAATGTCTGTGCCTAGAAATATGCATGTGTCTTCCATAAATGTAGAATAAATACTCAGATGATTACCCACACTTTTATGGTGCACGTGATGAATAATTTGAGTGTGTGGCTTAAAAGGAAATATGTATACCCATAGCTAGTATACTAATAACCTATAAATAACCTATGAAGAGTTGATGTGGTGGCCTCCAAGAAGAAAATGCACCTTTAAGAAGGGATATGCATGGTAGAAATCATGACACAAAACAATAGCAATAAGAACAATAAGCATGATAAAAATAAATAGTGTTAATGGAATGAAACAATAGGAAAAATAATAGAAGATGATGTGTTTAGAAAAAAAATGCATTTAATGTAGAAACCAAGTGCCAAACATGTCAAACAATTTCACAAACAAGGGAAAAATACCTACAAACATGGGAAAACCACAATGTCACAAGATAATCAAGTCTTGTGAGCCTACAAGCAAGAGATACACAACCATACACAAGGCATTACACCATAAACATGGGACACCCATAGTGGTGTAATACAATCAAGGCCATAATCAGAGTAGGAAGTAAGCATACACACATAAAACTAGTAATCATGGATGAAAAAAAATCATAACATGATGTAATCTTAATCATATGATATACGATAAATGAAATATCTACCAATAAATATAAGCACTAAATAGGACACATGTGTTAGTCATGTTATCCTAAAAGATAGAAAATACACAAGATATATATGTAATCAAACGTAACGAGGAAAGAAATTAACTATAATGGAAAGATAGCACCTAGATGTAGTATGAAAAAGGAAGATGCCCCCATAGGTTAGCAGTATGGGTAAAGGGAAGGCTCACGCCTATATCTTGTACTTATTTATGTATGTTTTGAATCATGCTCACTATACCATGTGAACACATGTGTGTAAAGAATAAATGTTATCTACCAAACCAAATGAGTAAAAAACATGCATGATGTAAAGTGAAATAATGTATGCTATCAAAACAGGTCTTGATATTTTATTTTTTCCAATATTTAAATATTTTTGTGTTTTGGGGCCTCCATGAGGGCATAAATGAAAACCTATTCTCCAAAAATAAGGAAGGGTGATCCAAGGATGACCCCATGAAGGGGTATAAATTAAATGATGTGACTAAAGAATGAAAAGTGATATTTCCTCGTGTGTGTGTGTGTGTGTGTGTGTGTGTGTGTGTGTGTGTGTAAAGTTATTTTCAGGTGTAGATACTGCTCTCTCAATAGTCAAGTTGAAGCTATAGACTATATTTCTCACCATTTTCTCTCCCTTTTATGATGTTGTCTCCATGTGTCATTAATGTTTGGTACATTATAATTGATAATAACATGGCTATTTGATTTTGAATAATTATTATTTTATTATAATGTTAACACTTAGTTGTTAATCCGTTCTTAGTAGAAAGATGTATGAGGCATGCAATGCCAATTCACTACTTTTATTATTTTTTCTTGGTTTAGTTATGATGTTATGGATATTATTGATTTTAGACTTACATATTTTAAATATATTATGTTTTCATAATGGTTCTTGGTCTCATTGAATGATGGATGTGGCGTAATCAATTTGGATGGTTTAGCATATGGACTTTGATGGATTTGTAGAGTAACATGTATCTTGTAGCTAATTATGAAACATTCCATGGTTGACTTGTGATTTCTAAAAACTTATATAATGGGCAAATGAATTTTTAATTGTTGGATTATTTTTATATGTATGGTGTAATTTCTTGACATGTGTGTGATGTTTCATTTAGCATATTTTATCGATTAGGTATGATATTTGTAATTGAGTGTGTAGGTGACATATTCATGTCATAGTAGAATGTGGGACTCGGGGCTTGCACCTTAGAGATTACAGAGCTAGCTACCTAGGCTGAATCCTCACCCCTTTGTTTGATTAGTTTTGTCTTTTATGTAAATAATTTTGAGTGGATATGATAAAATCATTCTACTCTTGAAAGTTTCATCATTTTATATGGGCACCTTGCAGCGTTGTTTCCTTGGATTCATTTTAGTGCTAATTATTTTAACTTCTTGTTTAAAACCCATTATTAAGGGTCCAATGATTCATACTTGTATTAGTGGTGTTTTTACTAATTAATCATGTTTAAGGAGGTGTGGGACCTAAGCATTATTAGGTGGGCCACATCCCCTCTCAAAGTGTACCACTTTTCCCAAACCCCTCTAAAAAAATTTGTAAGAGGTGTTTTACTTGTTAGAAGGTTTCATTTACACGACCCCTTAGACCTTGCCTATGGGTAGGGGGCCTTTATCAAGGTTCAAATGGGATTTTACCTCCCTTTTGAGCATATCTTGTCCACGTCCAAATTAATGCACTTATTTTTTAGGAAATTTTAACATTTTGGAGGGGATTTTGTTTTGTTTATTTTTATTTTATGGGATATTTTTTCCATGAATTCTTTCATCTTATGTGTCATGAGGATATGGGGGTGTCTTTGATAAGGAGACATGTGACACATGTCACCCTCTCATTGGTGAGAATACTTTATATTATCCTTCTTATTCCTCCACTTTAGAGGGGGTAAGGACTTCATGCTTCATTTTTGTACTTAGGAAGAGCTTGGAGGGATTGGCTTACACTAGGAAGTTGGTTCTATTGGCTTGAGAGGTAGGTATCTTACCTTTTGTTTTTTATTTCTGGTTGTGGTAGAAAATTATGGAATGGAATGCTTGTGTATTCTTATAAATTCTTGTTTTTTGGGTGATGAATGTTTAATCTTGTCTTATCCATCCATCTCACTTGAGATGGATTTTGGAGTGTTAAGGAAGAGGGAGGAAACTGCCTCTTGCACACACATGAATTCATGGGAAATCCATGATGGGATTTGTATTTATTTTCCTCCCCTCATATGGTTGATGAGAGAAATGAGATTTAATATGGATTTAAAATCATCTCCCTTCCTTGTCAAGGAAATATTCCAGGGTTTGAAAAACCTTTGCAAGGAGGATGCTTGGAGTATTTGGGACTTGGATGATATAAGTATTTTTAGAGTATGAGGAATTCTTTACAAGATATGAATGATTTTGGTTTCAAAATGATTGGAATGTTAATTTTTACCCCTCTTACACCTTATGAAATAATCTTGGAGCTTCTTCCTTGTGCTTTGGTCTCTGGATTATTGGTTATGGATTTGTGTGTGTGTGTATACATCCTTTTTCTCACCTTTTTGTACATCTCTCTCTCTCTCTCTCTCTCTCTCTCTCTCTCTCTCTCTCTCTCTCTCTCTCTCTCTCTCTCTCTCTCTCTCTCTCTCTCTCTCTCTCTCTCTCTCTCATGGGTTTGGAGGGAGGCTACCATTCCCTCCACTTTTTGAGATGGTATGTAATTATGTCATTTGGTTAGGTGAAAAACCAAGCCACCTCTCTCATATATGTAGATATCATATTTGAAGATGGATCATTAGTTTTAAGTCTTATATGGAATCTTGTTTGCTTTGATAAAATTATTATTCACTCAAAAAATTGACATGTTTTTCCTATTTTTAGTGAGGCTTTTCCTCTTGAACTTTAGAGAGATTTAGTTCTTGTTTTGGAATAAAAGGAAGATGTAATCTTTGTATTGTATTGGAGTGGAAATTTCAATGTTATTATAGTTGTTAATCTTTTGAAGGAAAACATTGTTCATTTCTAATATGGTTTTAGAGCTATGGTTTAGTAAACTATAGTCTAATGGGTTATAAAGATTTTTCGTATTGGTGTCTTGTAATCTTGCAAATCTAAGAGAAGGGAAGAGTTAATTTCATAATCAGTGTTTATAAATCATTTTGATACATGGTGTAAATATGGAATATTAGAAGGAGAATATTGGAATATTGTTTCATTGAGAAAAATCTATCATTCATAGTTGTTTGTAAAGGAAAATAGTATCCATGTTTGTTTTTTATGAATTAAATGGAAATGGAAATCCTCCATGTTCTTGTTGCTTACAAGGGAAATGTTGTTTTTGTAATATCAAGAAAATATGAATTTTGGTAGAATTATAGAGCTATTAGAATATTCACTAAACTATATATTTCAATTAGAAACTGGTGATGGAAAAATTATTTTTAGATATTATTAGCCTTACAAACATACTTAGTATTCCATAGTTAACATCTCAAATCTGGAGTGTGAAAAATGTCTTTTTCCAAAATTGTTTAATTTTTGTAAATGATTGCATTTGGTTTGTTAATCTATAGAACTTGTAATAATAGGAAAGAATGAATAAATGATTTGTTGTATTGATATAGTTCTAAAAGGGATTGGTTTTGTGATTATTTAGTGATTATAAACTTTGAGTCCATTGGTGGCCTTATTATTTTCAAATGTATCTTAATTTATCAATTAAATCTTTGGATAATTTACATATTGGAAATGAAAAATTTATCCTTAATATTCTAAGTTGGATTGTACAATTTAAACAATAAAATATATTTGTAATTGTATGTGCACACATGCGCACATGCGTGTGAGTGTGTGACAATACATATGTATATGTATTCTTTTATTTCATATTTATTCTTTTGAAATGGGAGAGACGGGTTTATTGTTGGAAACACATAATAGAGATCTTTATATATACTTTCTCTTTTAAAACAAGGGAGATAAAAAATAAATAAATAAAATTTTTAAATATTGTATGAACTTCTTAATTCCTTTTAAATGCATAGGTTACACGCGCGCGCGCGCGGGCGCACGCGGTTTTAATTTAAATAACAAAATAAAAAAAGGAACTCAGGGGGCTACACCTTAGCCACGACCCCAATCTCCATGCTTGGGAATTTTCTCAGGGAATAATTCCCTCCCTTTCCAGCCATCCAACCATGGGCATGTGGCCTCTTTTAACCATGTCGGTTGTCCAAAAATGTATGTATGGAAATATAAAAATAGATTTCTCCTTGAATGTGTTACAGACACACAAAAATATATGTAACTTGGATACTTCTCTCTTAAAACCCTAATAAGAGTTTTGAAAAGAATGAAAAATGATGGAAGAAAAATAATTATTGACCTCCATAAAAGATCCAAACCTGTAAAATAAGAAAATGAGTGAGGAATGAATGGGGTGGAATGTTATGGGAATATAATGGAAAAGTAAATAGAGTTCAATTGAATTTAGGTATTTCTTGAAACCCTGGAGATCAAGGGAGGAGATTCCCTTTATCTAAGGGCTCAAATAAGACCTATACATTGTTGCTTGGTTGGGCACACCTTTTCCCTCCCTAAATTTTAGATAAATAAGTTTGGTTTTAAATTAAATTTAATTGATTTATGGTGCAAATGGTCATGGATCCATTTGGTTGGCGCCCGTGCCCAATTTAACAAACCTAACACTTAGTTAAATAAAAATTCTTAATTTTCTAAAACTAATCCCTTGGTGGGGAAGACACAAGAAATTTAATTAAATTTATATTGTGCACATAACACTATGAATACGTTTATACATCTTTGGTAATTATATTATATAATGTTATTAATGAGATTGCAGCTAGGCAATTGAGGTTTAATTGGTTAACCTCTTCTGTGCATATAATTTATGTATTATTTCCTTTGTTCTGTGATTATGTTGTACTTGGAGAGATAAAAATGATTAAGATCCTTATTAAAATTAATAAAACCCTTGGCACAACATGATAATGAAAATATAAATAACAACTTAAATTAATGCAAATAATATTAGGTTTGAACTTAGATAATGTTATCGCATAATCGATAACATGATGTATAACTCATACCCTTTAAGTAAATTAATGACTTGTGATTTTAAACCTATCCTTAACATTATTTTGTATCCATTGAATACCAATGTTATTGCATCTAATTAAATATTTGCAAACCACATTGTGTAAATGTAAAAAGGAGAACCTTTATGATGATCACAAGAATAGGACTGTAATGCCTCATAAAATAAAACATTTAATTAAAACATGTGAATATTAAACAATTATGAAGTAATTTTTTTTAAGGGTTAGAAAGGATTAATGGGAACCAATTTTCAATTTTAGGCTATTAAATTTTGCACCATGTGTCATCATGTAATACCACTAGGTTAAATACACACTTGCAAATCTTTCATGTTCGACATTTGGGTAATGTAGATGTCAATTAAATTGGCAAGGCTAATAACCTCATAGGTGATTAAATTGTAAGTGGTTTTCAAGATGAATATTATGAATTTGAACGGGAGACAATGACTCAACTTGCGGAAATGAGGCGGTGAAGGTGGTGGTCACTAACGTTATTAGGATAAGGCCTCCAATTTCACTTAATCATTAGAAAAATGATAATTTATTACTGCAATAATGGTTTGATCGCCATTTTTTTAGTTTTCATTATCTTGTTATAGGTTTGTTGGTGAAATAATTTTTCGTGTTGCAAATTATTTGTTTTCACCAACTGTCACAAGGCTAAGTCCCTCCTTTTATAGAGGGAGAATCCCATTATTGAATTTAAACTATCCTTATTCTATGGGGTGGCGGGAAATTAGGAAAGAGAGGGTTATTGTTGTGAGTAGGCACTAGCAGAGTTCACACACAATAACTAGAGTAGGTCCACATTCAATTAGAAGAAAACAACAATGTAAGAAATTAGCAAGACTAACAAACTAGAGACACACAGTTCTTTAGATTCATCAATCAAGGACACAAAGTTCCTTCTTGGTTATTCAAGATCACTATGCTTGCAAAGTTTTACAAAATAGAGAGAGAATAGAGGAAGCATAAGCAAAGGAAATGGAAGAAATGCAAACTCTTATTTCTTGTGTAGTGATGATACAAATCTCAAAAACCTACAACAATCCACAATTGCTACAGAAAAACTAACTTTCAAGCTCCTTTGGAATGGAGAAGCCATTCCAATTTATAGCATTGCAAATTGTCTTCTCATCTACCCCCACATGACCTTTCAAGTTCTTATTCCACTTGTGACTTTTCATCTTCCTAGGAAGTGAGGAAATAAGTCCCCTTTTTATAAATCAAAAGGGACTTTTACAATGCAACATTAGAGAGTCACTTAAGTGAATAAGACAAAATACATGATCATACATACAATGAAGAATTAGAAAGGGGGAGAGAAGAAAGAGGAAGAAAAGAAGAAGAAGAAGGGATTTGACTAACTTTTGATGAAGAATCTCTCCTCTGATGAAGAATCAACTCCAACTGGCTTCTGTAGAAGATCCTCAATGATGAACTTTGTGCCCTTGACCTCCTTGTTGTATCGAGCCACTACAAATGCTACCTTCTCAGAATGTGGGATGCACACATGTTCCAAAGTATTGAGCCAAGTCTCAGGAATGCTACCAAGCCTTCTGCACTGTGTGAACCAATTCTCATGATCTTTTGCAGTATTAGAAATAGATCCTCTAATCTCTGTGAGAGATTCCAAAGTATTTTCATTGAATGAAGAGGGTTCTCCTGCAGCTATCTGGACCAACTCTTGAAAGGAAATAAAGAGTCTTTCTGAGGATGTGTTCTCATTGAGTGAAGGTGTTCCCATCTCTTGCACACTTTTGACAATCTCATTTGAGATCCCAGATACATTTTCTTCACAGGCCTCAAGCTTGGAAATGACATCATTCAACACATCACACCTTGCAATCATTGTGTGGGACCAAATGGGGGACAAGTTCTCAGCAATGGATGAAAACACATTATGATTCACTAAGAAGTAAGAGTCAAGAGAGGTCATCTCAGAGACCAATGGGAGAAGACTTTCCCAAATGGCCTTTTCCTTCTTAATATTTCTCCTAGTATCTTTTATCTTTGACACAGTATCTGAGACATATTGAAACAGTGTAAGCACCTCAGGAAATAAATTCTTCCCCTTTTCAATAATCATGTCCACCCATTTATCATTGGCTCTTCCCTGCATGGTGAACACCTGAGCTCTCTTGATTTTCTGGGAATCAAAGCTACAAATGGGAGATATTTATTCAATCAGAGGAAAGGATGATGAACCTGGTTCAATAAATGATTGTACATATGAAGACAAATTCCTAACATGTTCCTCCAATTGATCAATGGTTTTCTTGTATTCCTCATTCTGTGCAAGGATCTGAGTTGAAGACTCCTTGAACAAGTGAGCATCACCCTCATGGGTAGCTTGACCCAAAGATACCTTCATCATTACATAATCATCAGGTTTCATTTCTTTCATGGGCTTATTTACCTTCGGATGTGCCACCTCCACATATTGAGCTCCAGAAGCCTCGGTGTAGAAACGAGAAGTTGTTTGTGCTTTCTTACCCTTCTTGGTCCTTATGTATTTTGAGATGGCCTCAAGGTTAGGTGTCACTACTTGTTGCATTTTCCTTTATTCTTCTCCAAGTAATTCATTTACCCATGAATAATTCTTAGTAGGTGTGGAAATGAAACTAGGCATCTCAGGTGCTTGGTAAGGGACCAAAGCATGACCGAGATGAGTTGATTCAAGTGCTTCAATAGGAACACCTGGATCTACCAGATGATTAGGAGACTGAGAAGGATCAATATCACCTAGTTCAAGTTGTTCCATAGGGTGTTCTTTGACCTTGGACCTCTTACAAACCTCCACAGAAGGAGATACTTCAACATCATCAACTTTAGTCCTCTTTCTCTTGAGATAAACATGGATTCTCATCAGAGACCTTGTGAGATGAAGTGAGAGGAGATTTCCTAGGAAATGCAAGTGTTTCAGAACCTTCAATTCTTGAAACCTTCTTATTTTTGTACCATTTCTTTGTCCTTTGAATTACAGTCATGGTTCTTTCAGCATCCATTGTCTTCAAATCACTCTGGGTCCCACATTTGGATACTATCTCCCAGAGTGGATATTGGCTCGAAGCCAGTGTACTGGATCTTCATGATTTCTAGAGATAGTGAGGGAATGGTGAGATGGATTTGTGTGTTAAATTTTAACTTAATATGGATACTTACTATTTTTATTAAGTCACACCCCACCCTCAAATTCTATTTTTAGACAATTTTCCCAATTTTTAGATTTTTTCAATTTGTTGAGTTCCAGACTTGAGGAATTGCATAGAGGTTTTGAAAATTTTATTTTTTGGTTTTCAAAACTTACTATTTTTAGAATGGATCGGGTGACAAATTACTAAAAATAGAAGTGTGCCTTCTGAGTGTTGGATTGAGTAGAAATCAGTTTTGCTAGATTAGGTTTTTTATTGTGATTTCATGCTCCAATTTTTTAGTGTTTTCAATCATAGGAACTCCAAGGATATAAAAAAGGAAATTTTTTTATAAAATATTCATGTGGATTCTGTGAAAAATGCAGAGCATCAATGGTAACAAGGTTTTTTTCATCCACAAGGTGTTTTGGAAATAAAGCTTCAGGAAAAGTTTCATGGCAAACAGAGCTAGGATTTGAGAGTTATGAGAAAATGTGTTTCCAACAATGGAAATTTCTAAAAATTTTGGCAGCATCATAATACCAACAACAATGGGGAGATTAAAACATGAAAAATATTTAAAAATGGCTAAGTATGAATATTATACTCACCCCCTTACTTCCTTCACAAACCTAGCTAACTCACTTTTGACCCACCCTGCTTAACCCAGGTTAGATGAGATGAGAGCATGGGGTTAAAACTTACTAAATGGGTCTCAGATGTCCCCATGTCCCTTACCAAATTTAGTAAGGGACAAAGGGGCATCAAGGGTGAAAAACTTCACATAGTGTCAGCTCATCACGAGAAGGGGGTATGGGGATTTGAGTTGCGAGTTTAAAAACATCTCCTAACACTCCATGTTGCAAATTAAGTGACAAAAAACTTCCTCTCCATGTGGTGGAACATTATAGTTTCCCCCATGTCCCTTTAGAAAACATTCAAATGGACATCACCCCCTCATAAGTTGTCATAGGGTCTTCTCAACATGAGAAAGGGGCCAAAACATAAAGTTAGCGGAAAACATGTTCTAACACCCAAATTTACATTTTAAGTGATGCAACCTATCCTCTCCATGTGGTGGCACATTATAGTGTCCCCCATGTCACATTTTAATTTTTTCAAAGGTAAAAAGGGACATAATGGGTCTCCAAGTGCACATTTTCCACTTTTGGAAGCTGGGTGTCACCATTGCACTGCTAAAAATAGCCTGTCGGAGTGCCTTCTTACCCCAAGAGATTCCCTTGGTGTTTCCTAGGAAAAAATTACATCATTTCGAGTGTATAAACCCAAAATAATCCAATTCCAAATTTTTAGGACCTAATTTTGCTTCATCTTTTAAATTTAGGCCCCTTTTCAATTTTGGTCACGGGCGGTTCCTAGAAGGTTCAACTGTCACCAAAGGAAAATATGTATTTTTGTCCAACTCCACTTATGGAAATTTTATAGGGTTACATATGATCTAATTTGGCATTTTAATCAAACTCCAAATATCCTTAGAACTCCTATAATCTTTAATTGAATCTCCACTAGGATCGAAGGTCTTTATCTGCACTACCGGGCCAATATGTGAAAATATGCTCATCAGTATCCTTTGAATCTTTTGTAAAATGAATTAGGAATACTTATATTTCTAATGATTATTTTATTTCTTTCCACTTCCTCTTGAGGATCTTGATATGTCCAGAACAAGCCAACTAGCTTTTTCACTGCCTTCATTTCCTTATACCATGTTAAGAATAGCTCTATATTACATAACTTGTTCCTAAACTTTATTTTTCTTCCAGACCTTTCTTAAATTGCCTCAGATGATTGCATATATATTCCACACACTTATTTGGTGCTTTAAATTTTCCCTGAACATTCCCAGAGGGTGCTCACTAGGTGTAAAAAGTCTAAAAATAGCCCTTTTAGAGCTTCCAGAAGCACTTATCTTCTCTGGGATCCAAATATATTCATGAATTAGCATGAAAAATATCCTCTGCACATGAAACACACTTTAAAATCACATTATCACATTCCTCCTAGCCATTATGATGGTAACACAGTAACTGAGTTGGTTGGAGGACATGTTTACATTGACCATGAGAGGTATTTTCAAATGATGATTAGGTTTTCAAGAAAAAAAAATTTTGAATTTTTATGCTACAAATTTTGCATGACAACAAGGTTTTTACTTTAAACATATAATTTTCACTAGGGAACATAATTACTAACTTATTATAGTTTTTAATTTTCAAGCGTTAAATCTTCATTAAATGGCCAATTAATTTAACTTCCTAGCTTACCCGTTAGTGCCCCTTCTAAAATAAGTTAATAACATTAACATACTTAAGTTTCTTGAGCTTTCTTATAATGCTATAGGGAAACAATTATTTGTACATATGCATGATGGTAAAACAAGTCAAATAAAGGGAACAAAATCAGACTATATTAGATTGACCTAGTGATTTACATTTTTAGATTAAAGGGGTCTCATTTAAATTGTATAAATTGTAGCTTTTCAAATAATTTAATGTTTACTAATTATCTTCATCTCATTATAATATTATAAAAATCATATCCTTTTGAATGGAGAATTTATTAATATTTAGCATATAAAACCTTACCTGATTATACCATTTCCTAACTCAATTTGGTAACACAGCTATTAAACGAATCCTATTATAACGTCATTAACCACCATTTCCTTAAATTTTGACTCATTTTAGTCTAATAACTTTTTCAAGAAAATCATTATCGTTTTCTTCACATCTAAATTTCGGTGTTCAAAAATGTTATTATTGGTTTCAAAAATGCTATTATTGGTTTTCATAAATGTTATTATTAATTTTCAACATTTTAACTCTTGGTCTCCAATAATTGCATTATTGGTTTCAAATTTTTAGTTAATTGAATTATGAGGTATAATGGAGGGCCACCCATTCTCCCTATTAAATTTAACTCACCCTGGAAATAAATTTCATTAAATTTGGACTAATTTTAGTCCAAAAATTGTGTTGTTACATTACATGAGAATGGGAAGCCACACATTCTACATCTTCATGGTTATTTTGATCTCAAAAGGATAATAGGATGTCATCTCGTTTAATAATTTAAATTTTCATAATATAATTGGCTTCCAATTGTTGGTTGATCTGCAAGGGAAAATGGGACGCCACCCATTCTCCCTATTATTTTTGTATTTAGATAGAGAGAATAGGAGGCCATATAGTTCACTTAAGGATTAGTTCATTTAAATTATAATTTAACATATGTAATTTCCATAAAATATGTACTTTTTTGTTATCTAAAAATATAAACCACAAAGTTAGATCAAAATTTTCTCTACAAACTTTAACAAATTAGGAGAATAAATCCTTTGGAAATATGTATATGAATCATATTTAAAATCATGGTGTAATTTTTAAGGCTTAGCTCCAGAATATCCTAAAAATCCAAACAACAATCCTTCTACTCCCAATATCAACAATTTCCTTACATTACTGAAATAAAATGTATGATATACATTATAATAGAGATATATATTCATGATTAATCCAATAAATAACCACATCAAAAAAATGAACTCCATACAATGTTATAGCATAAATAACAAGATGTAAAAAAACTTTAAAATAAAATTCAAAAGTACATCCCTATTACTATAAAAATCAATAATTTCATTGTAATTAAAGTTAAAGACATGAAAAATATTAGTAGAATTTAAATAATTACGCTAGTAAAATAACAAATACAAATAAATTCATTTCAAGTCTCATTTTTAGGAAAGGAAGGTTTTAAGCTGCAATGGGATTTTTGCTAGCAGCAGGAAGGTGGGAATTTTGTACCTACCTGGCAGGGTACTTTTTCCCATGGAAGCAAAGTCACTTAAGTCATGATGGGAAAATTAGAGGCAACAGGCAGGTGGGAATTTCTTACCTACCTTGTAGGGTGAAAATTCCCATTATAAAATAAAAGAAAATCACTTAAGGTATTGATGGGAATTTCTTACCTACCTTACAAGGTAAAAAATCTCATTATGGAAGTCAAACAACTTAAGTGGATCATGGGATTTTTAAAGCTGCGCTGCAGGGTGAATAATCCCATTAGAAATTGAATTTTAAAAATTGAAATCAGCCATGTCAAAAAAGTGTGACCCCTTTTGGAATAGAAGAATAACTTTAATTGCATTTATTAATTGTTTCTATTCCTAATTTTGGCGCCCAAGAATGAGGAAAAGTCAACACATGATGAAAGGATAAAGAAGATTGAAAATAGAATGCTAAAATTAAATAAATTTAATTTATTTAACGCAGCCCTATATCATGCAAAAATGTGTGACCCACCTAGAGGAGAAATAATACTTCAAGTACTTATTGATGGAATTAATTCCTATTTTTGGTGGATGAGGTCAAAGCATAGTGTGAAGTTAAGGAAGATTGGAAGAAGAAGGCTAAAAATAAATATATTTAATTTATTTAATGGCAGCCATGAGCATGCAAATTTGGGCGCCCAAGTTAGAGGAATAAACATGTGTTTTTATTAATTAATTGCCAAAAAATAGCATGGGTGATTATTAAAAATAGAATGCTAAAGGTTATATAAGAAGGGGCTGCCATAATGATCGATTAATTAATTCTTTTAGCAAAGGAGTGCAGCGCAGACAGTTTTGGCGCCTAAAGGAGGAGGATTTTTCTCAGAAAAGGATTTTTTAACTGCCGGAAAGCTTCAAAGTTTGGCGTCTAGGGTTGGAAGAGCTTGATTTAAGTCTAATTACTTTTCTACATATTATTACAAGTGCCCAAGTTAAGTTACAAATATTTATGCTTTCTTTGCATGCAAGCAAAGCCTCAAATTTTAGGGCAGCAGGCTTTATATGCAGATTTTTATGATAAAAATCAAGTGTTCATGCTCTGGATTCTGTCTTTGTCTAAATTAATCGCAGGTATTCATTACAGGTGCTTATTTAATTGAAAGAGAGCTTAAATCAATGTCAGACACATTGAATATATCCTCTGAATCTGAAGAATTTCCCAAATATGCACCAATTGTAAAGAATTCCGACTGAATGAAAAGAAAAATAATTACTCAGACAAAGATTGCTCCAGCCATGGCAAAGCGGGATGAACAAGAGAGCTTAGTGGAATCATGCATTACTTCCAGATTTGTCGACATTAAAGACACAGATCCAAATCCAGATCTCATAATTGCAAAAGCTTCCGGTAAAAATTCATCCTCTTGTTTCTAACGCAACCCATGTAGAAGTCAGTGCGTGAAAAATTCCTTCCAAGATATTTTGCATGTGCTCCCAATCTTCTAGCTGAAGCCTTCATTGAATTTGCATTCACCCGGAGTGCTTTCCAGAATCTTTAATTGCTCATATACAATTAAAAATAAAAAAAGATGAGTTATTTATGGAAAACATTGCACTAATGCATGTACTGGAGAAGAACTACAAAAGCTTCAAGGATAAGAGGGAAGAAAAGGCAAAGGCAACACCCCTAAAAAAAATTCTAGATCCAACTGCTTCTAGATCCAATTTGGTGAGAAGCAAGGGTAAAAGAATCAATTGCATAAAAAATATGGAAAAAGAACAAAAGTGTTGTAGCTTTCTTCTAATTCATTTTCTTCTTTCTTCTTCTTTACTCTGACAAAGTAATTGAGCGATCAATTAAATTATAGAAATTAAGTGATTAGTTTGAAAGCCATTACTTGAAGAATTCAACTACTTGGAAATAGGTGGCAGACATGCAAAATAGAAGGTTCTATTTTCAATTGTAAATCATGAATGTCATGTAAAGAAGAATTCAAGGAGGAAGATTTCCAGTTGTTTACTTTCTGAATGCCACATGTTCCAATTCACTAAAGGCTTCCTATTTGTAATTTCCCCTCTACATGTTATAAGTAGAGGAAGAATCTACAAGTTAAAGGATCATAATTTTTAAGCAGCATTCTTGTGTTCCAAACTTTGTGCTGAAACCCCTAATAGCTATTTGAAACAAAGGAATAGAAAGGAGCAGATTTCCAGATAACTTTATGTCACAGTGCATTTTGTTTCTAACTTTTTGTCTTAGATCTACTTATAAACTTTGCGTTATTTTAGACCTAGATCTGAAAGTTTCCTTTGCTTATAATTTTGTGTGTTAATGTCTATTAGTTCTATCTATGTGCATGCAATCAACTCTGTAATCTATTGAATGGGTTACACATCTCCCCTCTTTCTTTCTTGTGTTTATATTAGTTCCTTCTTCATCATATTTTTTCCTTTCTTTAAACAGCTGCTTACTTGCTGCAAAACAATACAGCTATGGTTCATGAGCTGCATGGTTAAAGTAAAACCCCAAAATAAATACTAGCATATTTAATTAAGAAATCTTACACGGGAGCCTCACTGGTAAATGAGGGATATTTATCTCATGACTGCCTAGGTTTTTAGCTATGCAAAAAATCTAGCCAATAGTTTTTGGCGGCTCTGCTAGGGAACAATTATCTTTGTTTATCAAAGCTTATCTCTTGCATATCATAGTGTTTTCCCATTCAACTCTCAACCTGATTAAATGTCCTTTCACCTAATCTGTGAAGGCACAAGGAAGAACTGGTCATTTCTATATATTGCGGGAGCAATTAAATTTGAATCATCCTCCTCAAGTTAGAAGCCACAGATCTAGTCTCTCACTAGGAAGAAGAGTACACATCCATCCATATCCAGATTGTCTTCATCATAATCTGGAAGCTAGAATTATCCATCAAGTTTACTCTCATAGAAGATGTGCCACAGTCATCATGCAGAATCAGAATCAAAACTAGATAGTACATGTTCCATGGGGAGCAGCTTTTGGGCCACTAAACTTGACTCCACCTATGCATGATCTACCTAAAGGGACAAGAAATAATTTCCCAAAATTCTTTGGAGATGGAAAGTAGAATCCTGATGACCACTTGGCTTTGTTTTTCATATCTTGTGGAGTGCTTGCATTCAAACATGAAGATGTATCTGTCAGACTCTTCATAGAGACTCTCCATGAATTGGCTGGAGAATGGTTCTGCCAACTAGCTCTTGGCACCATAACCAACTAGGATACTATACAGGATGTGTTCATGAAAATATTCAAACCAGTTGAAGATTCCAGCACCTTGATAACTCAGCTGACTCAGTTGAAGAAGGATCCACATGAGCACATGTGGGATTTTATTGCAAAATTCCAAAGTTATTGTACAAAATTCTAACTTTTTCTTCTCTAAATGATGAGAATCAAAAGGTATTCTTCATCAATACTTTACTTCCTAAAGTAATCTATCAACTTTGAAGAGCACGTCCTACTGATTTGTTAGCAGCCCAAAACATGGCAGTTGAAATTGAAGACGAACTCATCATGGGTGGAAAGATAAAGATCAACTCTTCTAGAGCTGAAAGTTCATCTTTTACTACTACATCTGATTCACTATTGCAAAATTTATCAAATGAGATGTTGCAGATGAAGAAATAAATGGCTCAAATGGCTCAAGGCAACAACACTTCCCCTACTTGGAATTTCAACAACAACAATACCCATAACCGCATTGTTGGTTCCCAAAGATTAGTGATTGAAGCTGCTCCCAGAAATAATGTGGAGATGAATGAAGAAGATCAGGAAGCTTACACTAATCAACTCAAGAATGATGATTTTATAGGTCCTCATGGCGACTCTAAAATTAATTACCTAAACTATAAATCTGAACATGACTATGAAGAGCTTCTTTAAGACGATCGTGGTCGTGCATATGCAGTGTTTACACAGTCACAAACTCACCAAGCTGAGGCATTAGCCAATTAATAAAGAAGGGGGAGCCATTTACCTTCTTCCTTAGCTCCCAGAAATAAGAATGTAAGTTCACAAAAATTAGCTCAGGTATCTAAATCTATACCTTCGTTCGACATTGTTGATCATGTAAATAAAACTAGGATTCAAATGTCAAAATCTGAATACCTGAGATCCTTTCCTGAGCAGTTAAATAGGATAGTCAAATATGTGCAATCACCAGGACCATCTAATACATCAAAAGGCATTTAGCCTAAGCCCAAAGATACTCCTCCCCAGAACAACACTATAGTTGTTAAATCCTCACCATCTTCTGAAAGATTGGAACCATTCTATGCTTCCCTATTGCTTAATGGTTTCAAGTTAAGAAATTGTATTCTAGATTTGGGAGCTTCTGACAATGTCATGCCAGCTAAAGTTGTAGATGCTCTTGGGATTACCTTGACAAAGACCATAAAAAGGTGTTATTACATGGAAAGGAAAGTGCCTCTGGTTGGGAAAATCAAATATGCACAAGTTCTTCTAGCTATTTTTCCTGATAAAAGATTAAAGATCACAATTCTAGTTGTAGATATTCCAATCTCTTACGAGATGTTGCTGAGAATAAGCTTCTGTAAAGAGCTGGGAGGAGAAGTAAAGATGGATTGGTCTTGTGCTCATATTCCGATCAAAGGGATTAACCATAAGCTGGACCTAGAAAAGAAGTCTAAGTACACGGTGAAAAAAAATTAGGATCCTAGATCTTAGATTCTTCTTCAAGAATATGACTGTGGGGTCTATTTCTTAGAAATGGATAAAGACGTTCCTAAACAAGAATTTCAACTAGAGCCAGCAAAAGAAGAAGAAAAAGTTTGGACTTTGGAGTTTAAAGGCACCTGTTGTTCTTTTGGATCAGGATTCGGTGTTCTAATAATATCTCCAGATCATGAGATATTCCCATACTCCCACAAGCTGATGTTTGAGAAAACCAACAATACAGCAGAGTATGAAGCATTTCCCTACCTTATAAGATAAGAATATGTTAAAATTCTAATAAAGTAGGTTCTAGGGAAAATTCAAGTCAAAAGAGATAAGCTAGAGCATTACAGAGATAGAGTAGTTTTTGCCACATTTGATTTTATAGCCTTCTCTATTGACTTCATTCCAATCAATCAGAATTCTAAGGCAGATTCTTTGGTAGTCACGAATGCACTATTGAATCTGGATAGACCACCATCTATATTCAGACCAGGAAACTATAAAGTGGAGATGGTCTACAGCCCTAAATTTTTTGATGGTGATGAACAATGGTAGGCTTTCATTGATGAAAAAAAACATCTGCATGTCTAGAACAAGACAACTTTGACAAGTTGTGTGTTTTATCTAGAAAAAACATGGGAGACTAATTTAATTTAATATGGAATGAAAGAATGAAATGTTCCATGAGTTTTCTTAAACCTGCAAAACAAAAGAGTGAGTAGTATGGGGACTTGGGAGAATTTGACTAAATTTAGTGTTGCGTAGAATCTTCTAAATCTTTTGCAACATTAAAGAAGTAAGTGCCCAAAAATTTAGGTTCAAAAAGTGTACCACAAATTTTCTTATCCGAAGAGGACTTAAGGAAATCAGCTAAGTTTAAAAGTCTGCATAACACTATCTTGGTGCTCCATAGGTTCACTAAATTGTTACGTCCTACGGTTTTTCTCAAACCCACAAAACAAAGGAAAATAGATGTAAGGTCAAAAGTTGTGGATCAAGAATCAGACCCTCACGAGTGGTGTGAAGTATTTATGCCTACCAAGAAAAGTGGGGGAAGGTTGTGGATATTATATAACCCATCTATCTCATATGCATACCTTTTCATTTCTTCCTTTCCCTTCACCATTGCACTCATTTTCATGTTTCCATCTCATTCATGGCTCTCTGAAGATCTCTTTCATTCTCTCATTTCAATTATTTTCCCCTTCATTTGAATAAATGGGATGATATCCCCAAAATAGCCTGTTATCCAAAATCCACCCTCAAGGTAATTTTGGATAACCTGCAGTATTTCTTCAAGCTTGAGCAAGTAAAATTGGTCTAAGGCCCCAGAATCAGGTTTTGGAGATCCCTTTTCCTTCCTGTAACTTCCCTGTCGAAGAAAAAATCTAAGAGTTTAGAAAAAAATCCAAAAATGGGCTTCTTTTAGTATATTGCAGAAAAATCGGGTATTTTTGTCCCAGATCACACGTGGGACACTGGGACATGCGGGACCCGAATGGCCGAAATCGACACAGGCATTTCAAATCAGAAAATTCAGGTTAACATGTCCCATGCCACACAAGTACGCGAGGGAAAACCGGTACCCGCATCTCTGAAAAGGCCGCAGAAAGTGAGAATCGGTGAAATCAGACATTTTTGGCCTGGACAATCCACAGGACATTGGGACACAAGTTCATTGCAAGGCAAAAATCGCCGCACCAAGAGAAAATTGACAAATTCACGTCGAAATATCCTAGGCCACACTCAGAACAATTGGGACAATAGGATGTGTAAGCTCCAAAAGGCCAAAATAGCTAACTACAAAGCAGATGCAGTGAATGCAAAGGTCAACGGCTCTCACGTCCTGGTCAACGTAGGGACAAGCGGGACACCAAAAGCTAACTTTCTTGATTTGCAAAGTGGGTCAAGTGTGATGTGGGTGAAGTGGAGGTTTTTGGCACAAGTCACACAAGGGACATCCTGGACACCAAGACCCGAAATACCTGATATAGCCACATGTAAGGGAAAACAGTGCAAATCAAACCCCGAACTTCAAACGGCCATAACTTTTGACCCCAAGCTCCGACTTTAAAAAAAATTGACTTTCTAGAATGAGCACGACGTCCTCTATGCCAAAGAAACAAGATTTATTAATTTTGATGAGGGTAGATATATAAAAATAAAAGAAACATCTTCAGCTCCATTAAATTAAATGCCCAGTCCCGTTAAATGACAGAAATGCCTGGCAGACCCAAAATAGTTGCCCGCACTCAGAAGGCCATAACTTTTGCATTTCTCAACGAAAACACACAAAATTGGTACCGTTGGAATCGTGGTTTTGATCCCCATGCAATAAAATCAATAAATCTAGAATTTGATGAGGAATCGATGGTGAGTTTTTAAAAAATGTGCCCAGTTCAGAACAATGATTTTATTTGGTAGTTGGGATGCATTTAATGAAGCATGGGCTGACATATTTCACTGTTGCAAGTTATGGGATAGTATGGGGAGACTTTTGCAAGAAACATAACATCATTTCACTTCATTTACTACATCTTGCAAGTGGTTGAAGGATAGATTTCAGGATTTTCATTTTCCCTCTCTCTCTCCCTTCTCAAATGCTATAAATTGGAGTGTTGGGCTCATTGTAAAAGAGATAGTTTTGAGTAGCAAAACTCTGTCACAATTTTGTTTTGTGAATCCAATGTCTTGTAGGCCCTTGTAGTGGACTCCTTGCATGGTGATCTAGGCCCTTATTCTTGTAATAGATTGAATTGTGCATATCAATGAAGCAATAGATACAAGTTTGTGGATGTATCTTCCCCTGTTGTGTTTTTTTTGTATTCCTCTTGCCCCTTCAATCTCATTACATATATATTGTGTCTATCTTATGCTCTTGTAGGGATTCATTATCATTGTGTGTATGAAATATTGTTGTGAATGCATTTGCTAGATTGTGGAGAACTGTTATCACCCCTTCTAGTATGCACTTTACTTCTATTTTTCACACATTGGAAGACTATTCTCACACTCTCCTTTTCTGGTGTATCACCACTTTAGTGTAGGCTTTGTTTTCATGCACTCTCTCTCCCTGGTCCCTTGGAAAGTTAGATTAGGATAAGATAGTTTTTCCTACATTAGAGTAGATTGTGGCAGGTAGTTTAGGAGAAAGAACCAACTTTCTCTGGAGGTCTATCTCAAGTAGCAAGTCCCACAACTTGGAGATAGTACCCATGTTATCCAATCACACTGTGAGCTCAAGCACACACACTTGTGCAAACCATAGGGTGTTGTGATTCAGTGATAACAGTTCTGGCATGCCCAGTGGGACAAGAGGTCTTCATTTTAATTGCAGCAAGATTGATGTGCACTTGTTGTAAGTCTCTAGCTTGTAAGAAGCTTTGAAATTACACATCTGGCGACTCCTAAGAGGTAGAATCCACTGGTTTCAGTAGTCAAGCTTGGCAGATTCATGAGAAGAATCCAAACAAGGTCAAGAACTAGAGAAGAGGGACTATTTATCTATCTACACTTGTCCCCAGATAGAGCAAGAAGAGGAAGAAGAGCTCAAAGGTCTCCATCTCCACTGAATAGAACCTTATCAACACCTCCACCTGGAAGGCCTTTCATTCAATCAACTAGAGTTCTTAGACCAATCATAATGGCCACAACCCAACCCCTATGTCAACTTCACTAGCAACAGCCCACTTGCTCTCAATGCACAAAATCCAGTTCCAGTTGCAGCATTGAAGAACATTCCATATTTCACTGGAGAGAACCAAACAACTCTGATTGACCACATCCAAGACATTGCAAATGTCTGTGCAATTCATGAAATTACTGAAATGGACATTGTTGTCAAGTTGTTGGCATCCTCCTTTAAGGGTAAAGCTTTGCAATGGTTCAGAAGTCTAACAACAGGATCTATCCAGAATTGGGACCATTTGTGCACAACTCTTCACAATCAATTTGGAGAAAAGGGAGATAATATGTCTTTATTGGAACAATTGACAACAATCAAGAGGGCTCCTAATGAACAGTTGAATGATTTCAACTTCAGATTTTAGAGGACGTGGGATAGGATTCCATTGGCCATGAGACCAACAGCTGAAGGTGTTTTCCTATACTTCCTTAAAGCTTTAAATTCTGATATTTCCATGATGATTCAATCCATGGGAGGTATAACTTTACCCGCAGCCTATAACATTGCTATTAGAGCTGAAAATTTCTTGATTCAAGCTGGTAAACTTGCACCTAGGCCACCTATGCCTCTATATCCAGAACTAGGAGCTCCAAGCACTAGTCAAACACCTACATTAGCTCCCATTCCTACTCTGAGAAATCAAAGCTTGACTGAAGCTTCTACCTCATCTTCTAGTACCTCAAATGAGCTCCGATAAGTCATGAAGCAATTACAAAACTTGGGTAATGAGTTGGTGACACTTAAGAGGCATCAAGCTCAAAATTTCAGATCATATCAGCCTCAAACTCAACCCAATAGACCTCCATATCAGCCTAATAGGCCATCCATTCAAACTACAAATCAGAACCAAGTCAAACCTCCTGCTAATAGGCCATTTCAGCCTTACAATCCTAATGTTGCATCCACATCTAGAGCCTTGGTACCAGTGCAAAATAACATGGCTCAGGAATATGACTGGTGTTTCCCATGTAATCAACCTCATAACCAGTCAATGTGTTTCAATGGTGCTTTGAATCAAGCTCTTATGGTGACAACAACTGGTGTGGAACAAGAGATAGGCCAAGAAGGAAATCAGCAGCAGGAAGCAAATCAACAAGAGGCACCTCCAAATGAGACCACACTTGTCAATTGGAAGGTTGAAGATTTATGTGGTATAAATCAAGCACCTTCTCAAAGTGTAGCAGCCAATACATGGTCCAAGAAAAGGAATATTGGAGAAGGACAGTCATCAAATTCAAATGATCCACAACCCTCTATTACTCCACAAGGTATGGGTAATCAAAGTGCAGCTCCCAATGTGCAAGGTCAGCCCAAGCCACCTTCTAGACCAGCTCAAGTGCCAGTTGTAACAGCCCATGTGCAAGAGAAGAATGTGCAAGGAAAGGGGCAGCAGAGAGATAGCTCATCTCCATTCAACATCATTGAGCAGATGAAGAAAATGAATGTAAACATCTCAATGTGGGAGTCATTGGCTATCCCAGGACAAAGAGACCTATTGCAAGCTGCTATGGAAAATTGGTCAGCATCAAATCAGCCACCCAATCAACAAGAAAAGGTGCTTACCAATGCAGCTCAGCAAGAAGGAAATCATGGAGATCACAAAGGTAAAAATTTGAAGCCCCCTCCATTCTATATCTCATTGATCATTGGAGATAAGTTGGTACATAATTACATGATTGATTTGGGAGCAAGTAGCTCAGTCATGCCAAAACAAATAGCTGATCAATTGGGCCTTCAATATGAAGTCATCTCTAAAGGTGTGGTGCAATTGGATGGGACAACAGTAATAATGGTTGGAGTAATCAAAGATTTGAGCCTCACATTACATGCATGTCCCAATGTGACCATCTTGCAAGATGTATCAGTCATAGACTTGCCACCACTCTTTGCATTGTGTTTGTCAAGAGACTTCACTGCTAAAATTGGAGGCTATTTGTCTACTGATTGGTCACACATGTTATTCAGAACAAGGTATGGAGCTAAGGCTACAATCAGATCTGAGCCTATTGCAAACTTTCATATTGAGCCTCATACACCAAGTCCAATCAATGCAAATTGTTCAGCATTTGATCAAGAGGATTACCCAAGCACTTATGAAGTAGATACCAAGGTTGGATGTATTCCAGACTTGACTCTTGATGAATGGGAAAACAAGAGACATGCTTTTGACCCTTACAAAGAAATGGAGGAATCTGAATTAGGAGTCTATTGTTTGCATGAAGAGAATCATCCTCTCCCTAGCATCACCAAGCCAGACCACAAGGATGATAATGAAGTATGAAAGTTATTCTTTGATGGCTCAAGGAGTAGACAAGGTGCAGGAGGAGGAGCTATGCTCATTTCACCACAAGGTACAAAATATTACTCAGCTTTCCATTTCCAGTTTTCTTGCTCAAACAACACAACTGAGTATGAAGCCTTAATTCATGGATTGCATTGGGCAAGAAAGAGAGGTATTAAAAATTTGCAAGTATTTGGTGATAGTGAGCTGATTGTGAACCAAGTCAGAGGAAAAAATGCTGCCAAGAATGATCTGTTGAAGAACTACAAAAATGGGTATGGGATCTCATTGAATATTTTGAAGCTTTTAGCATCAATTCCATCCCAAGAAAGAAGAATGAAGCAGCAGACAGACTGGCAGCAATTGGGGCAGCATTTGATGTTGTAGAAAGTATCAAAAGTGAGAAATCTCAGCCTCATATCAAAGTGGTTGTAAGACCAGTTGTTCCAGATAACAACACAAGTTGGCAAGTCTTTGAGAATGATCAGAAAATTGTCAATTTTCTACAAGAAGAAGTTGAGTTCTCTGCTAGAAACCAAGACAAGTTGGAACAACAGTATGGTGACCAAGTGGTGCAGCTGAGAACTAACAAATTACCAAAAGGTCTTGTAACTTTGGAGTCAATCTTCAACCCAAATGATCAGTTCTGAAAGGAGAAGGAAAACATTCAGGTAAAGGGTGAAGATTCAGAGCCCATTTCAGTAGATGAAGGCAAGACATTGCAAATTGGAAAAGTAAGTACCCCACAAGAGAAATCTGAATTTGTTCAACTTTGTCAAGAATTCCCATATGTCTTTCTTGGACTTATAAGGATTTAAGAGGTTTCAACCCAAAGTTGGCACAACATACTATTGAGCTAGATCCAGAATCCAAGCCTATCAGACAAGAAGCAAAGGCCAGTGAATCCTCACATTGAACCTCTCATGAGATAAGAGTTGAACAAGCTGATTGAAGCTAGCATCATCTTCCCTATCAAACATTCAAGTTGGGTTGCAAACTTGGTGCTAGTGAGAAAGAGAAATGGAGAAATCAGATTGTGTGTAGACTTCTGTGATCTAAATAGAGCATCACTCAAAGATCATTATCCACTTCCATCAATGGAACAAATCTTGTAGGTTGTAGCTGGTTCTGAAAGGTTTTCATTGCTAGATGGCTACTCAGGCTATAATCAAATAATGGTGAAAGAAGAAGATCAGTTCAAGACAACCTTCACTACAAAATGGGGCACATATGCTTATAAGAAGATGCCATTTGGACTGTCAAATGCCGGAGCAACATTTCAGTGAGCTATGGATATGGCATTCAAAGGCTTAATCAACAAGATAGTGCTGGTATATCTAGATGATATCACCATCTTCTCAAAGAATGTAGCAGACCACCTCTTTCACCTCAGGAAAGTATTTCAAAGGTGTAGAAGGTTTGGAGTGTCATTGAATCCAAAGAAGTGTGTATTCTTGGCACACGAGGGAAAATTTTTGGGCCACATTGTCTCAAGAGAAGGGTTAACAATTGATCCTGAAAGAGTTGAAGCCATCTGAACACTTCCATTGCCACACCACAAGAAATATCTCCAAAGCTTCTTGGGAAGGATAAACTTTTTCCACAGATTTGTGCCTGATTTTTCCACTCTTGTGAAGCCTTTAACAATGATGTTGAAGAAGAGTCTTGCATTCAAATGGACAACAGAAGGAAAAGAGAGTTTTGAGGCCATCAAGCATGCAATATCACAAGCTCCAACTCTTATCAACCCAGACTTTTCAAAGGACTTCATGTTGTATGCTTTTGGAGGATCAGACACAATCTCAGCTATCTTGGTACAGCTGAATAGAGAAGGTTCAGAACAGCCCATAGCATTCTTCAGTCAAATCCTGGAAGATTATGAAGTAAAGTATTCTTTCATTGAAAAGCATGTCCTTGCTGTCATTAGGAGTTTGAAGAAGTTCAGACACTTGGTCTCGAACAATAAGATTCAATTGCTAGTGTCTCATGCTGGTGTCAAGGATTTTCTCCTAAACAAGGATTTGAATGAGAAGAGAGCAGGTTGGATCACTCGTGTAATGGAGTATGATATTGAAATCAAAGTGACCAAGCTGGTTCATGGAAAAGGTTTGTGTGAGCAGCTCGCTTCCAAACAACAAGATGAGTCAAAGATGAAGAAGAGGTTGTCCTACTACTAAAAAATGATCAAGAACAACCAGCTAATGATGCACCCATTCCATGTTGGACTCAAGACTTGGTGCATTATCTCCAAATAGGTTTGTGCCCTCTAGAAATGAGCAAAGTAAAGAGAAGATACTTTAGATTACAAGCCATTCCATATGTGCTTATTGATGGTGTTTTGTTCAAGAAGGACATCAATGGTGTTCTATTGAGATGCATTGGAACATGTCAAGTTGAGAAGATATTACATGAGTTCCATGATGGGGAAGCAGGAGGCCACTTTTCTCCATGAGTAACAGCTCTCAAAATCATGAAGGTTGGTTACTATTGGCCTACGGTGTTTAGTGATTGCTACTCATGGATCAAGAAATGCAAGAAATGTGCATTCTTCACAGGGAAAGAAAGGTTAGCAGCCCTGCCCCTTCATCCAATTTCAGTAGATCATCCATTCATGCAATGGGGATTGGACTTCATTGGAGTGATCAATCCAAATTCAAGTCAAGGCCACAAGTGGATACTTACGGCAACAGACTATTTCACCAAGTGGACTGAAGCAGTGGCACTTAAGGAGGCAAATGAATCCAACATCTTGGATTTCTATGAAGGGATAGTCACAAGGTTTGGTGTCCCTGCCACTATCATATCAGATAATGCATTGGCATTTCTTGGCACAAAAATCACTGAATGGGCTGTCAAGAATGGTGTATACCTCAGCACTTCATCAAACTATTACCCTCAGGGTAATGGCCAAGCAGAGTCTACAAACAAGAACCTACTAAGAATCATCAGAAGGACTCTTGATGAGAATCAGAGAACTTGGCACACAAAGCTCAAATCAGCTCTATGGGCTGATAGGATCACACCCAAGAGGTCTACAGGAAGCTCTCCATTCAAGCTTGTATATGGAAAAGAAGCAGTTCTACCTATATCACTTGAGTTGCCAGCATTGGAACTCATGAAACAGTTGGAACTAGCTGAGTTTGAGCCTATGGAAATCAGGTATGCAGAGCTGATGGAATTAGAAGAAGCAAGAGAACATGCAGTGCAGACCATGGAGAAGGATCAAGCATTGATCAAGAAGAGCTTTGACAAGAAAGCTAAAGCCAGGACATTCCAAGTTGGAGACTTGGTACTGAAGTGGGATGTTGATCGTGCAAAGCCAGGAAAGCATTCCAAGTTTGATGCCATATGGAGTGGCCCATACATGATCACTGAATGCAAAGGTAGCAATGCCTTCCAGCTGGCTAAGTTGGATGGTGAAGAATTGCAGATTCCAGTCAATGGAATCTATCTCAAACATTGCTACTAGAAGGAGAATTTCTCACCCTTGTACATATTAGTCTAGGATTTCCAATTCCTCCAAGTGCTTGTGCACATTGTTGTTGTTGTTTAGAATAGGTTTCATTTCCCTAAGTGTTGGTGCACATGCTCTATTGCTTCTAGTATATGCTTTGTATACAGTTCATCAAGCTTCAGGAAAGGGGACTGCTGCAGTAGAAAGCTCATGGTTCCATGCAATAGTTGTAAAGTTCAGATTTAAACAAATGCAGAGCAACTAAAATCAGATGTTGAGGCAGCATTCATAGTACTCATCATTCAGCCCCATGGATCACAGTTGCAGGAATGGGTGAGATCTGGTTTTCAAGCAATTTTCTACTCTCACAAATCTTATTTTCAAGATTCTCTTATCAAATTGAGAGTGCAAGTAGTGGAGGGCAGTCCAGGTTCAGAAGAAGTGTTTCAATGACTCAAGGATGTATTTTTTCAGGTTCCAGATCAGATTTTAGATTATCAAGTAGACTCCATGCCCAATGGATTGCTACAGGAAACTGACCATACTTCATCTGACAGGTAGATAACCCCGCTGAGTCACCAAAAATATTATCCTAAATTCACCCCTCAAGGTAATTTTGGATAACTTGCATCATTTCTTCAGGCTTGAGCAAGTTGAATTGGTCTAAGGCCCAAAAAATCAGGTTTTGGAGGTCCCTTTGGCTCTTTCTCTAACTTCCCATGTCCAAGAAAAAATCCAAGGAGTTAGAAAAATTGCAAAAAATCTAAAAAAAAATGGCTTATTTTAGTGTATTGGCAAAATCAGGTATTTTTGTCCCAGGCCACACAGGCGGGACATACCTAGGACATCGGGACCAAATTCGGGCCTGAAATGGCCACTAAGGAAGACAAATCAGCAAATGGGAAAAAATTGGATTTTTCCCAGGCCGCATAGGACGTGAGGGACAGTTGGGACCAAAAACCATCGAAAGCCGAAAATGGCCGCAAAAGTGGGAATCGAAAAATCAGGTATTTTTGGTCCTAGGTGGTCTGCAAGGACATCAGGACATTGTTCGGGACCCAAAAACCAAAATGGCCACACCAAAGAAAATCAGAAAATTCGGGTTTTTTGGTCCCAGGCTACACTCAGGATAGTTGAGACACTGGGATGTGCAGGCTCCAAAAGGCTGAAATAGCCGACTACAAAGGAGATGCGGCAAATGCGAAGTTCAACAGCCCTCACGGCCCAGTCAACGTTGGGACAAGCGGGACAAAAAAGACTTTCTGATTTCACCAAATGGGTCAAGTGTGATGCGGGTGAAAGTCAGAGGTTTTTGGCCCAAGTGCACAAGAGACATCCGGGACACCAAGACCCGAAATAGCCGATATAGCCGCATGCAAAGGAAAACAGTGCAAACCAGACCCCAAACTTCAAACGGCCATAACTTTTGACCCCGAGCTCTGATTTTCACAAAATTTGACTTTCTGGAATGAGCACGATGTCCTCTACACCACAAAAACTAGATTTATTAATTTTAATGAGGGTAGATATATGAAAATAAAGGAAACATATTCAGCTCTAGTAAATTAAATGCTCAGTCCCGTTAAATGACAGAAATGCCTGGCAGACCCAAAATAGCTGCCCACACTCAGAAGGCCATAACTTTTGCATTTCTCAATGAAAATGCACAAAATTGGTACCATTGGAATCATGGTTTCAAGCCCAATGCACAAAAATCATGAAATTAGAATTTGATGAGGAATATGATGGTGATTTTGTAGAAAACGTGGCCAGGTTCAGAACAATGGTTTTATTTGGTAGTTGGGATGCATTCAATGAAGCATGGGCTGACATTTTTCACTGCTGCAAGTTATGGGACAGTATGGGGAGCCTTTTGCAAGAAACATAACATCATTTCACTCCATTTACTACCTCTTGCAAGTGGTTGAAGGACAGATTTCAGGATTTTCATTTTCCCTCTCTCTCTCTCTTCTCAAATTCTATAAATTAGAGTGTTGGGCTCATTGTAAAGGGGAGATAGTTTTTGAGTAGCAAAACTCTGTCAAATTTGTTTTGTGAAGCCAATGTGTTATAGGCCCTTGTAGTGGACTCCTTGCATGGTGATCCAGGCCCTTATCTTGTAATAGATTGAATTGTGCATATCAATGAAGCAATAGATACAAGTTTGTGGATGTATCTTCCCCTGTTGTGTTTGTTTGCATTCCTCTTGCCCCATCAATCTCATTGCATATATATTGTGTCTATCTTATACTATTGCAGGGATTCATTATCATTGTGCATGTATGAAATATTGTTGTGAATGCATTTGCTAGATTGTGGAGAACTGTTATCACCCCTTCTAGTATGCACTTTGCTTCTATTTTTCACACATTGGAAGACTATTCTCACACTCTCCTTTTCTGGTGTATCACCACTTTAGTGTAGGCTTTGTTTTCATGCACTCTCTCTCCCTGGTCCCTTGGAAAGTTAGATTAGGATTAGATAGTTTTTCCTGCATTAGAGTAGATTGTGGCAGGTAGTTTAGGAGCAAGAACCAACTTTCTCTGGAGGTCTATCTCAAGTAGCAAGTCCCACAACTTGGAGATAGTACCCATGTTATCCAATCACACTGTGGAGAAGGGAAACATTTACCTCATGGATATTTTTTCATCATTCAGAGATAAAGAAAAAGATTGGTACAATAGTTTGGCTCCACAATCCATTTCTTCACTGGATCAGCTGGGAGAAAAACTACACAACTAGTTCAAGGAGGATACATATTTTATTTATCTCATGGAAAACCTCATAAAAATACAAGGGAATCCAATAGATTTTATCTTTGATTTTAACATCAGATTCACAAGAACCTAGCTCAAAATTCCTCAAGAATTTAGACCCTCATAAGGTATGACACTCTTGTATTATTTGAGGGCCTTTGATTCTGATTTGGCTATATTGATTCAAACTTTAGGAGGCAGTACTCTTCCTTGGAATTTTGTAATTGCATTATAAGATAAGAATATGCTGATTCAAGATGAAAAAATTAAATCCATCCCCATTTCTCCCATTATTCCCTCACCTTGTAAATAATCTCTATCAAACAACATGATTAATTAGCAAATCTTTTCTTATGTCTCATCTCCAACTAGTCTCACCATGTATGATGATTGTACAACAATAAAAATAATGGTATAATTCTGATTGGGAGGATGAGATTATGTAAAATGTACAAATGAGGGCATCTACTTGAAAGAGAGGTCAATTAGACTCAAAAGATATGGATCAGAAGGAGAGAAGTTGTTTGTAGAAGAAAAATAGAGTTCAAACTAGATTAAAAATAGTTTCCACCTTGAGTTAGGTATGCATGATGATACCATTTGTGGGGATGAGCTTAAAGACTATTGTAAAATCACCAAAATCAACCCATTGGTTCCTAAAGCCATATGTCCAATCAAATACTTAGCTAGTTTGGAGCCAAAAATAGAGTTGTCACCAATTATGCTTATTTCAAAGAATGAAGAAGATCTTGAAAGCATCAAAGGTCAGTTTTCATAACTGCAACCAAATGCAGAGAAACTTTAGGAGGTATTGACTTTCTTTCTAGCTGATACTTTTAGGAAATGGGCATGGAATTCAATTTCAGGGAAGTTTTCAACTCTCATTAAAGGCCATGTTCATTTCCAAACTAATCACATGGAAGCATTTTGTAAGGAAAGGAAGCTACTTTTCCCATCCTATATTAGGTTTTTTATCTCCTTTTACCTTTGGTTAGAGTAGGGTAGTTTAAGTTGTTTATTGAAAAATAAGTGTTTTTCACTCTCTACATGTTTCATTTGAGACATGTAGGAGCTTATTTTATTCATAATATTTGGATTCACTTGTAGTCATATGCAGATCATCTTAGAGTTAGTTTCATGGTGGAAATCAGATAGTTGGAGCATTTCCTAAGTATTATTTTTGGCTCCACATATCAACTTCATTCCAATGCCAAGTCTTGTGGATTCAGAAGATAGTTTTTCAAGGTGAGATCAAATTTCTCGAGGTTTTTCCCGAATCCATTAAAAATGCATGCTTCAAGGAAGATGGTCTTCATCATCTATCAGGAAGATGTTCCTTGGAGGTCACCAAAATATTTTCCAAAATTACACCCCATGTAATTTTGAACAACCCATCAAAAGGATATAACCATTTTTCATGCCCTATAAAATCCATGGGATATTAGTTCAGTCTACCACAGAATGTAGGAATTTAATGTTCAGTGGGTTTTCTCAATCTTACGGAACTAAGGAATGAGCAACATGGAAACCTAGGTGGATTTGATGAAATTCAGTATTTTGCGGAATCTTCTAAAATATTTTGTAACACTAAGGAAGTAAGTCCCCAATAAGCCAAGGTCAAACAATTTACCATAGATTTGATTATCTGTAGGGGAATCAAGGAAATTGAATAATTTCAAAATGGAAAAACACTATATTTTTTATCCAAAAGTTCACTAAATTGTAATGGAGAAAACTCGTGGAATGAAGGATAATATCTGTAAGCTCAAAATCTGCAGATCAAGGAGTTATACCCTCGCAGGAGGAGTGAAGTACTTCTGCTCATCAAGTCTTAAATTGGGAGCATCCATGCTTGTACTATAAGAAACCTTTGTAAGATTTCATGGTGCCCACACTTATTCAATACACTTTCAGAGGGGAGGTATTCCATCTTAGTGGTCCTTTCTCCCCTCTCTTCCTGCTCTTTCTCCATTCTATGAATTGTATAAATAAAAGTACTTGTACACTTTGTATGGGTTCTTCTCCCTATTTCCTTTCATATCATAATTTCGATCTCTTCTCTGTGAAACTCAAAACTTCATGTTTTTGACCTATGTAACTTGCAAATGGTGATTGTATTTCCTTGTTTCTATATATAAGTCGCTAAAGATTGATTAATGAAAGTTTGGTTTAGCTCTTTCCTTTGAATACATTGTGTTTTTTGAATAATTTACCCTCTTGAATTTTCATGTTCTTTCATTTATTTGCATTTGAATTGTGTGCATTTTCACAATCCTAGCATTCTAGATTTACATTTGTGTCATTTGGATTTGGGAAAGTTCCACCTTCTTTTGGGTTCTATCACCACCCCCTTAGCTTAATTTTTTCCTTTCTTGCATCTCTTTGTCCTTAGTCCCTTAGAATTTTTATTGTAGGAATTAGTAGTGCTATAAGTGGATTGTGTTATGTGGGTTTTCCAAATCCACGAATAAGAAATTTGGTCTTCTCTGGAGGTTTGTCTCAAGTTGCAAGTATCGCACTTGGAGACAATCCCATGTTTCCTCAAAATCCTAAATCTTATTGATCAAGGGCATGGATCCATTTTGAGTGCCAACAATACTCATCTCATACATCGACATACATAGTTCATTATAGAAAATTTCAAATTTCCAATTACATTCTACGAATCATGAAAGAAATCTATATTTCTAGTAATAACCACAACATCAACTACTCAATTGCTATAATAAAGAACACACTTATAGTAAATCTAAAAATTATGTAATCTCATCTAGTTCCTATAAGGTTAGCATAATATAATCAAGGAAACCATAATGATTAAACTAGTATATCCTTATAATTGGCTTGATTATAGACCAAAAAATGTCATAAGAAAATAAGCATTACAAGGAATATGGTGTTTCGTTTCTAAACTTGATACATCCTAATGAATTATATGGATTTGGAACTACAATGATTAATGAGATGGGATAACTATTAACTGCACAATATATTCCAAGAGTGATTTTCTTACCCCATTAGAAGTAAAGTTCATAACTATCTTAATCATCCATAATCGTGCAAACAATGGGATTGTGGTACTAGTATTATTTTAGTCTATTCAGTGCATCCTTAGTGAAACTATTTGTTTTGGATTAGAAACAGTTTAATTCACGTTGTATTAAAATGTTTGAATTTTCTTCATTGATCTTTGGATGTTTATTTTTTAGGTCATGAAATCATGGGCATGACATTTGGTATAAGAAATCAGTTTCAACACCGTGCACTCTAGGAAGTAAACAAAATTTATTTAATAAGTTTGGATTGGTTTAATTTATTATTCAAAGAAAACATTTCCACTAAACTTATTTACTTTCATCCTATGTTGGCCAAATTCCATAATGAGGCTCTGGATGCCACACATCTAAAACATCTACTTTGGAGTGTTGTTCCTACTCATAGGATGTGATTCGTGATTGATTATAAGATTATATGAGAACATTTGAGAAATGGAACCACCAATGGTGAGTGTAATGTAATTTTTCCTTCAAAACACTTAAATTTATAACACTTTTCAAAAGAGAATTTAAAAAAAAAACATGCAAAACACTTTCCAGACTCTCGTGATGGAGATGTTGAGGTTTGATCATGTTCTCTATCGGCATGGGATGTCACGTCAACCATTAAACCAAAGATATATGATCATTTGATCATATAATGACATAATTCTATTAGCCTGTTGGTTGTTTTGTTATTTGGGATAGTTGCTAAAAAACTAAAAAAAATTGGTTTGGACCCACAGATTAGAGGTTTTTGGTGAGAAATTGAGATCCATCGCTACATACCATTAGAATTTTGCCATGAAATTCAATATCATCTGTTAGTTTTGAGAAAATTGATTTGGGAGATAGTTTTTTTAGCATGTTTTATGGGAATTTGGTCATTCTACATCAAGGATAAACTATCACAATCATGATCATCGACTCTGGAAAGGAGGTCACAATTTGAGCCCTAGTTGTCAAAATTGTGTTATGTTAATTACATTGAATTCTTCATATATATGAGAATGGGATAGATTTTATTGAATGGGTTTTTGACTAATGAATGTTTTTTTTAACCCCTTTTCATAGCCACTTTAGCCAGGATTGTTGAAATGTAATAGTTAAATTATTAATATCTGGCTCCATATAAGTGCTTCCAGTTTGAGATCTACTTGTCAGTTTCAGGTTCTGAATGTCTCGTTGGACTCTATGTATATTAGAGAATATGATAGATTTGTTCAATTTTTCATTTGGGTACTTGGAAATCATTTTGGAATCCCTTTTTATAGCCATTGGGATAGATCTTGCAATGGGGAAACTAGGCCCTATTGACTTGTTTGACATTTTGAGACACTCTTGGTGGGTGCAAACCTATTCTAAGGTTGTAAACATGTTGTGTTACTCATATTCTTGGTTGAATAATGTGACCCAAATGAGTTAGATTCTAAGAAGAATTTTTGTATGTTAGCTGATTTGGTTTGGTTTTTTCATTTTGGACACCGTAAGGAGTCTTGGTGTTGGTATTGGAAACGATCGATGACCTTGATAAAATAATGTAAATTTTGTTTCGTAGAGCCTAGGGGAATTATTTATATTCAGTATTTTATTATTTATCTCCTAGTTTACTCATTATCTATGGAACACTCACTTCTAGAGTTAAAACACCTCCTTTTGACCTAGCAAAACCCATTTTAATTAGGTGCGAAACAAATATTTGTGTTATGTTTTAGTGCAATCTATTATTTTCAATGGTTTTATATGGCTTTAAATTCTCATAATATGAGTTATAGATTTTTTATTTCTTAATACTTTATTAATTTGAGCTTTTTTTCCAACCCACATTGAAAGAAAAATTGTAAAGAAACATCAAAACCTGGCAATTTCCTCTTACAGATAGTATGGATAAAACGAGTATACCATAGTGTAGAATATTTTTACCAACCCTCCTAAATTTTTACCAATCAAGAGATGATATGGAAGAAATGGTTTAGGTATCTACTGATAGTGTGATTTTATACAGGGGTTATTTCATAGCTATTTTCTACTTAGTAGAAAATGAGAATCCCTTGAACTACTAGAAGAAAAAATTTGGCTCTACAATCAAAAAAAAAATTGAAACCCTTGATATGACTTATGGAGATTACTTGGATACTTTAGTAATGATTCTAGTCATTTAGAACCATTCTTGAGCTTAGAAATTTCATATATGTATATTTGTCTCTTGTTATATTTTGTCATTTTGGATGTTGCAATGTAACTTGGTTGGACATAGTTACTTTTTAGAAGTTAGGTTTGTGAAAATTAATAATCTTGAATTGGTAAGAAAACTGTTAAATAGTTAGGTTCTCAATACTTGATGATTAAATATGAGAATCATGGAATGATTCCCTCTCTCTACAGGAAAAATAATTTTTTTAATATAACATGGCATTCTCTCTCGTTTCTTCATAGGATTCAAATATTATATTAATTTTCTCTCATGATGGGGCAAGATTCCATGAAAACATGGGTATTTATCCATGACATTTTAAGGTGGTGAGATTCTAAGAAAAAGGGATTAAATAACTAAAGAAACCACTAGAGTTATATATGTAAGAGTATTTATAACTTGTATCTTATAACTACGAATAAAATTTGGATAACTATATGTATTTGGGATGTTATTGTCATTACCCATAGTATCTAGATCAGATGAGATATTAATGTATTGAATCAATTGAAATGTATGATTTTTGTTATTCAGATGGGGTTATCTTCTTCTAATCTCGATTACACACTAAGTCTTGCTCATGTGAAGTTGACTTATGCATTTGTCTTATTTCTCTTCATACAAAAAGTGAAAGTAATGTGCATGATAAAATGTTGCATCATTTGACAATTTAGATATTCTTTTGGTTACTTGATTCTTAGAAGACTCTTGTATAAGATTTTTATCACCTTGGAAGATTCCGTTAATTTTTTATTAAATAATTTTTTCAACTCTACATTACAAAAGATAAAAGTGACAATTATCTAATCCTCCATGTAAACACAAAATTTTGGTTCACTAGCCCCCCATTTCATGTTCACTCGCCCCTTTGTTGTCATTGTGCACACTAGCACCCATGTTCCTATTCAAAATCCCATTTTCCTCCTAAATCAAATTTATTTCCCTTAGTTTATATTTTCCTATCTTAAATCTATCTCACCACTTTGATCCCATACCATCATTAATAGTTTCCATTATCACACTTCCCCTTATGCAATCTAATTACGCTTATCACCCATAATCATATTAGTCATCCCTAAACACATTTATTACCTTATTTACATCCAAAAATATCTCATTTATCCTTTCTACACTCACCACCTACCCCCATTTAATATTTCCAACCACCTGTGTCTTTATTAAATGCACTTCCACCCCATCGAACCACTATTTCTCATCCCTATGCAACTCAATGTCTCTTCCAACTCGTCAAATTAACTTTTAGCACAAACCGCAACCTAATTGGGCCTCATCTCTCGATTTTTACATCATCCACATAAGTAAGATCAATGAATCCTCACAATTGATGGTGACCCTATCCAGTGTTTGTAACCCTATATATAAACCATCACCTCCTTCCCAAGAGGATGAAAATCTTGAGATCCAACCTCTAGAAAAATTTTGTAGGTTTTTTTCCTTCGCGTGAGCTTCCACTAACCTCTTGAAGACACTTTGGATCCTTTTTCTACCATTTTGGAATATTTTGATCTTAGATATTGTTGGAAGACTTATCTTGTTTTCATCACTTCTTCATCAGCCATTTACAGGTACATTCATCATTTTGGAGCTCTATAATCACATCAGTCAGATTTTTTTTCTTCAGATAGCTCGTTTGGCATCCATCAATCCTCACCAAGGCCTAATTCATCCTTAGTCACCTTTGATTATTCTCGATCATTTTCAACCCAATCTGTATCAGTTGTTTTCCTACATCATGTCCCTTTTGCTATCAGTCTCTCTATCTTTACAACACCCAGATACTTCAATCTTTATGATCTTCCTGACATACATTCCAGGACCTCACTTTTCTGTTACAGTCATCATCAACTTCCTCTAGTCTCCATCAACCTCTATGTGATTGCATTCTTTTTCTTAATTTATCATTGTATGTATTATCTTATCTCTATTTTAACATATCTCTAAACATTTCTGTTTTGCTTATATTTTGTATGTTATCCATTCCTTCTTTTCAATAAGTTATTTAAATAAGTGGGATTACATCCTTCCTAGGAACTTCATCACTTCTCGGTACTAGCTTTGGTCATACATCCCATCATACAAATCCACTAATCTTGTCTTGTGTAGTTATCCTTTATGTTTTGTAGGTCATCAAGATTGTTGCAGAAAGGATTCATGTTCCTGTTTTCCATAACCATCACTAGCAAACATTGGAGGTAGCTTTAAACCCTCCCATCTTTAGATTTTCTTGTTTTCTAGCATGTTATTTCATTAGCTTGGAGTAGGAGAAAAAAAAATTCAAACATTCTAGCACGCACAGTGGGACCTACTCTTTTGGTAAGTTTTTTATTCATTTCCAATTCTTATTCTATATTTTATTTTCCTCTTTCCACTAACTCTGTAGGTTAGAGTTATTCACTTGTGTGTTTGGGGGTTTGCTTGCTTGTTCAGAAACATGTATGTAATTTGGTAAAAGGAAATCATATCCAGGCATTCCTCTTTTGATTTTTTTCCATTTCTTGCATAATTCTTCCCTTCCTTTACTTTCTTGTCTTCATCGAACGTCATATTTGGGTTTGGATCTAAAACAAACTTTTTGTCATATTCTTGATCACATAGCTTAATTAGGTGGCAACACTTTGCATTCACATTTTCTTCACACACATCCAAAACACATGCACAATCTACACATCTAAACAAATTCTACCCAAGTGGAGCTATTGGGATTTCATCACCTAGTAAGGAATATGCCACGATGTTCTAACTGTGTAATACATTTCTTGACTATTGGTATATAGGCTAAGCGCCCAACACCCTTATCGATGTTGTGTGTGAATTGTGTGGGTATACTCGTATATCAGGCCATGTACCAATATTCATCACTGATTTAAACCTCACGTACCTTCGGGTATATCGAAGACTCCATCCTTAAACACACCTGAAACCATCCATAGAATGGCCATTTCTCTATGTTCCCTTTGAACCTCTTCCCTCTTCACATTCTATAAATAAGAAATATAAACAAAATTTTGTTTCTTGACTTGCGTGTTACATTAATAGTTTGCATAGTATTGTTCTTGCTTATTTCATTCTTGTTGTTACTCACTCACAAGCTAAGTGAATGGAACAATAAACTACTTCTAATGACATCCCCATCTCAACTAACCCCTCACAACAAAAATCTTCACTCACTCTTGTTTCTTCTACACCTTTAATGACCTCATCTTTTTCCTCCCTATCAACTATTCCTATAGTTCCTCCTCATGGGCCCCATGTGGTTCAAAGAAATCCCCATATCGAGACCAATCCATTTGTCTACCACATTGGAAATTTTGTGTTAGTATTTTCAGTGATGTCAATTCTATTAATGGAAAAGGGTTTCATGAGGTCATACGAGTCTCCACCAGGTGTTATTCAATGTCAAACATGAAGGTTGATTGGTAGTGTCATGTTTGGTGATGGTCTATGAGGTCCTAGAGCATGATTTAGCTTGCATGGTCATAGTATGAGTTCTCTCAAGGTGTTTTAAGGTTACCATGAGGTCAAGCATGGTCCATATGGTGTGTAAAGAGTGTCTAAGAGTCTATATGAGGTCAATGTGGCCAGTTCATGGTTTTTCATGGAGTGAATCAGTCATTCTAGGCATATTCCTAGTCATAGATCATGCAATATGGTATGGTGACTTGATATTTGGAGTTGATCAGTCATGGTGAATCATCGTAGCATATGGTGATGAATTATATGACATGTATGATGAGTTATAGGTTATTACTCATATGTTTGGTGGTGTTTCATAGTCCTTGGGAAGAAAGCAGGTGAAGACAAGGTAGGATTGCATAGGTAATTCGTTATGGATTGATAATTTCAAGAATATTTGAGCATGGTGATGAGTATGCATAGTTAGAAGATGTTTTCATGACACTTTACAACAAGTTTCAGGTCAAAGTGAAGAAGAAATGGTAAGTTATGTCATTTTTAGTAAAATTGTGTTTGCAAAGGTGAAGATTTGTGCTAAAAGTTGACCTTCTGATGATCATTGTGGATTGTGTGATTTTCATTGGACCCTGAGGATTTTTGAGTTGATTTTCCATTGAGTTAAGACAATTTTACAAAAATAATCAGGAAGTTTCGTCGACATACTTTTATGAACAAATTTTAAGAAGATAAGTTAGTTCAAACCCCTTCTAAAACCCTAGGAACAGAGTGACTTAGAAGATCTAATTGGTTTGGCATACAAATGACCTAGAAATGAAAATATTATGATTTGGGATTGTAGATAATTCATAAAATATCTGGTGGTTTGGTCTTCTAGCTATTTGGGAAGAGAGAGAAAAACCCTGATTTTTTGGGTTTTTACAGTTTCAGGGCTAAGATTGTGGTTCCAGGATGAAAACCAAAGTGGTCCAAAATCCTTGGGAGATTATATAATTATACATGAAAATTTTCAAGTAGGTACAATGGATAAAATGGAATATACAGATTCTCAAATTCAACTTGTCGATTTTGGCCTTAAGTGCTAAAATGGCAATCTCTTGGTTTGAGGTGAGTTTGATGAAATTTCTTAATGGAGATCATTTTTTTAGTAATTAAAATTTGTTAGACACCTTATATGATGTGTTTAAGTGTTTTTTTTTATTTTAAGATGTGTTTTTCAATTGAGTACCTATTTTCCTTCTAAGCATTAGTTGGCTTCTCAAGAAGGTGTGAAGGAACAAGTGTGTTGGGTAAGATTTCTCCATGTGATCTATGCATGTTAATGTTTGTAAATGTTGGTAAAAGTGTCCTTGAAGTGTTCCAGGTGGTTTCTAAGCTTAGAAGTTGATTTGGAGTTATTTTTGCATGTTCCTCTCAAGACTGGTTCTTGAGTCCTTAGAGCCTGAAAGAGAAATTTTTGATATTGGCTTGGTTGAAAGCCTTCCACTATGAGTTGGAAGATAACGTAAGATGATATGGAAACTATATTCAGATAAATTTCCAATGATATATGGTTTGTGTCTTGATAATATTTTTGGTGCATGAACCAGATCAGTTTTTAAGACCTAATTATGGGGTCTTAGATCCAGTCTAGAGAAGTTATAGAGTATGAGCTATTTGAAGGTCTTCCACTTCGAGTTAGATGAAAAAGTGAGTTTTTCTGAAAATTAGGCTCAGATACCTTTCCAATGGAATATTTCATGATTCTTCATGATGATTTTTGCTATGTCAATTTGGTCTCTCTTCAGGAATGAAATTATGGGCCTTGAAGACCTAATGGGGTTTGGATGCTTCTTGGTGAGTTTGATGATGGAGATGGATGTTTCATTGCTTCTTGAGGTTGTTGATTATGTTGAGGACCTATGTATGACTTTTTTGGAGCTGATGGAGTCTTTAAAAAGTTGTTTGAAGACCATGTATCTATTAGAGGATTCTCTAGTGCTTAGAGACATTGTTTTGAGCTTATGTGTGCATCTTGGTGTTTGTTCAAGATGATTTGACCCTTTCCAACCCTTGTGGTCCTTTCTAGATGTTTTATATGATGTTATTAATCTATTTCTAAGTTTTTTGACTGACCTACTTGGTCATGGCCGACCCAGGTGTTTTTTGGAGTTGAGATTGTTACATAAGCATGTTTTAGTGGTCATTTGTGACTAGTTGTTGGCATAGTGAAAAAGTGCTAACTAGAGGGAATAGTTTGGAGCTTGAAGGAGGTATTAGTGACCATCATTATGAAGATAATTTAATTATGTAACATTCCATATTTATGGTAGGTAATGGCAAGATAGGACATGTATGAGATCAGCTAGAAGGAGAGGAATATTTTGAGTAAAGAAGAATCATGTGTATTGGGTCATTTGTGAGTAGTTGATCCTATGGGATTATGAATAACTGAGGAATATTGAAGACCAGATGTGTAAGGAAAATTGATATATTCTTCTCTTCAAGGAGAGAGATTGAAAACTTTTGGAGAGATCTTGTTTGGATGAGGGCTTGGTGTGTTTGGAGTTGAACTTGGATCACCATCAGCTGTGTGAGCAGCATATTTTATGTGATCATTCATTTTCAAAATTTCTTATGATGAATCATATTCATATGATTCCTTTGTTGTGATTCATATCAACATGGGCTTAGGGGCTGGTGTTCCTTGTGAGGTTGGTGCCTCACTAAACAAATCTTGTAGGATGTGTAATATTCTTACAAGTCCTTGCTTTGAGTAATATAAGCAATGGTTTTCATTGGGTTTTCTTCCCCATAAGGTTTTCCCACTTACATATGGTCTCTATGTTTTCTCTCTCTTATTTTTTGCTCTTGTGAATGTTTAATGCACATCTAATAAGCTCACATATGGTTATGAATGATGAATGGTTAAATGAATTTTGAAATCTTGTCATGGTAAAAGAAGTTAAAATTTTTGTAGGACTGATTTTCCCTACCTCTTAGTCCATTTTTCTTCCAACATAACATCACTATGTCCCTTCTAGACCAGCCACACCTCCTTCTACAACTTCCTTGGGATCACTTGGACCCCCTACTATCCCTCATGGATGCTTATAATTTCAAGAACTCCTCGATGCTAACCTCATCTCCCTCCATGACTATTTAGTTTGAAAATCCACAAACATACCTATTGATGGACCCCCTATTCAAAAATTTGCATTATCCCAAAATGAACATGTCCCTCATGAATCCTCTATCATGGTTCCCAGACCCAATGGTTCCTATCCCACCTAATCTACCATGTATCAATACCATTATGACCATCCCTATACCCTCCATTCATATTTCCTCCTCATCTACTATTATCATAAACACTCCCTCCCAAATTCTTCAAGACTCCAACATACCTCCATACCACTAACAACACTTTCAAATCTCGGTGCCTCTTTTAACATCCCATCCAAATTTTGCTATCTCACAACCTCCCCCTTCAGATTTGACTCAAACTAACCAACCTCCACTCTGAAGCATCTTCTAGCATACGTTTTCCAATCAACCCCTTCAAACATCCCAACCACCTCATGCACATACCCAAACTCATCCAACACAAATCCAATCCAATCCCCCTATCACTCAACAACAACCTTCACAATCTTACCCATCCAACTACATCCCTTTACAACATCCTACTTCGCAACCCACCCAATCACAAACCTTTAATTATGTTCCTTCCTATCAACCACCCCCACAAACTCCCAATTATGCCCAACATTATCAATCTTACTCACAACCTAATCCATCTACTTCCTACAATCCACAACAACATCAATCAGGTCCCCATCCTCATACATCAAATGATCCTATGCAAGCCTTGTTGAGTATAATGGCTAACTTAGAGGCCACTACCTTGGGCCCCAAAAGTACATTTACTTATGAGAAAATATGTAATGAACCCATCAATCCATCCATTGCCTATTAAGCCATATCCTCCACATTGGGAGCTTCCAAAATTCTCTAAATTCCATAGCAAAAGAATATCCCCAACAACATCTTCATGCCTTTAGGCACTCATGTTACCTTATCACACATGATCAAGATCTTATGCTCCATACCTTTCCCATGTCATTGGTCAAGCCCGCTCTAGACTAGTATAATGGCATCCCTCAACATTCCCTCTTTTCCTTCACACAACTTGCACAAATTTTCCTAGAACACTTCTCCATCAACATAGCATGTAAGATAACCATCACTGACCTTTATGCCATCAAACAGTTTGAGGAAGAATCAATTTTTGATTTCATTGCTAGGTGGATTGGAATTATTAACAAATTATCTTTCTCACTACCTCAAACAAAATTGATTGAGATCTTTTCTAGATCATGTGCCAAACACATTTCATCTACCCTTCAAATTCAGTCCTTCCAAACCTTTGAGGAATATTTTACTATGGCTCACAAGTTAGAACTACGTGCCCTTGAGCAAGGCCATGTTAAACTTTCTCTAATAAACCCAAGACTGAATTCACAAAACCATTCACCCACAATGAAAAATCCAAGAATGTGGAAAATTCTATTGTCATCAAAACTTCCTCCCAATCCACATCTCATACCGAGCCTCTGCAAAGAGCACCTTGACCATCCCCCAACTATACTCCTCTTGGTGAATCATACATCTCCATCTTTGACAAGCTCATGGTCATACACCTTATCCAACTTCCTCCCATCCACCTTGTTGATGACTCACATCCTAAACCCACATGGTATCATGAGGATCATTACTACAAATATCATCAAGTCCATGGCCATGACATTGAGAAATGTTGTACCTTTAAGGATTTAGTGCAATGGCTTATTGATCATGGGGACCTCCAACTAGACAATCCAAATGCTCCCCCTAATCAACCATTGGATGTTTTCAAACAACCATTTCTGAATCATCCACCAAGAAACCAAGCCAACCCTCCCACATCTCAAGCACCTGATGCCCATGCAATCAACACCTTAAGTCAGGATTCAACATCTACACCCACATCTACTTCTACACCTACATCCACATCCACATCTACACCCACATCTACATCTACATCTATATCTACATCTATACCCTCATCGGCACCCACATATACATCTACATACCACATATCTACATCCACATCTACATCTACATCTCATCATCTCTTGAAACCTCTACTAAATCCACATCCACATCTCCCCTTGAAATTACCAAATGGACATCTCCCCTCATTTTGTCACATAAGTAATGTCTCAATCCCATCCTTACCTCCAACAAATACAACAACTCCTATATCAACACTTCTAAATTCCACAAAATCCACAAGCCCTTCTGATTCTACCAATGGTGCTACTCAAGAATCATCCCCATCCTCAACCATCACATCTACAACACAACCCACGTCCAAACCATCTGATCCCACTTCTAAAGATGGACTCCACTGTTGAAATCATTGTTATCCCTGCCAAGGGAAAAACTTCACAACAAACATCTAAGAACCTTGGCACCCCCATCCAAAAATATCTTACTCATCTGCACAAGAACTTAGAGCTTCCCCCTCCAAATCCCCATCAACCCAAACAACCCAATACCCAACCATCCATCTTAGGACCTTGACCATCCATTTTGGGACCACATCCTCCATCTAAATCTCCCATCACCACCAAATCTGAACCAAAATCATCTACTCCTATTTCCAAATCTAAATCTAATTCTAAGGTCCCTAAAATATCCAATAAGAATAAGGCACCTCTTTTTCCTTCACCTTCCCCTCCTAAATCAAATCAATCCAAAATCCATGAAACTTTGTCTCCCACAACCCCTATTGGGTCTTACTAAAAAATTCTCCATCAACTTATCCAAACATCCTCAATTATTCTTCCCCCCATCAAGTCCTTTGACTCACGTGGGTGGAAGCCCATGTGGTTTGATTACAATGTCATATGTGCCTATCATCGTGTCCCTGGGCATGACACAGAGCACTGCAAGGCTCTCCAAATACTTATCAACAACCTCATACAAGAGGATGATCTTCTCATCAAAGAAGACCACCCCTTCCATCCACTAGCTCATCTACACCTAAGCACAACCCCCAAACCAAATCCACAACTTCCAAGGCCTTTAAATCTGGCCCTCCATCCACACCTTTAGTCACAATCCCACCACCAAATTCTACCCCTTCTAAATAGGGTCCCCCTCTTTACATAAATGTCATTCATGTTACCACTCACTCTCGCCCCCATGACTCTCAACCATCCACCCAAAAAAAACCAAGAGTTATCATCACTGCTCCTCCTAACGAACCTATTTCATCTCCCTCTTCATCCAAGGCTAAGGTATCTATTCTAGCCACTCCACAAGCCCAAAGGCCTGTTGCGATAGAACAAAGCATCAAGAAACAACTACATCAGGATCCCATCAAAATGTCCCTTTATGAGCTTATCCAAAGCTCCCCTCACCATCGACAGGCTCTCATCAAAGCTTTACAACACATCCCAATCAAAACCGATGAACCCCAACCTTTTGTGGCCCTTATTGGAGCTCTTACAAGCTTTTGCCACTATTTCCTTTGATGATTCTGAGATCCCCTAGATTCTACCTGAAGATCATGACCTTCCCCTCTTTATCACCATTTGTATCAATGACACCTTCATCAAATGATCCATGATTGATAATGGTGCTAGCATTAACATTATTTCATCCCACACATTCAATCAACTCAAGCTTCTTGACACTATTGTCACCCAATCACCCATGGTCCTTCGAACCTTTAACGACATTATTTCCCTTGCATTGGGAATGGTCATCCTTCCTATCTGTGTTGGTGAGAAAATCCTTCATGAACTCTTCTACATCGTAGAAGGGGAATTCCAATACAACATCTTGCTTGGATGCCCATGGATCCATGCTATGTGTTGTGTCCCATCCACCCTTCATCATTGTCTTAAGTATGAACACAAGGGGAAAATCCACACACTCCCCACTGATCTTCCTCCTTTCAAAGCATGTCATATGATATACTAGCCAAATGCTATTCTCATCCCCAAGCAAGACTCATCTTCTGAAGCTTCCACTAGTTCATCTGTACCTGCATCTAAGTTTCCCAATGATGAATCCTTCGACACCATGATGCAACGTCTCTCACTGGGGGAGTATAAACTCCTCACTCTTAATGCTCTCCCCACACTCAATCAATTTGGTAGACCCAAAAAATCTCCCATGTACCAATCTAACATCAGGGATATTATTTCCTTTGGCCCACCTTACTTGAAAACCAATCTTGTTTACGGTGGCATTGATCACCCTTCTTCCCACACTGATAATCAACCCCATACCAAGCCATACACCAATGGATTTGATTTCCTTTACAACAAATATTTCACCTACACCTATCTCCACCATTGTGTGTGGAAGGGATTTAGTCTTGGATGCTATGAACAAGGTATACATGATCTTGTCCTTGATCAATCCCACAAACCCCATGAGAAGTATGGATTGGGATTCCAAAGAGCACCCCACTGACTCTCTTACACACACTTCTTTTGAATCCCCCATGAACATGGATCCATCATCCCCTTCCTCATAAAATGACCCCATGGACATGGATGACACCATGTCCCTTCCCCCTAACTTTTTTTTAAACCTCTATGATCACTCTAGGACCAGTCACCTATCAGGTTGAAGGTGAAACTAGGTCCCTTCCTCTTAAATTCCCCAAGATGGTAGAGGAGGATTCCCCTACCATCGACATTCTTCAATGTAGTGATGATGACTCTATCCTTTCCTATATGGGGGTGGAATATTCTCATCTTCATAAGGCCTTACCTCCTGACACATCCACCCTTCTTAATGAATCCACCATCGATATCAACATAGGGACTTCGCAAGAGCCCCACATCCTCAAAGTCATCCAATCTCTTGATCCATGAGAGCTAGAATCCTTCACCACTTTCCTCTCCAAGCATAACTAGGCCTTCACATGGTCATATGCTGACATGCCATGCCTTGATCCTAGTATTTTTGTCCATAATATCATCACTATCCCTAACACCAAGCCAGTTAAGAAGAAGCTACATCTTATGCATCCTCGTATAGCTCTTCTTGTTAAAGAAGAATTGCAATGTCTTGTTTCTGCCAACTTTATCCAACCCATCGATTATCCTCAATGGGTTTCTAATATCATACCCATTTCCCAAGCCTTTGGGAATCTCCACATCTACCTGCATTTTTGAGACTTAAATATCATTTGTCCTAAGTATGACTTTCCCCTTCCTAGCATTGATCAACTGTCGACCTAATGGCCACCACATGAAATGCTTTCTCTTATGGATGGTTTTTCTGGTTACAATCAAATCCTTATCACACTAGAAGACCAACATAAGACATCCTTCATCACCCCTTGGGGAACTTTCTGTTACCATGTTATGCCCTTTGGTTTGAAAAATGCAGGGGCCACCTATCAATGTGCCATGACTTATATCTTCCATGATCTCATCCACAAAACCATAGAGGATTATGTCGATGACCTCTTGGGTAAATCCAAGCATCGACAGGACCATCTTACCATCCTTGAAATCCTCTTCGTGCCTTATCTGATACTTCCTTCACCTCAATCCCACCAAGTGTGTGTTTGGAGTTCTAACTGGAAAACTCCTTGGCTTCATCATTTCCATCAGGGGTATTGAAGTTGACCCCACCAAGATCAAGGCCATCCTTGAGATGCCTCCTCCTATCAATCTAAAGAAACTTCATAGTCTCCAAGGCTGACTTCAATCAGTCTGCCGCTTCATCTCACAACTTTTTGATCATTTCCAACCTTTCCATCATCTCCTTAAAAAGACACCCACTTCAAGTGGGATAGAAATTGTCAAAAATATTTTGATGAACTTAAGCAATATCTTCTATCACCACCTGTGCTCACACCTCCACATGAGGGGGATCCATTCTATCTCTACATCTCTACCACTGACCATGCTCTAGGTGCCATGTTGGCACACCGTGATGAGCAGGGTAGGGAACAGGTTGTCTATTATATCACCACACTCTTCATGACTATGAAACCCACTACACCGAAGCTGAAAATTTGTGTTGCGCTCTCTACTTCACAACTTCCAAGCTTCACCACTACCTTCTCAATCACAAGACATACATCATCACTAGATTCAACCCCCTTAAAACCATGCATTCCAAACCCTATCACAATGATCACATCACTTGATGGCTCATGCTCATGACTGAGTTTGACCTAGAGTTCATCTCCCAAAAATCAATCAAGGGCCAGGCTATCACTGATCAACTCGCTGAAGCCCCTCTTCCTAATAATCAACTCCCCCATGAGAAATTTCCTGATGAATCCATCAACACAATTGATCATGAGTATTCTCCCCTTAAAATGACATTGTTCTTTGATGGTTCTAAGTGTCAGAAAGGGGGAGGTGTCGGATGTCATCATTATTCCTCCTTGGGGGACTCCTATCCCCATCACCTACAAGCTCAACTTTGAATGTACCAATAACATGGCTGAGTATGAAGCCCTTATCTTAGGCCTCCAAACCACTATCATGCTAGGCATCCAAATCCTTGACATCTATGGTGATTCCCAACTTATCATCAATCAAATCAAGGGAGTTTATCAATGTAAAAATGAAGTCCTCCAAAAATACAAGGACATCGTCAATTTTCTCCTAAAATCCTTTGATCAATACACTATCCAAACCGTTCCTCATTCATCCAACCACTTCATAGACACCATGACATCCCTTGCATCACTCATCCCTTTAACAATGGAAGAATCCAAACTCTTCATTGTTGTACATCACATTGATCAACCATCCCATACCAATGAAATTCCTTCTATCAATCTCATCGAAACCAACCAATCTGATCTCTGGTATACCAGTTCTTTGATTATCTCTCTCAATCCAAAATTCCCTCTGACCTATCCAAAAATGGTAGGATGTCATTCCTTCAAACACCAACCACTATGTTATCCTATGGTGGCATCCTCTATAGATGTGGGGTTGATGGTATTTTACTACAGTGCCTTAAAACCCATGAATCTATCTGATCCATACAAGAAGTCCATGATGACATCTGTGGTGGACACTTTAGCGGTTTGGCCATCACCAAGTGCATTCTTTGGATGGGCTACTATTGGCCCACCCTCAACCAAGACTGTTGTGAATATGTTAAGAAGTGTGTCAAGTGCCAACAACATTCCAATCTCACCCATATCCCTAGCCAGGCTTTGCAACCGGCTCAAGATCTATGGCCTTTCTCACAATGGGGACTCGACCTCATTGGTCTCATTAATCCATGTTCTTCTCAATGTCATCATTCCATCCTCACCACTACCAAATATTTCACTAAATGGGTGGAATCCATTCCACTCACGTCAACCAAAGCTAACAAAATTGTTGACTTTTTCTATCAACACATCATCTGTCACTTCGACATTCCTCACAAAATCATCACAGACAATGGAAAGTCCTTCAAAAAAAAAAACTTAAGAGGATTTGTGACACCTTCAATATCAATCTTAGCTTCTCTTCTCCATACTATCCACAAGCTAATGGCCAAGTTGAATCTACTAAAAAAACTCTCAACAACATTCTTTCCAAAACTGTTGATAAGGTGGGTCAGGATTGGCACCTTCATATCCCCTTCACTCTTTGGGCTTATCAGACTAGCATCCAAAATTTATGGGTGCTACTCCCTTCTCTCTTGTCTATGGCTCTAAATCCATCATCCCTCTTGAAATTCAAATCCCATCTTTGTGTGTTTATCTTTGCAACTTTGTCTCTGATGAGGACTATCACCAAGAGCATCTAGCACAACTTGAACTGTTAGATGAACGTCACTTAATCACCCTCCAACATCATCACATCTATCAAGAATGTATCAAACATGCTTATAATAAACATATCAAAGAACATGACTTTAACATTGGTGACCTTGTCTTAAAAGAGAATCAGAATGTCATTACTCTGGAAAGGAGCCAACGTGGGAAGTTTTCTCCAAACTGGATTGGACCATACATTATCACTCATAAGTATGGGTCTAGGGCTTACCACTTAGCCTCCCTCGTTGGTAAACCTGAAATGGAACCTCTCAATGCCTTGCACTTGTGGCCTTTCTATTGTTAACACACCTACTAATGTGTCATTAGTCACATTAATGATCTCATTTTCATCATTAACCTTCTCCATTTCCCATCGTAATGATTTGGAATCATGTGGTCTTCCATCACTATCCTATCTATGACCTTTAATATGAGCACCACGGTTCTGCTCATAGCATATTCCTTATGGACAAGTTCCTCCTTTTAGGTGGGAACCCCACAATCATTACATTCATCTCCTTCTTATCTACCTACTGGAACCATGATAAGGGTCCACATGTGTAGCTTGTACACATTACTTCCCCTCCCCAAGTGGTCTACTAGGCTATCCTCAGCTCAACCATAAAATCAAAAAAATTATAGATGCTCATGGATGTTCCCTCAACCATCAAATCAAAGCTATATTATCCAAAATACAGACTGCTCCCTTGAAGGACAGTTGTTCAAATAAAGTAAATATTATCAAAAGTATAGACTGATCCCTCGAAGGACAACTATCACATATTTTATCCTGCCATCTAAAATCAAAATCCAAAGAATCCAAATCAAAAATCCATAATTGTAGACCACTCCCTCGAAGGATGGCTACTTTATTATATCATGGCAGTAAAGGCTTCCCGTATTGATCAACCTTCAAAATATCAAAATAAAAATGCATCAATCCAAAATCATGCATCCTAGGAAAGCTTCCCACATCGATCAACTTTCCCATCAAAATCAAACTTCCTGCATTGATCAGTTTGCACAATAATGATAAGAGTTGGGGCATACACCTAGGACAACCACCTAAGGAGAAACTATTTCCCCCATACAAACTACACATAAACCCCTTGTCATGTCTACAGTAGGTATATAAGCACACCTTCCATCTTCCCCTCATGATCTTACATGTGACTAACTATCATTAGTTGTGTGTTAACACCTACCATATGGCTGCAAGTGCATTGCTTTGTTCATGTTCCTTATCACATTTTACCTCCAATCCAGTCCCAAAGCATCTATCCTATGTGCACTCCTTACTATGATGAAAGTGTACTTCCTATATTTGGATCACCCTAACAAAGGTCAATCTAACCATTTTTGTTATTCTATTCATACCTTTATATCTAACCATTTGTGTTATCCCATTGTATCAGACTCACCCACATTAAACACGGATTACCATTCATGTTCTATGTTCTAATCTATCACATCTATGTTCACACAACACATCCGATATCTAAATATAAATGAAATCCACATCCCCATTCATATCCTAAATCATACATCTATCTCCATCACATCATCATCTCATATACACATTCATAATCTAATCAACATAACCTAACCATGATCCATGTAACTTCTCTACCCATGATCCCATATCACATCAACACATCACATCAAATTTATACATCTAATTTATCACATTCAAAATGAAAAATCTACTCATATTCTATTTCATCCATCTAAACATAGTTCATCCACACAACATCTAACACATACTCATATCCAATCCAATTAACACATCACATATAGACATTTAAAAAAAAGTACCACATCCTATCTTTTCTTCCACTTTGGACTTTAATCACCCATCATACCATTCCTTTCCTTACATATCTTATTTTTCTAATACCTATCTTGTAGCACATCCTGCCTCTTATCCAGAAGCCCACTTTGTGGCCATCTCTGTGTTCCCTCTCGGGGCACCATATCTCACCTTAAGTCCACCTTTGTGGCCATTTTTCCCTTTCCATCCCACCAGGATGCATAATTGCTCACTTCCTCATATTTGAAGGACATCACATACTCTTTTTCCCCACTTTGTTTCCTGACATTCTGTCAGACCATTGTCTTGACCATACTCACATTTTTGTGCATACTTTTGATGTCTTCCTTTGACCCATTGGTCTCATGGCTTGCACATCCATATGAGTGGATTCCCATTGGATTCCCTCCATACTGTAGTGATATTTTCCGACTCACGGGTCCATAGGACATTAACGTCACCTCCATTGAGGTCGTGTTATGTTCCCTACCGATGTGTTTCCAGGATTACTTCCATATTTATTTTAGTTTATCCCATCCTTCTTGCAATGGTCATATCACTCTCCACTTGGGGCATATTTTCTCATCTTTCCACCCTTTCCTCCCTTCCTCCATCTATCTCTGTCAACCTAGTAATCAATTTCCTTTGTGTCATCGATCCCTAGTTTGAGGGGGAGCACCTCAACCATCTTCTATCACTTCTGGTTTTTGTCTCGTGGCTTGCTTAACACAAACCACTTGAAAAAAAGGGGAAAATGTAGACACCAAAATTTAGTTCACTAGCCCCCCATTTCATGTTCACTCACCCCTTCATCATCATTGTGCACACTCACACCCATGTCCCTATTCAAAATCCCATTTCCCTCCTAAATCAAATTTATTTCCCTTAGTTTCTATTTTCCTATCTTAATTCTATCTCATCACTTTGATCCCATCCCATCATTAATAGTTTCCATTATCACATTATTTCATCTCCCCTTATGCACCCTAATTACACTTATCACCCATAATCATATTAGTCATCCCTAAACATATTTATTACCTTAATTACATCCCAAAATCTCCCATTTATCCTTTCTAGACTCACCACCTACCCCCATTTAATATTTCCAACCACCCTTACCTTTATTAAATGCACTTCCACCCCATCCAACCACTATTTCTCATCCCTATGCAACTCAATATCTCTTCCAACTCACCAAATTAACTTCTATCCCGGATCACCACCTAATTGGGCCTCATCTCTCAAGTTTTACATCATCCACATAAGCAAGATCAATGGCTCCCCATAATCGATGGTGACCCTATCAGGTGTCGGTGACCCTATATATACACCATCACCTCTCTTCCCAGGAGGATGAAACTCTTGAGATATGACCTCTAACAAATTTTTGCAGATTTCTTGTCTTCTTGTGAGTTTCCACAAACCTCTTAAAGCCACTTTGGATCCTTTGTCTACCCTCCTGGAAGATTTGGATCTTGGAGATAGTTGGAAGACATATCTTATTTCATCACTTCTTCATCATCCATTTGGAGGTTCGTTCTTCATTTTTGAGCTCTGCAACCACATCATTCATCTTTTTTTGCTTCACATAGCCTGTTTGGCACTCATCAACCCTCACCAATCCCTAAATCAGCCACAATTTTTGTCGATTATTCTTGGTCGTCGTCAACCCAATATACCTCAGTTGTTTTCCTACATCATGTCCCTTGTTCTATCAGTCTCTCTATCCCTGTAACACCCAGATACTTCAATCTTTGTGTTCTTCTTGACAGACATCCAAGACCTCACTTTTTGTTTCATAGTCATACCGTCAGAACTGCCTCTGGTCATCATCAACCTCTGTTGGTTTGCATTCATTTGTCTCAATTTATCATTATATCATTATCTGATCTTTTTTTAGCATATCTCTGAACATTTTTGTTCTGGTTATCTTTTGTATGTTACCTATTCCTTATTTTCAATCAATTTTCTAAACAAGTGGGCTGACATCCTTCCTAGGAAGTTCATCACTTCTTGGGACTGGCTTTGGTCATTCATCCCACCATACAAATCTACTAATCTTGTCTTGTGTAGCTATCCTTTGTGTTGTACAGGTCATCAAGCTCGTTGTGGAAAGGATTCATGTGTCTGTCTTCCATCACCATCACTATAAAACATTGGAGGTAGCCTTAATCAAACACTCCCACCTACCTTGGGTAATGACATTCTTTGAAATGGTGTAGCCTCTAGCCAAACAATGTGACTTTGGATTTCGATTTTGAGTTATGTTTGTTTTTGGGGTCCTATTACCAACGTAAACCCATTGTTTTTACCACTCAACGAGGTGGTAAAATTGAGTTCCTTGTTAAAAATTGACATATACCTATAGATTATGGAAAATTCCCTCACTTTGGACTTCTTGTGTCATTATAGACCTAGGTTAAATGACAATTTTAAGCAATATATGTTAAGGATATTGAGAAATCATTGTAATATTTCACTTCAATTGGAGAAAATGTTTCTTATTTTCCTCTTGACCTCTTGGGAAAATGTGAAAGGACAAGTTGTTTCAAGCTCATCCAAGTAATAATGTATTGATTTGCCTAAGAACTTGATAATATTTGAAACCCCCTTTGGATTAATTTCCCATCTATATCATTCATGTTTTCTTTTGGCTGAAATAGTAAATTTTGTATTCATAGTTAACTTCTCATGTGCCTTGTTGAGTTTGAAACTAGTTGATTATTTTATCAATAAGTGATAGTGGCATTTTTTGATACGTGATAATTTGGAATTTGGATTATCATGGTAGAATCTTTGATAAACTCTTCACCAAAAACAAATTGTTCTATTATATATTGGTTTTATTAATAAAATTTGTGGGTGTGTTATGTAATATATAAGAAAAAGGTTCAAGTTAAGGAAACTTTACACAAAAAGGAAACAAATCTAAACCTTATAGTTTAATGGATGATACATAATTTATTGGTACTTTCTTTATGTGCACGTAAATAGTATTATCAAATCAAATCATCATTGTATCATTATGGTTGGTGTTATGTGACCCTCCATCCTTGAACCCTAAATAAATAGTGAAAATGCTATGACAAATTTGAGGGTCATGTGAATAGTTTATCTGTCTTGTAAAGATACGTGCAAGATAGGAAGTGAATCACTCACGTAAATTTGGAAATTATTTTCTCTTCTCATGTGGTTTTTTTAATACCCTTGGGTGGCTTCGTGCACATCATGGGTGCATTCTAATCACTAAATCGTGCACTTATTATGTATATCTAGCCTTTAAATACTTCATTTAAGTTTTTAATATTTATTGCTTATTGTTTCTAACTTGCAATTTGTAGTTTTACATACTAGATGACATCTTTCTCAGCTCTGATTTCACTATTTACCTTTTTAAATATCCTGTACAAAAACACCCATTAGGGACGAGTGCATGGGTGCTATTGTCCTCTATTTTTCTATTTTTTTGGACATTCCTTCTTTCTTATTTTTGTTTATCACCCTTATTCAACCTTTTAGTTTCAATGATGAAGCTTAAGTGAAATAATCATATATACATGTATTAATTGACCTCGTAAGGGGGAAAGCATTCAAGAGGTACATACTATTACAATGAGCTAATATTTTCTATCTACTACACTAAGAAGTGGATTTTGGGACTACATACTTCATTGCATAAGAGGGTTTTATTCTAAATTCCATACCACACATTTGCATTGGAATAAAGTAGTTGTATCCAACTATTCTTTGTATGACTTGCACTAGGGAATTCTAGCTAAAGGGACACTATTATAATCACACACAAACACACTAGAACTACATTGAGACTAAAATGTAGTGCAACACTCTATGACAATCACATTGGGGTGATTGTCGAGGTCAATTTAAATCAAGTATAAGTATATTTTTATTCATCTAATGTGCACTTGATTATTATGCAGGTAGCTAGGGTTTTTTTGTAAGTATAGGTGTGATAGAGAATGAGTACAATGAACCTGACATGACCTATAGTGAACTAAAGGCTAGAAGGATCTAGACAGAAAGAGTCAAGACTAAAGCTACTCCATAGACACCATCGCCCAGGTGGCCATGTCCTCAACTGAGCACTCTTGTCCCTGAGATTATCAACTCCTATTTTCATAAATAGAGGTTACACATGCCAGAATATACCCTTCAAATTAGTCTCCAACCTAGAATCAGTTCAAACCTATAGAGGCAAGCTAAGTCATTCAAAAAATCCTATATATTACTCTTTCTTGTCAAGGTTCATTTTAATAGACCTCTTAGAAATTGGAGGTAGAAAATACCTAGTGAATATCCTTGGAATTGGTTTCGTGGGAAGGTGAAATTTTTGGGGGTCTGATAGTAAAATTTTCACCTATTTTTTAAGTGGTGTGACAGAAGGCTACAGACGCGCGACAGGAGATTTGATGTCGCACGTCAACAAGGTGGTTGACACTCATCAACGAACCTCGCTAATGCGTGTCAACAACCTTAGCACCCTCGTTGATGCACGTCAACAAGGTGGTTGACGCGCGTCAGCGAGGTTCATTGACATGTATCAACAAGGTTGTTGATGTGCGCCAGTGAGGTTTGTTGATGCGCGTCAACCACCTTGTTGACACATGATAACAAATCTTTTGTCACGCATCTGTACCCTCCACCCTCTGGTTGCACAACAACAAAATTTCTATGTTGCGCATCAACAAACTCTCTTTCACGCATCTACTTCCTCCGCACTCATGTTGTGCGTCAACAAACTCTCCATGTCACGCATCAAAAAATTCTCCATGTCACGCATCAACAAAATCTCCCTATCGCGCGTCAACAAACTCTTTGTCGTGCGTCTACAGCCTCTACCCTCTTGTCACACGTTTGTAGCCTCTTCCCTCCTTTCCCGTGTTTACTATTCTTGATAATACATATTCCCTAGGTGGTATGAGTGATCTAGTAATGTTATACCTGGTGAATAATATAGGATTATATAGGGGATAGTTTCAAGGGTAGGTAAAGCCGACCCCTAAAAAAATTAAACTGTAATTTTTAGGAAAATGGGTCACTGACCTGTGCCAAAAAATTCACCTTTTCAAATTTTTCAAAAATGGAATATTCGCCATATTACGAATATTCACCACTAAAATTATCCCTATTTCTTGTACTTATTTATCTAGATCTAGTATATTACAGTTATTTTATCTAATCAACAGTGTCCTTACATTAGATTTAATTTTATTAAATCACACAATACTTTATAACCTTATAAAGGCAAAAATTGTTGTACCCTTGGCTCCCTCATCGATCATTTCCTTAAGAGTAACATTTGTGTTGTACATCCACTAATTATTGTCCCTTGTAGAGAATTTGAATAATGATTCTAATAAACCCTTTTGGTATATTTAGTCTTCGTGATTAGTGGACTCTTATTCCTAGATACATTTGATGTTGACCTAAGTTAAGGTTAGTGGGTAATTTTGGTTGAGACAAATAGCTACATGGTACGATGTGATACCTTTGAGAGGTCGTTATTCTTACCCTTTCTAGTGAATTGTAGGAGGATGTATATTTCTAAAGGAGGATATTTAGTGCTCACCAGTTTCACTCCATTTGTTGACGTTGTCTCTATGTGTCATTCTTGTTTAGGACATTGGAACTGACATTATCATAACTATTTGATTTTGAATAATTATGATTTTATTGTAATGTTAACACCTAGTTGCTAACATGTTCTAGGCAAGAATATGTACGAGGCATGCAATACCAATTTACTATTATTATTTCTTCTTGGTTTAGTTACGATGTTATGGATATTATTGATCTTAAACTTACATATTTTAAATATATTATGTTTTTGTAATGGTTACTGATCTCATTGAAGGATGGTTGTGCCATAATCGATTTGGATGGTTTAGCATATGGCCTTTGATGGATTTATAGAGTAGCATGAATCTTGTAACTAATTACAAAATGTGTCATGGTTGAATTGTTGTGATTTCTAAAATCTTGTACAATGGGCGGATGCATTTGTAACTATTTGGTTAATTTCATATGTATGTCATAATTTCTTGACATGTTTTTGATTGATTCATTTAGAATATTTTATCGAGAAGGTGTGATGTTTGTAATTGAGTGTGTAGGGAACAGGTTCATGTCACCAGAGAACATGGGACTCAGGCTTGCACTTCCAAGATTGCACAATTGGCCACCTAGGTCAGATCCTCACCCCTTTCTTTGATTGGTTGTATCTTTCTTGTCCTTGGTTTTGAGTGGATATGAAAAAACCATTGTACTTGTGTATGTTTCATCATTTTCTACAGGAACCTTTGGTTGTTGTTTCCTTGGACTCATTTTAGTGCTAATTATTCTAACCACTTGTTTAAAAACCATTTTAAGGGTCTAATTATTCCTACTTGTATTAGTGGTGTTTTTGTTAATTAATCATGTTTAAGGAGGTGTGGGACCACCTAAACATGGGTTAGGTGGGCCCCACCACCTCTCAAGTGTGTTATTTTTCCCAAACCCGAGTTTAGGCTAAAAGTGGAATTTGTATGAGGTGTTTTACTTGTTAGGGGTCTCATTTACACTAAAATGGAGCCCTTGTACCCTACTTATTTGTAGGGGACCTTTTTCAAGGTTCAAAGTGGATTTTCCTTCCCATTTGAGCCTCTCTTGTTCACATCCAAATTAATGAATTTTATTTTTGAGCCACTTTGAAATTTGGAGGGGATTTTTTTTTTTTTTTTTGTGGCATATTCCTCCATGAATTATTTTGTCTTATATGTGATGGGGACATGGGGGTGTCTAGTTTTAAGAAGGAGATGGGTGACACATGTCACCTTCTCACTTGGTGAGAATAATTGATATTCTCCTTCTTATACCTCCACTTTGGAGGGGGTAAGGAGTTCATGCCTCATTTTTTCACTTGGGAAGAGCTTGGTGGAGCTAGGAGCTTGGAGGGCTTGGATTGAACTTGAAAGTTGGATTTATTGGCTTGAGCGGTAGGTATCTCAACTTTTGATTTTGTTGCATGATTTTTGTTGGAAATTATGGAATGACATGTTTATTTGATCTTAGAAATTATTTGTGTCATGTTGGGTGATGAATTTTTAATCTTGTCTTTCTTTTTCTTATCCATGCATCTGACTTGAGATGAATTTTTGAGTGTTGGGGAAGAGGGAGGAGACCCCCTCTTCCACCCACATGGATTGATTAGCAAGCTATGATGGGATTTATATTTAGTTTCCTCCCCTCATATGGTTGATGAGGGAGATGAGATTTCATATGGATTGAAACTCATCTCCCTCCCTTATCAAGGAAATAATCTGGGGTTTGAAAAACCTTTGAAAGGACAAGGCTTGGAGTATTTGGGACTTTTATGATATAAGGATTTTCAGAGTGTAAGGAATTCTTAACAAGATATGAATGGTTTTGGTTTCAAAATGTGTGTAATGGGTAATCTTTCCCCTGTTCCCCCTTCCTTAAGAAGCTTGGAGCTTCTTCCTTGTGCTTTGGTCTTTGGATTGATGGATATGGAGTTATTTGTGTGTTTATACATCCTTTTTCTACCCTTCTTGTGCATTTTGGAGGCATACATTCTCTCTCCCCCATGGGATTGGAGGGAGGATAGTATGCCCTCCACTTTTGGAGATGGTATGTAATGATGCAATTTAGGTGGGTTGAAAACCAAGACACCTCTCTTGTGTATGGAGATATCCTATTCAAAGATGGAGCATGATTTGTCAGTCTTGTATGGATTTTTCTTTACTCAGATAAAAGGAGTATTCACTCAAAAAATTGAGATGGTGTTCCCATTTTTAGGGAGGATTTCCCTCTTGTAATTTAGAGAGATTTAGTTTTTTGGAAGTAAAGGAATGTGTAATCTTTTTATTATATTATATTATAAATATATATTTTATTATGCTTGTTAATCTTGTGAAGGAAAACATTGTTCATTGCTAATATGTTTTGGGAGTTATGGTTTGGAAACTATAGTGTGATGGGTTGTAAAGAGTTTTCATATTGGTGTCTTGTAATCTTAAAAATTTAAGAGAGGGAAGAGTTAATTACATAATTAGTGTTTGGAAATCATTTTGAGACATGGTGTAATTCTGGAATATTTGAAGGAGAAGATTGGTATATTGTTTCAATGAGAAAATTTATCATTCATAGTTTTTTAGATCGTTAGATGATCTAGTGCAACATGGGAACATACCCAAGGTGTGGGACCTTGGATCCTTGGGATGAACCTCTGGAGAAGGTTGGTTTCCTGCTAAACTATGTGCATCTAATGAAAGACCAAGCTGCAAAACCTATGATAGTGAAAATAAGTTGTAACTATTCAACTCTTTCTGAGAAAAGGGGGGGGAGAGCTGAAATGAATAAAAATTGTGATGCACCAATAGTTAAGGAACATACTGATTAGTTTATACGAGCACAAAATACCACAGAAGGATAATGAAATGCACAACTCCCTTACTTCTTCTTAACATGAGTACTTTATATGAAAGATATAAATTTAAACGATAATAGAAGGGATTTATATGCAATTCCAAAACTATCACAGGCAATTTTTGTTTTTCACAACATGCAACCTATTAAGAGAAGAATAAACTTAATATGAAGGTAAGAATGGATCATGCAAGTACTAGGAAAGAAAGATTCACAAGTAGAACATTCACCATCAATATACACAACACATAAAGTAGAAGAAGGCTAAATATCAATTCTGCATAGATAATATTAAGGCTCAAGCATGTATACAAGTACTCAAAAGCGTTGAGCCTCCTTATACAATCGATCAAAATTCCCTGAATACATAATGCATCCTCCTATTTATAGATTAAGAAGGTTGAGAAATTGTAGCTACTCTTCTTAACTATTATATTCTAAAAATAGGATGCATTAACATTCATGAAAAAGTCTCCCCAAAAAATAGCCAGGTAGTTGTGCAACTTTGAACTGGGTCAAACCTGCAACTCAAACGGTGGAATGTGACTAGAAACTATGCAAAAATGGCAGCCAAAACCTCAGCTGGGGCTGACCACCCTTTACACACCTTGCAATCTTGAATCAGTTCCTTTAGTTCCTCTCTAGCTTGTTTAGTTTGATAATCAATAAATCTCTTGATGATTTCTTGTACTTCCTTTTCATTTAGTCTACATGCATAGCAATTCAGGAACTCTGCAGAGTTAGTTATTCGTCTTAGCTTCCCATGAAACTTCTTGACTCGATTCATGATTTTTTGGAGTTGGCTCAAGAAGTTTAGATATGTCACTAGCTTGTTAATATATTCAAGGCTGAAGGATTTTTTTCCCTAGTCTCTTCCTCAACCAGGATCTTGAAATTCACAACAATGTATTCCACTGGAAGTACATTAAAATTCTCATCTTGGAACCTACAATGGATCTTGTCAGAATCATTTGAGATATCATCAAGGCCATCGATACCTTCATTTCTTTCCTTGGTTAACTTTGGCATTGCCTCCTTTAGCATCTAGATACAGAATTCTATGGACTCATTGTATTGAAACAATGTTGAAGAGTCATAAATGATCCCTTCTCTAAGGAGCATATCAGATTTGACACTTTATACTTCTCTCCAGGATTCCAAAGTCAATTTTAGATTATCACATTCTTCTCTCAAGATACCATACATTTTAGTCACCATGTCCTTCTCTGGCTCGAGCTCATTGTATAAATCCATGGCATCCTCAATCACCTATTTCCTTCTTGGATCTGACTCTTGATCCAAGCTCTTACTACTCACCCTTATTGTCTAATTTTCTCAACTACAGAGAAGGAAGTATCATCAAAGCTTGTGGATATTGCAAGAGCAGTTGAATGGGTTGATTGTGTGATTTTATGGAGGATGGATTTCAATTGTTCCACCTTACTCTTCAACCCACCTTTAGTGGCCTTATCCTTATCAAAATTTTCTAGAAGGTTTCCGAGAGAAATCTGAACATCTTCCTTGGCACCTTCATGAGTGGCCTTTCCTAGAGAGAACCTAGAAATTTGATAATATTCTTCCATGATATCTTCTTTTGATTTATTATCAGTAGTTGGGGTATCGATCTCAAATGAATCTTTCCCCTGGTTGATCAACTAATAGGTGAGAAATAACCCTTGGTCTCTTTACCTGGCACTGGGAGTTAGATCTAAGGTGTTGAGATCGAAATCATCCCCAATAGGTATCTTCTTCTTCTTGGGAGTTTTTCTACTCAACCATGAAGGAGTAGAAGAAGAAATTAACTATTCAGAGGATGAAAAAGGTAAAGATATCATGGTGGTAGAATGAATGGGTGATGAAAGGGAAGTTGTTGTAACAGTCATAAGTGGTAACGAAGGGGTGACAAGCGGGGAAGGGATGGAGAAAATGGCTGCAAGAACAGACAAAATGGGAAGAGTGATGGGAGAGGAAGTGGGAAGAGATTGTTGAGAAAGAGGATTCCCTAGAGGAGAACTCAAAACAAGACCATCCCCAGATGAGAGGGAAGGAGAAGAGGAAAATACCTTGAGCCATGGTAGGAGATGAAGTGAAAGTGGGTAGGAGGGGAAATGGGAAGAGAGGAAACAGAAGATGTGGAGGAGATGGAGGAACCAAAAATGAGGAAGGAGGAGGAGGTGGAAGAGGTGATTGTGGAACTTGTGTGGTGGGCGATGGGGAAACACTCATATCAATTATTCATGTGGAAGGAATAGAAGAAGAAGAACCAAACCTCCTGCACATAATTTTGATTGTACGAGGCTTAGGAGTGATCTTTTCTTATTTTGTAGTAGTGGGATGGCCCGCCACTGTTTGTACTTGAGTTGTGATAATGGAAGCTTATTCTAACACCTTTGGTGGAATTCCCAAATGAAAAAAACCATTGGTGGGTATAGTTGAGAATATTCATTGCTCGCTCCCTAGAGCGGTACTTTCCTGAAGCGATCAATTGATCGAAGGAAGCAGTTGATATTTCACGTTCATTTGTGTGTAGATAGGGTCTAAAACTTATCCATCATCACGGAGGTCCTCAAGTATGTCTACGATTCTGTACTTGGCTACCTCTTCTAGAGTTATCCTGCAATAGTCCCTTTCGTGTACCGCTTCTTCGTCTTTGCAATTGATCCAAATATCTTCCAATTGTGGTATGTGGACACCATTTGGTCCAATTCCACCAACTACACCCCAATAATCAAAACTAACTTGTGGGTGATAGGTTTTCAATGTCATTTTCTACATCTCACCCTCAACATTTTTAGCTTTATATGATGATGCGCATATGTATCGACCCAAAGTCACAGGAAACTGAACTCCTGCTTTGTGCCTGTTTTGTTGAATCTAGTGAAGGTGGATCAGTTGTCAAACCAATTCCATTAACACCCATTTTTTGGGAAACCTTGGTAATTTTTAGGGAGCACCTGAAAATCCTCCCACTCTTAGATATGTAAAAATTTGGGAGTTGTAACATCCCCAAATCCTAACAATGTTCCATGTGTTATCTGAGATTCTTCTATTATAAAGTTATTTATCAAAGATACATATGAGGGAAAAGAAAAATGCATCATTTACTCTCCTGAAGTTCCTTGATCCTTCTTTCATTGTCATCTGAGGATAGAAATCATAAATATGTGATGCGTTCCTTACCCCAACGGATGTCAATCCCAAATATTCCTCATTCCCACTGCTGCATACACAAGATAAGAGGTCATATAGAATTTTCCTATAGTTTGAACTTCTATCATCTGAGTGTGTATGGCATCACTGATGTGTTTCGCCCATCGAATGAGATCATAAGTTTTGTGAATAATGGAAATATACAGATACATCCATTCTTCAAAATATATTGAAGAAGGGAGTCTTATCACTCTTCTCAACAATGTGATTATATCATTTACTTCCTATATGAAATTTGAGCAAGGAATGGTCTTTGGAAATCTAATCACTATTAGCCTAGGCTTTGCTAGATAGCTTTTGTTAAGGACCTTAACGCAAGCGTCAGATTTTCCTTTCCAGTGCTCGAGAGAAGAACTATGAGAGATTGAATCATAGCCCTCAACATTAGGAAGTTTAAGAAAATCCTCGAAGTAATCAGTATCTAATTTTATTATAATTGTCTCATTTTGATTTTTCACCGTTCGGGACTCTGAATCATAGTGTGTTGTTATTATGAGTACAAATTTCTGACATTGCATTGAAGGTGGAAAAGCAATAGCCAAGGAAATTCCACTATCATAAATACTCTTGATCCAATTAGTCTTGGATGGGGCTCTGACTCTTTCCCAAAATTCTTGCAAGTCTATGTGGCCAAGGTCAGTGTCTCCAATATTTTCGAGGTCCGATGTGATACTTGAAGGGGAGAAACCCCTTGGAAACTATACTTCATTTTCCCTTTACCCTTTGATGATGACTCATACATTTGCTTCTAAAAGATTCCCTGAAATCTCTATGAAAGTCTCTGAAATTGAGGGCGGAAGTAGAACCTTGAAAAGCATCTATGAACCTCCAAAATGAACACCTTGGCTACAAAGTCAAAATGCACAAGGCTTCGAGGCTTTTTGTAGCTCTGAACTTCCAATTTGGTCAATGGTAGAAGTTGACCTTTATTTTACAAGCCTCAACTTTTGATCGGAAGTGAAGACCTCCTTTGCAACTCTCAATACCCAAAATGGATTGGACGGAAGTTACAATATGTTTTACAACTCCAAACTTTTGATAAGGTCTTGGTGGAAGTCATTGCTTGTTTTACAACCCCTGACTTCCGATTTGGTGGTTGGCGATTGAAATTTTCTTTGTTGTGTTGATAAAATTGAGATTTGAAGCCTAAACTTCACAAAATTCACAAGTGAAGAAAAAGAAACAACGGAGATGTTAAACCAAAAATACAAGGAGAGAAACCCTAAAAAAAAACCTAACAAGAACACCCATCATGTCTGATAAAAGATGGAAAAATGCCACAAAATAACATAAATCCTTGCAAAAAACCCTAAAAACACTAAAACTTACCAAATATAAGATGGGTTGGAGAGAAAACGTGAAATTCACCCGAAAAACGTGCAAGGGTATGGTCAAAAGTTGAGGGGGTACTAGCAAGTTGGCATACAAAAATTTCATATGAAAATGACATGTAAAATTTGACCTCAAATAGAAAAGGGTGAAATTAATTACTACGTAGGTGACACGTGTGGGTTGGTGGTAATTAATGTGCTAACTCAGTGTCGGAACTCGACTCCCCTTTTGCAACTCTGTCGGATTTTGGGTTTTGGAAATCATTCTACAAATTACATGTAATTTGCAAACTAAACCTTGAAACACGAAATGGTATATTTGCTTTGTAGTTTGGGTTTCAGAAGTCATCTTGCAATTCGCATGCAAATTGCAAATCGGAACCCAAAACCCAAAATGTATTTGTGGAGTCGGGAACTGAGTTTTGGAAGTCAGTTTACATTGAAACCCTACACATGTTCAGGTTTCGGGTTTCGGAAATCAATTTACATATTACATGCAGATTGTCAATCCCCTGAAATACGTTACTTTCTTTGTATTTCAAGTTTCGGGTTTAGAGAAGCAGTTTCAATGTAAATTGTAAATTGATTCCCGAAACCTGAAATTTGAAGTACAAATAAAATTTTGAGATTCAGGAAATTTTTCATTTTCATGAAAGATAACATTTTTGGTAAAAAGGGAAAAAATTGCAAGAAAATATTTTCAAAAGAAGGCAAATTGGCAAGGTGACTTGAAAATTCAATAGCTTGTTGATCTATCTAACTTGCAATAATAGGAAAGAATGAATAAATTAGTTGTTATATTGATATAGTTTTCACAGGGAGTGGTTTTGTGATTATTTAGTGATCATACAGAGAGGTATGAAGAAGGTACGCATGGAAGTGTGAAGAAGCACATGTGAAGGTTTGTGCACAGGAACAGCAAAGTCAGGAGATAGTTGGATTTCCAAATAAGGCTAAATATAGACAAAAGTAGTTGGCATGATCATCAAGGCAAGACAGAAATAGATAAAAGTGTGGATAAAGCAAAAACAAAAGTGAAAAAAACACATGCATGGACAATAATAGACATAAAGCAAGCATGAAATAGGAAGATCTAATTATAGTATTGCACATGATCTAAGCAAGGTTATTTATAGCACACAGACAGAAATAGATAGTCTAGAAGGAATCAAAACGCTTTTTTGAGAACCACAAGTTATAGTCTATTTATATAAAATACATAGTTGTACAACATGCAACCTATGTATAGGCAGTCTATTTTTAGAGTCAAGCAGTGAATGACAAGTTCCTACTCTATATATACATGTAATTGAGTTGTCTTGTCAATCAGTGTGTGTAAGTTTTGTGAGGGTTAATACTCTTAGAGTCAATATTGATTCTTTCCTTACACATGATTTTGTAAGATGGAGATTATCTGATCTTATCTTCAAGCTATGCTACTGATTATTGTACAACATCATGATTATAATGAGAATACAACTCCCTTTTGGTTATGATTAATTTTCATTGTGCATGTTATTGTAAGTTCATGTTCTTCATAAGGTATATTTGCATGTTATGATACCCATGAGTGCAGTAATTACATATTTGATAGCCAAATTGAGAAGGGACTTGGTATATTTGTGCACGATTTGGGTGATCACTTGGACTTTTGTCTAAGTGATGTTTTAGCACAATTTATTATGTTGTGTTGAACCTAGACTATAGCATGACATTTTGGTTTTGTTTCTGGGATCTTATTTCACTTTGAATCTCAAGATGTGGTGCATACATGGAATTTTGGTTGTCCTTGGAAATCATTGAATGTTGGCTACTCGAATGTAAATAAGATTGTGCACAAAGATACAATACTGGTGTTAGTTTCAATCCTTAAATGGGTTGAAGATAACTTGTATGATCCATCATACGAGACATTTTTCATCTTCTTTCCAAGAGAGTAACATGATTGGTTGGAAGCGTACTGATGTAGGAAAGGAACAACAACAACCTTCAAATCAACTATCACAAGGTTTACAACAACCAAATTCTCTTTACTCTACATGTGGAAGATCATACAAGGTTCAAAATGTACTCAACTTGCCTTGCAATACAAGAAATGGGCTGATTACCACTTGGAAGGTTCTAAATTCATCCTCATACCCTATTTCTCACTCTCAAAATGACTCCATTCCATCAATTGAGATGCTCATAATGCATGTAATTCATCCTTTACTCACCTTTTCAACGACATTTCCATCATCCTTCTTTATTTGTTCACCTTTGAAGTAATCCACTATATTTTTCTAGGCTTCTCCTTCCTTATTTCACCCTGTACCCTATTCATACACTTTAGACAACACTAATTCATGTATAAACTTGATGGAAAAAGAATCAAAAACCTAATATTTTGCTACTTGTCCCAAATTGCAAATTAGTACCCTTAAGACAATTCATTTGGCCAAACTGTGATTAAGGTAAATTGAAACCACCCACAACAAGTTAGTACCATTTTTAGTTTCTCTCCATCATGCTCAAGATGTATGCAAAAAATCAGGATCCTACTCTTGTTGTTGTTCTCTAAACATCACCTTTTGTAATCTTGCTCAAAACCCTTCACTAGGTCTTCTTTCCTAGACTTTCATGCATAGAATCTCTTATAAGTAGCTTCAATACAAAATGAATGGCTTTTCAAGCACCCATTAGAGGTTTTTCAATGTTTATAAATTTTCATTGGCTAACTCCACCTCTAGGTCATACTTCCTTTGTAACTCACCTCCTTTCCACTAGCCTTGATTATGTTTTACACTTTCTCTCTCCAACTGTCACAAAAATCAAGAAATTGAACTGTTAGTTACCAAAAATTTCTTCATCATCCCTTTCTATAGGTGCTTAGGATTATTTCTTGAAATTTTTTAAGTCAAAAGGAGTTGATTTGAACCCTCAAAAGACTAACCCTAGCTCATGATCTCATAAACCCTCCTAAAGAGTCCGAGAAGAGTTATTTCCTTATAAATTTTTCAAATATTCAACTCCAACCACCAAATTTTCGAATGAGGTCTGTTTAGAGGCTATTCAATGATTAGGCTTACCAGTAGCTTTTAGAAATACGTGTCAAAACTATGCCATGCAAATTTTTCAAATACCCTGTTGTAGGTGCACACTATCACGGTCCTCTAATTGCCTTTCTTAACAACACAAAACTAAAAACTTACCAAGGGGTTGTTATTATAAAAATCTAAAAACATTATACACCCTAGAGTTTTATCAAGATGTTACAGTCATGCATTTGTGTTCCCTTCATGAGGATCTATAGTCTTCACTTATCATGCACAATTACCATTATGTCAAGAAACTAGTTTCCTTCACTATTGCTTCCCCAAAGGGTTTCAAATATGCAAGTTAACTATCATGAAGCTTATTCCCCTAGACTCAAGAATAACTCGCAATGCCCTTCACTATGCCACAACAAGTAACTCATCATATACATCTTTGCCAAGATAATCACAGTCAGATTTATGTCACAGTTTGCATGGTTATTAACACATTATAGTGGTCTTTATTTAAGGGTTTGAGTACTCACCTTCCACATCATGAATAGATAACTCAAAAAATAACCAAAATGAATCAACATCCTTTTCTCAGTTGCAAGATCACTGAAAACACACAGTTTGATCAAAATTTCTCAGTTAGTTCTATCATGCAAAAGTCTACATACACGAAGTCACCTCATACAAACCTTGCTACAATGCTCCTCATAAGTCAACTTTTAATCTTATAATAAACATGCATAATATTCCTATTATCAATCAACAAGAACAAGATATTTCTCTCAGTCACATATTGCAAAATGCACAAAACATTGGTATTCTTCTTCCTTGAAGCTTACTCTGATTTCCATTCAAATGGGAATGAATAAGAGATTGTTACAATTTGGCTTTTATACCCTCTCCTTTCAGTTTCCACTGAATTACCACCTTTTTCAAGGTCTTTAAAATACAAATATGCCTTTATTTCATCACCTAATAGTCCCTACTAGTTCTAGGACCTAAAGGTCCAGGTCATTACTCCTTGATCAAAATTTTTAGTCTTAATAGACTTCCCACAACCCATGAATGCTCCAAGGGCCCCTACCATCACAAAAAAAACTAAGAATGCCTTGTACAAATTTAAACTATTTTTGGAGGGAAAAGACATATTCAAAATTTACAAAGGCTTAACCCAAAATCAAACTCACTAGATGACCACATATGACTCCAAGAACCTATAGACACACTAGAAATCCAAAATTGATATTATTACCCTATTTACAAGCTAGGGAGTTACGATATCTATGTATTTGTGCCTAGAGGAAACTGATTTCAATTCTCTTCACAAGCTTATAGGATCATATTTACGCGCACTTTAACTTTCTATCAAAATCTTGATGATTAATCGAGATTTGATATCCTGCCGATGGCTAGCTAAATTCTTGTCGCGTATAGGGGAAAAAAAAAGGGGTTGGGAAGGATAGACTTGAGCCAGATGGAAGTAGAGAGAGAAGAAAGACTACATATATACACTAATGCGAGAGAAATGGAAGATGAAGAGGTGTTGAGGCAAAGAGGAGTATGACCAAGCAGTAGTGTTGAGAACCATGAGGAAAGTGAGGGGCCGCATAACTATGTCCCTCTAATATTGGGAAAGAGTAGAAGGACCCCCTCGGCATATGGTGGAAGTGATTCTAGTGAATATTTGGGAGCCATTGGCGCACATCTGGACCACCCTGGAACCTTAGCCCTTGTATATGGTACTCAAGACTTAGAAGCTCATATAGAGCATTATAATAGTGAGAGTGAAGTAACATGAGGGAAATTTAGGATCACCACAGTTGGGAAGGTGATACTAGGTAGGAGTGTGTTAGTATCTAAATCAGAGAAGCACAGCTATATAAAAGTTAACACACATGGTGGCAGCGACTGAGTACTCACACAATAGGTGTTGATAGATAGGTCAACAAAATTTGTTAAGGAGTAGTACTGTAGGCACAACATCAAGGACAAACTATTGGCACATGCTACTCTCTGGAAGTAGTCAATATAGGTGAAGAACACCATCACATAGAGTGTTGGCATCATAGATGACCTCTACCACCGGCATGCATATGAGAGTTCCAAGAAATAGGGGGCTTCAGAGGCTGTATTCCTCCCTCGACCGGAGGCAATCTTGGTGGAGGCTTCAGGTCTGGATATGTTCCTCCCCCGATGCAAGGGTAATCTAGGACAAGGAAATATAGCCCACCACATCAGCCAAAAAATTTCTATGAAATGGTCACTTCACTTACTTGAGTACAAAGGAATAGAGGATGTAGTTGAACATGTGCAAAAATGGGAGCTCGTATAGAGATCCAAAGGGATCATCGCGTTCAGATAGGAAGTCCAGTTAGTTTGTAACTACATTGTAAGGTACTGCAGCACATAGTTGGTACTACAAAGTATGATCCACACCAGACAGGTAGAAGATTATGACACCTTGCACTGTCACCTTCTTGGTCAGAGTTCTCATATTCCATAAGTTTGCAAGTAACATATCACCAAGTGCACTTAAGGATATTAAACAAGGACCATCTGAGAGTGTTCCGAGAATATGATGTTCACGGTTCAAGACTATTGTTATCAAAAATCTCTTGTATGATATCCACTCGAATTCAACACGCGTACAATAGTTCATGTAGGTGGTTTTTTGACATCATACAGAAGGGCGTTATCACATTAGATATGTTTAAAAATATGCACGTGAGGATTTGGAGGCATCATTACAGCATTGCAAAAGCAGTTGAAAGCATGGACATACTAGGAGTGAGCCCATTTATTGAAGCATAGATTGCAACTATGGTCACATAGTTGGAAAAGTTATCTGCTATCTCGGAATGCATGGACACTCAAAATGGTATATAGTGTACAGATTGTGAAGTAGAGGGACTTACGAAGAAGATTTAGTTGTCCACGTAGGAATGTACGTGCATCTACTATTGGCTTGTGAAATATGCCATAAGTGACCATGATGTTAGAGACTATGCTCACTTCTCTAGAATTCTACAATACAGAAGAATGTGTCACTGTACTGTAAGATTTGTGATGTGCATACTCATGATATAGCTCATTGTTCGTTTGATTGATCAAATCCACGAAGCTTTTGAAATAAGGACGTGCATCAAACTAGCACATAGGGTAGTTCACAGGGTGTGCGAGGGGAAAAATAATGGAGCTCGTCAAAACAATGACATTGGAGGCTATAAAGGAGGATATAGAGGTAAAGGTCATGGCAGTCATGGATGTAGGTTAAGTCGAGGTACTTGCTACACTTGCATGGATTGCCTGATCACTATCAATGCGCAAGTGTCCCAAGAACATGTCTTGCATGAACTATGGAAAATGAACACAAGGTAAAATACTACCAAAATTTATATGCACACATGTACAAGAACAAAAATGAATGAAGTGCACGATCAACGATATAGGTCGTACGTAAGGGAAATGGAATCCAAAGAAGCTAACAGTTGTGAAGAAGGAACCTTTATTGGTTACCACACGCGTAGAAGCTTCACACAAGTGAGAGAAGGAGTGAAATAAACCACTCATCATACATGAGGAAGATGAACTGAATAATAAGTATCCAAATGTAGGGAAACATAAGGAAGTTTTCCAAGAAACCATGAGTTTGATCATATACTTACAAGGAGAGATACATTGTTTGCAAGAAAAAGAACGAGGATAGAGAGTGCGCGAAGCATAGTGAAATATGTTGATGAACTCATGGAATTATATAGGATGTTGAGACAAGAGAATATTATACCTTTTCTAGGTGAGCGATTACAGGAAAAGGTTTCACGCATGAATAACGAAAGGGAGTGACAAATACTTCATGTTAATCTACCACCTCAGAAACATGAATATGATAAGGAAATCACCTTGGATGTTCCTTTTCACCTCCTCGGGGTATTGCATTTCAAAACTATGGGTTAATATACTAGAGCTTGGCTCTTTACCCTTCTTGGTACATTATTTCCTGTCCTTCTTAGGCGTTGATGAAATCATGATTACTATTTCATCCCTTGATTCCTCCATAACTGGTGTTTCTTCCATAACCGGTGCTTCTTCCTCCGAAGTTTTCTTGATGAAAGTACCTTCAGATTTAGATATTGACGGAGAGCCATACATGCTCACAATTTTTGACATTTCTTCCCATTCGACCTTCTTCATTGGGTTTAGTTGTTTATGGGTTTTCTTTTGTGTCCTAAAGCCACTCTGTTTTATCCTAGGGTGGTTAATTTACCCAAAGCTTGTCATTTTTCCGCTTACCCAACATCCACGTTATTGGCGGCTGATATTTTAATATTTCCATGTTAGTGTGACTCTTTATGCCTTTTTGTCCTTCCCAGAAACTTTAATATCCTTCAATAACAATTGTTATTTGCAAAAATTTTGGGTTTCAGATCGTTGTTTGTAGTTAGAGTTTTGTTCTTACTGTATGGTAAAATTTCCCTGTTATTGTGACCCTTTACACCTTTTTCGTCCTTCCCAAAAGCTTTAATATTCGTCAATGAAAGTTGCTATTTGCAAAAATTTCGGGTGTCGGATCGATGTTTGTAGTTGGGGCTCTTGTTCTTACTGTATGGTAAAAATGAATTACCCGACCTCCTATTTATATTCTTCTTCCTTTGTAATAAATGCTCCTTCCATTTACTCCTCACATGTGTGAACCTTTAGTTTCCCCATAATTGTCATTAATGCCTAATGAATGACAGTTGTCCCTAGCCTTCCTTTCCTTTCTTGGTTATTAATGCCCATTTAAGTGTGATTATCGGGTTTCCTTGTTATTGCTTTTTTTTCCACATGTCCACTGCATTTGGTAGCTTACATTCCTGGATCGCATCACTTCCCTTATGCCCTATCTTTTATTTTTTGCACTTCCTTGCCCAGTATGCCCATTAAAGCTTACCCTTTAAGGAACCCTCTCTTCTCTTGGTCACTCCACTTTTCTTCACTTGGGAAATTTTCGTCAATCATGCCTTGTTAGCATGCTACATTTTAGCGATCCTTTTTCCCCGAAAACAAAATGTTTCCACTTCTCCTTTTCGGAAATGTTTTGGTAAAGATATTTGTCCTTGTACTAGTTATTCCTTTTCCCTCCAAACACAAAAGGTTGTGCGTGGTCCTTTGCGTGTTATATAGAAATAGTGTAGTTATGAAATTCTTTGGCCCAAAAAACACAAAACGTTAAAAAGAATTGTGTGTCCAACGCTTATTACAATGCATAAAAAGAGACCTATACTACAAAATGAAATAACATGTATTCTAATGGCATATGCCTTATTCGTTACATTCCATTATTGCTAGAAGTATGGTTTCAACGAACTCCCATTGAAGTGGCCTGGAAGCATTTTTCATTGAAATCCATCAGTTTACATGCCCCAGTTGGCAATATATCAACTATCTCATATGAACCCTAACCAATGAGTCTTGAGCTTTCCTGGATGTTGCACAAATTTGGAGTCATACAGTAAAACCTTAATACCTATCTTAAGAGTTTTAATTTTGAGGTTCCGATCATACCATGCCTTTTGTTGCACTTTCTCAATATTATGTGACCACCTTGCTTGTAATTGTGTTTCGTCCAACTGTAAAAACCTTGTTAACCTTTCTTGTATTGAGTCTTCATCTTCCAGATTTGTAATGCGCACAATTCTCAATGATGGTTCAAGAAAGTCGATTGGTAGGATGAATTCCTTCCCATAAACAAGTTGAAAGGGGGTAGCCTTATTCAAGCACTTGTATGTTTTCTGATATGCCCAAAGTACTGTTGATACTTTGTCATCCCAATCCTTCCTTCCAATGTCATAGATCTTTGTCAACATATGAATTAATATTTTGTTGAAGGCTTCCATGGTACCATTAGCCTGTGGGTGATAAGGGGTTGTTTTATGATGCATGACCATAAATTCTTCTAACAAAATGTGAATTGTGTCATTCAAGAAATGTGTTCCTCTATCACTTGTTAAGATCAATGGACAACCAAATCTACTTATAATGTTTTCCCAAATGAATTTTGTTGTTGTGGTTGTCATACAATCTTTAGTTGGTGCAACTTCTGCCCATCGTGTAAGATAATCTATTGTTGTAATAATATATTTGGCTCATTCTTCATGTACAAGGGTTGATTGGCCGAAAAAATCAATTGCCCATTTTTCAAATGGTTCTTGGGTAGTTATTGGAATTAAAGGCATACTAACACGCTTTATAGGATTTTCTATTCTTTGACATTGGTTGCATGCCTTGGCATATTATTTTGCATCTTTAAACAAACTCTGCCACTAGAGTCCCATATTTAGGATTTTTTGAGCGGTAGCATCACCTATATAGTGACCTCATGCAATTCCTTCATGTGCTTCACTTAGGATATCTTGCCTTTCATGTTGTAGGACACATCACTGTAAAATTTTCATGCATGCCCATTTTATAAAGTTGATTGCCAATTTTCTGATATGGTACTGCTTTGACAACTAAATGTTTTCGTTGGTTGACCTTGTAATTTTCAGGTGCCACCCCATTCTTTAGGAAGAAAAGCACATCCTCCAGTTCATGAAATTCCACTTTGGATGCTAAAAAATTGAGCATCTTGCATGCCATCCTCTATGGGTTTGACCTCTTTTTGGTATTGATACGTGAACAAATGATCAAGTCCTGCATTGTTTTTACCTAGCTTGACCACCACCGAGAATTGAAACTCTTGAACAATATTATCCATCTACAAATTCTCCCATGAAATATTGATTTTTTGACCAAGTGTTTCAGATCCATGTGATCCGTAAAGAACACAAATGGAGTGGCCAAGAGATAATGTCATTTTTTTGAAACACATAAACCATGGATAATCCTTCACGCTCTATGGTAGTATAATTTCTTTCTACGTGTCAATTTATGGCTTGCAAAATAGATTGGATGGTCGAGAGTTCCTTCTCCTGGTTGTGCCAATATTGCTCCAACAACAATTTCAAGGCATCTACATGTACATGAAACAATGTGTTCCAATTTGGGAATTCTAAAATAGGTGTTTGGGTTAATTTTTCTTTGAGTTGGTCAAAAGCACTCTGTTGTTCTGAACCCCACCTGAATTCTTCTATTTTTCATATTAACTTTTCCAAAGGTGCCGCAATATTTACAAAGTCTTTAATGGACTTTTGATAATATCCATAATGTCTCAAAAAGGCACAAACCTCTTTTTGCGTTTGTGGCAATTCAAGATTTACTATGATTGCAATTTTGGTTGGGTCTACCAATAATCCATCTTTACAGATAATGTGTCCTAACAAGGTTCTGAATGGTGTGGTGAACACACATTTCTTCAAATTTAATGAAATTTGTAACTGTTGACAATGCTCAAACATCAATCTCAAATTATCACAATGATCCCTTACAAATTTGTAGACCATGTCCAATCATCTAGGTATACTTGAAGAAATTTGAGTATGAAATCCTCAAAGGCAATAAAACAATGCGAGAAAATAGTGGGTGCATTCTTAACCCTAAACGACATGAATTTATGGGTGTATGATCCCCATTCAGTCGTAAAAGTTTTCTTTGGCCTATCCTCTTCTATAATTCTGACTTGGTGATAACCAAGAGAATCCATCTGTGAAAGTATATATCTCCCTACCCACTATGCCTTCTAAAATATCTTCTGTAAAGGGAGTAGGGAAATGATCAATTATACACATAGAGTTGAAAGTGTGGTAATCCACACAAAATATTATGCACTCATCTTTCTTAATGTTTATTACCATAGGGCTTATCCATTTAGATTCGTCCATTGGTATGATGACTCCGACAACCAACATGTGGTCAAGTTCCTTTTTGACTTTTACTCGTAGGTTTGGATTCATCTTGTATGGGTGCTTTCTAACTGGTTTAGCCCCCTCAATTAATTTGATTTGCATCATTCCCAAAGATGGGTGTAATCCCTTCATTTCATGGTAGCCTCTGGGAAATATATCTTCATACTCATGTAATAGCTCAATAACCTTTGTGTTTTTCAATTTACTCTAGTAGTCACCCATCATTTCCATTTTTGGTGTAGTTTCACTGCTAATGTTGACCTGTATGGATTTGAAAGGTTCATCCTATGATTGAATCCCATGTCCTTTTTTTGGATAACTCTGCATGACCCATAAGAGACATCCACATGTAAATGGTAATTATCATCATCATTGGCTATTTTTCTTACTACTTTTCTTTACCTTTTTGAGCATAAGGTTTCCGTTCCATGTTCAATGGTACTTCCTCCCCATCACTAGAGATGTTTCCTTAGTATCTTTAGTGAATTTGTGGTTAGAGTGAAAAATCTCTTTTCCTTGTGTAACACCAAAATTATGTCTTCCATAGGAGCATCATCTCCAAATACCATTTCTTTTATACATTGAAGGGGATAAGTCAAGTGAGGACTGATGAGACAAAGGAAAAGGTATGGAGAAATCCTTATGTCAGTATTTTCCAGGAATTTGATTCTCTTCACAACTCACAAATGACATACCATGCTCATGCCCATACACACAGAGTGTATGATAGAATAGATGTGTCCATAAGGACATTGCTAACCTTTGTAGTCATCCATATCTCCACATGTGTATTTATATGTTCTTTTGGATTAGTGACTCCGTTGTAACTGGGGTATCTTTGTGCACCATTGTTTCATTCGAACCTAGCCTTCATATCCTCCTTTTATGTTCACCCATGATAATAATGTTAGCCGATGTGTTTCCCACCATCTTGTTGTGGTACCTTTTAACAAATATACTAAGCAATTCTGTCGTGCCTCATCAATTTGCATATAGGCCCCCATGTCCTTGAGAAAATCATGGATATCTTCACTCCCACTAAAACCTGTTGGAGTTTGGGGCTATCTATATTGATTCTTCGAATACTTTTATGAATGTATGTAGGTGCTTGGACAATATTGTAGTTGGATGCACTCATAATCATACCACAATCTCATCCTATTAGTTTGTATGAACCATGTGCCCAATTTTCACATGCCACACTAGTTGTGTCAGACATTGATTAGTTATCTCCCCACTTTATTTCTCCTTCCTTTGTTGGCTCAAAATTCTCTATCCCTGTAGCTTGGATATTGTATATATGCTCCAAATATTTGTGTTCTTCCATAGTCTCTACATACAGTGCACTTTATTTAGGGTCCATTGGGAAGATGACATGTGTTGCCCACCATTTTTGAAACTCACATATCATTTCTTAAATCGTAAGTCAACATTATTGGCATAACACCAAGGCCTTCCAAGTAGTGCTAGAAAATTATCTACGTCAGCTAATGGTATGACTTCAAAATCTCCATGGAACTTCACCCCCATAATATTGATTATGGCATTCTTTAAGACTCCTATAGGCACTACCCATGTTTTGTTAGCCATGAATAAAACATGTGGGGATGCATGTAATGTTGGTCACCCCATCTTATTCAAGGCATCTATGTGACTATGTTAATTTTGTGTCTATGTGTCAGACCAATATGTCATTAATGTTCCAGCTGTCTATATAGGCATAAACAAATATCTCTTTATCAAAACCCTTCGTCTTTGTCGAATTTACATTATGCCTTTGTGTCGTTCCCAACTGTTTCTTGAGTGCCACCTTCCTAAATTTGTATGATAACCATTGATCTAGTAAGGGTAAGATACCTATTGTGCACACCAACCTACACACTTCTTGAAACTCATTTTTTGCTATTTCGTTCATCCTTGAAATCTTATAAATTTTTATTTCACAGCTTTGCCTCATCCCTTAGGAATTATATTTCTCCTTGAAGTTCTCTTATCAAGTATTTCACATTCTGAAGAACCTCTTTTTGTTGCTTTCCATCAGGATAGGGCTTTGCAAAATTAATTCAGTGGGTTGCACCTTGTTTGAAGGCATCTCTTGTGTGTGTATAACAGCACGTGTTGTTACTTATACTTTGGTGGTTGGCTCCATTATTGGTATATTTTTGACCTATTCTCATCCCCTATAATGCGTGCAATTTTAATAATTCCTACTCCAATATCACATTTTTCTTTCATTACCTTATACAGGTCGGGGAAATCTTCTACTTTATGCTCCTTTTGACAATGTGCACAGGTTCAGAATGTTGGGAAATCACGTTGGTAGTGATTTGGTGAACCACATTTATAACAAGTTCTAGGTGGATATTTGCCACCTCCCTAACCTCCTCATCCTCGTCCATTTCTTTAGTGACCATATCCACTTGCCCTTCATTAGTATTTTCTATGGTAGCCTATCGAAGTCCTAGTGATCTGGCTTCATGGATTTGTCAATAATGTGACACTTGATGTATCATGAGTGTGTGCATCACATATTTTGCAGTAAGTGGCTACCTTTTCCTTGTTTGGCATGGTGGAGTAGGGGAATTTTGAGCATCATGGTCATTACCTTCACAGATCTCACATGTTATAAGCATGGCCTTAAAAATTCTGTGTGGGCATGTGTTTTTTGTGTGGCCTTCCACTTCACAATCAGTACACCAAATGCCACTGCATGTTTTCCATGCATTGGTTTTTGTTAATTTCTCTAGTTGGGTCACCATAGATGTGATTTGCACCTCCATGAATGGGCTTACACCAGTATCAAGACTTCCCACTACTTCAATCACAAGGTTGCTTCTAATGCTTCCCAGGGATTGGTGAAAGTCTTGTGTGACAATGCGTGCCTAAAGGGTAGGAAGAGCCCCCCTACAAACCATTAGACATGTTTTGTAGGATGTATCTCATAAGAGAGCTTAGAGACCAGGGTTTTAAAACATGCACGTCATATGCATGTACACTTTCAGTGAGTTCCTGCTTGATTTCCTTGAGCACCAAAATACTTTTTTGCTCAAACTATGGAATATCGAATTCAGTTAAAAATGCCACTTTAAGTTGATCATAATCTACTACTACTTGTGATGGGTCATGTTTTTGATACCAAGTATGGGCACAACCAAGAAACATAGTCGCAAACTGAGTTGCATTCTGTTCTGAGGAAGTTATACCTTTTTCTTGCCATATAAGTTCACATTTGAGCACATGTTCCACAACATTCTTGACACCATGATACTATGGTAGGTGCAAGGACATTTCATAAAAACAATTTGGTGTGGCCACTTGTTGTGTGGTATTTATGGTTTTTCCTTGAATAGGAATATTAGCTATTGGGGCATTGCCTCCACTCCCACTACCACTTGTAGTTGAGGGATTAGTTCCAACTCCCTGTTATACTGATGTATTTCTCGGTACGCCTGTCAGTGGTGGTGTGGTGGTGTTGGTATTCATCATCTTGAATCGTTGTGCTTTTGGTATATTAGGATTCAACAGTTGTCTCCTTGGTGTTGGTCACAATGAATGTAAAACATATGGTAAACTATTGTCCAAAGTTTCTTTCTTCTTAGCATGTTTGACTTCTTCATCACTATCACTTTCTATTAAAACTTGTTCTGTATTAGTTGACCCAATTACGTGAACAGGCATGGAAGGTTGGATCATGATACCATTGGCATTATATTGTCCTTCCTCATCCTCCAGATCTCACATATTATCTTGGTGCACTGTCATTCCTTCATGGAGCTCCTTGTCATTACTTCTCTCTCCCTACCCTAACCAATGTTGATGGTCATCACCCGCAGTTCCTAGAGTTGAGTCACATAGATGTACTAGCTCTCTTTCCAATGCCTTGCACCTTTTCTCTTCAAATCACCTCCTCCTAAGGGTGCACTCGTCTGGAGAATCCATAACTTGTTCTTGATATCTTCATGTCCTTCTATGTCCTGTGCACCACCCACTGTGGAATGTTTAGCCTTCCATTGGGAAAGTTTCTATCCCCATATCAATCATCATTTTCTTAATCTCAATGGTAGGTGTTGTAGTATGATCCTTGTGGCTCCCTAAAGAAGTTATATTGTGCTTTGTCCACATAACAAAAGGTTGAGACTGAATATTCAAGGATATAGCTCCAAAATGTGCCCTTCCACCAATAGTCTACCGCGTGTGTCCAGGTCGTGTCATGTTGTGCTAACTTGTTTGCACACACAAAAGTCCAAGGATACTTCCAACCCAAATTCCTTCTTTTTCCCAAACAATAAGCAACTAACCATGCATGTAGGTGTACTGGAAGCTCACAGAAAAATGTTTCATACAATTCATCATAGAGATTAGCCTCGACCCACTTTCTTGGAGAGCAATCCTTACAACTTGGATGATTTTTTGCAAAATCATCCTTAATAGTGTGTAGTCGGGCTTTGATGTTCTCCTGTGTTAAATGATGCATCTTCTATCCACTTCATCCTTGCATTTTAATGAAGGTCCCGACAATAGAACCAAAATGTTGGAGTCTAGTAGTCTTCTTCCCTTATGCACGCATCATTTCTATATCGGTTGCACACAAGTTTCCTCATCGTCGCGCTGGCATATCACGCTTAGATAAACTAAGGCATGCTCACCTGAAGCGCGAGAGGTTTCCAGGTTTCATCATTGTTAGCAAGAGTGATGTGAATTATTATTCTAGCAATTAGACTAGTATTCCTAGTACATTAACATATAGTATAGCCATACAAAGACCAAACACAATGTTTATATATCAAATGATGTGCAATTACAAGTTCTAGCCATATAGTATACCAAATACAAGTATCATTCATACCTCACTCCTCTAGCTCCCTATATCAACTACATTAATCTAGACCCCTTCATGGGTATTTATACTAGTGGGAACTTGTCCTTCACTAGTCTTACAAGAGCTAATAATAGCCCTCAAGTTTACAGTTCCAGTTAACTAGTACATCCAATCGGTAGAAAATAATAGCCTTTCACCACCTTACTCTTATGATGCATGTCAATCTTCCACTTAAGATGATGTTTATCCTTAACATTATCCAACCCTTTTGTCAACTTCATGCAAGTGTCCAAAACTGAAGCTTTAGTCTATTCTTGAACTCATGTTTATTCGTATCTCCTCATACTTTGCATGTCCTTTCCCGATCCTGTGGTTGCTTTCTCTTCTTCTGCACATTTCCGGTGTCCTTCTGACACACATACTTCTTATCCTTCTCCTTTGTGGTTAAGTCTTCACGGTAACCTCTTGCGCACTCCCTTGCTCTTATCCTACGCATCCCTTTGTGAAATTCCACATGCACAGCCAAAGAATAATGAAACATGAATAAAGAATGTCAAGTCCTTGAAAAATTTAAAGAATAAAGAGTATCGGTGAGTCACCTCAACTTTGTTAACTATCTACTTTGTGCTTTTTGTGATCTTTTTGCTTACCATTTCAGAGTCTTCCATTATCTTATTACGGTTAGACTTGTCCAAAGAGTCATCTTCTCGTTGGGCTTCAAATGCCCGCTAGTTTTCCTACTAATTCTTTTAATCGCACATTAATTATTTTAGGTTGCTTATAGATCCCTTTAAGCAACATCTATGTTTTTTCTCCTTTTGCTTCTAGCCTTCTTGAGTGACTTTCACATTCCGCAAGTTTTTTGTTACAAATGACGCAGATATTTTCACTTTCCCCTCTTTTTTTTCTCTTTCTTTCTCCTTTTCTATTTCTTTTAATAACAGATTTACTAGTTGCTCAAGCTCATCTATGGTTTCACCTGGAATGAGTGAACTATCTTGTAAAAACTTAGGCTCATTGCGCAATATTCTCTCCTTCAATTTTTTTGCCTTTGACTCAATGCGCATATGTTTGTCCCTTAGACCTTTATTTTCATGTTGAACCTTGCGCAACTGTCTCATTTCTATTTTGATGTTCGTCTTTTCTTTATTAACAAGTCACCCTTTTAACAATAAAATATAAGTTGTCTTTTTATAACTAAAGTTACTTTTTCAACAAATCTAGTCACTTTATGAATATAACATAAAGTTACTTTTTCGACAACTTAAGTTAAATTGTTAAATTATTTCCCTTACCACACCCTTTACACGTACATGAAATAAAAAGTAGGCTAAAGGTCTTCTCCAGACTAATTTCGAGAAGGAGATATTACAAAGGAACAAAATCACCAAGCATCAATCAATCGTCAAGTTTTGGGAAAATGTCAAAGATTTTAAAGCCCAAAAAGAGAGGAAATAAGAACAAGCGCCAAGATTTACAAGATTATGATAAATAATTGGTGGAAGAGAGTATTACATGTCCTAGATGATCATATTACGCTTCTTTTATGTTATCAAAATTATTTTACCCATCCAATAAATAAATTTGTAGTCAACAACCACACATGTCAAAAAGGGGCCCAAGAACTCAAAGTGAATGAGGAGTTTTTGAGTAGTAAAAGCAATTCCAAGATGTCCTGACCAGGCAAATAATGGACCTAGAGGTCGATTCAAAGGTCATCATCCTAAAGGAACACCTACTAGGTACGTCATTCTATATTTGCAAGATGCTTTCACAACAAGTTCTTTTGGATTCATGATATGTTTTCTTAAACGAGCATTTTAAAAACTAATAGAACAAACATGAATTATCTTAGAAGTCTGTGCCATTGGGCAGAGGGAAAAGAAGGAAACTTTGCATGGAAATGTCAAATTCTGTGTTGGATAATGATATTCAATTTGACCTGAATTGAGGAAACATCTCGTACCTTACAAATTAGAATCTGTAGTACCAGACAAAAGCTTGGAAGTTCTACAGATTAAAAATAGGCTATGATGTGAAGCCAAAGACTGTACATGGTGACATTTCAATTGGACAGCAATATTACAATACGTTGGATAAGTTCTTCTTTCTTTCCTCCTACTCTTGCTTTCTTTGCACTGAGGAAGCATTTGAGTTCTGGAACAGTCAAGGACTTGAGATTATCCTTAGAGTGGCAATCACGCACCTGACACAAAAGAACGTGAAAAAGGTTTAAAAGCCAATGAAGAAAAAATATAACGGTGTGAAGAAATGGCATTTCATCTCAGCCAATGTCTATACCTTTTCAACTATAGCAATAGGGTCTAGTGCTGAGTTATTCCGTTTCTTGGCGTTGTTAGGTTTGATTTTTCCATCAGGAATAACTTCAGAAACAGCGTTATGAATAACATCTGCCCTGTTGCTTTCATCCTGAACTATAGAAGCCACCTGAAAATAATGTATAAACATCAACAAAATGAAAATTATTATTTCTATAGTTTATTATATACGTTGAAAAGCAGTACCTCCTGGTCTGGTTTTGCCTTCTTTGTCTGGCGTTCAAGTTCATCCTTGTTGGTATTCAGTTCTGACATATGAAATCCTTCTTTTGTGCCAGAAAGCTCCTTCCTTTTTGATTCTTTTTCTGTCACGAAAAATTCATAAAAGCCGAAGTGAGAAATTCATTCACGTAATGTTCTGCCAAAAAAAACACACAGAAACAGATCTTTGTCGTGCAATCGCACCTGTCACAAGGGCTGGACTATGTTCATTGAAGCTTTCATGCAAAGTATTACCAGCAGTCACAACGTTCTGGAATAGATTATCGCTGCTAGCTATCTCACTGTGTTGTAATTCATAGGTTGAACTCCCGGAGCTTGCCTGTGGCTTCTGGACACTCTGAGATATAAGAGCATGGAAGAATGATGTGGACGTATAATGTTTGAAGGCAGTAAAATGTGACTAGAAAACTTGGGTAAATGATTCTTTGAAACAGAAAGCTAAAGTTGTATATTGTTGCAAGATTGCTCATACTTTAGGTCTGTGTCCACAAGGCTTTGCTTTCTCCTGAGGATTTCTCGTTGAATTCAATGCCTGCATGAGACCTGAATAATTTTAGTATACAAATAGATTCAACTTTTTAAATAAAGAGCAGAACTTAGCCAGAATTCTATTTTGTAAAATATAACATACAGCTTAGAAGTATGAGATTAAAACTGTGAGAATCTCTCCAAATTTCTTTCTAGATACCAACAAGGTATTGATTCACTTGGTTGTGTTGTGTGAGTTGTATACCATCCATTGAAATTCTATTCCAGTTGTGGTCTACCCATGACATGTGCAGAGAAAGGGATGAGGTTGGGTGCAAGTGCTGATCAACGCTGATGGAATAGATACCCCTCAGACCGTGGATCTTGCAAAATGATACAGTACAATGTGGTGGGACCGCCCTATGTGGTTCTCTTGAAGCCTCCAAAAACTCCGACAGATAAAGAATAAAGGTAAAATGAAATACACAGAATACACTCTATCAAAATATAAGACTTACAATTTAGTAGTTTGTTAATATTAGTTAAAGCCATAGACCATGTTCGGAAAGTTCAGATAGTTCAAAAGGGGGAAAAAGTTCGGAAGTTCGGAATTTTTCAAAAGGTTTGGTTCGGTTCGGTTTAGAAAATTTACAAATATAAAATATATATAAATACTATACATATATGATGATATTTGAAAAGAAAAACCAATTACACATAATGATAAATAAATATATTATCAACGTAGCCTTTCCTTTATGTGCTTAGGTATTAGTGTTTCTTATTTCGTTTTTGTTGTGTTGAAGTTCTTTTAATTTAAACACTTTATTTTTTTAATTAAAAAAAGAAAAAAAATAATGTTCGACCAAACTTGTTTGGTAAGTTCGGTCAGACCAAAAAGTACGGTTCAAACCGAATTTTTACTAAGTTCATAGGAACATGGTAACTATGGTTAAAGCGTTAACTAAGAAACAGTTGTGACATGTGCAACCATTTTGTAACCATCTCTCACATAATAAAATGAAGGACACATAATGAACATGTGTGCATTTTGACTTCCTCTTCATTCTTTCTCTGTTCACATCTTCTAGCATTGGTATCAAAGCCATTGGTGCTCGAAAGGGATTTGCACTTTGAATAGGAGAAAAAGTCAGTGAATAATCATTCAAGACTGTATTTGGGAAAATTGACATCTAGTCACAATTTGCACTAGAAATTTCAAGTGTCAAAAGTCACAGGAGAAGACTGTGAAGAAAATTAGCAAGGTTTAGGGTTATGTAGTCATTTTGAGCCTAAAAGATAAACACCAGTAAGGAAGTCACATTTATCAAAAATACAAAGGGCAACATCCGCCATTGTTGAAACCAGATTAAAAAGAAAATTTGAAGCCATTACCAATCAGGGAAAATACCCTTATTAGCATCAAAGTCACAAATGCGAGGCCCTGGAATGTCAGAATTGCGAGTTTCAAAGGGCATAAATACATGGTCGTAGAAAAGACACTGAAAATGAGGTCACAAAAGCCAAAAATGTGAGTTTTAAAGGGTAAACACCATTAAAATTGTACATGAAATTACTCAGCGAGTTGCCAAAAAATCATAAATACAGTTGTGATTTTTAAAGGGTGAAATGACAAATGTCTAGGGAAAAATACAATAGTTGCATATTTGGGAAAAATACAACAATTGTGGTATTTATTTGAAGGATATAGTTACATTGAAAGGTACAACTGGTGCACAAATTTCTATGGCATGAAAACTACAACCACGAAAGGATCATAACATAGTGGATTTTCACTCTATGGGAACTTGTCACATCTTGTTTGAGGGCAAAAAGTCAGTTTTTGGTATACATTTAACTTGCATCATGATTTTACTAGTATAAATTATCTTGTAAATTATCTTTTTTGTAGAACAACTGTTGATGATGCTACTATGTATTCATACAAATTCTAATAATTAGACAATTAGCAAGGTTAAAGCTCCCAATGACGAAGATTCTAAAGCCATTTTGTTAAATAGTTTGCCTCTTTCTATAGCAATTTATTTTTACTCTAAAGTCAGACTATCAAAGCCTGGAAGATTTGCTTTCATTAATTTGTGGTTGAAAAAAAGAATATGGAGTGATAAAAAGGTAATTCTTCACATGAAAGTGCACTATACTCCCGCATGAGAAATAATCATCAGAAAATCAACATAAAGACAATAGGCAAGTTGAGTGTTATTATTGCAAGAAAAGAGGTCATATTTTAGTAAACATTTGCATTTGAGCTAATGATTCTCAAAGGAAAACTCAAAGATAATCCAAAAGAAGCAAAATGACAATCCACGTCTGTTGAAAGATTTTATTGATGAAGAAGAAGCCTAAGAAGTCAGTGTTTTGAAGACAATAAGGGATCCAATGTAGGTAAAACTCAACATGGATGGTTGTCTAGATAGTTCGGGAGTCTGTGGATCTCAGGAATTTACCCTTACGAGGGTCACGAGACAATCTGATGGAGCACTGTGGGAGTAGCTCAGCATGGAGGGTTGTCCAACAATTCGGGAGATTCTGTAATTCGGGAGTTCGGGGAGGTGGAATCCGGGAACTCGGGAATTCAGCTCAGGAACTACACCTTTATGAGGGTTAGGGAGGCAACTTGATGGAGTTCTAGTCAAAGCATGGTACAAGAAGGAGGTTGTTCAAAACAAAACCTTCTGAAGATTGTAATTCTATCTTCTTTTTATAGTGTAAGTCTTGAGAGCGGGTATTGAAATATAAGACTTATAATTTAGTAGTTAGTTAATATTAGTTGTGTATTAGCTAATAAACGGTTGTAACCACTTCAACCATTTTGTAACCATCTCTCACATAATAAAATGACGGACACACAATCAACATGTGTGCATTCCGGTTTCTCTTCATTTCTTCTTTGTGCACACTCTTGTTCTCATACTAGGAATTGCGTGCATTCATGCAAACCTCTATGTAGAGACAGTGATGCAGACTCTATCTTCCCCTGTTACATGTTTGGAACTCAATTGGAACTGGTCATTAGAATACACTGATATAGGATATGCCATTTAAAAGATGAAATACCATGAACCAGCTCAATATTAGATTTGTGCATGGTCTTGGAGAATTGAAGCAGCTATTATTCAGTATTTATGTGTCTTGAACAATCATAAGTAAAGGATGATGGTTGACCCTTCTCATGTTGTACAGCTTCAAGGACTCCTTTTAATACTGAACAATGGTCCACATAATTTCGTGATTTTCTATAATTTGTATGCATAACTTGTGATGCAGGAGCATCGTGATTTAACCTTTTTCAATGTAGATGTTTGAACTCCACAATTGCGTGGCCAAAATGTTTCTGGAGTTGTATGAAAACATTTTCATACAGATTGGGGGTGGGCATCTTCTAAGTAGCCTTGCCATTGAGAGATTTAGGTTTGATGATGACTATTCTTTGGAGTCTTAGGGACTACTGATTTCCATCACAGCAAGAAATTGGTTCCTCAATCTTCTTGACCTTCAATGTAATCCTCTTATTTTGCATAGCCTCTAATAGGGGAATTACGTTTATTATCTTGTAGGGTGACTAAATTATCTTATTGATTGCGTCAGCAGTGCGACAGCTAGATGCAAAATGATGAGCTCCAGGAAAGGAATCATGTATACAGGAATTTTTTCCCTTTGATCCCTGGAGCATAAGGCCATCTAAAATCATCTGGGACAGGGTGCTTTGACATGATTGGCTTCTTGACAAGTATAGCTTCAATCGTGCTGATACAATGAGATCAAGATGAATCTTCTGGAGCTTCTTGCACTTCATGAAAGGTGTCGTGAGCTCTCCTTGTTGCTACCACCTTGTATGACCACCTCGACCATATGGAGCAGATTTAATCCTCCATTTACTCCTTGTCCTTCATCCAACCTATGCTATCCCTTGTGTCTGCACTGTCAGAGAGCACTAGCCGATTTAGTCATTGGCCTGGAGCAATGGGAATCCTAGTAGCACTCTTGTTTTGGTGAAGTTTCTAATGCAAGCAACATTGGATATGCCTTCTCATTCATAACGCTAAATTTCTGCTTTTTGATGGAATGAAAAGAACTTGAAAGTTAAGAAGGACAATCCTTGCTATACAAGCTAATCAGGATCGTATTCTAAAAAGCTGATTTTAAGCATTTGAAAAATACACATTCTCGGCAGAATCTGAGAAGATTTATATTCAGGAAGACAGTGTGATTTGACATAAGGGAGCTCTGGGAAGGCTTTCTACTCCCCAGATTGCAGAAGTGGTATGTGGATATTGCTCATGGTACAAGTGCAACTTCATCTAGTTCACTGGTTAATGGACCTATGTTAATGCATCATTGTACTGGAAATCATTACTTGAGAATGAGGTAACTAAACAAAATGGTGTGTCTAGAACTTCGCTGGATCGAGGACATAGTAGGCCCAATCCTTTTCACCTGTGATGAAAGCCCAATTGCTCTGTGCCACTTACGATGGGATTGCACCTGGAGATTCTGTGCAGTTGAATGAAGGCATGATTTCTTCCATCTAACCATTATCATCTTGGCTAAGATAGATCAGACTCCTTTGAAATAGCTTCGTGTTGCTTAATGCTTCTTACAAAGCATTGTTTTAAGAACTTTGGGGTTAATCATATTCAGGTTGAACCATGAAGCACTATTGTGGTTGGAAAGACATCCTTACTCAGTAACAGAAAGTTAATTTTCAGTATCGAGTAAATATGGTGATGCCGCTTTATCATGTACACAAGTCTAGCTGGTTTTCATGCTCTAGCTAAATGACCCGGTTTTTACAAGTTTTGAACCTCTTAATTTTTTCAGTTGTATATCTTATGGTGGATTCTGTGAGCTGTTATAGCCTATGGGAAGAATCCTGAAACTCACGATAGCAATCTAAACACATCTTTTACTATGTTAATACAGAAATGCGAAATGTTGACGAAATATATTTTTCACGATATAATAAGACAAACTTTCAAGATTTTGTGGAGTAGATGCTAGGATGGAGTCTAAAAGCATAATTCAAGGTAATGGATTTTGAGCAAAGCTACCACTCCTGGAGACTTCACACTATTTATAATTGTAATATGTAAATGCTAATAGGAAGTTTGTACATTGTTTGTCACGAGCACTCGGCCCTTGTAAATCAATTCACCAAGGATTGTAAGTGAGGCAAATATCAGCTAGAAAACCAAAAAATGGAAAGCATTCAAGAAGTTGAAAGGAAAACCCTATTCCATGCCATTTCTCATGTTACTTGGTCTTCAACAACCATTTAAGCTTGAGTTATGCTTTCATATGCTTAGTAGGTAGGCCTTGGTGCTTTGCATAACATAATAGGGTATTGTTAGAGCTCAAAATTGCACCCTTGTTGAAATTAGGATGAATTGGGGCTTTGAGGCAACATGGGACTGTCTCCAAGTTGTGGGACTTGTGTTTGAGACAGACCTCCAGAGAAGGTCGACTTCCTCTACCTATTTCTACTACTAAAACTACTCCTAGGAAGGGAAATGCAACTACCTATCACTACTCTAAGATTCCAAGGGACTAGGGTGAGAAGGAGATGCATGGAAATGAAAACCTAAGCTAAGGGGAGGTGATAGCACCAGAAAGAGGGGGATGAACTCTCAGTTGAGTGAAAAGGAATTTGGGAAAATGCACACAATGGAGGGCAAACAAATGCCGTGCCACAGTATGAAACAATTCCATTCACACAGGGTTTTTTCATGGAGCACAACAGAAAATAGAAAAACCTGCAAGTATAACATGAAGAATGCACAATAAACCAACAATGCAAAGGGAAAGGAAAGAAGATGAAATAAAATGCAAGTAACTAGGGCAGATTTAATAGCCACAAAATAAGATTTTATTGCTTCCAAGAGATGCACAGTCGATTACAATGGTGGAAGAGGCAAGTATCCACGTGCAAAGAGCCAGATATGAGGCCTGCAGCTCAAAATGCCAAGGAATAATGCTCTGAGCAATAGTCTTATCAAACCAAGAGGGTCCAACCTTTTCAAATGAGCATTATTCAATTTATAGAAGAAGGAGAGAAGAGAAAATGAAAGAGTAAGGGAAACTCAGATTTTCAAATCCAACCACCAACAACCATTTTGTATTAAATGCCTGCAAATGTACTGCAACTTCAGATCCACCTCCCCATGTTTTTTTACTTGTGGAAGAAGGAAAAGAGGCAAGATCTAATCAAATCTGGGTGTTTGAGATCGACTGGATGTGCAGGCATTAATGGCCTGAGTCAGGTTTCCCTATTTTCACCTACCAAATCTTGCCAAAATCTGATTTTGAATAGGCGCGACTAGTGTGTAGTCCCTGTCTGCAAGCTTTCCAATCAAGATCCAGTGCATGGGAATATGAGCTTGTAGTCTCTTAGAAGTTATGATGATTTAAAGTTTCAATACAGGAACAACAAGACATGTGGCACACTCTGATTGGATGAAGGATTCGGCTGAATGCTTGTTAGTTTTTTTTTTTTGCCACGTGTCATGCATTCATTTGATGTAAGGATTCTGTGTGCAGCTGACATATTTCTGATAGGTTGCGTGTTGTGACTTTATCTGAACAAGTTGTACCGTGGGTTCTATGTGTCTATGACTCTGCAAATAAGGTTGCACTTGGTGTGTGCATCAAAGCAAGGAGGCGTTAATCCTTCGAATATGTAGATCTTTGTTAGCGCTGCGCACTGCATAGGATGTCCTGCAAAGTGGGAAGAAAAGGTGCATTCTGCAAAGGTATGTAGTTTGCAATTCAAGGGGCTTTTCAAGTTTCGGATGCGTGGAGACTTTGTTTTACGACTTCTTCAATTTTAGGGTTGTTGATAAAATTGTTCGCAGGTTCCTTTGATATGCTAAGGATTTAGGCATGTTTCAAGGGGAAATGGCCAACTTAGCAAAACTACTTTTGTCAAGTCCAAATTTCAAACCAAACTCCAAACTGTGCAAATCTCTTCCTTTTCGAAGGCGAATTGGAAGGAGATAAACGCCTTTGGGAAATGGCAAACAGAGGCCTGCAAATTTGAAGGAAAGGTTCCAGAAACTTAAACCAACTTTACGGAAAAACTAAGGAATATTGCAATGGAAGGGAACACATGAAGAACTAATAACTAGTAGATGATCATCATATTGAGCACTTGAGTCTTATTGTATGGTTTGGAGGTTGCCCCCTTGAAGTGGCTAAGTCATTCTACTTGCATATTGTGATATTTTCTCTCTATTTTGGTGTTCTTTGGTGTTCTATTGCTACTGATATTCAGATCTAAGTAATTTCATTACAAGTGGTATTAGAGCTTTGATTTGGGCCAAAATTAGGTCAAAACCCTAATTTTGAAGATTCGGCTATATTCCAAAATGGTGGCAATTTTTTTCTGCAATTTTTAATTGAAGTTGGTGAAATCAGTCAAGTAAGGTTCTCTCCAAATTTCAAAGTTTTTTTGATTTTAACAAAGTTATATCCATTTTAGGTTTTTTCATAAATTTGCTCCATAGGTTTACAATTTTTGGAAGATTTTTTCTAAGTTTCTACATTTTTTAGAAAGCTTACCCTCCAAAAATTAGGAAGTTATTTGTTCTTTGTAGTTTTTTATATTGAAGCTGAAAACCATCTTTGCAAGCCATAAAAACTAAACCCTAAATTCCTACCCTAATCCTATGAACCCTCAAGAAAGGTATTTTTGACCTAGATGAAAATCCTAAAAAAAACATGATAAGTCCACAAACAAAGAGGGAAATCTGCATGGGTCTACCACTTTGAGGAAAAGGTTAATCAAGATATGGAATGAAGGGACTTACATGTTATTTCTTCAAAGGAAGGGTTTTCCTCAACCAAACAATCATAAATTCATTCAACTTGAATGATAAGATTTTGCAATATGCACTCAATGAAGGGTGAAATGAAGGTCTTAAAATTTGAAATCAATGAGAATCAAGTGAGTTGATTCTGGGGGGAAGTTTTTTTTCATTAGCTCATTCATGAATTTTTCATGAATTTCCATTCAAGTCACAATGGGTTCCTACCAAATAGCACACTCAAATTCAAATCAACCAATAGGGTGGATCCTCTACACAACCCTGGTGGATCTTCTAGCTAGGTGGTAGAAACATGATTCCAAAAGTGGAAATGACAAGGTTCAATGGAAATGACCCACTCACATAGATCAACCAAATGAGAATTTTTTGATCTACATCAAGTCCAAGTGGATAGAAGGTGGTAATGGCATCCTTGTATCTGGAACCAAAATAATTAATTTGGTATAAATGGATGTGCAGTAGCAAAAAAAAAAAAGGGTCTCCCATGTTACCTGGTCAATGTTTCACAGATGAGCTCCAGATACATTACAAGAAAAGTGTTACAGAGAACTATTTCAGCCAGATAGCAAAGCTTCGACAAACAGGGATAATCAAGGATTATATCCAACAATTCCAAAATTGTCCTTACATGTGGATGACATCTCAAAGGATCATCTAAATGATCTTTTCTTGGGTGGTCTCAAGGATAACATCCAACTTGATGTTCACCTTCTTAATCCAAGTTCGATATCAGAATCCATGATAGTTGCTCGTTGAGTGGAGGAAAGAGATTTGGTAAAATGGAGGGGTCTCACTACTCACAAGGAGCACATGATTCCAACACCATCATTTCCCCAACCTACCCAATTGACTCCTCAACAAATTGAAGAGAAGCGAGCAAAAGGTCTATGTTACAGTTGTGATAGCAAATGGAGCAAGGGACATAAATGTGCTGAGAAGAAATTGTTCTACATTGAAGGGCCCAATGAGGAAGAAGATGAGGATGAAGCAGTTGGTGAAGAGGAAGAGGTTTTGAGATCGAGGCTGAAGAATCTCTTGCCATGCAATTTCAGGCATTAGCACCAACAAATCCTTAAGGTCGTCGGTTTTGTGAAGAAACAAAGGGTGACAATATTGATTGACTCTGGAAGTACTCACAACTTCATCAATCATAAGTTGGCCTTCACTTAAATTGCTTTGTTTATCCAACCCTAGAGTTTCAGGTCATGGTTGCAGATGGAGGTAAAGTTAGTTGTTCAGGAAAGTGCCATAAGATTAAGCTATCCATGGGAGATTACCTGCTAAATAGCCCCATGTATGCCATTTCAATGGGGGGCATAGACATTGTGTTAGGGGTCCAATGGCTTACTACCTTGGGAACTGTTGAGATGAACTTCCAGGATTTGTTCATGTGTTTCCGTTTGAAGGGAGGACTTTTGAGTTGTGCGGGATGAAGGCAAAAGCTCCACAGTTGGTGAGTTCTCATCAAATGCAGAAGATGCTTAAGAAGGGTGCAGATGGGTTTGTGGCACAACTATTTTCACTAGAAGCTCAACCATCAAAAGGTCCTATACCATCATATCTACAAGCAATTATTAATGAGCACTCAGTTGTTTTTGGGGATATGTTGAAAGGGTTACCTCCCAAAAGAGATCATGATCATGTTATTCAGCTAGTACCAGGAAGCCAACCACCCAATATTCGACCTTATTGGTACCCATATCTACAGAAGAGTGAGATTGAAAAGATGGTACAAGAGATGTTGGAAGCAGGTATTATTCACCATAGTCAGAGTGCTTACTCTTCTCCAGTGGTGATGGTACGAAAGAAGGATGAAACTTGGTGCATGTGTCCAGACTATAGGGAGCTCAACAAATACACAGTAAAAGATAAGTTTCCTATTCTAGTCATTGATGATTTGCTAGATGAGTTACATGGTGTTGTTTATTTTACAAAATTAGATCTTCAATCGGGATATCATCAAATCAGAATTTGTGATGAAGATATTCATAAAACAACATTTAGGACACATGAGGGCCACTATGAATTTTGGTGATGCCTTTTGGCCTTACAAATGCACCATCTACATTCCAGAGTTTGATGAATTCTATCTTTCGGCCATTTCTGTGAAAGTTTGTCTTGGTCTTCTTTGATGATATCTTAATCTACAACAAGACATGGGAGGAACACCTACATCATGTAAATAAGGTTTTGGAAACTCTTGAACAACAACACCTTTATGCCAAGCCCTCCAAGTGTTATTTTGGAGTCAGGGAGGTAGAATACTTGGGTCATATCATTTCCCATGAAGGTGTAAAAGTAGATCCTCACAAGATCAAGGCCATGGTGGACTAGAAGTTACCTAAAACCCTCAAAAACCTCAGGGGATTCTTAGGGCTTACAGGTTACTATCGCAGATTTGTGAAGAATTATGGTAGCATTGCAGCACCACTCACAACTTTATTGAAGAAAGACTCCTTCCATTGGAATGAGGAAGCAACACAGGCATTTGAGACACTGAAGAAGGCCATGTGTACCACTCCAGTTCTTGCTACCCCATATTTCTCCAAAACCTTCATTGTCGAATGTGATGCTTCAAGGTGTGGTATAGGTGCAAGTATTCATGCAAGAGGATCATACCATTGCATTTGAGAGTCATCAACTCAAAGGTAAGAATCTATCAAAACCAACTTATGAGAAAGAAATGATGGCTATTCTTCATGCAGTCAAACAATGGAGACCATATCTCATGGGTTGTCACTTCAAGGTGAAGACCATGATAGTCTCAAATACTTCTTGGAGCAATGACTATCATCTGAAGAACAACAGAAATGGGTCACAAAAATGTTGGGTTATGACTTTGAGATCATTTACAAGAAAGGAAAGGAAAATGTGGTGGTTGATGCTCTATCTAGGAGGGATGAGTCCACATAAGCATTATTATATGCCATGTCCATATTGCAGGCAGATTGGGTTGATCAAGCAAGATCAAAGTGGCAGAATGACATAGTGACCCACACTCTCATTTAAAACCTCCAACAGGATCTGAGCATGTTAGAAAAAATTATATGGAAGGGAGATGCATTATGGTACAAGGATAGATTGTACTTATGCAAGAACTCTAGCCTTAAAAGTCAGGTTCTTTTTGAGCTACATGCTTCTCCAGTGGGTGGCCATTCAAGTTTTTGAAGACTTTTCATCGAATTAAGCAGGATTTCTTCTGGGAAGGGTTGAAAGGGGATGTCCAAAAATTTGTGGCAGAATGCTTGGTGTGTCAGCATAACAAAGGAGAAACTATTAAGACCCCAAGTCTCCTACAACCTCTATCTATTCCTAGTGAGTGGTGGGAGGAGGTTTCCATGGATTTCATCACAGGATTGCCAAAATCTAAAGGGAAAAGTGTAATCATGGTGGTTGTGGATAGACTCACCAAATATGCTCATTTTTGTGCTTTGTCACATCCTTTTACAACAAGTACAATAGCCATCTCTTTTATGGATACAGTTCAGAAGCTACATGGTACACCCAAGATTATAGTCAGTGATCGTGACCCTATATTTACTAGCAATTTTTGGACTGATTTGTTTGCATGTTTGGGTACTCAACTGGCTCGTAGTTCATCCTATCATCCCCAATCATATGGGTAGACTGAGGTAGTAAACAAATGTTTGGAGGGGTATCTTTGATGTTTTGCTTCAGATAAGTAAGAAAGATGGGTTCAGTGGCTGCCACTTGCAGAATGGTGGTATAACACTTCATTTCACACCTCATCCAAAATGTCTCCATTTATGGCATTGTATGGGTACCAGGCACCATCGCTCACCTCCACCTTGAGGGTCAAGCCTAAAGTGAGAGCAATTGAAGAGCACATTCAACACCAACAGGAGGTACTCTCTAGCCTTAGAGAGAATTTGGCAATGGCACAAAATTGCATGAAGCAACAAGTTGATCAACACCATAGTGAATGACACTTTGAAGTTGGAGACTTTGTTTTTGTGTGATTGCAGCCATATAAGCAACTCTCCTTGAAACAACAAAAGAAGGATAACAAGCTTTCACCTAAATACTATGGTCCTTATCAAGTGTTAATGTCCCCTTCTAGGACAAGTTAGGAATTAACACAAATCTGATCACACACAGCTGTAAATAATTAATTTCCAAACCCCAACTGCTGCAAACTTCAAAAATTAATTCCCGCTTAACCGTTCATGCAAAAATCTTCAAACTTTGGATTTTGGGTCACAAAAATATGAAGAACAATATGCAAAAATCAGATTTCGCACAGCCAACCCGAAACCCTAATTTTGACCTAAAAAGTAGGTCGCCCAGCACTTTTAGGGCACAAAAACTCCTCCAAAAATTATGAAATCAATTTATCCTTATTCCTCCTAATTTATATAATCAAATGCAATATTAAATCAACCCCAAACTGCAGATCTGAAATAAATATTAATTTACTGTACCCAGAAAAGTATGCAATCAGCTGAAATATTCTAAAATTGATATCTCACTCAAAACTCAATATTTCTTCACCAAAAAAAATGCAAATTGTTCTATAAATTAAGATCTTTCCAAAGAACTAAAGATCTGAATTTTGTGACAGCCGAAAACCCTCCAAAACAGCCCCCAAAATCCTCAACCCAGTCGCTAGGGTTAGAATAAGTTTACTGCATTAAAAATCAGATCATAAAACACCCAACAATCATCAATAACATCCAAATATCCTCCTCAAATAAATGCGCCACTTATCCAAACAAGTCGCCAATGCTTGCAAGCATAAATCATACAAAGAACATACTTCAACACAAGATAACTCAACAAATGGAACAAGAGAGAATACTTCAATTGATCAAACCAACTTACTAACTTCCCATGCAAGAGAGAGAGAGAAAGCTTTAATGGGCATGCATCCCAACTCCAAGCATGGAGCATAAAATAAATATCATCATAACATGAGTCTAACAATGATCCTAGCACTCCTTTTATAAGCAAGGAGGCACAAAATTCGAAATCCCTAGGAGAGGGAAATTATTAAATAAAAGCAGTTTATTATCCCTAGGTGTGGCGTCCCCTTTTAAAAAGGGTGATTTTAATATTTAAAAGCCACCTAAATATTATTTAATTAATTCCCCTTTTTAATTTGCATTTTGGGAATTTAATTAAATAATTACTTGCTCCATAAATATTAAATAATTAAATAAATATTGCTTTATAATGTCAAATGATTAAAATCACTCTCCAAGCAATATTATAAAATTATTTAATATAATTTTCCCCTTGCAACATCCCTAAAGCCCACGGGGAATGATAGGCTAAGGGTCTTCAAAAATGGGGACATTACAATAGATATCAATTTTCCATTGATTTGTAGCAAATGAAATCATTTAGCTATGTGATTGTGTCGGTCTCAAAAATATTTATTCAAAAAAAAAAGACCCAAACATTAGTACATGGCCAAGGTATTACTATTTTTTTATTGACTTATCCAAGAAAAAAAATTATTTAAGTGATAGTCCAATAAAAGTCAAATTATGAATGAATTGTCACATGACGGTCAAATAAACATCAAATTTAATGACGAGAATAAAATTGAACAATGCACTCCATTACAGTGTTGCCTGTCGTTGTAAGAACGCCTCTCGGCATGAGTTAGAGCTCCCTCATTCAACCAAAATACATCCTGTCTTCCATGTTTCTTACTTGAAGAATGTCATTGGACAGGGGGTGTCAGCCCAGTAAGTATTACCTAAGATTGATGAGGAGGGATGAATAGTCTTGGAGCTTGAATGCATTATTCAGACACACACTAAGAAGCTAAGGACAAGGGTCATTACTAAGCTTTTGATCAAGTGGAAGGATGTGGGCAACGAAGATGCAACATGGGAAGATGAAGCATTCCTGCAGCAACATCTAGAGATTTCCAACATTGGGGACAATGTTAATTTGATGGGGAGGGAAAACCCCAATGATAGAAAACTGAAATAAATTTTCAAACCCTAACAGCGACTGATTTTTATTAATTTATGGCAGCTCACATACACAAAACAGCTGGAAATAAATATAGAAACCCTTCAAAATATTTTATTCATGAGCTAGAACAATTATAAGACAAGAGCCCACCGAAAAAAAATATTTTTGTATTTTTGGACCAGCTGGAATAAATGAATGACAGCAGCAAATACACTTCACAAATATGGCTGGAAATAATGATTCCAAAGCCCAAATACAAGTCCGGAAAGTGCAATCAGCCTCTAAAAATATGAGGAACCCAATTATCGATAGAAAGTGATTTGTTGTGCCCTAGAAGCCAACAAACTTCACCCCAGGAGGGGTCGCCACCCTAGGAGAGGGTCTGAAAACTCCCAAAAATGCCCTAACAAGCTCTTTATCACAAGAACCCTCGCTGAAATCACTGAATCAATTTATTGAAGCCCAATGGAAACCCCTGAATGGAGAATCCTCAAGGATTGAAGGGTTTTTGTCCTTCAATTAGGGAACAAGGAGGGTTTTCGTCCTCACTTGCAGCCCCACAAGAGGGTTTCCGTCCTCAAGTGGAAAGGAATGAGCGGCAACCCAAAAACCTCATGAAAATTATGATAAGGAATAGATGATCCTCAAACAAGCCAAGCGACCTCCTTTTATACACAAATGATGGCACAAACCTCTAGAACAATCTCCAAAAGGGGTCGCCCCACTTGGAGAATTAATTTGATTTAATTATTGCCTTTTCCCTCCAGTTTCTTTCTTCACCTTGGGTCGGCCACTTTAGCATTTAAAATAAATTAATCTTTTAATACTTTTCTCCTTTTTATGTTTTCACTTTATTCCATAAAGTCCCTTCCTTTTCATCCCTTTAGCCGACATATAATAATGAATAGGCTAAATACTTTAAGTATTTAAAAATACCTTTTATTTTAATGATATTATTAAGTTACTCAAGATTTGGAAATGACCGGGCCCAACTTAAAACATTATTAATTATTTTATTTTAGAAAAGGGGACATTACAATCCTCCCCTCCCAAATTTGCTTTCCCTCAAGCAAATGCAAGCTCCATTCTTCAACTCCTTGTACCTACCTGCAAACACCAGGGTCCCAAATCGACCTTCGGAATTCTTCAAAGCATGGAAAAAAATCAGCAACCTCTTCCACCCTTCTTTTCATCACCAATATCATGCCAACAAGCTCAACATACCTTTGGGACTCCAAATGATCACCCAAAGCCTCTACTACTACCTCGAGGGAAGTCTTACCTTCCTCATCTCTTGTTGTCCCCATTGATAGGGAAAACAACTCTTCATCATTTGCTTGGGCTAATAATAAACTCAGCTGCTCCTTCTCATGCTTGTCAAGTGCCAAGAACTTTGCACTCTCCTTGGTCATGTGAAAACTATGCATTCCTTGACTCATAAGAGTCTCTTCACCAACACTTATATGGGTTGTTCCCACATGTGCAAGGTGTTGCCATGATGCCAAAGTGGCTGCCATGATGATTTGCTTCAGCTGAACTCCTTCCCAAACTTCTTCCATCTGAAAAGCTCCCCTAAAGTGTACCAACATATAGTTGTACATGACTGATGACAGTTGTTCGAACACTCTAAAAATGCCATAACAGCAGCAAAATTGACATCCTTTTGCCCCAATCAAGGGTGTGAGCCATGTAGGAGCTGAAAATGCTATTGGGAGTAAGTGCGTTAATGAAATAGAAGTGTTGTAGGGGCTGATAATGCTTATGACAGCAACATTGAGATTGGAAATTTGATGCATGGCTGTCCCAATTGTGTCTCTTCCATTTTTGGGTTGAAGGATATCATCGTCCCTTGTTCTCCACATATCTATGCCACTCATTAGGTTCACTTCTTTACTTTGCATTTTATATATATGAGAATACTGAAAGGAATGACACTTGTGTACCTTCTTTTCTATCATCTCCATTTCTGGACCCGCACATAGAACAAACATATTAATGAAGTCAAGAGTTCCCAACATCACTCCTTCAACCGCTTCATCATGCCTCATAGGCATGTTGTTCAACTCTCTTCTATTGCTTGCCTTTCCCTCATATCTTTCCTTCCCATGATGGACTTCCAAAGGTCCATCCTTGCTGCCCCAAGCATGGTTGTAGCCATAGCCGTGTCTTTTCTCACTCACAAATAGAATTTTAGTGGTTTGAAACCACCCTATAACAGCTGCAAGTACCCCAACCGTGGTAGTAGGCTGGAATTCCTTTCCCTATGTAACTGAAAACCCTTTTATGACTGTCATAAAAAGTGTTACGAGGTTGGATCTGTTGCAAACAGCAGAAAGAAAAATAGGGTCCAGAAATTGTCATAATGTAAATTCTTCACAAAATTCATCAATGGCAATAATATAGGGGCTGGAATCAACCATATACTGACTGAAAATTCTTCAACAACAGCCATAAACTGAAAACTACTCAATTCAATGACTGAAACTACGTGGATGGCAACAAAAATCTGCTTGTAGATTGATCTCCCATCAATCCTTGAGAAATGACAGCCAATGTTCAACTCCATGGCATGTTGGACACCACTATCCCCTCGCAATCCTTGAGTTATATTATTGAGCACCCAACTATGTTGTATGGGAAGTGTTTGAAAATCAACATAAAGATCATATGGCTTATCCATTTTCCACATCAAGTATCTCGCTGCCCCGGCAATGGTGACTTCCTCCATAGTCTTGTCTCCAAGTGTAGGATTTGGTTCCAAGGAGTGTGAATTGTGAGCATTGATTTTCCATCATTAGAATGCATAACATACCTTATAGGACTCCTCATGAACTTCTTTTTAACCACATGCATGGAATAAAGAGCAATATTGAACTCATCCTTCACAATGAGAATGCACAACAAACTCTATATATTTTCTTTCATTCCAAGCACAAGAGATGGAGAACTCAATAGTGACATCTATCTTGATCCTCAAAAGATCATTCGGCTCCCCATGCCAAAACAATCTTGGACTTGATTTGAAGAAGCAATATGCCCACAGCTGCAAGTTGTGTCTTTGAACCTAACATGCTTCTTAAAATATTTCCCATGTTGACAAGAATCCTTACTTATTTTTGGCATCTCTTTTTACATAAATCCACTTGGTTGGAATGGCCTTCTTTGTTGTCCAAAAAGTGCAGTCCTTGGCTGCTCACTTGAGCTGTGTGCAGAGAACACTTTATGGACATAGCTTGGAGTGACATGTCTTTTGACCTTGCATATGTCCCATGGGCTGCAACCACTGAACTTCTATGATCTGGCTACATACTCACAACATATTTCTTTTCAATGCAAGGAATGTTATTCTTATTTAATGTACTACCTTGAAGATGTTTATCAAAAACTTCAGCTCCATGCCACATTTTAGAAACATTCTTTTCATACCTTTGGTTGTCCTCTGAGTGTTTACCTTCTTTTACCAGATGAGTATTTGTTGGTATGTCATTAGAATGCTCACTTCTTTGGGATGAAGTAGAAGCCTCTGATAGATTTTCCTTCACACTATTTCTCATGTCAAGTATCTTCCCAGAGTTGTCCTGAAAATCCACCTTATAGGGTAATGACTCAATCTTTAGAGCGATAAATGCTTCTAGGGCTTCCATGGGCTGCTCCTTCACAATGTCCAACAGCTTTGATTGTTCTTCTTGCTCCACCATTACCATTTGGAAATTCTTTTCCTCTTCCTTCCTCAAGACATGTTGCAAGTCTCCTCGTGTAGCTCGTGGTTTAGGTCTTGGTCCAATCTCAACTCAATCGTTCTTCAATCCCATGAAGTTGGAAAGTGGTAGTTCTTTCTAAATCTCAACTGGAAGGGCTCTATATTCAACGTAGCTAGCAGAAATGTCGTCCACTATGGAGAGTTGAGTTTCCCTCACCATAATGGTTCCTTCTTTTGGAAGGAAAGTAAGCCAGAATGACCTGGATGAAGAATCACTCACAACTCTTAGTGGTTGGATTTTATTGATTTCCCTTAAAGAGCTTCCTTCACCATTCAAATGTTGCATGGTATGGATCACTTGTTCCATCATATTAGCCAATCTCTCTTGCCCTTGGGCAAACCTTTCAAATCTAGCATCATCAAAAATTATGTCCACCATTTTATCTTCTCCTTTTGAATCATAGGCTAGTAAAATCAAGTGCTCTGATACCACTATAATGTCCCTTTAAGGCTCAAATCTAAAAGATATGGAATTTGTAGAAAACCACAATGATAGTAAACTGAAATAAATTTTCAAACCCTAGTAGCGATTGATTTTTATTAATTTATGGCATCTCAAATACACAAAACAGCTGGAAATAAATATAGAAACCCTTCAAATATTTTATCCATGAGATGGAACAATTATAAAACAAGAGCCCGCCGAAAGAATTATTTTTTGTATTTTTGAACCAGCTAGAATAAATGAATGACAGCAGCAAATACACTTCACAAATATGGTTGGTAATAATGATTCCAAATCCCAAATGCAAATCTGGAAAGTGCAATCAACCTATAAAAATAGGAGGAATCCAATTACTGATAGAAAGTGAGTTGTCGTACCCTAGAAGCCAACCAATTTCATCCCAAGAGGGGTCGCCACCCTAGGAGAGGGTCTGAAAACTCTCAAAAATGTCCTAGCAGCCCTTTATCACAAAAACCCTTGCTGAAATCACTGAATCAATTTATTGAAGTCCAATGGAAACCCCTGAATGGAGAATCCTCAAGGATTGAAGGGTTTTCATTCTTCAACTAGGGAACAAGGAGGATTTTCGTCCTCACTTGCAACCCCGCAAGAGGGTTTTCGTCCTCAAGTGGAAAGGAATGAGCAACAGCCCAAAAACCTCATGAAAATTATGAGAAGGCATAGAAGGTCCTCAAACAAGCCAAGTGACCCCCTCTTATACACAAATGATGGCACAAACCTCTAGAACAGTCTCCAAAAGGGTTTGTCCCACTTGGAGAATTAATTTGATTTAATTGTTATCTTTTCCCTTCAATTTCTTTCTTTACTTTGGGTCAGCCACTTTAGCATTTAAAATAAATTAATCTTTTAATACTTTTCTCCTTTTTATATTTTCACTTTATTCCATAAAAGTCCCTTCCTTTTCATCCCTTTAGCTGACATATACTAAGGAATGGACTAAATACTTTAAGTATTTAAAAATACCTTTTATTTTAATGATATTATTAAGTTACTCATTATTTGGAAATGACCTCTCCCAACTTAAAACATTATTAATTATTTTATTAGAAACAGGGACATTACACATATATTGGGATATGTGTGGCCGACCTGTAGCTAACATAATCTCTTATCATGTCATATCACATTTATTTATGCTCTCATATGCTTAGTAGGTCGGTCTTGGTGTTTTGCATAGCATAGTAGGGTATATATAGGAGTTAGTAACTAGTAAATGATCATCATATTGAGCATTTGAGTCTTATTGTATGGTTTGGAGGTGTCACCCAGATTTCACCCTGAAATCTGCGACTACCCTATCCGAAAATTTTTTCGTACTTTTAAAATAATGGGTCGTTTTGTGTTTTTATTGCCTGAAAGTTCTTGTATTGCGTCAAGATAATCCCAAAGAGCCATATTAGCCTTTTTCGCCAAATACCCAGATGCCCAAAGTTGTTATATTCTGTCGTCGGGATTTGTCTGCGGGAAATTTGTATTTAATTATTTTGAGCCCCGTATGAGGCTATTTGCGCTCCGTTTTAACTCTGTTATGATCGAATATGTCATTACTCTTATGTACCAGAAGGGTTTTAACTTGGAATAAGTTTTGGGCTTTATTTGTAACTTTTGGCAATTTTTCGTGTTTTTGTGTTGTCCCGTTTCGTTTTCTGTGAAATTTCTCTAGAACAATTCCTTTGCCGGGTAAGCCCGATTTTTGGCCTGGAGCAGCTGGAAAACATATACGCACATTATGCCCGGAGGAAGTCGCCATCGGAGGTCTGGATCACTGGGAAAAAGCGAAGTCGTGCACGGAAAAGCCCCTGCGGGGATGGGCGCATTTTTGGAAAACAAAGGATTTAAGCTGCAATGGGAAAAATAGAAGCCGCAGGCAGGGTGGGAATTTTATACCTGCCTAGCAGGGTACTTTTTCCCGTGTTATAAAATTCACTTAAGCTGCAGTGCAGAAAGGCTGCAGACTTTTTCCCGTGTTATAAAATTCACTTAAGCTGCAGGTTAGAGGCCGCAGGCAGGCGGGAATTTATTACCTGCCTTGCAGGGTAAAAATTCCCATGATAAAATAAAAGGAAAGTGACTTAAGTGAAATCATGGGATTTTAGTGCCTGCCTTGCAGGGTAAATAATCCCATTGTCAAAGTCAAATCACTTAAGTGGATCATGGGATTTTGGTGCCTGCCTTGCAGGGTAAAGAATCCCATTGTGGAAAAATTCTTAAAAATAGAATTATATGTGCAAAAAAGTGCGCCCCCTTTGGTGAGATGATGGCAGCCTTTAAGTGATTATTTTAATTAATCTATTCTTTCAAAAAGTGCGCCCAAGCTTGGAGGAAGTCAACAAGTCAAAGAGGGAATAAAAGAAAGGATTAAAATGCATTAAATTTAATTTATTTAGTGGCTGCCCCCTTCCTCTCAAAAAGTGCGCCCCATTTGGGAGTTATTTAATGTTTTTAAAGGCATTAAAACATTAAATTAATTTCTATTTTCAGTGGCTATGGTCAAAGCACACTGTGAAGCTTAAGTGAAGTGATGTGTGAAGGATTAAATTGGATTAATTTAATTTATTGGATGGCTGTCCTTAAACATGCTATTTTTAAAAGAGAAGAGCATGATTTTTAATTAATTAATTGCCTTTAATTGTTAGGGCAATTATTAATTATAGAATTGTGAAGGTTATATAAGCATGGGCAGCCATATGGGTGAATTATTTGATTCACAGGTAAAGAATTGCAGCCAAGAGGAAAAGTGCGCCCCCATTAGAAGAAGGATTTTGCTCAGACAAGGTGGCAACAAGGCTAAAAGCTTCCAGATTTGGCGCATGCTTTGAAGGAGGTTGATCTTTGTTTGTAATTGTTTGCATAGGTGTTACAGGTGCTCAGGTGTTGTTGAAAGGATTCATGCTCTCTTTATGTGCAAATTAAACACCAATTTTTGGGGCAGCAGGCTTGAAAAGTGCAGATTTTTACAATTAAAATTCACTATTCATGCTCCGGTGGCCATTTTTGTCTGAATAAATTGCAGGAATTCATTACAGGTGCTTTACAAAGGAAAAGGAGCTTTTATCAATGTCCAATACATTGCATATATCCTCCGAATCTGAAGAATTGTCCAGATCTGCACCAATTTTGAAGAAATCCGGCCAAGTAAGAAGAAAAAGAATTATTCAGACGAAGATAGACAAAGCCATGGCGAAGGGAGATGAAAAAGAAAGCACGATGGAGTCATGCATTGCTTCCAAACTTGCAGACATAGGAGACACAGATCTAGGCCCGGAACCTCTTGCCGATTTGATTGATAGATCCAGAGCGGGAAAGACTTCACTCATGCGTGAGGTTAAAAGCAGTGGAATTATCCGAGATGCAGCTTTTCCATGTACAGCCCAGTTGCCAGACTTTGTTATGGAGTATGCTAGATCTTACCATCCTTCATCTAGATCAGTGCGTGATGCTTCGGGAAAGACAATAATTCGTTTGGACGCAGAGTTCATCAATTATTGTTTGAAGATTCCAGTGCGAAAGGTGGTGACTTCCATTAGCATTCAGGATGCTGACAGTAGATGGGAGAAGCATAGAGCTGATTGCGTGAGCATAATGAATAGCCGATACATGAAGAAGCCTAGATCTCCTTCAAAGTTCCCGAGAACTCTTCCACGGTCCAATTTGGTGCAGGAGGTAGATGATGTCGTCAAATTGCTATGCAGGATGAATGGCGAAGCGAATGCTTACACTTTCCGTACATGGATGTATGCTTTCATCAGGACCATTGAAATCAACAAGGTTGATTCTATAATCAATTGGTCGGAAATTATTAGCAACAACATCGGTGAGCAACTCCGGAACGTGAAGCGTACTTTCAGCTTCAAGATGACTTCATACTTGGTGTATGCTGCAGCTTCACAAGGCGTCTTTTCCAAGCTGGATAGATGTGGTGTTCTTTCTAAGGACCCCATTTTCGAGTGCTACCCGCAGCTTACTGCACCTGCATGCGAGAAAGACTTCAAAGTGATCAACGATGACTTCTTCTACGATTTCATCTGCAGGCTAGACAAAGACTTGAAGGCCAACAGGGTAAGCAAGGAAGCGTGGGAAGCTGTGTCCAAGATTGGCAGTCTATTCATTCAATTTGCAGATTTCACATACCTCAGGGTTACGGGCTTTTCTGGAGAACCAATAAAGATGCCCAGGTATCCGAATGATAGATTGATCGCCATGGAGCTGAGCAGGCAACTTGTGGAGTTACACGACCTTCAGTCAAAGCGGCACAAGTCTACGGGCTTCTTCCCAATCACTGTGGGATATTACAGCTGCATTAGCATTCATAGAGCTCGGGGGATGGAGGCGCAAATGTTATCCGAGTATGAGCAAGAGTTCTTCCCTGCACGGCTGAACTTCGATCCATTTGGAGTAGCCAGGAAGACAATCTCCCAGGAGTACGCACATGTGCCTTCATTAGAAGATTTCTGGATGAAGTGCAAAAGTGAGTACGAGGTTAGAAAGAGAGATTTCAGCAGGCTATCAGCAAAGCAAGTGTTCGACTTTGGACTAGCGCGGATACCTGCGGATCTTAAAGATGATGGGAATGTGGTACTTGACACTTACCATCAAATGGGAGGAGATAAAGCCATACTGCAGAATAACATAGGAGGCTGCAACACAATTGAAGAAAGGTCGGGAGCTGTGTTGGTGAATACTTCAAACTGGTTGCTGACGAAGGGATATTGCCTTGATGAAGCATTGATGAATCAAGTCACGGGCAACTTCGGCGCAGGAGATTCCCTCAAGCGAAAGCACGGAGGAGAAAGCAGCAGGAAAGTCGAGAAGTTGAAAGTGCATAGAAGATCTCAATCCAAGGAGAGGATCACTTCTACGACCATGACTTTAACTCCGGTTTCTCCAGTACCCAGTACTTCACCAACTATTGCACCGCAGCAGCAGGATGCTTCCATGCCTCCACTGAATCCAGCGACATTCATCTTCTCCCCTCAGCCACTTCGTTCAGCGCCTGTTCCAGAGGATACGTTGAAGCTGCAGATGGCGGAATTCGAAAGGGCTTTGTCCTTGGATGACTCAGAAGATGGCAGCCATAACACTGTGGCACTTTCTGACGGAGAGGATGCAGAGCGGAAGATGGTAGTACACTCAGCGACTTCTCATTCTCCGAGAAGTAACTTCTCGGAATGGTTGGCTTCGCAGTTGGTTCCAGAAGCGAGAATGGAGATGAACTTAGAGGAGCACGACTTGCAGCTACTCCAGAATCTGGGCGGAAGAGACAGAAGGCCTAAAGTTGCCAAAGCAACTTCTAGGTTGATCATCGAGGATTCGGGAGAGAAGTTTGCTGAGATATCAATTCCGGCAGAAGGAAAGATAGAGGAGGAGCTCACGGCAGAAGATGTGACAGTAACCAAAGTACCCCTCGGTCAAGCCACCACTGAAGGATTGAAGCAGGACACGCAGACATTGATGGATGCTTTATTCCTTAGGCTTGACAGTGAAAAGGCGGAGAAAGAAGAGCTGCAGAAGCAAGTATCTCAATTATGTGAGATCATAGCCAAGGTTGCTAAACCTTCCATTCAGCCCATTTCAGAGCAGGTGAGTGATCATCTTATGCAGGAAATGGAGGACGCAAGCAATCAAGTAAAGGCTATTGACGAATGGAAGGATTTGATTATTCGTCAAGCTTCTGTACAACTTGGGGAAGTGCCAGCCCGCCTAAAGGTTATGGATGATGCAGCAAATCAACTAAAGCAACTGATGGCAAACATAGAAGGCATGAATACAGTTGCAGAGAGTAACCTGAGTATTTTGGCCGAGATCAACAAGCTGCCGGGAGATGTATTGATTGCGGAACAGATTGTACCGGACGGATCAGTCGAGAAGGGGAAGCAGCTAGAGTTTGCAGTATCTTTCCGTTTGGAAATCTGCAGAGTTTTGCTGAAGAGGATGCAGGCACTTGAGAGTAGGACATCAGATTTACCAGACAGTGTCATTTCTTTCACTGAGGAGAGAGTGGACGGGAATGTCACTTCATACGTGCGGATCGTCTCAACTAAGGTGCCTAATTCCCTGGAAGGTTCTCTTCTGATGGTACAAAAGAGAATTGATAAAGCTACCAAGCCTTTCACGATGAATTCTATCAGTAGACTGGTGGCGCTGCAGGCAGACATTGCAAGGTTTGGGCCGAGCTTGGAAGATGTGGAAGCGTGCATCAAAGTGTTGAATGAAGGGTTGCTGCAGTTCAGGACAGAGAAAGAAGCAGTGGCTAAAACAGATGGAAGGATGCTGAATTACATGTTCGACAAGTATATCCGATATCAGAACAAGAAGAAGACATAAATGTTACAGCTGGCATGACTTCTTCTATTTCCTTCTTCTTCTATTTTCTATGTTCCCGGATGAAATTGTAAAACTTCTAAGTTATTGGTTTTGCAACCATTACTTAAAGTCATGTGGAACCATTCTATTAGTTAAGTGATACATGTGTCACTTAAGGAGAATATAGTTGAGGATGATTGCCAAATGTCATCTTTACTTGTTGTTTATGTTTCAGTTCAGTTTGAGTTTTCCATTTGTACTTTCCCTCCTACATTCTATAAGTAGGAGAAGAACCTCCGGGTTAATGATCGATCAGAATTTGTAAGCAGCAATCTTGTGTTCTAGACTTTGTGCTGAACCCCTGAGAGCAACTTGGAGCAAAGGAATACAAAGGAGCAGGTTTCCGGAGAACTTTGTGTCACGGTGTACTGTGTTTCTTGCTTTTAATCTTAGATCTCTTAATAAACTTTGTGTTATTTTAGATCTGGATCTAGAGCTGCCTTTGTTTTATAATTCTGTGTGTTCATATCTATTAAGTTTCTTCTATGTGCATGCAATTAGCTCTGCTATCTACTAATTGGGATGCACATCTTCCCCATTTCTTCTCTGTATTTCCTTTACTTCCTTCTTCTATAAAATACTTCCTTTCTTGAACAGCTGCTTACTTGCTGCAGAACTTCTTAGTTATGGTTCATGAACTAAGTGGTTAAAGTAAAACCCCTGATAGATAATAACACATTTTTATTGACAAATCTGACACGGGAGCCTCACCGGTTAAATGAGGGAGATTTATCTCATGACTGCCTAGGTTTGATGCTATGCAGAAAATCTAGCCAAGTAAGGTTGTGTAGGTCATTTTGGATTTGAAAAGACCCTTGCAGTATTTTAGAATTATTTCTTTTGGCTCTATCTCAGGTCAGATGTTGCAAATACATCAGACCCTATATTGCATGTATATTAGCCAAGCCAACCAACAAGAAGAAAGGAATGTATACCCCTTTATTGGTACCAAACAGATTGTGGAAATCAATTTCAATGGATTTCATTTCAGGTTTACCTACTAGCAAGCATGGAAATGATTTGTGTACCTAGTAGTGAAAAGATTCTCCAAAATAACAGTTCTTGTGCCATGGGAGAAGACTATCTCAGCTGAAGAAACAACTCAACTATTCTTTTAGAATGTATGGGTTCACTTTGGATTACCATACACCATCATATCTGACAGATATATTATATTTTTGAGCAATTTTTTGAAATCATTTTGGTCAATAACGAACACAAAGCCGACAATATTTACCACATTTCATCCCCGTACTAATGGACAAACAAAAGTGCTGAATAGACTGATTAGGCATAATGCACAAATCCCAAGATGCATTTTAATTGGGATGAAAACCTACTATTCATTTAACATATCCACAAGAGAGCTCTTCACAGCTCTACTAAACACATCACAACCCTTTAGAGGATTATATGGATTTCCAACCATTGGCACCTATTGTTGTAGTTTATCATATGCCGCCATCTATAACAGCAATTCCTTCACCTCAAAACGAATTTGAAAAAAAACACTACATTCATTGAGCATACCCAGCAGCAAGTACAAACCATTCTACAAAAGGAAGAAGCTAAGTACAAGCAACTAAATGATCATCATCAAGCGCCACACTAGTTCAAAAATTGGTGAGTGTGCCTTCATTTGCAGAACACCATCCATTCTCACATGACCTACCACAATATCCATCCTTTTCAGTATGGCTTGTACACCTATCCGAAAATACACTCCTCGTTAATTAATTGCATTAATTTCTGTCATCCTTTATTTGAACGCCATCTATTTAATTTCTCCCTTTCGAGAAAAGTTGTAATGTAGGTTACATGCCTTTTATTTTTATTAATTGGCAGACGAATATGATTGTGATATGCCCCAACTTTTGTTAAAAAGGAGTTAATATTCCACTTTATTTAATAATTGATGCATAAAGTCAAAAGGTCCCTTTTTGATATAAAGATTAAAAATATTTCATGGGAGGAAATGTATAAGGGCATTTTACCTTTCTAAAGTAGGATTTAAAGCTTTTTGGCCTTTTATAAATGTGGAATCACATGAAAATGGAGATTAAAGCCTTTGCCTTTATTTTTATATTGGATTCTCACGGGAGATATTTTCAGCAATATTTTGACGGGAACACGGTTAATTTGAGGATGGAGATGGAGATGGAGATGACGGGAAATTAATGGCGGCAGACATTCATGGAGCAGTTTGTTTTTGCAGGAAAAGATTGCTGAAATTAGGGCACAGTAACACATCCGATGCCCACTCTTCTCGTCTTCTTTTCTTTGTAAATAAATAGAGTGACCCTCTCTACTATCTGTGTTCCTTGGCCCGTGGATTTGATTCCAGTTCTCTATGAGAACTCTCACTTTGATCTTTGCATCCTCAAGATTTGTCCTTAGTTCTATGCAACTTTCTATATTTGAAGCACTTAATAGATATTTTTTGGCACTTTTTATGCCCTTGGTCTAAGTTTGTGAGGAGTTCCAATCTGATTGCAACATTAAGGCTGCAGTCCCATGCAAAGGGCAAGCTAAACTTTTTGAGTAGGTGCAGGAGAGAAAAAATAGGATATTTTAGTATTAATAGGGTCCCATGAATTTTTTAATTTTCTTTGCACAGACAAAATAGGAGCCTTAGCAATACGATCCCATGAAACCTAAACAGACTATTTGCAATGTCGCTTTTTGGGGACTCACAGGAAACTATGTAAAGCTGAAGATTAACAACACTTTTCAAGTGTTTTGTAGGTTGTTAGTGACTGAAATAAATGTATAAAAACCCTTAATTGCTGCCAAAAAACACCCATCTAGGGCAGCAACCCCTTTTGGGGTTTCAAACCCACTTTTGTGCCCTCAAAACCCTTGAAATCAGCTACCTATAAATCTCTAAAATTATTATATATTACCAGCAACCATATAATGCAAGAAAACTTATTTTTATAAGCTTGGAACTAAGAGATTTGATTTTTATGATAAAACCTTCAACTACAAAAATTAAATAAATATTCCAAAACTATAACTAACTTCCACGAGCTTGGAAAAATAGCAAATCACCACCAAAATTCATGAAACTTGAGATCTTGGCTCTTAAAAATATGGAGAATAAGATAATACACTCAAATTAACCAATTTACCACCAGCACATACCACTTTTCCCTCCAAGGTGGGTCACTCCACTCAAAAAGGGAAGATAACCAACAAACTCAAAGAAATACCAGCAAAGAATGATACATATATTACTCCTTGAATGCCTCTTTGCAAAATAAAATCATGGGAGAGGATTTTCGTCCTCACCACCCTTATGAGAGGGTTTTCGTCCTCACCACCCTTGTGAGAGGGTTTTCGTCCTCCACACAAACCCTCAATCAAGGGGTTTCTTCCTTGAGAGAGATAGTAAAAAGGCCTACACTAGCCAACCTTCACCAAGATATAAAATTCATAAAATCAGCATATCCCAAACTAATGCCAACAACCTCTATTTATAATAAGAGGGTGGCACCAAGTCTTGGGGCTCTCAAATGAGGCCGACCACAATTAGACTTGCTTTATTATTATTTTCTTTTTACTTTTTGGAGCCTACATGCTCACCAATAACTTTTAATGTTTTTAATTTATTGTTGGGCGCTAGGCTCACCAACAAATACAATGCCAATAGAAGAAACAAGAACATGATGACATTGTTGGTTTCCTTTAACTTGTTCCCTTGGACCCATGAGGAAGAAAAATGGGTTGAGGTCTTCGAATGGAATTATCTCGAAAAAGGGACATGACAGTCCTCCCCTCTCAAAATTGCTTGTCCCCAAGCAATTGCAAGTACCCAGATCCCAAACAAATCTTAGCTGCTCCTTCTTGTACCCGCACAAGAAACAAACATATTCAACAAAAAATGATGTTCTGTCCATCCTCCTTCATGCCTTGTAGGCATGATGATCAGCTTCCTCTTGTGCCTATCAAACCTCATGTCCTCTTTGTTTGGCTTATATGCATTCATACTATCAATGACACAATTGTAACTAATCAATTTCCCTTAAGGAAGGCAATAGATGATAACTGAAATAAAATATAATAAATTTGGTAAAGAAAAATCAGTCATGCATCTTTTGACTTTCTCTCCATACATTCCCATGATGTTGCTTGCAAAACTTGAGTTTGCAAACTCATCTATGATCCATCTTTCCTGGACTGTTGGTAAGGGATAGAGTTCAATTCCTTTTTGCTTAACCTTGTCAATTTTTACCATCGTGATCAACAACTTAAATTCTCCTTTTATAACTTTATTTAGTGACTGAATTTGTGAATGCCCAGTTGTAATTGTGTCCTTCCAATGAGCTGATATATGAAAAAGAGAATTATAATGAAATTCTTCATGCTTTGCTACCATGAACCCTCCATCCTCCAAACCTTGAATTTTGGACTTTTTATTTTTATTCTCAAAGTTTAGTCCTACATTATGGTGGTTGAGGTTACATTTCCTCAAGATTTGAATCCATTGCATTCCACAAACTGTAACTTCAGCAAACTTAATTTCAAGAATAACATCACATACCTTGCACCTTCCTATTTGATTTGACAGTTGTAATATATTATTTTTGCAAGGCATGAAAATATTATTGACATTGGTGACCTTGAAGCCTCCAAAGTTAATAATGCTCAACCCATGCTTAATTGTAAGTTCCCCTCTATGGCTTTATGAGTGGTTCCATTATCTATGAGAATTACTACTCCAAGGCCAATAAAGAAACCAATTACCCGGGAAAGTTGGTATGTATGAGTGTTAAACCAAAATGCAAAGGTGTGGGTCATTCCCAAACACTCAAGGTTGAGATTACCAATCATATTGATCACACAATCAGACCTTCTTTCCTTTTTGAAGCCCACAATGGTACCAACCCCACATATGCTAAAACTATTTTGGCATTGTACCCAAACATCCATGCACGTTTTGCGACACCATTCACTTCTTACCTTCTCTTCACTTGGCGCAAACTGATGATGAGGATAAAAACACAGCAGTATCATGGAGCGGAGCAATGCAATATAGTCATCATACCTGACCAATTGTGCATGGTGAAAACCAAACTGCATTGGCATGCTGGTAGGCAATGAAATTGAAATCTTTTTGGACCATGAGCTGTCCCTAAGCTTCTTACAACTCAGAATTTTTGAGTTAGAATCGGAACTCGGAAAATATTTCGAAGGCACCTTACCTCCATGGACTTGCTCTTCCCTAGTGTCATCCTTGAGGGTTCCTTGCCAACCTTGATTGGTCTTGCGGATTGTGGAGGTGAAAACATGGCAGTGTCATAAGAAAGAGTACATAGTTATCATTCCTTCCCAGATGATCATGATATCCATAATTTTGACATGGTATAATGATAGGCAATAAATATAAGTTGCCTCTAGGTCTAGGGCTGCTTAGCTCCACTTTATCATTTAGCTTCTTCAAGCTAGTAATGGTAATAATGCACACGACTTTATTATTGTAATGTCCTTTTTTGAGACTTCAACTGGAAAAGAAGGAAATCACACAAACCCCAATAATATTAATTCTGATTTTTGGACCAGCAAAATGAATTATATGACAGCTGGAAATTAGCAGTCTGAAATTTATAACAGCAGTCCGGAAATGAATGAAAAACACTTGAAACTCCTCAAATAACTCAACCAAAATATAGATAAGTATTTTAGGAAGTATTTAAGACACTTTCCAATATAAATTTTGATTGAAAACACAGCTGGAAAATTAATTGAAAGCAGCAGAAGTACAGCTCAAAGAAAATTATGAAATGAGGGTTGCCAAACCCCAAACTCCACAAAATATAAATGCTTCCGGCCTTATAAATTATGGAAAATCTGAATATGAAAGGAAATATGAGTTATGTGCCCTATAAGGCACCAAAAAACACTCTAACTCAAGTCGCTCCAATTAGGAGAGGCTTACAAATGCATGCAAATATTTTTAGATGACTTCCTTTATCCTTCAATGCCCAAATCTGTGAATATGACTTCACTTCAACCAAGGATGAAGGGTTTACGCCCTCCAACCAGAAACAAAAAGGATTTCCGTCCTTCTTGGAAAGACCCACACGATTGAATTTTCGCCCAAAAGTGGAAAGAACTAAGAGCAATCAGCCCAAAAATCGATTTAGAATAAATTTGCCAAAAGTAGATAGTTGCAAATGAGGTCATTAGTCTCCTTAAGTAGCCCAATCTTGGCACTAAAGACCAAATAGGAAATACCAACCTCCTTTGGCCTTTATTTAATCTTTTATTTTTCCTTTAAACTCCTCCAAGCAAGCCAACCTGCTATAATGAAGAAAACATTAAATTAAAACCTTACAAATTAGAAAAGAAAAATGCAATGAGAATGCAATTCCTTCCCTGGCTAATTCAATTTCCTTTCCACGGAAAGGGAATGGCAAGAAATTTATTTTTTGGGTTCTCATATCGAAAAAGGGGACATTACAATTTTAGCTGAGTATGTTGATAATTCTCCCATGTTTGACTGTTGTTGATAACAGTCCAACAACTTTGCCAATTGTTATCCTTGGTCCTTCATGGAGAATTCTCCCCTCTCCTTGACCTCGTCAATTTTGTTGAGTTACCCTCCATGCATCCACTATTGTGACCCCAAAATTCTTTTCTATACACATACGTATTAGCTGAGATATAATCCAAATAAAAAGAAATGGTTATCTTCACAAGCATACCATGGTCTTTGGAAGGGGGGTAACTTCTCACCAATTCCATCTTGGCCCATGTACATAAAGCGGGCTTCACACAGTTCGTAGGTTGCATGAGAGGGTATATGTGCTCCTTACCATTTAATGTGTTGTCCCTACTACCCCTTGGACTGTCATTGAGGTGTTCCTTCTTGGTCTTTACTTCTTCAATAATTGGAGCTTCCCCCTTTCGTACTATCTCCACACCTTGATCACTTGTGCTTGGGATGTTTTTGTGGCTCTTGCCAAGGCCTAATTCTTCATCATTATGTTCTTTATCGACTACTGTTATAAACAGTCCAACAAGCTTATTGCCATCATGTCTATTTGGGAAATGGGTTTCAACCATCCCTTTCTCTTCACGCTCTTGCTCATCGTGCCTCTTTTCAATCCTGAATTCATCGCATGTTATAATAACATCAATATTAACCAAACAAAGATCTTGCATATAATAATTCAAAAATATGAAACATATAATCAATATCAACACAACGCAAGAGATATTTGTCAGCCAAGATTCCCAAATATTCAATATGTTTAGAAGAATACCCTTAAGGTAGTGCAACACCATACAATGCTCCTTAAGGAAAGAGTAACTCCAAGATCTCCCAATATGGAATTCCACTTCGAGAGGGGCACCTCCAAGATACCTCTACAAAGTAGAAGACTCAACTCATACATCAAATGACATATCTCTTAATGATACTCCTATCCTTTATATAGGCATACATTACTCTTAATTGATGGATAACACCTAATCCCAATGTAGGCCGACCCATTACCCAATATAACTAATTCATATGTGACCCCATATACCATAAAGATATAACTAAGGGAGATGTGTGCCACATGTCGGCATCTCCATCAACCCTTAAACATTATTATATCATATCCCAGTGTACATAACATTCCCTCCCTTGATATGTTTCGTCCCCAAAACATGAGAAGAAACCATATAGTGAATGTGCTTCAAATCATTGCACACTTGTCACCATGTTCGATCATCCAACCACCCATATGAGATCTTAGTGGGTGATAAATCTTTAAACCTGGTTTCATAATCCACTACTCTACTATGATTCCATCTATGTCCATATTTGTTCCTCCTCGGCATCCATGTATAGCCGCAGTAATTATTCTTGTGATTCCATATCATATAGTTACTGCTCCATCTATTCCATTTATAGCCATAGTGGTTGTTCCTCCAATTCCCTGTATATCCATATAGGTTGTTGCCCTCATGTTTCCGTTCATGATGATGTGGGTGTCTATGTGCTACAATCTTAGTATCCTCAACCTTATCGACCTTTTCCTCTTCTACCTTGGTGTCTTTTATTTCTTCTTTCTCTTGAGCAAACGAATAATTATTTTCTTCTTTTTCATCATGTTCTCCTTTTGAATCATCTGTATTCCCTTCTTAACCATCTTCAAAGTCATTCTCATGTTCCATCTTGACATTTCTTTGTTCCTTTATAAATGTGATATCTTGCAAGGTAACCTTCTTTCGCTTGTACCATTTCTTCGTGAATTTCTTTAGCACATTAATATTAATTGTTCCCAAGGTCTCTAACCAAGGATATCCCATAACAATATCCATACTATCCATATATAAAGTATAAAAATTTGAGTGCAAAACATATTTATCCATAGAGAGCTTTCGATCTTCAAAAACTTGAATTTGCTTACCATCCACTTGAGCTTCCTTGATATTCTTTTCCTAAACATGTAGATGTTGAGCTACATCTATATTGATAAAGTTATATTTGCTCTTAGGGTTTATGGAAAAATTTACCTTTTTCCTTTAAATGCACCCTACAGACTGAAATATTGACACTTCCTTTGTTGGAGATGCATTATTTGAACTCTTATCTTGATTTGTTGTCTCTCCTTCAAAATCATGCGTAGCCTCTTCATCATCAACATTGTCTTCTTCTTCTTCTTTTTCATCCTTGTCCATAACATCCTCATTAGTAAAATCTTCTTATTCTTCATCTTTTTTGGCACATCGATCTAAAAAAACTCATTCCATTTCCGCCCAAGACCAATCTGAACTCTCTTGTCTCATTTGATACCACTAAGTTCGTGCTAGACCACCAAACCAAAGCTGAAAAAAATCAAGGACTTCTCCATGCAAAATGATTTTCCTTAAAGTGGATCCACCGTTCTCTAGCATCAATTGCACCATCTCCACAAAAAAATTCCATTGCCATGATCTACAAAAATTTGGGCTTCAAGAATAGAACCTCTTGATCAATCTTTGTTCTACCCTTTTTGGCAAGATGTTGGCCTCAAATCAGAAAATGCAAAACACAAACCCTATTTATATTTCTGATATATTTCCAAAAATGTAAAAAACTTAGTAAATTTCCCAATATTTCCGCCTATGGAGCAAATTTGTGAAAAACCATAAAACTGCAATAAATATCTCGAAACACATCCAAAATTTCAGAAATTTGGAGGGGGTTTCCTTGAAACAAATTCACCACACTGCAAAAACAATAACTGAAAAATTCGTCACAATTTGGAAGATATAGATGAAGCATTAAAATTAGGGTTTATAACCTAAAACTGAAATATCTTTCTAAAAACAGCTCTAAATAATCTGAAATTTTAAGGGTAAATTCTTTGAGTGATTTTACTTCACACAAAAATATCTAAAAAAATTATAATCGATCTCAAGATATAGGTGAATCAATGAAATTAGGGTTTCATCCCACAAATTGCCTTGATCGATGCTTTGATACCACTTGATATGATCCTTGCATATAATAATTCACAAATATGAAACATATAATCAATATCAACACAATGCAAGAGATGTTTTTCGGCCAAGATACCCAAATATTCAATATATTCAGAAGAATACTCTTAAAGTAGGGCACCACCATACAATTCTTCTTAAGGAGTAACTTCAAGATCTCCCAATATGGGAATTTCACTTCGACGGGAACACCTTCAAGATACCTCTACCAAGTATAAGACTCAATTCATACATCACATGACATATCTCCTAATGATAGTCATATCCTTTTGTAATGTCCCTTTCTAGGGCTAAAACTGAAAATAAGGATTTGGCCACAACCCTAATGAATCAACTCTGAAAACACACCGTCAACCAACAAGCATCAATCTAAAAATGACAAACAATACACTTTAACCCTAATCAAGCAATCAAAAATCAATCCTCTAGGGAAGCGAACTATACAGGCACTTCAATCATCATACAATCATGCAAATAACAGTTGAAAATGCTTCTAAATAATTAATTGAACCACGGCAATATTTATCCATCCACATTACATCAAGGAAATGGAGAAAACAAGAGATTACACCCAGCTGCAATTAATTTTATGGCAACAGCAGATTAGCCACAAATAAATAAACTCCTCCAAAAATCACCAATTTGTAGATTTCAGCCTTATAACAAATCTGAATATCAAAGAATAATGAAGTTTTGTGCCCTAGAAGGCACACAAATCCCCTTCTACCCTAGTCGCTCTCTAGAAGAGGGGCTCCAAACAATGCCCAAAACTCTTGTATGACTCCTCCTTGATGCCCTAGATGCAAACCAGCAAGATGATCTTCAATGATAGTCTTCAACACCACCAAATTGGAGGGTTTCCGTCCTCCAATCTCCCACAAGGAAGGGTTTTGTCCTCCTTGGATGCCACACTAATGAGTAGTCACCCTTTAGTGGAATGGAATTAGAGCAATGAGCCCTAAAACTAAGTATAAAAGTGTATATGCCAAAAAGTGATGTGCAAATGAGCCAATGGACTCCTCTTATACCCTTTAGTTGGCACCAAGAGTCATAAGGGGTAAGGACCGACCTCTTAAGCTTGCTTTATCTTCTATTTCCATGTTGGAAACTCTCCAACCTTGCCAAACTCATAAGGAGCTTACTTTATCTTTTAATTTCATGTTGGGAGCACTAGAACCCAGCCGACATGCCTTAAAAGGAAAAACACAAAATAAAAACATAAATATGAATAAAGAAACTGAAATATAACTCAAGTTCTTCCTTTGTTCAACTTTTTCTTGCCCACGGAAAGGAAGATGAGCAAGAAGCCTTCATTTTATATTATTTCGAAAAAGGGGACATTACACCTTTATATAGGCATACATTACTTTTAATGGATAGGTAACACCTAATCCCAATGTAGGCCGACTCATTACCCAATTTAAATAATTCATATGTGATCTCGTATATTATAAACATATAACTAAGGGGGATGTGTGCCACATGTCGGCATCTCCATCAATTCATATACATTATAATATCATATCCCAAGTGTTGAGTATTTTGTCATTGATGTCAAACGTACAACATTAGTGTTGATGGAAATATTGAGGTTTGAATATTTGTTTAATATTCGACATTACAACATTAGTGTTCGTAAAATATTTATCCATGTCAAAATTAGTGTGATGTCAAAATTTGAATATTTTAATATTCAACATCACCAAGGAATCTTACGACACATGGCGGAATATGTAAGATATTTTATGACGCGTAAGAGATTCTATGGCAACTTATGACGCGTAAGAGATTCTATGACAACTTATGACGCGTAAACATTCTATGACAGCTTGGTATGATTCCTCAAAAACATTTTATGAGATTTATGATGTGTAAGAGATTCTATGATTCGTAAGAGTTACTCTTACATGTGTAAGAGAATATTTCTACTTGGAGCAAATATTTAATATTTATAGCAAATTGGCCCATGGTATGGGCACATGGTTTTAGGGAAACCACAAGTGGTTTTTCCTCTCCTTCTTTCTATATAAGCAAGTGTTGTGTGCACATCCTTTTGAGTAGAGTGAGAAAGAGAGCATTTTGCATGAGTGTGATATGTATGTGAGCTGATATTATAAATCTCTTAAGTGAGTATGAGTATGTGAGAGAGAGAATATAGAAAGAGAAATTATCATTGATTTGTATTGCATATTTTTTGGGATGGGTGCTTCGGATTGGGGATTGGTGTCTCCAGAAGTTGGTGCTTCGAATAAGAGATTGCACAGTCAGTGGTGTTTTCATTCAAGGGCTGAATTGGTGTTCAATCTTGGAGATTGGTGTCTTCTGTGAGTGGGTGCTCACACTTTGTAAACACTATTTTTTCGGCTGGATTTGGATAGATCCAAGCAGTCTCTTTTGGTGGATGTAGCCCACACTGGGTGAACCAACGGTATATCTAGTGTTATGTGCATTTGATTTTTGTGTGTACTCTCTTTTTACTTTCAGATTTGAATATCTTGTTACGTGTGAAAAAGAAAATTAATAAGTTGGAGAAACAGTTTTTTATTGTCGAATACTGATTCACCCCCCCCTCTCAGTATTCCCGTGCTTCTAACACCAAGGTATTGATGGATGAAAGGCACTTAACAACTGAAATTTCAGGAATATTATGATGTAAAAGTAGGAACAAAACCAGCCCTACCATAGTAGGAAAACATACAAAATTCTTGTATTCGTAGAATCTTGAACTGAGTAAATATTATTGAAAAGTAGATAACATAATTAGCCCTATTATAACAAGATAATAAGATCAAATGTTTGCATTGTACAGCAGATCTGAGTGAATATGACTGAAATTCTAGAAATGTAAGGCCAAAACTTTATCAATGTCCAATATAAACTCATTTTTGGCCATCTTTTATTTATTTGGATCCTTATGGAGGTGAGTGATCCCTGGCAAATGAGGAAGCGAAATTGCATCCACACATTATCTAGTTGGGACAACATTCCCTATGATAATCATTTGTGATGTATCGTCAATGATGCTATCTTTGACATTATTTCCTCATAAAGGTTTTTATCATTGTTTTTCATACTCAAAGTACTTTTCGATGGCAAGTACTGCCTTTTTTGTCAAACTTGCCAAAGAAAATTACAGATGCTTACTACTTGGAAAACTCATAGTCAAGACTCAGCCGAGTTTTGCCAAAGTAATCGCCACGAATAATCAGCCATAAGTACTCACCAAAGACTCGGCGAGTTTTGCGAGCCAAATACTCGCCCCACACGTTAACTAAGGTGAATCTCTGCTTTAAATGTCAATATTTGTTTTGAAGTGGGTGTGATTTTGATTTTAGGATGGTTTGTTCCAGTAATTCCAAAAGCCTCAAAATTTTGAAATTGGAGCCTTCCAATTGTGGAAGGTTTGAAAAGATATAACCATCCCTGGTTCAATTTTCTTCTGGCAGGGTGGTAAATAAATGTATTTTTAACCCTATATAATTCCATTTATCATGACATTATAAAAATGCAGATTAATAAAATGAAAGCTAAATGCTTTACTCAATCTTACCAGTGAAGGTCCTGCAATGGTTTCCATAGCAATAGTGGTGAGTATCTTGGAAAACAATTGTTTGAACCAATTTTTTTTAATGATTATTAAACGAGCGAAGAGCCCAATAGAAAAAAGACCAGTTGGCAATACATTGACTCGATGGGATATTGTGAATACCAAGTAGTCATAAGTTGCATAACTCCATTCTAAAAGAATCTCGTTGGAAAACCCATGTTGGTTGTATTTATATATCATGCAAAAAAGTTGGTCCTAAAAGACACTTTTAGTTAAGCAGATACTGAAACATTGGGATTTAGTGAAGGAGGTCAAAATTAATACAACTGTACAATTCGCTTTTTTCAAAATGTTTGATCAAATTTCTAATCTAATCATTATAAATTCATAAAACTTATCAAGCCGGCTGTTGTATTCGCATGATGATGCGATTTTTTATTGTATTTGTATTCAAATCTAATAGAAAAAACTTCTCCAACATTTTATGGACTCATTTGATACATTTTGTAGCTATAATTTGCTTAAAATTTATGTTTTTTAAAGAAAATTGCGTATTTTTTAAGTTGCCGAGTCAAATTTTTTGGGGTCTGCCAAGTATTTGCCGACAATTTGGGGACAGATGCCCGTTAGACATTCCCAGTCTGCCCCAAAGGTTTTGGGCATGTCAGGGATATTTCGTATGTGTCCTTGGGATCTGAAATGTTTCCCCGGGCTCTGAAATGTGAGTAACATTGGAAGCATATCCATTGAACTTCGAAGGATCCTGAGATCTGGAGGACAGTTTAGGAGTACCAAATTAATTTATTGTCCAAGAAAGGGTGTTGCTATCTTGTATAAACAATGTGAGCATCTTAAGATGAATGAACCCTACAAGGAACAGGTGGTTTAGCAGTTTAGTATTATCAATGTTCCCAACCTCTTGGAGATTTTATACCATTAGTTATTCTTGGTTCACAGAAGGGGTAGTAGACATCTCGCTTCATCTCTCCAGTGGCTTAGTGCTAATATTATTTTTTTTTTTGGTAGCAAGGTGTTTCTATTTGCTAATTTCTTGAAAATAGAGAGCTTGCCTTATTTTTTGAAGCGGCGTGCTCCTTTATCATGATTATACTTTTCTGGATTATTCAGATAATCTATTGACAACTATACTGCTGCAATGATACAATTGCATTCTTGGAGTGTGGCGATTATCTAGCACGATTTTTTTACAAGCAGTGCATTATCTTCCGGCAATGTCTGATTATGTGCTAAAAACAGGAAAAGAGTAACGGAAACATACCTGATGTCCTCCAGTTGAACTCACAGATCCCCTCTTCTTGGAAACTATATTAATGTCATTATTCCCCCAAAACATAAACCGAAATCTGTGTAAGATGATGTAGGGAAAACAAGCAAGGTCTACAGAAGAAACCAAATTCTATCCAATTAATTTAAATATCTAGATGCCAAAAATGACAAGGAAGAACTTCTGTTTGGTTGGTTGGAACATGCTTACCTTTTTTGCTTCCAGATGAACTACCTTCTGTTTCTTTATTTGGAAGTTTTTTTAGACAAACAAGGATAGCTTTCATATCTGTTTCACTCAGATTTTTCTTTGAAATCTTCACCCCCTGGTACAATAGATAAATTACAAACAAAGTATTATCTAGTGAGGCAGAAAAGGAAAACATAGAAGAAACTAAAGTAAATCCACATTTATTACTCAACTGAAATAGCCCTTTTCTTGTCCCTTACATTTTGTATCCTTGTGGTCGCAGTTGTGCTTCCTCCTATTTCCTGCATTGGTCAAAGGTAGTGTCAATACACGAGCAACTCTAACAATAATAAGATAAATTACAAAGAAAATATTATCTAGTGAGACAGACAATGAATACATTGAAAAAAAATAGAATTAATCAAGATTTATTACTCTACTGAAAAAGCCCTTTTCTTGTCCCTTACATTTTGTATTGTTGTAGTGGCAGTTTTACTTCCTCCTATTTCCTGCCAAGGTCAAATTTAGCGTTAATATACCAGCAACTCTCACAATAACTATGATAGATAAATTACAAAGAAAGTATCATCTAGTGAGGCAGACAAGGAAGACACTGGAGAAAATAAAATGAATTGAGATTTATTACTCTACTGAAAAGGCCCTTTTCTTGTCTCTTACATTTTTTATCCTTGTGGTAACAGTTTTACTTACTCCTATTTTTTGCGAAGGTCAAATTAAGAATTAATGCACCAACAACTCTCACAATTAAGTATGATTGATACTAAGCAGTTAATATTTCTCCAGACTAGATCTATTCCTTATAATCTATGACCATTTTTGCTAGTTCATTTAACTTGCTTATTGACTGTGTAGTTCAACATGAACAATAAACCATAGACATATACTTATGCATAATGACTCTGTAGTTCAACATGTTCAATAAACCATTGACATATACTCACATCCTTACTTTTGCTTCCAGATGAGGTATTCTTGGTTTCAGATTTAACTGTGTGCAAACAATATTTTAGTGCAAATCCAGTCACATGATGACAATGTCAGTCATGACTCAAATGAAACACATTTTTTCTTCACTAACCAGCAGAAGGTTTTCTCCTTGCAAAAGATGGAGCTTTGAGAATATACTGTCTGCCTTGTGTAGGTATTTCTGGAGAGATGAATTTATTTGACTCTACTTCTTCTGCATGCAATATAAATATCAGCTTAGGATCGGTCTCAAGTTTACATCATTATTTACATAGAATTCATTCATTACTCAAGTATACTCAAAAGTTACACATGTCATGCAAATATCTTCTTGTAAAATGCTCGAGGCATTTTAACGTTGGAAAAAATTCATGAAAAGATTTGAAATCCTGAATTGTGGTATCCTCACTGTTCGATATGGCAGCAAATTCCTTAGTTAGGCCATCGTAACCCTGAGTCTTGTTTGTAGATGGCTCTGTTTTTTGTGCTGTCATGGTTATAAATCCAATTCAGTTGAAATGCAACATAAACTCAAGCTCACATTAATATCTAGAAGTGAACCAGAAGAAATACCTAAAGACCCATTCTGTCCTGGGACAATTCTACGGGTAATGAAGTGTGGTACAATTTTTGCAATATTCTTGGTTATTGTTCTCGGGGTTGGACAAATACAAATTTGGTTCTCATTTCTTTGTGACAAATTGTGAACATCTTCTCTTCTCGATTCAATTGTTGCTAACGATAGTTTTGATCTGCGAAAATCTATTCAATGCATTATACAAAAATTAGCTCTATCTAGTTTCCAGCTCTGTATATAAAAAACAGTTGATGGCATAGAAAGTGGTAGCAAGGATTTTGAAGTTTTCTGATTATCAATACCAAGGCTTGATATGACAACTGTCGAAGAACACATTGTGCAGTCATCCAATGCGCATTTTTCGTCTTTATGATTCTCGCTAAAACAACGGGGCTGAAGGATATCTTTTGCTGTAACCCATGTACAGTCTTCCAGGGATGAATTGAATTGATGTGTGCCCTGACAAGGAAATAGCCAACCATGTTAAGTGAAGCTTTCTAGGTGATTTAAGGATTAACTAAGTGGAAAATTATGCAATTTGCCTTTAGTTTTGGGTCTAATTTGTTTCTTAATAAGCATATAATAACTTGTTGTGGATTGATATTATAAGTTATAACCACAACCAGTAGCAAATGCCACATATAACCAAGCACGTCTAATCATTTTTTCTTTATTTCCGACACCAACAATGTTCACAACAAGATACTAATTAATATTGCACTGAAAGAAAAACCTCCTGAAATTTTGGAGTTCCTCCATCAAAGAAGTCCCAATCTGCATTCAGAAAACAATTTTTAAATCATCACCATATAAATTCTTGGGATGATCTGCAAAACCAAATTCCTTAATCTGCTTTCTGGCTATTTAAAATGTAAATTCTTGAATGACAGTGAATTTGATGACAAAAGACTACCTGCGATACATTTTCTAAAGTTGTCAAGAGCATGTACCACTTTGGATGCTCTTAGTGTATAGGCCACTGGCATCAATCCAGAACCCTTAAGAACGAGACTCGAAGGGAACCTAATATATAATATAGAATTTCAGCCAAATTGTTCTACCAAGGATAAACATCTATTGGCAACAAGTGGTAGTTTCTTACACACCATACACAGTATCCTATTCAAAGTGGAAATGAAAACTAAATTATTCTAAACACTTCTTAATATCATGAAGCATGAAATTTAGTTTAGCAAATATAACTTACCAGCTTTTATAAATATCTTCATCGGAAGTAAATTGAACCTTTATATAGAAACAATCTTTGGGAAATTCCAAACCATTCTGAAAGAAACAATAAGTCTTCTATCGGTAATACAAAACAGTCATCGGTGCTCTACTCACGAATAAAATAAGGAAAAAATTGCAAGTTAACCAGAAAAAAAAAAGTGATCACATACTTTATGTAGCCATAACTGTTTTGATTCTTGGAAATCCTTGTTTTGTGGGGGGAACTTACTCAAGCCTGTTATCATCATTACATCTTTTAGGTCCCAAACAACAAATTTAGCCAAACATGGGCAGTTAAGATCAAATTCAACCAGAAAATGAATCTTACCTAATATACAACCTTCTATCAAGGAAGGAAGCACAAAACATCTTATCTTGTCGAGGCCCAAATCATCCCTCAAATGCCATAACCAATCTTCCAGATTGATTTCATGGCCATTATCAAATCTTTCTTCCATTTCCAAAGGCAAGAAATCCTTGACCTGGACAGTCATCCAATTGACGCTTGCCTTAATCCAATATATATTTCTTTGAAAATTCTATACATAATTCTAAGACAACATTGAAAAAGATTTAACATTGAAAACACATAGACTGCAACATCAAAAACTTTCTGGCCAATGTTATTTAAAAAAATTATGATTGATTATTTCCAAAAGAAAAGGAAATGCCACATTAAGATCAATTCCATGTCACAGTAACTCAAACCTTACCATACAGATCAGGATGCACAATCATTTCTATTCATATCACAATGCTCAAATTGTAACTTTTCTCAATTTCTATAATTTTTCTCACAAATGTTACTGAACAATCTCATATCTGTAAGAGATATGATAGAAAAATACCCCTCACATAATAATTTCCAACATCATATAGGAAGGCCTTCACAAGTTTAAAAAGGTAATGAGCTTCTGCATAACACTTATCTTCTGGTGAATATGAATGCCAGGTTTTGCTTAAAGATTGTTTTCCACCCACTGCTGAGTGGAGACAAAATATAGGCGATTGACAGTTCAAAGAGCAAATTTCAGATTCCGTGTCCAAGGGAAGTCTCCTACCAAGCATTATTGTTTCTTAACTGTCAAAGAGCAGTTTTCAGATTCCATGTGCAAGGGAAGTCTCCTACCAAGCATTATTGTTTCTTAACTGTTAAAGAGCAGTTTTCAGATTCCATGTGCAAGGGAAGTCTCCTACCAAGGATTATTGTCTCTCATTTAAGAAAAACATATAGCTTAGTAGGAGACTTCCCTATATAGCTTTATGTTTTTCTTAACTGAGAGATAATGATGCTTGGTAGGAGACTTCCCTTGCACATGGAATCTGAAAACTGCTCTTTGGCAGTTAAGAAACAATAATGCAAGCATTGCATTATCTTCTATCGGCCACTTACATCCATACGGTCAAATTGGACAGGTCTAAACTCGAATGAGTTTTGTTCCCTAGATACTAGATACCTCAATTATCACTTCAATGGAGTATGGTTCACTACAGACACCCTCCAAAAATGAGTTAGATCCAAATGGTTGATCGGAAGGAAGGTCTCTTAGGACTCCTTGTAGTAGCGAATGTGTTGTCGTTTTCAACAAATTGGAAGATTGGGGCTTTATTTTCAACTGAAAATTGATATTTATAGGAGTTCTAGTCTCTTTATTAGGTTTTGGATTCCTGGCTGATATGCAACTAAGGAATATATTGTCAAGGCCCCTGTTTAGATAAGACTATATGACATTCCTTGTGCACTTTGGTGCCACTATGTATTGGAAGAGTGACAGATCTTTGGGTGATTTAATCTCTCTCTCTAAATCCAACTTACAAAAATCCTTGGTAACCTGTACCTGAATGTGTGTTAGCTTGGATTCAGTCAAACTGTTGCCATATGACATCAGTTTAAAGCTCGAAGACCACAACTTGATTAACAATTCCTCCCCCTTTGTTGATACATGCCATGTTTATGGTCATCTTGAAAGGAATTGTCCTTAGGCATCTCATTTATTGGGTTGTCCTCTAGCATAAACTAAAGAGGGATCTTATGACAGGTTTCAATATCCAAATCGAAGGATGTTTAGAGAATGAAAAATATGTCACCCTAAAAATTACCATAGGTATTCCCCCTTGAACTTGTGGTTAGACCGGCACCAGCTTTATCTCTTCATAATGACTCTATGGAAAGTTCTTCCCACCTCTCCGCCCTACATACGTTCCCTCTTCTTATCCCTTGTCCAATGCCTCAGATGAATCTCTTTCCTTAAGTTCCAGGAAGGCTTGATTTAATCTGTATCTCTAAAGCCACCTTACAGAAATCCTTGGTAACCTACGCCCAAATGTGTGTCAGCCTGGATTTGGACCAACTATTGCCATATGAAATTAGTTTGAAAATCAAACACTACAACTTGATTACCAATTCCTCCCCCTCCGTTGATACATTCCATGTTTATGGTCATCTTGAAAGAAACTTTCCCAAGGCATCTGTCACTGGAACCTCCATTAGCATAAACTAATAGGGATCTCATAACAGGTTTCAACATCCAAATTGAAGGCAATGCATAGAATAGAAAATAGGGCGGCCTAAAAACCACCATAGATATCCCCCCTTGAATGTTGCAGTTAGATCAACACCACCCGTAGCTCTTCAAAATGATGGTATGGAAACTCCTTTCCACTCCTCATCCTCCATAAAAGCCCTCTTCATATCCCTTGCCAACAGCTAAGATGAATCTCTTTCCATAAGTTCCAAGAAGGAAAGGACCTTCCTTGGATTTTTTTATTTCTACATTCTCAAAAGTATCATAGATGGAAGAACATGTGAACGATATGGTTCAAAAAACCAAACAGGTTCAAAGTAATAATGCCAATTCATGTTTAGATCAATCAAAATACAAAAAGAAGATTCCTCGAACTGGGAGTATAGAAAAGGCAAGCCCGCGAAAGATGAAAGGCTTCAAAAGGAGGTCTAGGAGGGCATGTTAGCAGATAAATTTATCAAGAGGGGAAATTATTTGCTACAACATGCAGGGCTTCCTTTTATTCGATATTTACAGAAAAGGAAAAAGCTAAGTTGCCAATACGTTTACAATATGGATACGGCGATTTTTTTTGTTCCAAATACGGCCATACAAAAAGTATATACTATATAAATTCTAGCCTAACAAATAAGAATTAACCACATATCATGCATATTAAAAAACAAAATAAGCTAAATAACCAAAAAAAACTACTCATAATTTGAGTAAAGGCTTAAAGTCAACCAAATGCCAAACGACAAGTCACAAATGTCATGATAAGTATTAAATTTAATTATTACATTGAACTAGTATTCGATAATCATCAAATTCATCAGAATGCTCATCATCGAGAGTATCAACATCAGCATCAACTTTTTAGGGTTTTTATAGTGTTTTTTATGTTTGTTTTTTTGCACTTTATGTTTGTAATGTTGAAAAAAATAAAAGAAATACAAAAGGGGTTTTCTGCCATGGATAAAGCTCGCATATGGCCAGGGTACGCAAAAACAGGTGGGATACGCCCAGATACATCTGTTGACATATCCGAACACATCCAACCTGTTTTTGCCGTACCCTAACTGTATCCACAGGCATACCGTATCTGTATCATACCAGATAGCACTGCATCCATATCAGGGGCCTAGGGCAGATGTATCAGTATCCTAGGAAATAGGTGTGTACAGAATTTACAGATACACAAAGATGGCATGAAGGATTTTTCAATATGGAATTTTATGCTAAAATTAAAAAGAAAGAAATATTGCACGTCTCACAAAGTAAATGCAGAGCTCAGATTAACATGCATAGAAATTAAAAAATAGGGAAAGTTTCTCATTTCACAACATTCAATAGCACATTACTGCATGTAATTGAAGACAACTAATTAATTACCAAGTAAAGAATTATATAATCAATGATTGAACAAGCAGCAAAGACACAAAGCTCTTCATTTGATTTGATTATTTCCAATAAACACAGTTTCAACTCAACACAGCTGTGTTAGCGAAATTAAATGGGTAAAACACTAAAAAGCCCTTAAGACTCTCAAAAGCACCTATTTCCAGTGTAATTTTTTTTTACCAATTAAAAACTTCCCTTACTACCTACGTAATTATTTTTTTGGAAAAGAAACATTTATATAATTTTGAATCAAAATGAAACTCATAAAGCACACACTCATGAGGTGGCATCTTCTGATGACGTCTTCATCTGACTGCTGAATCCCCTCGTCATCATCAAATCAATGGGCTTTTTAATTCAGCATCCTTTTTCATCTCGTACACTATGTTTTCAATAGTTTCCTTGATTTTTTTCCTCATCGGTAGTATCTGAAATATATAACTCAAGTGTCCCACTTGTACAGAAAATCGGTATTTTACTTATTTGTTTTCTCTATCTTGGATGCTGATATTCTAAATTAAGGATTGTATTTGACAGCTTGATCAAGTTATCAATGGAATTCTTATTAAAATTTGTCAATCTAGTGAGATCCCCTTTCATGAATTTTGAGAATTCCTCCTCAATATCCTTTGATGGGTGCAGCCTATTCTTATCATCAAAAAGGCTAAATTGTATCGTCTCATTTATTTAAAAGGGAAAAATATATTATTATTGTACAAAAAAGTATACAATGATAAGAACTCTTCAAGGAGAGAGCTCAGGAACACTACAAAGTTATAGAGGACCAGATCAGAAAGATCGAAGAAAACAATGTACCATATATAGAGACTGAATAATATGAACATCATCTGAGAGTTATACTGCTGCAATCTGCATGAGCTGAAGAGAAAAAAAGTTGTCCTCCCTTATGTAAAAGAACCATATCAGTAGTGCCAGGTTGGACAAGACTTGTGAGGAAACGGCACTTAATGGTAGCACCCAAATCATGAAGATTCCATGGGAGGAGCTGCATTAAGAGGCTTTCATTGGAGTAGGTTGTTCCCCTGTGTTTTCCATGATGGTTGCTGGAGAAGATGCCAAAACCTGTAACAAACTGTTTGGAGTCTCCTTAAAATCAGGTGTCTCCTCAGAATCATATTGTGTTTCTGTAGCTTGTTCCTTTGAGACTTTCCTCTTTTTTTGACTAACATGGGAGTTTTGTTTGGGTTCCATGGTGGTTGGTGGGGATGGAATCCTTAGGGGATTGTTATCGTATTCCCCCTACTGCAAGTAACCATGTGAGGGGTGGTAGAGGCAAATGTCTTTGTGGGGACTGATTTTTGGAGATGGATTGTGGTGGAAAGTGCATGGGAGGAGGTAGTTTCAGCTATGGTGAGAGTGTGCAGATCTTGAGATGCATGATCTGTCAAAGCCTCAAATGGAAAGGAAAGGGGTGGCAATGTTGGACTGTGTTTTTCCATTGTGGGTGTATGCAACCTGAAGTTTGGTGAGTGGAAGAGTGGGAATAATATCAGAGATCATACTTGGGGGAGAAGCAGAGGAAGATGCTTGATGAAGACTTTGAGGTGGTGAAAACTATTGATTTTGGGTTGTGAGAGGGTGTTGGGGGGCCTGAAGCTTGCTGATTTGTCCAAGGTAGTGGCTGCTCTTGGTGTTAGGTTGTTGTATGGTGCCCAGGGCCTGAAGCCTCTTGTTTGGGGCATGCACATACAAGATGCCCATGTTTGTGATAGAACATACAGCAAAAGGGAATATTTTCATAATTCAGAGGTTGCTCCTCTTCAATTCCCTCCATATTCAAAATGATTTGATCAAAAAGAGGTTGTTCAAGATCAAGATTGATGCAGATCAACCTTTCCAAGTATAGTATAGGACTACTGGATTCTTAGTGAACGTTGATGTTGTGATGTATTTGCCCAGGGCAGATCTGATCTTATGAAGACTAGATTCATGCCAATAATCACTAGGTAACAATGGCAGTTTAACCCATATGGAGACCGCACTGCGGAGTTCTTTAGTGGGATTAAAGGCAAGGGACCAATGTTTCATAAATAGTCCTGATTTATTACAAAACCAGGTTCCTCGGAAAGACTGATCTTGCTCCTGTGTGATGCACAAGATGGCCATGAAGTAACCCCTGGGTATCATTAGAATGTCTACAGCTCCCAAAGGTTTCCACTTTCCGGTTAGCTTGGACCTAGATTTTGAGAGTTTGGGGTCATGAAAAAGCTCCTATGAATTTGCAGATGTGGGCCTTTTCTTTGAGGATCCAAAGGCGATTTTCCATCTCATCTAGGGAGAAAGAGACCTTTGGGGTCTCGTCCTCTTTGTGGTAACAACCATTGATTTTCTTGGCAAGAAAGGAAGGGATGGGATGGTACAGTGGGCATGAGATTGCAAAAATTTCTGAAGGTCCGCTTTGCCCATTACAGGACTTTCAGTAGAAACTGCACATTCAAAGGTCGGGGTGATAGATCAGAGGAGGCCATGGCCTCCTCCGTTGGTTGGAGAGGAGAGATCAGGTAAGCAGGCCCATGTGTAGGAGCTACCATAAGGAGTAGAAAACAGTGTCTTTGTGATGTATAAAATATGTAGATCTATGCCAAAAAAAATCTGTCCCCAGATTGCAGCCTAGAAGGTATTGATTGCAGATTTGATGCCCACACATTACATATCCAAGCCTAGAAGTTGCATCTATGGGCAGAAGATGCAATTAGTTCCCAAAAGAGGGAGATTGGTGCCCAAATGTTGCAAAGCAATGCCCTAAAGTTGCATATCGGTGCTGTTGGAGGGCTATTAAGGCCTAAAAGCCAACTTTGGTATATTTTTTCGATTGTAATATCTTTGCATGATACTTAATGTAAATGTATAAAATAGATAGGACAAAATAGGAATGTGTTAAGCTCCTTGAGCATAGAGAAAGGAAAATGAAGGGATTGGAAGGACGGCAGTCACCTCAAAGTTGTATAAATCATGTAAGAACTGTGTGCTGAAGGTTGGTTCGAAACCATAATAACAAATCTTAAGTTGTGTAAACTCTCAATCTAGCTTGTACATTTACATTTTTTATTTTTCACGTTCTGTAGTTTAGTGCACAAGTCTGAAGATGTGATAATAGTTAAGATTTATCCTTACTGTGCACTGTTTAAAGGTATGTAAATGAATCAATCTTGTAAAATTCTTAGACTTCAACCTTAGCATGTCCTGATGAGAGAATCCAGGGACCAAGGAGGTTGAGAGTGCAAAGCAAGAACAAAAACAACCTACAAGTGCACCTCCTGAGGTACCCGTACAAGCTGCCAGGAAAGAGACAAACCCAAGGACATTGTGCAGGAGGTAGGAAGTTCTACTTCGGAGCCTTCCACAAAACAATTCAGTGAAGGTGAAGGATACATGAAAACATTCTGGTGGTCTGGGCAAACAACTACACAAACGCAATGAAAGAAACTTGTCCTTCCACACACGTGCACACGATAGTAGCTCAAATGGTGCAAGCTTCAGCAGAAGTACCAGCAATGCAGACCATCACCGGCATAGTCAAGGTCGACATAAAGTAGCTACCACTTCAGAAGCAGATAGAAGGCATGAGTCTTTTGCAGGCGAACCTAACTGCAACTTCCCTACAGCTAGCACAACAAAAGGCCACCCTCGAACAAGCATTGCAACAAATGGAAGAGATTGAAGAGGAGTGTTTGTAACTAGTGACAGAAGCTATTGGCAAATAGGTGATGAGTGAAAGGGTGCAGCTAACCACCTTGGTTAGCAAGCTTGTGGATAATTGGTGCCAACAGGAGCTCACAAAGAAAGTAAATGAACAGATGGCCTAGGAGAAGCCAGAGGCTAAAGAAGTGATCCTGGTATTACGTAAGTATATCAAGCTACTGCTGGAGGCCATGGAGCAAGCAAAGAAGATCACATTCGATATGTTGGACTAGAATGTGCAGCTACAAGAGGCCATGAAGGATTGCCAACCAGAGGCATAAAAATCGCAAACTGCACAAATACTAATGGTCACCATGCAGGACAACAAAAAAGCAGAGACAACATTGAACAAGTCTCTCCAATCTAGAGATTGCGGTGAACCGTCTGCAGCAGTGGGAGAGAAACGCATTGTGCAACAGCTTTGCAGGCATATAAGAACAAAGGCTGAGGGAGCATATAGAAAGACTAGTCAACAAAGTAGTCAATGCCATCTCCTTGCATGGGCTAATCATCAAAATCGCAAGTGATGGCCTCCTCGAGGTGATATAAGCTATAGTGCAGCTCCAAGTGTTCTTCGAACGGATTGACAAATCAAATTGCAAATTGGAGCAGCTACAAAGAAGACTTGGAATTATTTCTTCCTACCACAAAGAACATGAAAGGCGTCCCAAAGTATCTAGCTCTACAGGCAATGTTGCATAGGATTCAAGAAACCAAGGCGTTACCAGCTCCACACCTGTAGTAGCTCAAAGTGAAGTAGGTCCATAAGGATCAAATTTTGATAGGAAATTTTTGAGACAACTGTGCAAGCTAACCATGTACTCTAAAAGCACACCCGCATAGGTTGAAAACTTGAAAGGGCAATCTATGGGGGATTTCTGCAAATTGAAAAACTGAAAGGGTGGTCTATTAGAAAGACTATTTAATTGAAAACCCGCAAGGGTGGTCAAGTAGTGCACAAGGGATGAAAACTAGTAAACGTCATTCTCTGCATAGACTATAAACTAAACATTAGAACGTGCAGAGCAAAGAAGAACATCAAAAGGCCGGAAAATGTAGAAGAACACCTACCAAAGTCTGATAGCTTCTTTTGTCTCGAAACGAGACAACTATTTGTTGGTATCTGCAAGTGACACACACTTTCTCCCCTCTAGTGCCAAAAATGTTGATGCTATAAGGAAAAGAGCGTGCGCGCAAGCATCGACAACCTAAATAAAGTCCCACACAAACAGGTGGGACAATGCCTCTCTTAAAAGGAGGAATGCAATGAATTGCACCGGTCTCCCCAAGGTTAACTCCCACTAGGGCTTGGTGGACAAAATATTTGTTGGGAATAGCTCAAAGTCTAGCAATGGTTAATTTGAGGGCGTTTGTTGGTTAGAACATAGTGTGGAAACTTTGGCTTGGGGAGTCACTCAAGGGAATCAATTCAAATATTTTGCAAGCAAAACAAACTGATTAGAACGCATGTTGCATATAAATATTCAGCTATAAATTTCACTTGGGATCACTTAAGTTAAATTTAATAAACAAATTTCAAGCTTTAATCCTACACTAATCTACTCTAACAAGGGTATAAAAAGTGTAAAATATGAGTAAGGTAGGGAAAAAAGAGTAATAAGCTTACAAGCCACAACACAAGCTCCAATTTGTTTGAAACTTTGAACCCCAATATCCAATAACCATGCCTGCCCTCTAGCCAGTTGTGCACTTGATCAAGACACAGGCTGGTGCAAGAGTCTAAGGGGATCAACTACTAAGATAAAAAGAGCACAACATCATTGGACTTGCAAGAAGTGCATTCTAACTCATCCAGTTCTTCAATAGGAAGATATTGCAAATAATAAGCATAGAGGGGATCCTTTAATATTCAGATGAATTAAAACAAGCATACACAATTGCATAGCTTAGGCTAGAACTTAGAAAGATAAGTGAGATAAGGAAAATGCATAAAAAATCTCATAAGCTTCTCTATCTAAATTCAAGGACCTTACAAAGTCTCTTAGCTAAATATTTATAGAGAAATCCAAGTTGAATTGTGCTTTACAAGAATTAACAACGGAATCCTACTGCACATCCCATGTTTGACAAATTGAATGAAAGGTGGTTACATATTCAAATCTAATTGAATATTTTTACACCAAGTGGGTGATGTATACACCATATTTTTTACGCTTGTTAACCATTTCTTTTGTGCAAGGTTTGCCAATACATTCTCCTCCTGAGTGGGTGCCTTAAGGGGCCTTCTGGGATTGGGGTATGATCGAACTTGGTCATGTGGGCTAGACCATAGCATTTGAAATATGTCTTTATTAGCCTTAGTCACCGTGTACTTTCCTCGTTTCTCCCCTTTGAAAGATGTCTCTATTATGCCTACTTTTCCCATTATTTCCACTTGCTTCCTCTTGTGACATGTTATTATACCTGCTTTCGATCACTCTATACCTTCATCATTTCCCCCCACTCACATTCTAACCTCCATTCCTCATGTTTTCAGCCTTTGACCTTAAGGTTTTCCCCAAAGCCAGTGCCATCGCCCATAGGCGATGGCGCTTGTTTGGTTTTCTTGTGGCCGACGCCATCACCCACAGGCGATGGCGCTTGTTTGGTTTTATTATGGCCGACGCTATCACCCACAGGCGATGGCATTGGGTATATATACCCCTATTCTTCCTTGTTATTTTCACCAATTGACAATCATTTACTCACACTTATACTTGCTTTTCCTCGTTAGGGGCTTTCACCAACACTCTGGGACTAGGTACCTCTGCTTGGAATGGGGAAGCTCCATTTATTGAAAACAAGGAAATATGTACACTACTCTAACCATCAGGGGTGGCCTTTCGACCGGGGATCACACAGGAATACTCCACTAAACCCATGTGCAAAAAGGAGGTGGAGGAAATGTGTGTGTATGGAGAGAGGGGAGAAAGTGAGAAGGGGGTTTTATTCAATAAATAGCAAGTTGAGTTCATTGACATAAAACCAGAGTATTTCCAAGTTAACAATGAGAAGACACCAATATGCAAAGCAAGACAAAGAACACAATCAACACAAAGTTTAATTGCATTATATTCATCAAAAGATTCATTCTTTCCCTAGTTGTGCAGGATTACAATGCTCTATTGGAGTAGTAGTTGAGATGGAGAGGAAAACATAAGACAAGAAGATAAAAGAATTATAGTTTCTTGCTTGTAGTAAGACAATGGAGCTATCAACCAAGAAAATCTAACCTAACCAAGCAAGAAAATATAACCCTTTGGAATGGAGAGAGCATTACAATATATAGCCAAATACAATGGCTCTTCACATTCCCATGTGACTTTTCAACTTAAAGTGCAATTCCCAATGAAGAAATAGAAACTTTAAGTGACTTAAGTCACTTTTTACAAAATCTTCTCCTCAACGAAGAAATAGAATTCTAGAGAGAGAAAGAGAGGAGAGAAAGAGAGAGGAAGAGAGAGAGGAGAAGCTCCAAGCTTGAATGAAGAAGGATGAAGAAGCTCCGATCATGAAGAAGATCCACTCCTTCTCCGATGATCTAGTGATGATCCAATCTGCAGTGATGCTCCAGTGATGGACTCCAGATGAAGAACTTTGACCCCTCTGCACTACAAGAAGCCTCCTCTTGAATGATCAACCATGTAGCCCCATCAGGTACACTGAGAGAAGTGAGAAGCACTTGATGAATGGACCATTGAAAACAATGTATGATGTCTTCCCTCACTTGAAACAATTTTCAACTTGAAACAATGCCTTCCAATCCATTGAAATTTGCCCACTGCCATGATTCTTGATCAATCATCCACATGGAATGAACTTGAAACAATTGCCCGTAACCATGATGATCCTTGATTCTGTCACTTGAGAACATTGATGACATGAGAGAGACCAAATCCTTTGACACAGAGGTGGAGGATGTAGAGAGATATTGAATGCAATTCATTCACCTTATGATCAAACACCCATATGAGATGAAGAAAAATGTCCTCCGGGACAAAAATGCACCTTGAGACCAAAATTGGGAACCGATAGGGCTTTCCTTCCTCTTGAGTCACAATTCAACTTCCACTCCTCCGCAAGCATGAATTTTTCCTCATCACTCCTATGAGGAAATATCCTGAAGAGATGATCAAAACATAGTGATAGGTGGAGATTTACAAATACTTCCAAATTTGGCATGTTCACTTTAAGACACCTTGTGCTTACCACATCCAAAAAATGTGGGGATTTGCTTGCAAATTGAAGATTTGACCTCTGTGAAGATTAGAACCAGTGAGGCATGAAGAGGAGGAACATATGTGACCATTTTGAGCTCATTCCGACCATTTACTATTTTTAGTAAGTCACACATGGGTGTCAATTTCTTAGCAATTTTGCCAATTTGTCATTTTTGAGTGTTTTGCACTTGGAGGAATGACTTGAGGTATTGAAAACCAATAGTTTCTTAGACTTACTATTTTTAGTAAGCTACCATGGTAGAGACTTACTAAAAATATAAAGTGGTCTTCCAGGTGTTGGATCGGAATGAAATCAATTGCAGAAGTTTCCATTTTGCATTTCAAGGCTTTGCTCCAATTTTTGAAAGATTCCAATTGCCAGGTTTTTATAGATATGAGAAAATGTGATTTTTGGCTAGAAACTTCATATGGATGTAAAAAATGACTGAGTGCATCAATGGGGGCAAGTAAACACTCTTCTTAAAGGCATTTTCATGAGGAAGCTTCAGTCAAAATCTTGAGGCAAATGGAGTTGGGGTTTGCAAGTTATGAGCAAAACTAGATTTTGACATCTAGGGCACAAAATGAGTTTTCTTGTGTTTTAAAGTTATGAACTAGATTCAAATACACTTTAATGGCTTCCAAGGAGTTTATTTTAAGTTTTTAAGTTCATGTTTTGTGTTTATGATTTGTGAGAGCATGGGTGAGGGAATTTATATGGTGGAAGATGAGGAGAGAGAGTGCACATGGGAAAATGGAGGAGTGAAGGAGTGGGAGGTGGAGAATGGAAGCTCCATTGCACTTGGGCGCACTTTTTGGGTGCAATTGCACCTCAAAAATGCACCTTGGGTGCATGGTGGGCTGGAAAATGTGCCATGGGGATGGGGGATGGAGGAAACATGACATGCACATGCACAAAACAAGCCTTTTCTTATGTTTTTTAAGTTGGTATGACATGGATGTATGCAAAAATTTCAGCCAATGAGAGCATGGCACACTTATCGGGTGCAATTGCACCTCATAAGTGCACCCAAGATGCAAATGGAGTTTAAAAATGTGCTCTGGAGGGAAAATGGGACCCACCACAACTTAAAACACTCACTTAAGTCCAAAACATGCACTTTTTGGGCTTCATGTTATGTTTTTGAGTTGGGAATTTCAACCAATAGGAATGAGGCACACTTATGAGGTGCAATTGCACCTCAAAAGTGCGCCAAGGGTGCAAAGGGACACCAAAAGTGTGCCCAAGCGCCCAAATGTAGCATCGGAGCATGACTTGCACTTCAAACTTGCCTCCCAAAATGTTTCCTTCGCCCCAGTGTCAAAAATTAATGAATTTTTTCCAAATAATATATGAATTTCATGGAAACAATGAAAATGAATCCAATGAGACTATTCAGAAGACTTGAAAACGAGTTCATCAGAAACTTTTACCTATGCCTTCACTTTTGCCTAGAGCGGTGTACCTGATGAGCAGAGTGACAAGAAGGGTTCTCGAAGAAGGCGAGCCAAAAAAACTTATGGCTCATGAAGAGCATTGAAAATAGCCTCATTTGAGATTTTTTTAGGCTCCTAACTCTTCATGGGGTGTCTAAAACATTTCAAGCAAGTTCACCTTGTAGAAGGACTCTTGTGTTGCACTGATGGACAATTTTCCACATTTTTATGCTCCCATAATTCTTCCTTGATCATTGCACCATGAAGTAGGCTCTGTCATATTTCCAATGCCTGGGATATGAGCTCCCAACACTTCACAAGGCTCCTGAAACATTTCGAACAAGGTGACTAGCTCTTTTAGAACTTGCATTTCCCAGTGCCTTGCCCAAAAAGACCCGGTATTGCTTAACTTGTTCCTGAACTCAATTTTCTTCACAAAATCTTCCTAAACTGCCTCAGACAACTTCATGGATCTCCCACACACCTCCTGGATGATTTGAATTTTCCCTGTATGCTTCTGGAGGATGTTCACCAGTGACAAAAAGACCAAAAATAGCCCTTTTGAAGCCTCCGGGAGCATTGTTCTTTCTTAGATCTCAGTAGCTTCAAGAACCAAGCTAGGTAAACTTCTCTGCACATGAAACACACTTGAAAATCATGTTAGCACATTCCTCTCGACCAAAATGAGGGTGACACAGTTGAAATGTTGGTTGGAGGAAAGGTTTACATTGACCGGGAAAGGGAATTTCAAGTGTGGGTTTGGTTGTCATGACCAAAATTTTAAAATTTTGCATGCTAGACATTTAGCATTAATGAATCTATTTTAAAATCCCTCAAAGGTTTTTCTTTATTTTTTATAAAATAACGAATCTATTTTAAAATCCCTCGAAGGTTTTTCTTCTTGAGATTAATCAACAACTTCTTTTCTTGTAATCTTTGTAATACCTCCCTAAGATGATGAAAATGCTCTTCCTTCGTTGAACTATAAATCAGGATGTCATCCAAATACCCAATAACAAACTGACCAATTTAAGGATTTAAGACTTCATTCATAAGTCTCATGAATGTACTAAGAGCATTAGTTAATCCAAATGGCATGACGAGCCACTCACACAATCCTTCATTGGTTTTGAAAGCACTGTCTTCCATTCATCTCCTTCTCTTATCTTATCTGATAGTAGCCACTCTTGAGATCAATTTTGGAAAAGGAGTCAGCACCACTCAAACAATCCATCAATTCTTCAATTCTTGGCAATGGAAATTTGCACCTTATAGTGATTTTGTTGATTGCTCTAGAGTTTGTACACATTCTCCAATGTCCCTTTTTCTTAGGCACTAGAACAACAAGTACTGCACATGGACTAAGACTTTCATTGATCAAACCCTTATCCAAAAGTTCTTGTATTCATTTCTTGATCTCCGCATTCTCTTTAGGACTCATCTTATAAGCAGCTTTGTTTGGTAAATTTGCACCTGGAATGAAGTCAATATGATGAATAATTATTCTTATTGGGGGCAGCGCATTAGGCAACTCATCTACCACAATATCAACAAATTCTCCCAACATATCTTGTATCTCTTGAGGTAGTTATGCACTTTAGTGGTTGTCATAACAGTTCTTGGTCTGTTTACAACTCCAAAACCCAGCTCTCCTTCCTTCATATCAGCTAATGAATCCCTTTCTCAGGGCTGAAACCATCATTAGGGTACTTGCTCAAACTCCTTTCTCATTTTCTTCTTTCTTAAGGGCAGCATCAATCACTTACACCATCTTTTTGTAAGGTAAAATGACATTCTTCCTACAATCATGAATCTGTTTCCCTATCATATTGCCAAGGTCTTCCTAGAAGTACATGCCAAACATCCATCACCATTATATCTAGCATAGCACTCTATTTTCTATCCTCCAATATGAAAATCCATGGGCTTTTCAACATTGCTCACTCAACAAGAACTGAAAATCCTTTTTGAAGCCAAGAAACTTAATAGGGGTAGGATATGATATTATTTTCAAACCAAGTATTTTTTACTAATTTTAATTCAAGTACCAAATTATCAACTTACAACTTGAATCAATCACCATTTTACAACACTTACCTTGTGATTTGCAAAGATTGTTTTAAATAATGTTTTCCTTTATGCAAGGTCCTTCTCCTTAGGTTGTTTGATCATCACTCTCTTCATCACAAAGACCCACTTCAAAATGAACTTGGTTCTTCTACATGAGATGGAGAAGGGTGCCAACACACTTTCTTCCTCTAGCTGGAGTAGAACCAACTGATTTCTATTTTTAGTTCTTGAATCTGCTAGCTGAGGTCCACTTCTGGACATTCCCAAGACCTATGACCTACAAGATTTGTTACATTTAAAACATTTACATGTGAATCCTATTAAAGGTTTCTCTTCCCAATAGGTGCATAGATCCTCTTCTATAAGAAAACCTTCTTCTTCTAAAGCCACCTCTTGAGGTAGATGTTTTTGTTCTTGTGAACTACTTGCCTCTCCATTGGTTCTTTGGGATGAACTTCTTCCTCCTTGTTGTCCTCTTCCTCTATGTAGACACTAAATCAAGCACTTGGGTACATTTCTAGGACCTAAAAGCATATTAGCATTTACATGATTCCTAAGCGAGAAAACTAGTGGTTGACAATTATCTTTGACCACTTTTTCTAGTTGAATTTCTTGCTTCTATTTGGTCTTACACACCCTACAACCCAATACAAATGACTTTATTGATTTGATCTTTTTGCTTTCCAAACACTAGCAGCCCACACCAGGACATGCCGCGCTCAAGGCCCCTCTAGTGACTCCTCTGGGCGGGACCCTTTCATTATCTTACTCAAGAATTCTTTTGGGCCTCTTTTATTTTTGGACATCTTTCTTACTAATGGGTTGGCCTTCCAATTAGTCAATTACGAAATTCAAACAAGGGAATGTATATAAATACATAGTTATGTTTTCAAATAAAGGGCCAAGGCACTAAGCATATACTATCATCACCTAAGCTTGCATCCAAAGGCACTCTAAGAGCACATAAAGGCATCCATCTAGCATATCATTCAAGGGAAAGGGCTGCATCAATTCTGCATACACTAACATAGGAAGGGGAAGTTCATTCTATTCCATCCACACATTCTATTACATTGCTACATTCTACATACTGCTCGCTATCGAGTTCAACTTCCACAAGGGCATCTTAGGGCACAATTTCTACACACACTCACAAGAACTACATGGAGTTTGAGATGTAGTGCAGTGCTCAGTCGTAAGTTCACTCTCGAGGTGACCGCCGAGGTCAGGCCGCTTCCCCATTTTGCATCTTTCCTTTTAGGTTTGATGTGGTTTGTGGGCTTGTGTAGGTGAATCTTTGTCTTGCAAGTTACAGGTACCTTCGGCGATCAAGGGCGATGTGATCAAGCATATCAACATGAACAACTTAGCTTCACCACCTTACGACACACCAAAAAGTAATTCCTAAGCTCTTGCAGGGTCACTGGCGCCTAGAAGCGGTCTCCAGCGCCCAGGTGCCCTTGCCCTTTCCCAGACGCTTGTGTCCGGCCTCATCTGTGCATTTCAGAATTCACAGTGACCGGTAACGACACTCTTCTTAGTTTGTTCATCACTTCTCTTTGCCTAAATCAGTTCTAGATTGCGAGGAAATCAGCTAAGTTCTTCTATCTCCCTCTCTTGCTTGAGATTTCATATTTTTAAATCTTAGTTTGCTTGTGTCATTTCCTAATACTTCAGCATTTATACAATAACTCTGCAATATTAGATTTAATTCAGAATGTACATTGAGATTTTCTCTACAACTTCTGCCACTAATGTGCTGCTTTAATGTTGAGTTTGTGAAATTCCTCATTTATTCTCTCACACTAAGCTCAATGCATTTGTTAACATTCTTCTAGTGTTTTAAGACTTACCAAACTGATGTCATCCTGGATATTGTATCTCAGCCCATTTAGATAGATGGCAATCTTCTTTACACACTAACATTTCACATGTCTTGATCTTTTGTTTGCCACACTTGCACTTACATTTAGGTCATAGCAATATCTTTATGCCCTCAAAGAGATGTCATGTCCCTTGTTAACTTCGTAGCAACAAACTTGAATTGTGTAGTTCCTTAACATCGTTTGCTATCCAATCCACAAGTTCTGTAGTTTCCTGTATAAACTACTTGAATAAAAAGGGGTAGAAACTTTGGCCTTGAGCTCCCCATCCTACCATTCTGTCTAAAGCAATCTAATCCTAGGACTTTTTCGCGCTTCCTTTTCCTCTGCATCTTGTATAAATTCCCACCATAATGTTGCACACCCTTTCAATCTTGTACAAGCAAACTTTAATTTATGCTCCTCAGGTTTTCATATTCAAAGTACTTATCCAGTCAATAAGCTCTTCTCCATCAAGGTTACCTACATATGTAGGAATCTCCAATTTCGGTTTAGATCCTTGTCCCATTATCACCTTAAGCAATCTATCAACGTTCTACTTTCTTCTAGTTATGCCACTTCTCAATGTACGCTAGATTTTTCTGTTTCTCTTCTTCTGAATTAGCGAACATCACCTTTTATGGTTCCTCTGTTGGACCACGATTGTCGTTAAACCAAAACCCACAGGCATTAATCTCCGCTACAATCACCAAAGTGAGGCAGTTAGTCCATGTCACGAAACTCATGGGGAGCGCTAGACGCACATGCCAACAATCCCCCCCAACGTTACCCGGGTGAGTTTTGAACTCGAGAACTATCGCTCTGATACCATTTGTTGGACCACAATTGCCGCTAGACCAAAACCCGCAAGCATTAATCTCCGCTACAATCGTCAGAGTTAGGATCCACGAGAGGTGGTTAGTCCATGTCACAAAACTCACGGGGAGCGCTGGACGCACATGTCAACATCCTCTTCTCTGATTGGCTTCCAATGTTGTGATCCTTGCATCAAAAATAACTCTCATATTCCTCAACTCTTCCAATATGGCATGTCCCACCTGGAGGCCTCCTCTACCACCTCCTCTCACTATTCTTTTGGGTGGCAATTTGCTTCATCTTCGTTATCACACTTCTTGTTCTTGATTCTTGGTATCAACCTGCTCTAATATCACAAATGATGCAGAGAGAGAGGATTCACAAGTTGATTGGTCAAATAGCACTGTGTTCTTTGAAAATTGTCTTTTAGGCTAGCAGCCCTTCAAACTGACAAGTCTTATTGTTGGAGATAAACTACAATGAGTCTCAAGAAACTAAAACTTGTTTTGGATACCCTTTTGGGACTTTAAGCTTCACAAAAAAAATTAGACCTCAACTCTGAATATAACCCCTTAATTCACTAAGTGAATTTTGTCAATTAGGTCGTTAATTAAGTTTGTGCAGTCTTAGGTCCAAACTATCAAACATTCTAGTCTCCAGGAGCAATAATAATTACTAAAACCTCAAAAAAATGAAATATCCCTTGTTGGGATCTTACAAAAAATTGACAAAATACAGAAATTTGCAGCAAATACTAAATCTGATTTTTTTCTTGATTTTTGCATAAATAGGGCAGCGAACAATAAAAATATGATATCTTGAAAAATACTTGCCCAAAACACTTCAAATTTCACAGGAAGCTGGCAAAAATAATAACTAACAATAATAAACTGTTTTTGTATTTTTTATAACATAGGAAACTGCCAGGAATTTTTTTATAAGCTCTGAAAATAGCAATAGAATTCCTTGAAAATATGAAAATTCATATCTTTTCGAAATACCAAACATAAAAAGCTGAAATTTTGGAAATAATTTTTTTTATGAAAAATATGAGAAAAATACCCAAGCTGAAATTCTCAAATAGAATCTGAGAAAATTCCACCCGAAACCCTAAATTTTAGGGCCTGCAATTCTCCAAACAGGTCGTTTTTGCTTAGGAATGGCTGAAACCCTCAACAAACCCTGTCTATTTTGTCAAAGAACCTCTCCTTAGCTACCACAATGAATTTCGCTTCAAACGGAGAAAAACCCATAAAGTTATCATGATTTTCCAGAAACTGCCCTTGGAAAACCCTACCTGAAGATGACTGCAAATCAGATCTGAAAAGGTGCAAGAGCCTGACAAACTAGGGTGGATCTTTCACCACCGAAGAGTGCCCTTCTAGCTAGGAGTGGATCTCTCACCACCGAAGCTAGGGATCTTGTGGGATTCACTCCACAAGTTGGAACAAGCAAACAACAGTTGCTCACTATCAAGTATCACCAAAGAAAAAATGTATGCCAGAATGATTTCCAACTCCACCCTCCACCTCCCTATATAGCTTTTTATGAGCCCAACGAAGAAATATAACATTTAATGCAATACATATCCCCCCAAGTCACCAAAAAGGGACTTTAAGTGGCCCCAACGAAGAAACATAACATTAAATGCCAAAAGTGTCCACTTAAGTGATCCCAACGACAAAATAGAACACAAAGGGCCCATTAGACCCTCCCAACGCCTAAAATATAACAAAAACATAGTAGGAAATCGGACAACCATCCCCAATAACCTCCAAAGTCGTTAGCCCCTTGGGAATGACCAAGGCTAAGACCAAAATATGGCCGTTAGGCCAACTGGCTCGGAATTGGGGACATTACAATCCTCCCCTCCCGAAAAATGCTTGACCCCAAGCATTATCCTCCTGTGCTGTAGAAACTGAATACCACAAAGTAAGTGCCTCCATCTCACCCTGCAGTCAACCAAAGATCGGTGTGATCCAAAGTAACCAAAACACCTCATATAGTCATCATGCTCTCCATGCAGTGTAGATAACAATGTTGCCCCTAAAGTAGAATAATGCCCACATCGACTCTCTACTGGTACCCATACTGAAACTGTCAATCTGTCCAATCCCTGCCACTGCAAAACTGTCATCATGTGATCACTCACTGCATCTCCTATCAACTCCGTCCCTCGGCTAGCTAGCACATGGGTGAAGTGCTCGTCATCCACATAAGCGGTAAAACATATGGGAGTGTTATCCCCTATCAACTCCAAAAATAAGGAACATTCATACTCTGATTTGTCACCATGACAAACTACACATCCCTGCACAAAGTTGAGGATATCCTCCCTCAACCCATGCCATATGAACCCTTTCCCATATGAAGGTGAAGGTCTCATCAAAGCTCAAGTGTCCAGCCATGGAAGAATAATGCACATGTCGCAGTATCTCCATCCTCAACCATGAATCCGACACAAGGTACAATCTATCCTGATAGAAGATCATCTCATCCTCCAATCTGTAGTTGTCATCCTGTATGTGACCATCCAGAATCTCACAAGTGTGTCGGTTCTTGGAGTACTCAACAAGCAAATGAGATCTCCAGTCTACCGAAACCTCAGATAACCAACATAATGATAAACTCGGATGATCTGAACCTGTAATCCCAATCTCTATAACTGCCTTATGTGCAACACTACTAGTCACACCCACATCCATCATACTCCACATTGATCTGCAATAATAAAACCCCTCATTATGCCGGAAAGTCCTCTCCATCCCCTCAGCTGCAACCACCCTAGGTGCTCCTGCTAGATAATCCCCTCAAAATCACATTCCTTCCTTCGGACTTAAACTTCAGCTCCATCGTCTGAAACTCACCAAGAGAGTGAAGCCACTGCACTCCCAACACTATGTTGGTCACTCCCATACCAACAATGTGGAAATCATCGGTAACTATGTAGTTACCCATGGTGATGCTCAATTGTGGAACTCTCCGTGTGCATCTCATATACTCCCCATTGGCTACAACAATGTTGAAGCCCTCAAAGTCCTTCGTCTGCAAACCTTGTCTCTCCACCAATGATGCATCAATAAAGTTGTGGGTAGCCCCACTATCAATGAGTACCACAACTCGCTGACCCTGCATAACTCCTCTAATCCTAAATGCCTTGTACATCAGAGTACTAGACAATGTGGCTATAATCTCCCGAGGGAAAGTCTCCTCCTCCTGCTCCGCATCAGCACTATCCATCGCAACTCCATCCCCATCATCCATCTCGTGAGTCTCCAACTCCTCACCTCTGTCATCCTCACTCTCCTCGAAGACCTCGATGAATTGGGCCTTCCCTCTACCTCTGCAATCATGTCCTGGAACCCAAGGCGTGCGGCAATCGAAACATAGTTTCTTTCGCCTCAACTCATCTCTGTCCTCTCGGGAAATGAATGGCTTCTTAGCCACCTCCTGCCTCGGTGGAGGCTCCCTCTGCTGAAGTTCATCTGATCCAGATGGAGGTTCTCTTTGCTGAACACAAGGTGGAACCCTCGACTTTGGAGTGGATAACTCCAAGTCTCGAGATCTCCTAATAGCCTCATGCAAAGAAGAAGGCTCAAATGCCTTCACAAATCCTGCTAAGGCGTCAGTCAACCCTGCCATGAAGAGTGAAGTCAACCTCATCTCTGAAACATCAGATACCATAACTGATAACCTCTGAAAATCTGCAATGTACTGATCTAGAGAACCTGTCTGCCTCAAGTGAGTCAACTCTCTGAAGTGCCTATCTGGGTCCCTCCTGTCGAACCTGCTCATCAACCTCTGTGTAAAATCTGCATAAGTAGTGATATGCATGTGCCCCTGTGTGATCAATCCATGATGCCACCAGTCATGAGCATCTCCCTCGAGGTGTAGGATAGCAAACTTAATTGCATCCTCTTCACGCATGGGATTCAAGTTGAAGTAAGTCTTCAACTTCTGAATCCAAGACTGTGTGGTACACTTCTTAGAGCCATCGAAGTGTGGAATAGAGATTTGTCCCAATCTCCTCTGAAACTCAGGTACCTGTGTCTGGTAATCTCTCCTGGGCCTGCTACCAATCTTCATTTTACAATACTCCTGAAATGGCATGTTGTCCTGGAAACCCTCACTCAATGTCTGGTACTTCTCCCAACAAGATTCCTCATCCACAATGTCTGCGGGCTGTCGTGTCTGTGAAACTTCCGAATCCTTCAAAAAAGAAGGCTCGTGGAGTCCCAAGGGCCTGGTAGAAGCATGAGGGGACCCTTGTCCTGAATGTCCACTCTCACCTCTATTACCATGTTGTCCCATATTGCTAGCTTCTCCTTTCTCCGTATGAGCCTCAATCCTGCCCTGTGCTAACCTCTCAGTGAGCTGGCTCAAATAGAGGTTGGTAGTCTCCTGCTGCTTCACCATATTGGTGAACAATTGTTTCATCAGATCTACTCCCATCTCTTCACTTTCTCTGTCTTTGTCTCCCATCTTTCAACCCCAACAGGCTGGAGAAACAACAACTCTGATACCACTGAAATATCCCTTGTTGGGATCTTACAAAAAATTGACAAAATACAGAAATTTGCAGCAAATACTAAATCTGATTTTTAAAATAGAAAATTAAATAGGGCAGCAAACAATAAAAATATGATATCTTGAAAAATACTTTCCCAAAACTCTTCAAATTTCACAGGAAGTTGGCAAAAATAATAACTAACAATAATAAATTGTTTTTGTATTTTTTATAACATAGGAAACTGCCAGGAATTTTTTTATAAGCTCTAAAAATGATAGAATTCCAGAAAATTCATATCTTTTTTAATACCAAACATAAAAAGTTGAAATTCTAGAAATAACTTATGAAAAATATGAGAAAAATAGGCCAACCTTCAGATCTGGAAAATTCCACCTGAAACCCTAAATTTTAGGGCATGCAATTCTCCAAACAGGTCATTTTTGCTTAGGAATGGCTGAAACCCTCAACAAACCCTTCGTTTCTAGACCTTCAAAGAACCTCTCCTTAGCTGCCCACAACGAAATTCGCTTCAAACGGAGAAAAACCCATAAAGTTATCGTGATTTTCCAGAAACTACCCTTGGAAAACCCTGCCTGAAGATGACTGCAAATCAGATCTGAAAAAGTGCAAGATCCTAGCAAACTAGGGTGGATCTTTCACCACCGAAGAGTGCCCTTCTAGCTAGGAGTGGATCTCTCACCACCAAAGCTAGGGATCTTGTGGGATTCACTCCACAAGCGGAACAAGCAAACAACAGTTGCTCACTATCAAGTATCACCAAAGAAAAAATGTATGCCAGAATGATTTCCAACTCCACCCTCCACCTCCCTATATAGATTTTTATGAGCCCCAACAAAGAAATATAAAATTTAATGCAATACATATCCCCCCAAGTCACCAAAAAGGGACTTTAAGTGGCCCCAACGAAGAAACATAACATTAAATGCCAAAAGTGTCCACTTAAGTGATCCCAACGACAAAATAGAACACAAAGGGCCCATTAGACCCTCCCAACGCCCAAAATATAACAAAAACATAGTAGGAAATCAAACAACCATCCCCAATAACCTCCAAAGTCATTAGCCCCTTGGGAATGACCAAGGCTAAGACCAAAATATGGCCGTTAGGCCAACTGCTCAGAATTGGGGACATTACACAGAAAAACTACTTCTAACTAACTCTCATCGATCCAATACATAATTCTTTGTATATCTTACCTTGAGAGCACTTCTAGGCTCAAGAAGACTCCAAATACACCAAGAAAGAAAAACATGATTTTTGATGAATATTACCATTTTCATTTAAGTTCACCTTCAAGAGTATGATTTAGACATACTAATTTTTACCAAGACACCTTAACAAACATGCTATATCATCCTAGCACACCAAAACTATACAAAATGCCCAATTTCTTATTTAAGAAATTCAAATGTTTTTTTGCCGGGAAAAGCCTATTTCAAGCCAAAATTTGACATTGTGTGGACCTAGAGATCTACAAACACCTCAATCAACCTACTTAGACTCTCCTAAAATGCTAAACACCAAAATTTGATGACTTTTACTTGTCCAATTGATGCTTCTGCATCAATACCACTAGCAATGTACTTCCTAAAACAATAGAAATGGAGTTAAAATTTTACTAATTTCCAAGAAACTATTGGAACTATCTTGCAGGATTTCACACTATCTTCAATCTTGCAAGATTGATCCCCTGGCCAAAAGAACAAGTTGTGCATAACACAATACCTCACTTTTTTATGCTAGAAATCAAAACATGAACCATGATCCAATGGCACATTTTAACCATAGTTGCCTAAGTCTCGGGGACGGGGGGATGGGGAGACAAAGGGACGGGGTTTCCAGACGACAAAAAAATCCCAAATTTTGAGGACGACAGGAGACGACTAATAAAATAACATATAAAAATTAATATTTTAATTGTATTCAATGAAATTTAGGGATTTAAACTGTGTTTAATATATTTTAGGTACTTTCAAGATCATAATTTAATGTTCTTGGTAAAAATAACAGCATTTTAAAAGTACAAACATCACAAAACTTTAGAAAGATTTTTAAAAAACACGGAACGTTCCCTCTAAGTCCCCAAAATGTTTGGGACTTCTGGGACGTCACCAAAATCTAGGGGACACGTCCCCGCATAACACTAGTCATAACACTTATCTATAGAGAAACAAAGATATAGTTGAGAATGCTAAAAGACTCTATCCTCCCAAACCATAGGAAATTCCTTTCAAGAAAGTCACCATCGAGCAAGGAGAAAAACATAACAAAAGGGGCCACATGTTGCAGCATAATTTCACATGGATTACGCAGAATTCTTACTGCAACATATACACATAAAAGGTATCAGTTGAGAATCTTGTTGGCCCTAGACCAAGGATTTGAAAATGCTATTTATTATTCTTGTTGGCACCAACCAGACCAATGAACTAAACCCTAACATAAACCCAAATCTCAACTTTTTGAAATGTCTTAGGCCGAGGCAATAGACATTTCCTATATAGGCTAGGTAATAATCGTTAAGATAGCTTTTACATGAACAGAGAAACATAGAATTCTTATCCAGAATTTAAAGCTCTGTTTAACCTTTCGCTTTTTCCACCCCATCTAATGAACCCATGTCAACAAACATTTCGCTGCCCCACATTCCTCGAGCTAACAGTAGAACAAATTACCAGACATTTAGCAAGTGGAAAGAAATTACTAACAGAACTTCATACCTTAATTCTATGGAAACATACAATGTCTGGTGCTACAACAAAAACCATTTGATCATCTCCATCAAGCTCTACTGCCTGCAAAATAATCCCTTGCTTCTTTAAATGTTGTCAGAAGTCAAACAACTCAAGCAGGAGTTTGTTCAAACCAGTTCTACAAAATACTTAATCAGAACCAAAGCTCTGATACCTACCACAGAAATGGCCTCCACTTGAGCTCCTCCTTCCATGAAAGAAATATTACCATTCATAGTCAGACCATTTCCCATTGAGGTCCAACCTTGGTTCAACAATACCGATATCATACCAGTTTCAACGGCTTTGGCCATCAGGGTCCTGGAAACCACATCTTCATCCGTAGTTTCATCAATTTCAACCTTCAAATGCATTTAATCTGAAACATTAGATATACAGAAAATATTGCATTAGACGCCTTCAAGAACCAAGAAAAATAGCTGGGGAATTCGGGGTCTACAGGTAAATGATATCTTAATTCCGTCAATGCTTTTTCGACTGATTTCCTTTGTGCATTCTGGAAAGATCATCATGCATGTTAGTTGAAATTCCAAAATGATTGTAGAGGATAATTTTTGTAACTAATATTCTAAATTGGTTATTTTTGTCAAACTTTTTACATAAATATATTTTTTGACAATGAAGATTTTCCTGAATTTTGGAAGAAAAATATTTAGATTACAAAATTTCATAGGAAGACATATTGTCAAAGGTTTTCTGCATAAACCGAGTAAAAGTTATTGAACCTTTTCTGCAAAAAAATACTTCGATAGCTTCTTTACAGTTTTTACAGAAAAGCTTTGACAAAATAATATTTATTTTATTTACAACACTTCTGCATTTTTATAAAACACGTAAAATCTCAAGGAAATTAGAAAAATACTCTTAAATTATGACCAAATGTAAGAAAACATTTATAAAACACATAAATCTGAAGGAAATTCGAAAAATGCTTTTAAAATTAAGAACAGTTGTAAAAAATCAGATTTAAAAGCCCAAATAAAAATATCCGATATTCGCAATACGAGTTTCCTTAAAATAAACCCTAGTAACCCCCAAAGGTTGGCAAGCTGAAGGTGACGGACTTGTATTTGCACTGAGACCTGGATTCAAAACCCATGGAATAGGTGCAGATGAGGCAAAGATGCAAGTCTTGACTGAATTTGACGATATGCCTCTTATAAGGCTAGGATCCCTGTGCTTCTTTAAAATTAACCCTGGCAGGACTGTTACTATGTTATATTTTCCATATAAAAATGCTCTTAACGTGTTCGTGAATAGAATTCAAGAACAATGCAAAGATCACTAATTAAGCATTAGAATTTGACGTTGGAAAGGATTCTAGGCCCAATTGCATGTACCTGGTATATTAAATGGAGCTTCGACCCATCAAAAGGACTCAAAATGCAAGCAACATGACTTTCCCTGCAAATTTTCCAGCAAATGGATTCCACGAAATTATACGACAATGAATCAGAGTGATTTATCAGATTGACGTCTATTTTCTTCAAAGCATGTTCCAAGGATATTGGAGCCGCAGCTCTCAAGGCCAGTTTGTTTTGGAATATGAATTGCATTTCGCCGGTATAAGAAAATTTTCTACAATCTGCACAAATAAAGTTATTTGCCGGGCATTAAATCTTCTGCGAGTCATCCAATATAAACGATTTATCTCAGAAAATGCATCTATTTGTAAAATTTCGCAAACGTGGATCCCAAATCGCAATGTATTTATAGCTAATTTACTAACATGCATTGATTTGAAAGAATTGAATTAAATAGAACTGTAAGTGAATCATTACTGAAGCAAACGAAAACATTTGCCTCGATTTTCTTGAATAATGATTGAATTTGCCTCGTAATTGAAGCTCTGTGAAAATTATGGAGAAAGTCATACCTTATTTTCGAATTCCACAATCCAACTACCTAACAAGAAGATGTTCTGGCTAAGAATTTATTAAGAGTAAAAGAAAGTTTACAAATTATTTTATTTGAATTAGAAGCAGCTTGAATTAATGGGGTTGAAGTGCGAAGTTGGCAAAGCGGGTTTGAAAAAGAGCGGTTTTTTTTTTTTAAAACCCTGGAAAAAGTGTTTTTTTTAATAATTGAAAAAACACACATTTATTAATATAAAGAAATATAGGTAGGGGAAAGGGGCGAGGGCTATTCTCCCCACAAAATGCACCACATACATCAAATACCCCATAAAGTGTACCATGGTGATATAAGGTTTAGTCATGATGTGGCATATTTTTCAGGGCACCAGAAATAGTCTTGTCATCCAGTGGTCCAAAGTTGAGTTGTATTGTGTGCGATGAAATATGCACGAGTGCCACCAAATCGAGCCCCAAATCGAAGTACGCCATGCCTAGTAGATGAGTTTGGTGGATGGGAATTCTAGTGCAAAACCATAAACCATAAATTGGGTCTTGTTTCGCCCACAAACAAAGTTTCTCATGTATTTGGTAAAAGAAAACAAGCTAATTACTGCCTAGTAAAATGTGTTTTTTTACCTCCTCTTCCAGAATGTTGACTGTGGACGTGGGCGCCAGCGCCTTGGAATTTCCACAAAGAATGACACAGGTTATTTCCGGGACAGGAAGGCAATCCAGGTTTGTTTATTTTATTAAGTTGACATAAAAAAAAATGTCTTACAAAAGTTTCTATTACCAATCTTCTATTTTTTTTGGAGGAAGTTTGTATTTTTTGGAGGATCATTCTTACCAATGTTTTATCTCCCTTTTCTATGAACATATGACACCCAAAAAAATTGTTATGAGCATTCACCAACACTCAAAAGTGTAAAGCAATGAATGCCTTAAGGCCAATCAAGGAGAATGCTCATGAATTGTTGATGTTCTTACCATAGGCATTGCCTATTGCAGAACCACCCCTAAAGCCTAAGAGAATGGCAAGGCCTAGGTAGAGAACCATCAATAGATAGTTGATCTCTAGTGAGTAGATCCGACCCTCATTTTTCTTTGAGCTATGAACCATCTTCACCCGGGGAAAGCAACCAAGAGCCATCGATTGTTTTATAATTGAGAAGGTTGCATTAATCAATGCTTGACTATTAACTATGGTTGCTAAAGTGACAACAAAGATTGGCCAATACAGTGCTTTTGGTAATAAAATAATTTGTGTTTCTATGTGTGATTAATAATAATATGTTTTATTTGTTAAGAGAATTATAAAATATTTTTTATACCTTTTTTAAATTAATTAGAATTATTATGAATTTAGTTTTTCCATGTGTTTTTCAACATGTGGAAAACCAATGTGTTTTTCGACATGTTGACAAACACACCTTGTTTTTCAACATTTGAAGAAGAGAGAACAATAACAACACAAAAAGATTTCCATTATAAAAAATTGGAGAAATTTGTACATTTTCTAAAAATTTGCATAGTCACTTATTATTATAGTCTAAATGTTCTCTACAAAATAATGGGTGATGTATCCATAATGTTTTCACAATTTTGTTGTGAATATTTTTGTTAAAATTGTGAATCCGATTTTGTGGACTCCATGCACAAAAAAAATTTAAAGCTTTAATTTGTAGAAAAAAATTGGTAATAACCACTAATATGATAATAATAGATTATGACAATGCTACAATAAAATTGTGAAAATATCACAATTCAAATGGTAATATGTATTGTTTTTCTTATATTAAAAAACTATTACATTTTATATAAGTGAAGTTTAGTTATTTAATCTATAGTTATTTAAATACAAAAATATATGTAGCTTGATAAAAAAATATATGATAAATAGTTTTTTAAATTTTGTGACGATAAAATATTGCTTGTTATTTTTCTCACAATTTAAATATAGGTTTATTATGTATAATTATTTATTTAATAAAATTTAACTCTATAAAATTAAATATATAAAATAATGTATTTTTTTATCGATCAAAAAAGAGGCTCAAGGTCTCACTATTTTATATAATATATAATATAAAAACCCTGAGAACAAGGACAATTCAACTTACAAAAACCATCGTAGATGGTATAACCAACATGAGATATATCTATATATCAACAAAAATCCTATTTAACTAAAACTATTAACTCTCTTCATTAGAAGAACTAATCACCATTACTATATCAGTATTAACATTCCTAACCTCATCTTCAACCATCAAGGCCACCAGGGAGTTGGCCAGGTTTGAGGCCTCGAATTGATCAGTCAGAATTTGGAGGGAAAAATAGATAGCATCAATCTTCTTTCCATATTGCACACTTTCCATGGTGATATCTTTAGCTAGCTGCCACAGTTGATCCAATCTCAGCCCCACATCGAAGCCCAAATGTTCCATGTCTTCATGAATCGCACAGGTGTTACTGACACGAAGCAGGACAATCTAGACCCCAATAATTTGGGCAACCTTGAGAGTGTCCAGATGCCCCAAATCATTCATTACCTTAACCACTTCCTCTACAATAGCCATGTCACCAAGTATGGAAGATAACTGAGCCCTGAGTAAGTTGGTGGTCATCCACCTCAAGAGTTTGGAGTATTTTACCCCGTCAATTAAAACCTATTGCCAATAATCCATTACTTCTTTCGCTGTAACCCTGGTGCCTTTATCTATCAAGTGCCCCGCGTTTAGAAGTTGTCTGAGCTTCAAATCATTGATGAGCCCGAGAAAGGAATAGTGCACATCCTCAATGTTGTAGTTATGAACCAAATTATCATGCATTTCTTTAACTGTATTACAAGCAGTGGATTTGCCCTTTCTTGCCCTCATCTTCTTTTCCATTTTACCACTTGGTCACCCCTCTCCATATGAATTCTTGCAAGCCATCTGGGTGAAAATGACTCGTTAGCTCCAATGGCTAAATAAATTTTTCCCATCTAACCAATCACCCCACATGTCTCCACAGATTTTCTATTTAAGGCAATTTGTGGGGAATGATTCAACATTGAATGAGTTAAGAAGATGTGGGATCCTCCGCATCAGCCACATGTGTTGGCGAGGACATCTCATCAATCCTAATAATATCCCTTAATCTTTCCATTATTTCAAATGAATTAATGATCTTTAGGGGCCTATTATCATTCATTTTCACCCCCATATTATCCAACTTATCAACAACTTTATTCGCTACCCTGGGTATATGAGATAAGCTTTTTTCCTTTAGAAATTGAGAGCATTCTTTGACAATGTGATTTAAATTCCAATGATTGGAACTTCCTTTTTTGACAACATTTATGATCAATAGTGAATCTCCTTCCACCTAAAATTTATCCCATTGTTTATCTCTGGCAATTTGAAGACCACACCAAAAAGCTTTAGCTTCGGCAAAATTGTTAGAGCATACACCCAAAGCTTCATAAAAACCAATAATAGGTGCACCGTTAGAATTTCTAAATAGGCCACCAGCTCCAGTATTACTCAGGTTGCCCTTAGAAGCGCCATCAAAATTAAATTTAATGAAATCCCTAGGGGGATGACACCATTTTGTTTGATCTTTTCCTTTTCTTTGCACTCCAACCCCCTTATCAGGGAATTGTATAACTTTGTTTTATCAATTTAAATATAATAAAATATGTCACTTAGTTATAATATTCCATTAAGAATATTATAAATTATTTAAATATCATAATTAACAATACAAAATTAAAAAAGATAAATATAAAATATGTAAAATGAAACAACGGGAAAAGAAAAATACAACCACCAAAATGGAAATGAATGTTCCCATGAAGAAAACTTTTTGAGAATTTGGGGATTCAATGGATTTGTGGATCTAGCTCCAAATCTATGGTCATGAGATTAGAACGGAAATACATAATAAATTTAAAACACTAATAATAAATTAGAAAGACAATACAATTCAAACTAAATTGATTTAGTGATGAAATAAATTACCAAAAACAAACTTGAATTATATTAAGAGTAATAAATAACTTAATGACTTAAAATATTATAATTATATTAAAAATAATACTTGTAGACACCTACAATTTAGCTCCAGCAATTTAAATACTTAAATTGCGCTAATTATCCCATTTCCCACAAATTGACGACATGTCATCAATATAGCACATTTTCTCTTCTATTGTCGTTAATTAACTACATTACGCTAGTTAATTAACCCTTCTATCTAGCAACGATGACAATTAACGACCTTCTATTAATTAAACCTCTTTCTACCTAAATTAATTAATTATTCTTAATTAATTAAGTATCCTCCTCTATTAGATAAATAAACTTTTATTTATCTAATTTAATACTTCATATCCCCTAAATCATGCTAATTCTCTTCTAAACTAGCCTAATAGGCTCATCTCCTCATTAATTAATCACCTTTGATTAATTATATGCACCCCTAATCCCCATGGGTCACTAAAGGACAAATTAAACTCTCTTAAGGTTAACTCAACCCTCCCTAAACCTTCCTTATCCACAACTAACACAACCTCTCTATTATCCCACATGTAAAGGGATGTAGAGGTTCTTTTATACATTAGGCTATATAAGGAGCCCTCCTCCTACCTTTCTACTTACACCTAAATGAGCATAGAGCATAGACTATAGCCATTTTATCATCTTAGAGCATTCTTCCATTTGCATTCATCCATCCAAGATTTTTTGTGAAGAACGATGGAGTTAATCAAGAAAGGCCTAATAAGCCATGGCTTGATGAACCTCCATTTTTTATCATCTTGGATCAAACAACAACTATCAACCCTTTGATAGCTAAAGGGTCTACATAGGTCTATTTCATAGATTTAGTTTTCTAAAGAGTAGAGCAATAAATGTTTACATGTTAGTTTGAAATTCATTTTCAAGGTTCTAATGCATAATGTTGATGTTTATAACTTGTTTAGCTCTTAGCATGATGGTGCATATATTTTAGTTTAGCATTGTATTGAGACTATTGGGTGTTAGTCTTGATTTTATTTGCATAGCTAACTAATTCTTGTACACAATACCTTTTTATATTTTGTGTATAATAATTTATTTGGAATTAATTTTAGGATATAAATTATGTTAATTTTTATGATTAAAATTTTAAAATAAAAATGCATGTACTTTTACTAATAAATAGTCATGAGATGTCAAAGAGACAGTCATCCCCCACATGCGTCACGGGTTTAGTGCGAGTAGAAGACATCGTCGCGGTGCGACTAAGAGGCCAAAAATTGTAGAAGATTTGAACAATCGCGTTGAAGACTATGGATACTTCAAATTTCATAACACCAATCGTGCAAAGAGGAGAGAAATGCAACAAGGGGAACCTATAGGTAAAACATTGAATTATTGGTGTGAATGTGACTTCGCAAGAAACTTAATTATGTGAGGTAAAGACTAACATAATTATAATTTATTTTCTGATAATAGTATGTGGCTCGAATACAAATGAAATAAGTTTGTGTCGTCGTTTTTCTTTTAGCAACTTAGTTCATACAAGATGTGAGTATTGAATGTCCTTAAATACAATACATTCTTTTATTATATGTATAGTACAACGCCATGAATATTTTGTCTAATCTGTAGTGTTTTTTTATTATTGATAAATGGTTTTGAAGGGGACCATACCATGTGGTAAATAAGGGCTCAAAAGCCAGGATATACAAAGTAAGCACACTGGTCTTTTGATATGTGGGGGCCACACCCCAACAATAAAAGCCAAAGAAAGCTAGATAAAAGAAGAAAGATCAAGGCAGGGGTAGACGGTCAATAAGAATCCCAAGAACGGTAAAAAACAATAGAACAACAATTGTGAAACCGTAAAATAATAGCAACGAGACAAAAAGAGCACATATAACACAAAATTATTATTTGAGAAACTTATTGAAAACATTTTGAGCATCCACCAAGGCCTTGTAGAGGTTGAGGGCGGTTTATTGGGTAGGATCTTGGCTTCTCGAAGCTAAGGCCTTCTTCTTGACTTTATCTTCCTTTCATATGTCCTCAGATATGTTGTTGATGTCTCAAATCTGTTTTACCTGGATCTAAATCAAGTCAAGCAAACCGCCCAGTAATGAAGTCTAATTCGTAATGTTATGTGTTGCAAATGCAAAGGATATGCAGGGAGATGTATCATAGGAAAGAGCAGGTTTAGGTTTGGAAAGTAAATGAGTGTAATGTATATCGGTCTTAAAGGAAAGTAAATGTATGGAATGTAAAGCAGGACTGGAATTATATAGATACATGAGAACATATTTGTTGGTGGAAGATAGTTAACTATGTTGTCATGTTGTCAAGTTGTACTTAACTAGTTTGAAAAATAAATTTATATCTTCAAATTCAAAACATTTAAAATTCATGTATATGAGGTTCTGAATTAGATTTTCATACCATGATTTAAATACATACCTTTTGAGGATTCTAAGCATATTTAAATTATGTATTTTTCGGTCTTAGCTAATCTAGGACCACTCTTGTAGTATATGGATAGCAGAGTTTGAGAAACAATTTGTTTTTTTATTTAAAAACTTAACTTGAAATTTTAAATAATTTATTTTAAAATATGTTCAAAACACTTGATCATACCTTTCAAAAGATCTATAAAAGACCATGAAACAAAGTTGGAAGCATATTTTAAATAAAACAAATTGACATATGCATTATATAAGTTCTTTTTCTTACTTTATTTTTATTTTATTATTTGTGCATGTGTTATATTATTATTTGTGTTGTGAAAGATTAAAAAAATTAAATGTGAAATGATTGAAATAATCAATAGGTCTTTTGTGGGTTTGAAATATGGACTTTTCAAAGTATCTAATTTTTGTCTTTATGGTAAGTATGATTTATTAACTAGGAGTAAATTATTCACAATTTTTTAATATATATTTTAATGTATAAATAGTGTGAGATATCTATTTTATCGTATAAACTAGTGTGTATTATTTAAAGTATTTATTAAATATATAATTAAATTAATAACTTGTTTCCATATAAATTTATAAATGGAATAGATTGCATACTTTCAAATAATTACATTAAACAACGGTTTGAATTAATCATACATATATTCTAAATTATGAATTTTTCAATAATATAGCTTATCATTAATGTATTTTGAAAATGGTATAAACTATCCAATTATTATATTTTATACATCAAATATAAATATTAGTAATATATTTATTGTATATTGTCTACAATCATAGTTGTGAAGAAGATTCTCCCCACAAATTTATATTTGTGTGTAATATAATGTGAAATATCTAATTTAATATTCACTAAAGGTCGAAGAAAGAGTACATATTTCACTTTTTTATTCTAAAATAACAAATACATGAACATTGACATTTTATTACAAAGTTGTCTATTCATTTATCAGCTTTGCCTTTGGTGGGAGTGACTGGTACATTTTCAACAGGTGCCCCCTTGGCCTCCATATACAACTTCTTCCATTCTTCCTTGTGACGTTCATGGATTTTAAGAACATAAGTAAATCTTTCTACCTGATTTTCAGTCATTTTCTTGTTCGATTCATGCATTGTCTCTCAATTCTTAATTTCTAGTTCCAACTCTTGGACATCAACCTCCAACTCCATCTTCCTCGAGGAAAGTTCTCCAACCCGGTCCAACAATTCCTTATTCTTTTGCTCCAAAAGTAAATTATCCAATGTAAGTCTCTCACACTTGGTTTTATAGAACTCTACCTTCTTCGTCAAAAGTTGTATTTCTAATTGCATGCCCAATGGTGGGGAAGTCTCATCTTTTTTTTCAACACCCCCATCTTCGTGTGTAGGCCTCCTAGCATACTTTTTGAACCCAAAACTAGCACTATCAAATGTTTCATAGAATTTGAGCTCCTCTACAACTGTAGCCTTATGCTTTCCAATATTGTTTTCTCTGGCCATCCAATTACACCTTTAATTATACACCCAATTTATATCAGTTAGCATTCGTACAAAATTACAAAGAAAATAATGAACTTAATTGATACTCAACAAAAAAATTCATAGATGGAAGATATATGAAAGTTTAGCATGCATGTAAAACCCAAATAAGCATAGATGGAAGAAGCATACAACTATTAAACCATAAACCATAAACCATAATCCATAATCACATAACATCTCATTATTTAATACATTAACCCATTACATAGTGAGTACATCATCATATCCACATATTGAGTAATCAGGGTCCTATTAATAAGCAATGAAAAATAATAAATGGAATCACATAACAAGAATAAAAATCATTCTATGCATTATAAACACAACATAAATGGATAACTCTATATAAACCATAAACCATCAACCATAAACCATAAACCATAATCAATAATCCATAACCACAAAACATTTCATTGATTAATATAAACCACAAACCATAATCAATATATCAAGAATGCAATATTAAACCATAAACATCAAACATGAGTACATAAACACATTAAATAGTAACAACATCATCATATATACATCTAAAGTAATCAAGGTCCTCATAAGCAATGTTATACAATAAATGTTATCATCTCCTCTGTTGTCTATTGGAGGCAAAATAAGGCAATGAATCATAAAATCTAACATGCCTCTTCACGTTTCTGTGAACGGAAGGAGGTGTGATCCCAAGGATGGGGGTGAGGGATGTCTGCATCCGAGTACGGTGCACTCTCTCAGCTACAACCTACTTATATCATCCTGAAAGCCAACCATATAGTAAATAAGTCAACGTAGATTAATCATTCAGTTAAATACATAATTAAATAATCCAATACATTTACTTGCCTCTCGTGGAGGAATGTCAAGTTTCATATCTATAACATCATATATCGCAAACCCTTTGACACACTCTACCAAAGTGTCTGCAAATGTGGTAGGGTAGGGCAATGGAGCAGTGGGAACAATGGCCTCAAAAATGCTAACTTTGACAGTCTCTGGGGGGAGTCGCATGCCATGACAAACCGTATGAGGGATAACATCACAAACAACTCCTCTCCCGATGACTATATCATTTGACATAAGTTGCACTTTGACCCCAACAAGAAAACCCTAGAATAACAACAATCTCAGTTGCATGAATAATTATATCTTAAGTTTACTAAAAAGAATATAGAAAAGCGATTGAGAAAATTAGATAAGTTACTAGTGTAACTTCCTCCTCTCTCATCTCCTCATCACCCTCACTCGTACCCCTCTCCTCATGCCTCTCCTCATCACCCTCTCTCTCCTCAACTGGCGAGGAAGTTGCATCTCCATCGATATTCATCTCGGTTGCTCTCACCTCTCATGCAACAATCTCTCCAATAAGATTGAGACCGAAGGCAGAAGATGAAGGGAGTGTCTCCTCGGTAACGTTGACCTACAACAAATGAGAAAACATGAGAATTGAAATATCAACTACATAAAATAACATACGATTGTCACACCAATGCCAAGTGTTTATTACCTTTTCTTGTTTCCTTCTCCTCGATGAGTCTCTCTATCGGTGTAGGAGATGACTCAAGGGAATGGAATCATCCTACGCACACTATAAAATAAAGAGTTAGTATACACACATATAGACATAAACTAAATAACATATAATAATTAAAGTCCAATGAATACGTACGGGATCCTCCACGGGGGTCAACATTTCTGCTAGTTACTCCACCCTCTTCTCTCTCTTATTATTGATGGAATAATATTAATTTAGTGATTTCCAACCATATGAAATACATAATAGATTCTACTAATCATAAATTTACCTCTCTGCAGGTATTTGACTGGTCCTTTCTTTCTCTCTCTCTCAACCACCTCTCCTTTTGATCTTCTCGCCTCTCCTCTAAATCATAGGTGCACATTTCATATTCAACTACCCTATTTCCTCCCCGAATCAAATCCTTGAATAGAGTTTTTCATTCCCTTTTGAAAACTTGATCGAAAAATAACCTACGCTGCAAGTTGTATCATTTCCTCAAGACATAGTTCATATCACTCTCTCTCCTCTCTACGTATGTCCTCATTTTATCATGAGGGAGAGGTGGTCATTTTCTCATATTCTTATGACCACACTTATGTGGTTGTAAAAAGGGAAGACTATGTGTAACCATGCGATGGACACTACGTTTTTGAAGCTCCCAAAACTTAACGCTCCCACTAACTCCACATGATCCATGTTTGGCTAAAATAGTGACTGTGACCACTAACCCATTCAGTTTTATAGTCAAGCGGTGGCTGATTGAAATATGTTAGAAAATTTTGATAATTCTTAGGAAATTTAATAGCACTATTCAGTAAGAAAAAATAAACTTAAGTTTTAAAATTCTTCACCATCGTCATAGGCTCTGTGATATCCTGAGTCAACGTGCTCGGAAGGACCGACAGACTTATCACCATGAGGACATTCAGTCCCTAGAGGAGCATCTCCCTATGACATTAAAATATAACATCTTATTAGATTAGATAACAAAATAAAATAATGCTTGTTTATAAAATATGAACTACTTAAAAAACTTGGTGCATCCATATGAACTACTTACCGATGTGTCATGGATGTGAAGTCCACTGTGAAGTGTGAACAAATACATTACAAATGCCCAAAAAACATATTACGTGTATGATATGAAATACAATTAATGTTCACAAATATTGAAGTCATGGGATGTGAAGTGACCTGTATGAAAAGAGAACAAATACATAATTATTAGCCCAACAAAAAATATTACGTACTATGATATGAAATATAATTAATGTTCACAAATTATTATATTACCATCTCCACATTTTTGTATTCTCCCAATGCATAAGAATGGATATTGAACTTGGGTGGGAAATTTTTGAACTTCTTTATGTTTCGTTTAAGTGCATCACCATAACTACCCCTGGAGTAACGCATTCTAATACAAGATAAACTGAAACATATGGTACAAAAACTATTTTATTTTTATTTTACATTCAAATTGAGAGAATTATGCACGATAAAACATTTGTGATGGAGTTAACTTTACACATTATTTTTCAACAACATGTTATTCAAGACTGGATAATAAAACATAGTTGTTTCCAAATCTTAACATGTCTTTACTTTTGCGAAGATTATAAATGAAATTTGTATTGTAAGTGTGATACAAAATAATATAGGAATAACACATCAAAACAATAATAGTACATTATGAAAAGAACATTGAACTTCCAAGTATAAACTCATACAATTATATTATGTGTTTTCTTGTTCATAACATGAGTATGTAATACAAAGCGATATAATATATAAAAAAAAATAGGAAAATACATTTTCAAAATTAGTGTATTGCAATTTTACCAAATATATAATGACTCAGGATAGGTGACAAAGGTCAGTGTAGGCATCCCCACTACAATCACTGTCACACTCGTCTGAGTCACGATGTGTTGCTTTCCATTGTTCATACCTATGTTGTTCAAGTTCTTCTAGCTGGCGGTCAACATCATCCCACCAATCAAGGACATTTTTTGATAAGCCAAGCCAATTTCCATCTAGAGGTGGGTGTACAAAAAGTGTGATCTCATGGTACTACCCAAAGTATTCGTCACCAATTAAGGGAGATTTTCATTTATTCATCTTCCAGTGACTGTGTTTATCCTAGTGAGCCGAGGGTTGAAGATAAAACAAACAACCATGCCAGACATAATCAACATATATGTCACCTTCATATTCCTATGGGACCATTCTCCATTGAAGATAAAAGAGCCATATTTACTAAAATAGATGTTAAGTATAAGAAATAATAAAAGTATAAAGAAATAATAAAAGAAATTATATTTTAGTAAATATAAGATGTTAGGGGCACTCTGCACCTAATGGAAGTGGTCCCGTAGCTCTGGAAATTATAATCTAGAAGTTAGTTTTTCAAAATATAATTTTCTTAATACGTATTCATTTTTCAAGATTTCAACAATGACATAAAACTTTCAGGCCATATATATTGTAGTTGGTATTTGATTTTGGAAAACATGTAGTCATTTTGTAGGTTTTTTGACCTTCCGGAGTGGATTTTGGCATTACCATTGCTTGAATTTATACCATTTTTAAATTTTGGTCTATAATTCACTTTATTGACCACGAATCAACTCTATGATGCTTGTCTATTTCTTACTAAAATGCTATCCTCACTTTTTAGATAGAGGATTGCTTCCTGAATGGGATTCTTGTCCTATGGAAAAAATGAGGTGATTATAATGTACCTCCTCCTTAAGGTGTGATCACACTACTAGGTGTCAAATGAGTTTTTACGAATAGTACCAAGTGAATTGCATCAAGTGAACTCAAATGATTGTTCATTCTTAGAAACATGGTGCTCCATATAAAGATCTTCCCTTTGCCTTTCCTGGCTCTAAAATCATCCTTTCATGGAATCAAATTCAAGATTCTCATATGTTTCTTTACTCATATCTATCTCATGGAGATAGACGATGACTTAATACTTCACACATGATGGTCCTGGATACCTCAGTTGTATGACTAGCTCATTTTAGCTTATTATTTGGAGAGATTTGGGTACAATGACATAGTCAAGATATGATGATCATCAAGTCACTCCTTGAGCTCCATATTTCACATTTGAATATGATGAATCCTTCAAAATTCATTTTATTTACCAAGATTTAGAGTTAATGGTTTAAGATTTAGGGTTTAGGTTTAGGGTTTTAGGTTTAGGGTTTAGGGTTTAGGTTTATGGGTTTAGGGTTTAGGGTTAGGGTTTAGGGTTTAGGGTTTAGGGGTGAAGATTTAGTGTTTAGGGTTGAGGGTTTAGGATTTAGCATTTAGGGATAAAGATTTAGGGTTTTTGGTTTAGGGCTCATGGTTTAAGGTTTATGGCTTAGTGATTATGGTACATGGTTTAGGGTTCAGGGCTTAGGAATTAGGGTGTGAGGTTCAAGGCTTAGGATTTAGGGTTTATTATTTTGGTTTTAGGGTTTAGGGTTTATGATTCAATATTTAGGGTTTAGGTTTTTGGGGTCAGGGTTTAGGGTTTATGTTTTAGTTTTTAGGGTTTAGGGTTTAGGGTTTAGGGTTTAGGGTTTAGGGTCAGATTTTAGGGTTTAGGATTTAGTTTTTAGAATTTAGGGTTTAGCATTTAGGGCTCATGATTCGTGGTTTAGGGATTATGGCTTAGGGCTTAAGGCTCAGGGTTTAGGGTTTAGGGATCACGGATAAGGGTTCTAGATTTAGGGTTTAGGGTTTAAGGCTTAAGAATCATGGTTCAAGGTTTAGGGTTTAAGGTTTAGGGTTTAGGGTTAAGGGTTTAGGGTTTAGGATTTATTGTTCAGTGATTAGGGTTTATTATTTTGGTTTTAGCGGTTATAGTTTTGGGTTTAGGGCTCATGCTTAAGCGTTGAGGGTTTAAGGTTTAGGTTGCAGAGTTCAGGTTTTAGGGTTTAGTGTTTAGAGATCAGGGTTTAGGATTGAATGTTTATGGTTTAGGGTTTAGGGGTTAGGGTTTATGGTTTAGGATTTAGGATTTAGGGTTTAGGGTTTAGGGTCGGGATTTAGGGTTTATGATTTAATTTTTAGGGTTTAGGGTTTAAAGCTCACCCATTTAGGGCTCAAGGTTTAGGTTATAGGGTTTAAGGCTCAAGATTTATGTTTTAGGGTTTAGGGTTGAGGGTTCAGGATTAAGGATTTAGGGCTTAGGGCTTATGGTTTAGGGCTCGGGGTTTAGGGTTTAAGGCTCATAGTTTAAGGTTTATGGTTGAGGGTTGAGGGTTTAGAACTCAGGGTTTAGGGTTTAGGGTTTAGGGATTAGGGTTTAAGGTTTAAGGGTCATGGTTTAGGGTTTAGGGTTTAGGGTTTAAGGATCAGAGTTTAGGCTTACCCATTCACTCACTGTAATGTTTTGTGTCTTACCCATTCGTATTAGTGTTTACTGTGAGTATTCAACTAAAAATGGTTCATCTACTTCGTAGGTAAAACATTCAAAGGGAGACATCATAATTTGATGCTTTTCATCTACTAACATTGTAAATGAGGGAAATTACAGATATCTAAGAACAATTCAGTACAAATAAATGCTACCCAATACATTTATCTTCTTTTCCCCATCACATGGGAACTATTTCACTCACTGTAATGTTTTGTGTCTTACCCATTCTTATTAGTATTAACACAAAGTATTGGGTTCATCTGCTTCCTAGGCAGAACATTCAAAGAGATTCATCACAATTTATGTCTTTCATTTGTTGATATTTTGAAGGAGGTAAATGCTAGATATCCAAGAACAATTTGGTACAAATAAATGTTTTTGACACTCTTTTGAATACTTCTTTTAGTTGCAAGTTGTTGGGAACGAAGGTTTCATTTGAAGAACAAAGCTTGATATATCTAGTGATTGTGTAAGCTAGAAATTTGAGAGGATTTCTAAGGTTCAAGTTTATTTTCCAAGATCCATTACTCCAATGTTCGAAAATATTACTCCAGATGCAATGAAATTCTTATTTAGACACTCAATGATTCATTAATGTCCAATCATGTCATAGTCCCTATTACTCCTCGATCCTTGGATATAGGGAGACACTAGTTGGCTTCCATTTATAACAATAAAGATATTTGTAAATTCATGTTATGAACTCTAAATCTGTATGAATTTCAAGTTATTTGGAAATCACATCACATCCTTCACTAGGATTTATGACTACCCCTATCTTTTTTAAGGTGCTTTCTAAAGCATACATGGGTTTAATATAGAAGGAATTATCAATGAATGGAAGGTCACTAAGTCGTAGGCCAACTGACTCCCATTCAAAACCAAACAAGAAATATTTACTATGCAATTGATAACCCCTTTGTGTTCTTATCCATTCCCTAGTTGTTATGTTTATTTTGAACACTTCAGGAAGTTTTGTAAAAATTTCTATCCATTCCAGTAGCATAATAACTTTCTCTTTCTCTAGAGGAGAGGATACTGCAGGCAATTTGGTTCTGATCCTACATCTCTGCATTGGTATATTTTATGTGTTTCTTTAATTTCCTTTGAGATTAATTTTTTTGTTGTCATGGTTATTTTTTCCAGATTCTAATGGGTCATCCTGGCTTGTATAATACCATACATAGAAATATGAGAAATGTGAAATTCATTTCATAGTGTGAAGAAATTGACAGTCAAGAGCGCAAGTATATGTGGGGAGAAACAAGTTTGGTAGAAATGTGTAATATGCATTATAAGACACAAGGTATATTTCATACCCATTTAGTTTCTTGTACCACCTCTTATAAACAAGGTAGTTGTATGAGTAGACTCAATGAAGGTTCTAGGCACAAGACTAGGAATTATGGTCCTAATATTGATATTCAAAAAGATGAACTCACTCATGAGACCTACTTGAAATATATATGAGGTTTAGGGGTTAGAGCTTAAGGATTTAGATTTAGTGTTTAAGGTTTAGGGTTTAGGGTTTAGGGCTCAGGGATCAGGGTGTAGGGTTAAAGGCTTAGGTTTTAGGGTTTAGGGTTCATGGTTCAGGGTTTATGGCTAAAGGTTCAGGGTTTAGAGTCACGAGTTTAAGGTTTAGGTGTTAGATCTCATGGCTCTGGATTTATTGTTTAGGATTTATTGCTTAGGGCTTATGGTTTAGGTTTTAGGGTTTAGGTTTTAGGGTTTAGGGTTTATGGTTAAGGGTTAAGGGTTTAGGATTTAGGATTTAGTGTTCAGGGTTGAAGGTTTATTATTTTGGTTTTAGGGTTTAGGGTTTGTAGTTTAGGGTTTAGGTGTCAGAGTTAAGGGTTGAGGGTTTAGGTCGCAAAGTTCAAGTTTTAGGGTTTAGTGTTTAGGATTTAGGGTTTAGGGTTTAAGGATTAGGCTTTAGGGTATATGATTTAGTGTTTAGGGTTTAGGGTTTTAAGGGTTAGGGGTTAGGATTTAGGATTTAATTCTTAGGTTTTAGGGTTTAGCATTTAGGGCTCTTGGTTCATGGTTTAGGGTTTAGGGTTTAGGGCTTAGAGCTCAGGTTTAGGGGTTAAGGCTGAGGGTTTAGGGTTTAGGGCTCACAGGTAAGTGATGAATGTTTAAGGTTTAGGGATAATGGTTCAGGGTTTAGGGTTTAGGTTTAGGTTTAGGTTTAGGGTTTCGATTGTAGAATTTAAATGCTAAAATATTTAGGTTGAATGTTGAAATCCTTAAAATTACCTATGTACTAACTAAATTATACTAGAAAAAACTATCTCCTAAACTGTGACTAATGGAGTTTTGAGACTAGTTGCATAAGGTGCAGAGTGACCCTAATTTCTTATAGTTACTAAAATAAATTTAAAATATATTTTTGTAAATGGAAGCATGCCAAACCCACATATAATGTTCATACTATGAAGAAAGTGTACGCGTTATAGTGCATAAGCATTATAACACGTACGCATTTTGCTATTTCACTTTTTTCAATCCATGCCTCGAGATTTGGATCTGGTTTGGATCCCCAAGCCTGAGGTATGAACCTACACAAACACAACAAACCACATGTTTTTGCAGGAAAATGCAAAAATCCATTTCATCCATGATAAGTCAACATAAAATGATCGATTCATTAAAAAACAATTATACCATGACGTAGAGAAGACTATCTACTTTCTAAAAATATAATTTTTCAAATTTTCTGACTAATATAAGGTTTTCATTTTACTTATTTTCTAACAATGTCTTTTTATAGCTATTTTTTGAAGTTTAAACACATCTATCTTTTGTCATATATCATTGTTTGGCTCATCAAAATTGAAAAAAAAAAATATTAGCCTAGACAAGGCCAAATTCTATACACATTCAAAAAATATATAATTTTTGATAATTTTTGAGGTAGTTAGGGGGAAGCACGGTTGGAGCTCCATTATGTTTTTAAATTTAAATTTTTTTACTAGAAAAATCATAAAAAAATTAAATACCCGCTAAAAAAATCTTAAAAAAATGTAGCCCAAACTAGATACTCCTAGCTATCTTTCTACTAAAGGGTTTTGAAAAAAAATAAATGGCGGGGGGCACGAAAGTCACTATGTTATGGTTTTTTAACAAAAACATGAGCATCTATTGGTATTTTAGTTATTTGACCCACTTAACCTTATCCATTTTCAATAAAATTTAGTATCTTAGAAACTAGACTCAAAATGCCACGATTTATGTTTATACAACATCTTCCAATTTTGAGTGTAACTATTTCAAAAAACTCGTACAAGTTGAAGTTTTTTATTTTTCAGAAAAATGTGTCCACTTAAGACCCCCTTTTGGCCCCCAACTTGGTGCACTTACCCCACTATTTTGTCCGATAGAGAATGACGGTGAAAATGTTGCAAAATTTGTCAAAGTTATGCATGCATTATGAAGCTCATCAACTTTCATAGTTTGGATGCTTTGTAAAAGCGTCCACATTCACCTTTTCCAATCATCCATCTGCATAATATTTAACAAAATATCCATACAAACATATATTCATATATCTAAATTAATTTTCAAATTAAAATATATTGAAATAATAATACAAACCAAATTAATTACCAACCTTATAAAATTGATTAAGGAATCATAATTCAATTGTTTAGGTGCATGGAGCTAAGGAAATTTCGATGAAAACTTTTGTCTTAACATGAATTTAACATACATGAAAGGAATGAAAACAAACAAACCGTATCTATAAATAATAGAGGTGGAAAACTTAATTATGAGACATATAATAAAGTTTTTGGTAGAATGTAAAAGATAGATTTTCAAAGGGATAAGGGTGTGTTTTAAAGGGATAAGGGGTGAAGCCATTAAACTAGACAGGTGTTTGTAAAAGTTTGAAAGATTCATTTTCAAAAAAAAAAAACCATTGACAAAAATTTGTAAAAATTAATATTAATAGGACCTATTTTTGTGATTATAATAGTATTATTATATTTAATATATTAATTGTAAATATACAATTTAAATAGGAAGATATATAATTTTAATTATTTTACAATTAAAATAGACATTTTAAATTTAATTTGTCTAATCTAACAAATAACCTCTAAACTTCACCCATGCTTAAGATATTATAAATTTTCTATTCAAATATTGTAATAAAAAAACTAGCGTATGAATTATACCATCCCTAAATATCATTGTAAATTATACCATGTCAATGTAGTAAAATTCATTTAAAATTATAAATTATCATTATACATTCAATCAAAATTCAGTGTAATAGAAATATCATCAAACCTTTGATCAAAATTGGGTCTAAAAAAATTATCATAGAATTTAAAGATAAAAATGAACTTTCGTTTATATAAAAACTTATATGCATCAATTTATTTCCATTTGTTGCCACGTGGCTGACACGTCCAACAATTAGTTTTTTTTCACAAATTTTTTTGCTCAAAAATACACCATGTTTTTCATAATTGTTGAAAAGAATGGTGTATTTTTTGAGACTTTTTTTTAAAACAATCCGCACAATCCATCATGAAGACACACTATTAGGAAGACACGCTATTTATAAACAAATAATATATTTCTTAAAAATTTAATATCAATATATTTTTTACTTTTACATATTTAATATCAATATTTGAGATGTATCTACTATACGTAGAGACAATCCATCGCCATTACATGATAAATAAAGATAATAATCATATTAAATTTAGAGACAATAATACATATTAATTTGTCTACAAAAGATCAAATTTGTTATTGTAATATTTTATGATATTGTTTTTAAGCAAAAATTATATTGATTTAGAGATATTAAAAAAAATAAACTTCATTATTAGTAGGGTAAGCCCCATAACTATTAAGCAATATGCAAATGTTTCATTCTAAATGTCGTAAGTAAACTATAAGTTGTATCTTTAATACTTTTTACATATATGGATATTAAACTATAAACAGTCAATGGGATATCAGGCAACATGTGGATACTTTACTTTCATCATAGTTGTGGATTGTTAGCATAATAAAAATGACACATAATGGAATTGTGGTTTTCCAATTAAATTAAAATGTTAGCTGATGCAGGAGCATCATGTATATAGCACAATTTTGGCTTGAATAGGTGTGTTGGATATTTTAGGAGGATGTTGGGTCCTATTTAGTCCATATGGACCCTTCATGATGTAATAAGTGGCATTTTGGAGGTTTCCCTCCAAAATCCACATTTAAATATTCAAATTAGCCTAGTAATGTTTCCTAGCTCTAAGTGTTAGTATGTTAGTAAGTTAGGGGTTAAAATAGGCTTAATATTAATGTAATAAGGTGGGTCATGTGGCGAACTCACTTGCCTAACCTCACCACAGTGAAAACTCACTATGGTTAGCTTGTACTAGGGTGAGTTAGGTGGTGGAAACCTAACCACCTCTCCTTTCTTCATAATCATACTAATGCATTCAAATGGGTGATTGTTTTTGAAGTTGGTAAAGGTTGTGGAAAGAGGATTTAACTGTGACATAGCCTTTAAGGCTAAGGGAAGCTTTATACAAGATCATGGTTTAATCTAATAAAGGCTTCTTATAGTAGAGGACTGTGTATGATTGCTTGATATCAAGAATTAAAGGTTTAAAGAACTAAGTAATTGATTCTAATGCATACTTGTTGATGGATGAATGTTTTACAAGTATTAAAGATAGTACAGGTCTTTAGAAAGTATGAGAGGATAGAGGAAGGTAAAAATGAGCTTGAGATTGTCCAAATTCAAGAACATAATGTGACTGTGTTGACAATAAAAAGCTTATAACTATTATATGGAATGAAGGAAAGATTTTGAGGTAATTTAATGTATTGAAACTCTGTGTAAAATTCATTCTATAGAGGATATGGTTATGGTCATGCATAACTTGAAATGGTGATCGAAAATGTAGCAAGGGATTGGTAACTAAGAAATTGTGATTTTTAAGGATGGTTGTCTTTTGTATGAATGATTACAAATTTGAGGGAGTTCTAGCTTTGACCTGTAATGAGACATTGCAACTTGATACTAATAGGTGTGATGGAGGGATTAGAGGATTAGAATCACTATAAAACCTAAGAAAAATATAATAACCTAGAGTTACCATGTCCCAGATTGTATCACATTCTATAGCCTAGTTTGGAGAGAGATTTACTACAAAATATGTAAAGAAATTAATGAAATTTATTCTAAATCATTTGAAGAGATATAAATTTTTGTATAAAGGGTGATTACGAGATGTATGATTCTCAGTAGAAGGGTTTCTTGATAAATAATAGTTTTCTCATCCTTAAACGATGCATACCCTGTTAAGGAGGGCTTCAGGTTCTAAGATATTATTTCAGTGCTTGAAGAGGTCCATGGGTGTGTTATAACTTGATGATTGACGAGAATCAACGGATGTGGGTTCACTGATAAGTATAAGAGTTAAGGAAGACAAAAAATTGGTGGTCTAACAAGAAAAATCAGAGCTCACTATTAAAATTTTAGTGACTTTGTTTAACCTATTTATGGGTTTTTCATAGCCATTCTACCATGTAAAATAAACTTAACCATCATTGCAAGGGTTTGTGAGTCTTGTGGGGTTGAAAGTGAATGCATGAAAGCCTTGAACATGTTAAATCCAAGATGTCAGGGAGTAAAAAAAATACACATGCACAATCATGTACCTACAAACTGAGACAATCTAGTTGTATTATGACTAACAAATGTCTTGATTCCTAAGTGATAATGAATGTGTTATCCAAAATGTGCCCCCTGCTCATTTTGTGGCTAACTCCTTTCATCCTTCCTTCTCTTGTGCCTCAGACATAATATTTTTCTTTTCAGGCACTCAAAACCTTCTGGAAATGACACCATTGGATAGAGCTCTCTCTCAGCTTTCCAGAAAGGTAAAGTTTTCCTCCTAACTCCATGTATTTTTGAAGTTATGGCTCGACAGATTTTTTGTGGGAAATTTTCCGCTTCAAGGCCCGCAGCCAATGAGATGCCACCACGTGTCCAAGGAGGTGGCGGGGGTCAGAGGGGAACTTGGTTTTTTGCCAAGTCTTTTAGCAAAGTTTTCAAAGGGAAGATTTTTTCCACAAGCCCGCCAACGAATAAAAACATGCCACGTGTCTAGGGGAGCAATTTGAAAATTTTGGCTAAGTGTTGGCGCATGGAAAATTTTGAAGGAAGGTCCCGCGCCCAGTAAAAATGCGCCACGTGTCCTATGGCGTGGGAGTTTCGGAGGGCAGAGGAGAAATTGGGTTTTTGGCTAAGTGTTTCACCAAATTTCAATGAAGAAAGTTTTGGCCCGCTGCCCCCGCCAGCCAATTATATGTCGCCACGTGTCCTAGAGTGGCAGAGCATGGGGAGAATTTGGGAAATTTTCCCAAGGAGAAAATAAAGGAAAATTCAGAGAGGAAGGCCCGCCCCCTTATTGCGAGCCAATAGAATCTCGCCACGTGTCCAGATGGCGCCAAAAATCAAGGAAATGCCCGCAAAGAAAATTAGAAGAGGAAAACCCGCACCCAATGGGGTTGTGCCACGTGTCCAGGTAAAAAATTATCAAAGTGACCCATGGAAGATTCAGGAAGGCTAAGCCCTCATCCAATCAGCGCTCGCCACATGTCCTCAGCTCACCGACCCGACGGGAAATTTTGGGAAAATTTTCCAAAGGCGAAAACAAAGGAAAATGAAGCAGGATGGGCCCGCGCCCAATAAAAACGTGCCACGTGGCATCTGGAAAGGTAGAGCATGGGGTTTTTTTGGGAAATTTTTCCAAATGACCAAAAAGGCAAAAAATTCAAATTTTTGCCCGCCGACCTGATTTGGCCCTGTTTTGACCTAAAACTTCAAATCGCCATATCTTTCGATCCAGAGCTCATTTTTTCACGTTATTTATATCAATGGAAAGATGGTGAAATTCTCTACAATAGTCTAGGGTCATTTTTGCATTTTGATGGATTTTGGAGAGAGAAAATAAAAAAATGCTTCTGGCACGTGGTCATGGACATAAATGACATTTCAACCACCGTTTTTAATGAAGAATGGCTAGCATTCTCTCCCAGCATGGCTAAAAATGTTAGGGAATGGGTATGTAAGGATGCCCATGCTGTTTTGAATGCATTTTGGTCAATGGTTGAACCCCTTCCACGTTTTCTCGCGTTTCTCTCTCTTGGGCTCGTCCCTTGCACTGTAAAAGCCAGTTTTTGCTCATTTTCAAAGGGTTGAACATTTTTTTTGTATTGTAGGTCCCCTTTCTCACCTTGGAAGTGATTTTGGTGGAATAACAGACCTTTTCTAAGAACTGCAACTTTATTTTTCCTATCAGGTGTTGTAATGCAAGTGATTTTGATGTTAAAAATAACAATACAGGCCCTGTGATTAGTTTTATCCTCTGTTTGTGCTATTTGGCTAATTTCTGAGTCTTCATTATAGTTATCAGTTTGTGCATGAGGTTTTTTTTTGCATTCTATGGACTGTGTCGATCTGCAGAAGTAAAAAATGCTCACCACTCCTTTGGTGCATCACCTATTAGCATTAGTTTTAGCTTTTTCGCATTCTCTATCTTTGTCCCTTTGGAATTTAGAGTAGAATTAGGAATTTAAACCTCTGCAATTGTGCAAGTGATATATCTGATCAGAGGAGTTGAGGAACCAGCCTCTAAACTAGAGATTCCTCTTCCATTTTATAAGTCCCACACTTAAGGAGAGGATTCAATGTTGTGCAATCACACTGGATGCTTAGGATGATCAAACTAGAAGCCTGATCATCATCCAGGGGTGCTGCTGATTTGCAACAACATTAGTCTTTATACATTCCTTCATGTGAATTTTCATATAATTCCACCAAAGGCGAGAATCAAATCCATAGTTCTTAACTTAAACTATCCACGAAGTAGAAACCAAAGGGAACATCTAATGCTTATTTATTAAAGGGAAAGTACAGTAATCAAAGGGCATCATCTATTTACAATTTAATCAATTGACTAATATTAATGTAATCAGTTAAGATAATTATATAAGAAAATGAATTCATTTCACCTTGTTCAATTCACTAAACATAGAGAGCATACTAGCATATGAATGTAATGACATCAGAGATAATTCATTACCCATTTCCTTTTGCGTTAAAGATACTAATGGTACAAAAGATTATGTGTTTTCAACTTAGTACATATTAGTTTCCAAGTACACTATATAATCATTATGCTCAACTTGATTCTCTTTTTTTCTTTACAATACAAATTACAAATAAGAATACAATATTTTACTGAGAGACACTGATATTGAATAACATAATGATAATTCTCAATGTGAGAATCATCGAGATGACACTGGAGATCATGTTGAGGTCACAATAATGAAGCAGGGGAGGGAGATCATCATCATAATACTTTTCCTCTAACCAAAGAGCCTGTTTGGTTCCCCTACACAACTCTCATATCCCTAGAGTGGCCCTACCATTCACGAAAAAGGTAGATATAAAAATTGATACCAAAAGAGAGAGTGTTCCATGTATATAAATCCCTATATCATTTGACCTAATCAATCATGATCTAATACATGATGGTGAAATGGAAAAGAATAATTAAATTCTTATTAATACTAAGTATTAATTACTTATGGCCATAAGACTTAGATTACAAATGGTTACCCCCAATGTATCCTTATGCGTATACAAGGTATGCCTGGTAACCCCAAACATTGGGTCAATATTTGGTAACCCCACGAAAAGACCCATATCCACTCGTATTGAGTCATGGTGAAGACTAAATTGATTCCCTTATCCTTTTAGTCCCACTTTCCAATTTTCACTATACATTACTCATAGCTATTGATTCATTTCATCCCTCCTAACCCCATACTGGACGATAATTAATCTCCCCAAGGTAAACAAAGACTTAATATATGAATAACTCTAATAGGTATGTGGGTGATAACACGTCGTATTGATGAACCAAAGTATTATTTACCCTACTTTACTAAGGATTCCTTTTTATTGGTTTCTAATTTAAATGCATCCTTCTTTATTACCTTATGGGATTCCATTTTTCTTAAGGAATCCTAGAAAGAGCATTTAAAATTGCTCATACCTATTAATTGAAAGGGCACACCTTCCAACCTCATAAAGTCTTTCTTTCTTTCTTTTTTAATATTTCTTTTCCTTTATTGTTCTACTCAATAGTTAATGCAATAAATTTTAAATGATGCTCCCCCATCTTTCAAATAAATTATTTCCTTTTTATTCTTATGAAAGGGGATCTTATTTAAAACCCTACGGATCCCATCATGTATTAATGCATGTAGTAGGAGACATTTATAATTGTCCATATTATTTATTGAAAGGAGCACTCATCATATTTTAAATTTGATATCCACCTATTTCGTTAACTATATATATATATAAGTAATAACAATTTTTCTATAGTGTTATTCAAAATATGGAAACACCATTATAAAATGATAACAATTCAATATATGTGTATTAATTTATTTTTATGTATAATTTTAAAATAATATAAATACTAATTTATATTATAAATCATTATCATATTTTAAATGTATTGGCTAGAAAATATAGTTAATTTAAATATTTGTAATTATTTTATGATCAAGAACATGATTCATGCAAATAATTATAATTTTACAATCCTTGTATGCAGGTGGACCTCTATCAAGACCTAAGTTAAGATGGAGACTATAATTCTAACAAGGTCACCTAAGTACTCTTGGTATTGTCACATGCTAAGAAAGAACAAGGTGTCCTAATAGGAGAATTTGTAAAATTGCACAAAACGAATTACCCTATTCCCAAGTGGTATACTATGCCAAGTTTCTAAGGTTTAGGGATACACATTTCCCTCTCTCTTTTGGTACCGTAACTTTTTATCTACTCTCCTCTATTTGATGATGCACTCCCTCCCATCCAAGGGAAATATATCCTGCAACCAAATCATAACAATAACACACAAGTAGTTAACCAGATCATGATATAAATTCGACATGATATAATAGAGGAAGTTATAATCATATTATTGTCAATGATAATATTTATCCCAAATTTCATTTAAGTAAACAAAATTAAACATTCTAGCATAATAATAATAATAATTCATAGTTCCACATAATCAATCACATATGCAAATTATTATATCAAAAGTTCATTGCTGCAGAGAGGGATGTGACATCCCTCTCTATAGCAAAAGGCATCAACCCGATGGCTGCTGAAAATAAAACTAAACAAATAGATGTGGAAAAGTATTAAAGAATTCATCATAGTCTTCCCATGTTTCACTCTCCTCAGAGTATTGAACCCATTGGACCTTACACTGGGAGAATTCCCTATTTCACAAGGTGATTTTGTGAGTATTAATTACCGGAAGGCATTCTACCAGAACCACCCTTGGATCCTGAACCTGCAATAATATCCAATCAATTACATGTGACATATCAACATGATATTGCTTCAGCAAAGATACATGAAAAACATTATGGAGTTGAGACAGAGATGGATGTAATGCAAGCCTGTAAGCTATTGGGTTCACAAATTCTAGGACATCAAAGGGTCCTATATAATATGGAGCAAGTTTGGATTCCTTACCAAATTTGATAGAACTTTTATTGGGTTTAACTCTAAGGAAAACCTTGTCTCATACTTCAAATGTTCTTAGGGTTCTCTTTCTATCTGTATAACTTTTTTGTCTATCTTTAGCTTTGAAAAATCTCTTTCTAATTAGTTTTACCTGGTCCTCCATTTCTTGAAGCATTTTAGGATCAATCACAACATGATCTTATTTCTTGTCCCAACTGATAGGTGTATGACACTTCCTTCCAGAAAGTGCTTTTCTAAATAATCATAATTTAGAACACACATTCCAAGCCAATTAATCTCATAACAGGAAAACCATATGCAACTGTAAATGACTCGGTGGAACACCGATCTCTCATTTCATGACTCAGTATCATACCGATCTCTCATGTTAACTTAATGTTTTGTATACTTAGTATACTTGGTTCCCTTACCCTTTTCAGGGTATTAAGTGTTCTATTTAAGAGGCCTATCTGAATATTTGTTACCAATATTCATCTGAAATCCCACTTCTTAAACTAGGTGACATAGGACAACGCAACCAACAACTTGCGATACTTTGGCCAAAGATTTTAAACATATTGTTCATGTTTATATTCCTAGATGACATACTCATCAAATGGAATACATCCTTCACCCCACTTCATCTGTTATCTAGAATGGTCTTCACTGACTCTTGTCAGTCCACTTGTTCAAGGTTTAACCCTAGCCAAGGTTAGCAACATAGTCTAGTGTGGAGGACTGCTCATGGTGACTAAGGGTACATAGACATACTCAATCGACCTAAGTCGATTATGTGTGTCTAGTTATCCTAAGTCATTGTGAGTTGACCCCGACACTAGATCATGCCCCTAACTCTACCTAGGGAAGAACTGTGATCAAGTCAGAATTTATGTAGATCTAGATGATTAAACTCTGAAGGGTGTTGCAACATGTCAACTACAACACAATATCCTCATGAAGACCCAAGTCTTCACAAAGGTACTATACTACAGTTGGCGTGTGCCAACATCTGACTGAGTTCTCCTCATCTAGATGAACATACCTTAGAAAGAAGTTAATGACTTATTAATTTTCCTTATTAAGGGTTAATTGCAGTAGCCCTATTGAACAACTAGGTTCATTAACCATTAGGGTTACAAGTAAAAACTGCAATTGGAGTTGGTATGCAAATACATCTGCCTCCTAACCATTTCATAAGTTCTGTTTTTAATCCATTAACATTCTAATTTATGTTTCACATAACAGATTCAACATACATAACAGTGTTGTTACTTACTCACCTACTCAAGCCTTAGCTTACATAAGTTCATAGCAAGTTCTTTTTATATTAGACTTCAATGGAATGAAGTCTAATCCCATTTAATTTCCTTTCTCTACATTCCTATTCTAGTTAAGGAACTCATCAAGAGGAATCATAACTTCCACTATCAAAAGATAACATTCGGATTTATTTCCAAGAGGTCTTAAAATAGTCTATTAATCATTGCAGGGAAGTTGTCTTCCCTTTTTCTTATAAAGGATTAATGTTCATTTATAACCCCATAGTATATTACAAGTTATCATCATAGTTTTATTCACCCACAAACATTTGTTTTAATATAGCCATAGTGATCTAGTTGAATATCCATGCACGAATGTCAACTTTAATAAGTTACATTTCATTAAGAGGGTAGTACATCTAGTACCCTTGACCTCTATTCAATTTAATCCAACCCAAGAGGGTATATTACTATATAAAAATTAGAGAAATACTTATCATTTCCATTCACAGAATACCCAAAAAGATTACACATCAAGTTCAAACAAGTCCAAAAATCTTTCATTCATCAAGGGGATTCATACATTATAAGTCCAAACACTTCAGACATTTCTAATGTCAAACAACAATAACAAGATCAATTACAAGTACAACTTTCTTTTCCAACAAATACATTTCAATAATGATCCATATTTCATCATAAAAGATCCAGTCTCTTTGGTAAAAAAATGTAACTTCCTATAAATATTTTCTCCTTTCATCACTTACGAAGTCCATCTGCAAAATTGCTAGCATGGGTCAGTTCATTGAACTGAGCATGATAAGCACTAAACATTAAAACGATGTGCTTTTAGCTAACTGTTTCATAAAGAGAACTTTGTTGTTATGAAAATAGTTTTGAGCAATACAGAAAGACATACCAAAGGAAGTTACCATTCAAACAAAGAGAGAGAGAGAGAAAAAGTGATAAACCATATCATAAAGTAAGAATAGATCATGATATAAACAACTTCAACTTTCATACTATTGTTTTACATAAAAAGAATTAAAACAGTAATCCAGATAAGTAACTATTTCATCAAAATCACAATTTTCTTTCATATATTATTTTACATGATTCACTTCTCAATTAAACCTATTTAACATGAGAAGATAACTATCCTACTATTTCTTAGGAATAGTTCAGCAGTAGATATAACAATAGTACTTCCATCTCAACATTTCATTCACCTAAATTCATCCTAGAATATGAGATGCCAAGATCAAATCAAAACATAGGAATAAGTTTAGGATGGTCCAAACAACATAACTTGAAAAGAGTTTCTAATTTAAGAATCCTATAACTCAAATTCAAATTAGATTCCAATTTAAGTTAAAGTCCAACACTAAACATATCTCAACAAAGGATAAGATCAAATTGGCATGTAATTGGACTAACACACAATCCCCAAAGAGATACATCAATACCAATGTTAAGTCAAAAGTAGAATGAAGGGATTTAACAATCAAGCTTCAACTCCTTCAACCATTCAAATATTTTTCACTAAACAAAAAGACTTACTCAAGAATATTTCCAACCAAACACAACAATCCTTCTAATTAACCTCTGCTTCAACTAATACTGTCCTATCACAACTGGACTTAATTCTTCAAACAAGTCCTAGTGAAGGTACTATGAAATAGACCAAAATAGGACAGCTCCCTCATCAAGATTGAAATAGAAGGAAAATCAAAGGAGAGAGAGATATTACTTACTCAATGTTCTAAGCATGATTAGAAAAAGAGCATGATATAAAGAAGAAAATGAATAGGTAAGTCCAATCTCTAATGCCCTTAATAGAAACCCCAAATAGAGGATAGAACATGGATCAAATTGAATGATAACAGTCTCGAAGAAGAAAGAATGAAGAAAAAAATTCATTTATTTTATTCCAAGAGAGGTAAGGATATGGTATAAATTACTTCAAATCCGATAACAACAAGTAACCATTTCCTAACAAGATACAAGTGGAGAAAGGAAGGAGGATTAACCAAAGGATAAGTCTACAATAGACCTCCAAAAACTCAGACCCAAAAAGAAGATAAGAATGAACAATGTGATAAACCAAACAAGAGAGGCATTTCTTTTTTTCAAGAGCTACCATTTCCTTAACAATCTAAATGAACTGAAACCGAGTTCAATACCCAAGGACCAAGAATCAGGAAAACAAACAACAAACAATGTCAAAGGAACTTCTAAGAAGTTCAAGTTGACAACAAAAAATCATTAAATAGATAATGCCAATACCCAAGAGGTTTTCCTTTCTTAGCATCAAATGCCTATCATTCAGAGGTTACCCAAATACTCAAAAGAATAGAAGACAAATAACAATTTTCCTTAAATTACACTTCACAAGCATTAATTCCTTTCAAGGAGCTAACAGGTCTTAAAATTCCTGTCCATTTATGAATGAAAAATAAGTATACATTTATGAGACTTGAAAAATATCTAACAAGTCTTAACAGACGAAAAAAACTCCTTTCCAAGAAAAACCCAAAACAATGTAACTTTCCTCAATACTCACAGGAACAGACAACTGCAAATAGGAATTTTAAAACAAAACCCAGAATCACAACACACAAAAGTGATAAAATTCAAACACGTCTTCAAAATTTAAAGCCTTCCATCAAAACTAAAAAAAATATGCTAAAGCCAGAGTTACAGAAGTTTAATCCCAAAGGATTCAAGCAAGATCTAACAACAATCAAGATATTTAAATGGTTTAACACCTGAAGTGTTTCCCAATGGTGAAACAAGGTATTCTAGTCAAGTTCCACATGTTAAGAAACTGAGATATTACAAACAATTTACATACTCAACAAGATTCACCTACATTTTCGACTTCATCTCAAGCTCATGCAGAAATATTAAAACATAATCAACAGAAAAAATCAAGAAAAATGAAACCCATATCATTATTTCATACAGGTCGATAAAGCATACACAATAAAAATCACAAAATCACAAGTAGAGAGATCATATCAAATAAGAAAATCCATATTATTTCCAAGAGCAGAGTTCTTTTAATGAATCAATTAAGTAAAATCAAAACAACTTAATGGGTAGAGCCTATCATGCCTGATAGAGCTTCTCCTTCATTGATTGTAGCATATTTCCAAGTAGAACATCAATAGCCTATTCTTCTCCAAGCAATGTCAACCAACTTTCAATACTTTATCATCTTCTTATGGCTTTTACAGATACCAAAAATAGCTCTATGTAATGCAAAAATAACTAGTCAAGCAAGAGTTGAAGTGGAGATTCGATGAACTGAAAAACATCATGTAGAGCTCGAGCTCGAAAATGAACCAAAATATCAAAACAACCATGCAAAACCCCTCATGCATTTTCCTAGGATTTTTTTCCAAGTTCAAAAACATTAAATGCAAAGGACTGTCAGTTCCCTCCATTTTCCATGCCACCACCATCTCCACATTTAGCAGTGTCTAATTTTAAATTTTGCATGCAACTAAACTCGGTGGGGGTGCCAACTCAGCTTTCCCCAACTTTTCCCAATGCCCATGCCAAATTTGGTGGTAAGAAGAGATAAGAATGAATTAAATCCCATTTAATATTTTGAAATTGATGCCACCAACCACTCAATGTCCATGTCGTTCCATAGGCCCCCCTTTAGGTTGGCCATACTTTAAGTTAGGTTAACATTAGTTTAGGAAAACAACATAGGTCCATAGGTAGGTCTCTAGTTTAAGTCTCCTAACATCTTAATTTCAAAAGTTGCAAAGACATAGGTTAGGTTTAACCCCTAGGATATAGTCACTTAGCATTAAAACATATAGTTAAAATAGGTTACCATTCAAAGTAATGACATTCATCTAAAAATAAAGAAAGACCAACCAAATATCGAAATTTAATATACAGAAGCAGGTCTAAAGACTTCATTTACTCCTTACATAGTCCAAATCCAAAAATTCTGATCTATCTTTCCAACTTGGTCATTATGTCAAAAGTCATGAATTAAAAGCATACCTTGGATCAATGGAATTGATCCAAGGTAATGTTGTTCTGAAATAAAATTATGAAAATGAAACTCAAATTCTAATCAAGCAGTGAATTAATTATTGCATAAAGGAGGTGAATTGCTCCATTTAATTAAGAAAAAATATGAAAAAATGTACCTGTTCAATAGATGAATTATTTTCTACTACAAACATGATTTCCAAAGTCATAAGAGTATACCGTCTTAAGACAAAATCACCTGTCAACGTTTGTACCTTCTAAAGTATAAATCATCATAGGTATTAGTCATGTTTGGAGGCGTTACATACCTCCCTCCTAAAAAGCATCATCGTCCCGATGATTAACTTAGTCAAATAAATAAATTCAATCAAGAATATAACCAAGATATAATTCTTTCATTCATAAGTTCATAACAGAACCAGATTTGAGAAATTCAAATTTTCATAATTATTCAGCATTAAAATAGTTGTTTCAGTACTAAATAATTTAGTATCTGCCAAAAATAAGCAGATTTATTGATATACTTAGAATAAAATCTTCAAGGTTTTATCAATTAACAAAATCAATTTTGTTCAAACAAATATGGAAAAACAACTTTCATATCTTCTAAGTTTTCCCAGGTTGCACTTTCTTCATTAAACTGGTCCCACTGGACCTTACATTGACTTATTTCATGATTTCTTAAGTGTAACTAGTGAGTTTCCAGCACTCGGATGGGTTTAACCACGATTATTCCTGGGTCTTGGACCTACAAGGAATTCCAATTTAACACATGTGATAAATCTGAAATGTATTTCTTAAGTAAAGAAATATGGAAAACATCATGCATTTGTGATAAAGCATAGGAGGTAAAGCTAAATGATAAGCTACATGGTTGATTATTTCAACAATTTCAAAGGGTCCCACATAACGAGGTGATAACTTGGCAGCCTTGCCAAAAGTTATAGAACTCTTTTTCAGTTTAACCCACAAAAATACCTTCTCACCAAGTTCAAATTTCTTGTCAACCCTTTTTAAGTGTGCATAACTCTTTTTCTTATTTACTACTTCCTTCAAACATTGACGAATCATTTTAACTTGTTGTTTATTTTCAGTAAGGATTTCATGTCCAATTACCTCTGTCCTCAATGTTATCCCAACTAACTAGAGTTCTGCATTTCCTTCCATATAATGCTTCAAAAGGTGCCATTTTTAGAGAGGTGTGATACATGTTATTATAAGAAAATTCAACTAATGGAAGGTACTCTTCCCATTTGTACTACTGATCCATGCAATACATTCATAACATATCTTCCAAAACTTGGTTAACTCTTTCAGTCTGCCCATCCATTTCTGGATGGTATGCGGAACTAAAATTTAGTTTAGTCCCTAAGGATGCATTGAGTGTTTGCCAAAATCTAGATGTCATTCTTGGATCTCTATCTGATATGATCAATTCAGGTACTCCATGCAATCTGAAAATTTCATGCACAAATCTTTTTGCTAAAATAGGTGAATCATCCTTAAGATTACCAACAATAAAATGTGCTACTTTTGTTAGTTTATCAACAACAACTAGAATAACATCATGTTTATTTCTTGACATAGAAACCCTTGAACAAAATCCATGCTAATTACTTGTCATTTATACTACGGTATGCTATGAGGGTACAATAAACCAGTTGGATGCATATGTTCAGCTTTAACACGCTGACATTCTAAGTAGTGTGTCACAAAATCAATCACGTCCTTTTTCATCCCTTTCCAGAAATATTGTTGTTTTATATCAGCAAACATTTTTGTAATGTCACGGGATGTCCATAAAAAAGGTGAATTATGAAATTCAGTTAACAATTTATTTCTTAATTCATTTAACGAAGGTATATATACTCTATTTTCAAATCTCAAGATTCCTTCATCATCAAAGTGAAAACCTTTATATCTCACATCATTTGGATCTGCAGCAAGTGTTGTTTTTACTTGCTAAAAATAAGAATCCGATTCCATAACACTTTTTACTTCATCCTTAAACTGAGTTCTCAATGTTATAAGTGCAGAAATATGTTTCCTACAACTTAGTGCATCTGCCACTCTATTTTCCTTGCATTTTATATAATTTATGTCGAATTCATACTGAGATAGAAATTCTAACCATCTTCACTGTCTTGTAATTAGATTTGGCTGAGTGAAAATATACTTCAGCCCAAGATGATCAGTTTTTAGCTCAAAATGTCTACCAAGAAGATAATGCCTCCATAATTAAAGTGCATGAATAATGGAAGCAAGCTCTAGGTCATGGGGAGCATAGTTTAGTTCATGTAACTTGAGTTTTCTACTTTCATAAGCTATAACGTGTTCATTTTACAACAAAATACCTCTAAGACCTTCCCCGGAAGCATCTGTTACTACAGTAAAGTCTCCATTAGGATCAGGTATAACCAAAATAGGTGTAGATGTTAACTGATCCTTTAGAGTCTTAAATGTAGATTCACATTTTTCATTCCACACAAATTTCTTATCTTTCTTCTACAACGAAGTTATTGGTGCAGTGACCTTCAAAAAGTCTTTAACAAACTTCCTATAGTAACCAACAAGACCCATGAAGCTTCTAACTTCATGTACATTCTTAGGTGTAGGCCACTCAGTTATTGCAACAATTTTTTAGGGATCTATAACTATTCCATCCTTACTTATGACATCCCAGATAGTGCACTTCCTTCTCATAGAAAGAACATTTGGAAAACTTACCATACAACCTTCTCTTTCTTAAGATTTCCAGAACTATCTTCAAATGCTCATGATGCTCATCAATGCTTTTAGAATATATGAGAATATCATCCAAGAATACAAGCAAAAATTTGTCCAAGTATTCTTGAAAAATATTATTCATTAAATTCATAAAATTTGTAGGTGCATTTGTCAAACCAAATGGTAAAATTGTGAATTCATAATGTCCGTACCTTGTTCTAAAAGTTGTTTTATGAATATATTCATCCTTTATTCTTAACTGATGATATCCAGATCAAAGATCTATCTTAGAATACACTGATGCACCATGCATCTGATCAAACAAATCATCAATTCTAGGAAGTGGATATCTATTTTTGATTGTTGCCTTGTTTAACATCCTATAATCAATGCACAATCTAAGTGTTCCATCCTTCTTTTTCACAAAAATTACCAGTGCTCCCCAAGGTGAGACACTTGGTCTTATCAAAACTTTAGACAACAATTCTTGTAACTATGCCTTAAGCTCTACCAATTCAATGGTGGTCATTCGATATGGTGCCTTGGAAATAGGTTTGGTTCCCGGTTTGATCTCAATCGTGAAATCAAACTCTCGTTTGGGTGGAAGACCGGGTAGTTCTTCCAGAAACACATCACTGAAATTTTGTAACAACGAGTATCTTTCCAAGAAGTCACTACTTTCATCAGTTGTTTCAGAAATTTTTACTGCGTACAAAGTGTAGCCTTTGTTTTTAGCTTTTTTAAGTTGCATAGATGACAATTTCCTAACTGAAATCTCACATTTTATCCCCTAAATGTTTGTTGTTTTCTGCAAGTCATCCAGACAACTAATATGTTTTTCAAAACAATCAACCTTTGCCTTATGTTCAGCTAGCCAGTTAACACCTATGATTACATCATAAGACCCCAAAGGAGCAACATAAATATCAACTTAAGTGGAAAAACTAGGCAATTCAAGGACTGCTCCAAAAAGACACATACTAACTGTGTGGACAACATTATTTCCATAATGTACAACCCATGATTTATCCATTTTTCCCACTTTAATTTTAATTTTGAAGCTAATTTAGTAGAAATAAAGCATTCAGTAGCTCCAGTATCAAAAATTATAGTTACATGTATACCAAATAACTTACCTGGCACTTATATAGGCATAAATTAATTTTCAGCCTATTTGTCAGCTACCGCAACATGTATCTTATGCTACTGATTTCTGTCATCCTTCCTCAAAGGAACCTAATTTGCATAATGATCCTTGACACAATTATAACAACCTCCTACAAGTCCTTTCTTAGGTTCAAATTTATTTCTAGCCTTAAAGTTATCATTCTGACCTCCATAGAACTTTGTTATTATTGTTCTTGACAAATTTGTTTCATATATCAACAACATGTTTATTTGGTGTAGTTTTCTTGTTATTATCAACAACAAATTTATTTTTCATGCCAAAATTCTTCCATGGTATCTTTTTGGGTGCAAGGGACGAAGAAGAATTTGGAACTTTATTTTTTATTTCTTCCTTATGGGCAGAGACCTCTTTCAATTTTTTCTCCTGCCTTATGGATTTTTCAACAACCCCTTCCATAGTGGTTGGGTTGTGAACATCCACTTCACCACCTATAATGGGATTTAATCCCATAATGAATTTTTGTATCCTGAATTTCTCGTCAGCTTGATACTAAGGCACATACTTAAGGAGCTTAGTAAACCTCTCTTATTACTCTATTATAGTTAACTTTCCTTGAGCTAAGTTATGAAATTTAGTCATTTTCTTATCATAGTAAAGTTGTGGCAGCCATCATTGCCTAAAATAATTTTTAAATTGATCCCAAGTGATGTTTGTTTCATCAATGTTTAACTCAGTCTTATGACTGTCCCACCAAGAAGATGTCTCATGGGAAAGTTGATAAGCTCCCCATATTGCTTTTCTTTCCTCAGAGAAGTTCCTTATTGTAAATTAATTCTCCATTTTGCTGAGCTAGTTCTCAGCTCCATATCCTAGTGCAGGTCCTTCAAACTTGGGTGGATTTATCCTTTTTATGTCATTAGCGAGTTCAACTGCCAATCTTACCTTTTTATTCTCAGGTTGATTGGGTGCATTTGCATTAGCATTGGCTGCATTATTGTTATCAACGCCCAAATTCCCAATATTGGTGTTGTCCACAGGAGGTGGTTGATTGTTATTACCAACATCTTCCTCCTCCTCCTCATTTCCCATTACTTGCTGCTCAAGTACAGTTAGATGATCTCTTGTGTCCAACACGGCAGTAAGGATCTCATTGAGTTTGTAGGAAACAGACTTCTTCTCCACTGGGTGGTGGATTATTTGTAGTGCTTCTTCTCATTCTAACTCATTTTCTATTAACAAGAAAATTTAAGTTTTATTAGATTATGGACACAATAGGTCCAAGAGCTGCAACCTTCAACTCTTATACCGAGATGTAACATTCCCATTTTAAGACTTTAGAAATAAGGGAATTTTTTATTTTGCATAATTTTATCTGTTCTAAATCTATCTTAATTTAGAACACACATTCCAAGGCCAATCAATCTCATAACAGAAAACCATATGCAACTGTAAATGACTTAGTGGAACACTAATATTTCATTTCACGACTCAGTATCATAGTGATCTCTCATGTTAACTTAATGATTTGTATACTATGTATACTTGGTTCACTTACCCTTTTCGGGGTATTAAGTGTTATGTTTAAGAGGCCTATCTAAATATATGTTACTGATATCCATCTTAAATCTTGCTTGTTAAACTAGGTGACATAGGAAAATGTAATCAACATTTTGCAATACTTTGGCCAAAGATTTTAAACATATTGTTTATGTTTATATTTCTAGACGGTATACTCGTCAAACAGAATACATCCTTAACCCCACTTGATATGTTATCTAGAATGGTCTTCATTGACTTTTTTCATTCCACTTGTTCAAGGGTTAACCCTAACCAAGGTTAGCAACATGGCCTAGTGTGGAGGACTGCTTACGGTGACTAAGGGTATTTATACATACTCAATCGACTTATGTCGATTGGGCGTGTCTATTAATCCTAACTCAATGTGAGTTTACCTCGACACTAGATCATGTCCCTAACTCTACCTAGGGAAGAACTGTAATCAAGTCAGAATTTATGTAGATCTAGATGATTAAACTCAGAAGGGTGTTGCAACATGTCAAATGTAACACAATATCCTCATGCATTTTCCTAGGTAGTTTTGCCAAATTTGAAAACATTAAATGCAAAGGACTGTTAGTTCCCTCCATTTTCCATGCCATCGCCATCTCCACATTTAGCAGTGTTTAATTATAATTTTTTCATGTAAAAAAACTCGGTGGGAGTGCCAACTCATCTTTTCCCAATGCCCATGCCAAATTTGGCGATACGAGGAGATAAGAATGAATTAAATCTCATTTAATATTTTGAAATTTATGCCACCAACCACCCAATCCCCATGTCATTCCATACATACCCTTTAGGTTGGCCATACCTTAAGTTAGGTTACATTCGTTTAGGAAAACAACCTAGGTCTAAAGGTAGGTCTCAAGTTTAAGTCACAACATCTTAATTACAAAAGATTGCAAAGACATACATTAGAATTTGCTTTAGGCTAAAGTCCCTTAGCATTAAAACATATAGATAAAAATATGTTACCGTTTAACAAGCATTGAAATCTACAAACCAGAGAAGGACCAGCCAAATATCAAAATTCAAATATGCCGAAGGGTCTAAGGACTTCATTCCTTTCCTTAGAACAGTCAAAATCCAAAGATCACCTGATCTATCTGACTCAGCCATTATGACCTCAAAGTCACGAATTAATACTATACCTTAGATCAATGGAATTGATCCAAGGTAATGCTCTTCTAAAATAAGAATTATGAAAACATAACCCAAATTTCTCAATTCAAGTAGTGAATTAATTCTACATAAAGGAGGTGAATTGCTCCATTAAATTTAAGAAAAAGCATGAAAAAATGTACTTGCTCCAAAGATGAATTATTTTCTACTATAAACATGATTTCCAAAGTCATAGCATGCAAGGTCTTCTAGAACCTTGACATCATCCAAGTGTTTCGATGATGAAATAATATTTTCAGGTACTCCATTAAACTTGAATATCTCCTGTACAAACCTCCTTGCTAAATTGGTGAATCATCCTTCAAGTTCCCAAGGATGAAATGTGCAACCTTGGTAAGTTTGTCAACAACTACCAATATCACATCATGCTTATTCTTGGACATCGGAAGCCCTTGAAAAAAATCCATACTAATAACTTTCCACTTCCAATCGGGTGCATCATGGGGATAAAGTAAACCTGCTGGATGCACATGCTCAGATTTAACTTGTTGACACTCCAAACACCTTGTTACAAAGCTAGTAACATCTCTCTTAAGACCAGGCCAAACATACAACTATTTTATATCAACCATCATCTTGGTCACACCAGGGTGACCTGAGTAAGGAGCACAATGTTCTTCCTCCAAAACTGTGATTCGTAAATCACCATGGTCAGGAATATAAATTCTACCATTAAACCTTAAGAGACCTTCTCTTTCAATCTGATAGCCCTCATACCTATGATCTTGACTATCAACCTCAAGGGCAGCCTTGACTTGTTTATAAAAATCATCAAATGGTAATTGATCTAAAACTTGTTGTTTAAAAGTGGTTCTCACTGTGGCCATGATAGCTATATAGTGACGATGGCTAAGGGCATCTGCAACTCTATTTTCCTTCCCCTTTATGTAGCTAATTTCAAAATCATACTCACTTAAAAATTCCAACCAACATCATTGGCGGGCATTCAGGTTTGGCTGGGTAAAGATATACTTGAGTCCTAAGTGATCAGTCTTGAGCTCAAATGGCTTTCCAATAAGGAAATGCCTCCACATTCACAATGCATGGACAATTGCAGAAAGCTCCAAATCATGTGGTGCATAATTCAACTCTCCTTGCTTTATTTTTCGAGACTCATATGCCACCACATGGTTATCTTGCATTAAAACACCCCTAAAACCTTCACCAGATGCATCTGTGATGATAGTGAAATTACCATTTGGATCAGGTACCTTTAGGATGGGTGTTGATGTCAACTTTTCTTTCAAAATTTGGAAATCCTTTTCACAAATTTGGTCCATACATACTTTTTACCCTTCTTCTGCAAGGATGTGATTGGACTCCCTATCTTAGAGAATCCTTCAAAAAACTTTCTGTAATATCCTACCAAGCCCATAAAACTTCAAACTTCATGCACATTCTTTGGGGAAGGCCAGTCCATGATAGATTGTACCTTAGCTGGATCAAATTATATACCTTCCACTGAAATAATGTGGCCTAGATAGTTTACTTTTTGTTGGAAGAAAGAACATTTTGACAACTTTCCATAAAGCTTATGTTGCCTTAACCTTTCCAACACTAATCTCAAATTCCCAATGTGTTCTTCTTGTGTCTTTGAATATATCAGAATATCATCCAGAAAACTAACACAAACTTATCTAGATAATCCTTGAAGATACTATTCATCAGATTCATGAATGCTGTTGGAGCATTGGTGAGTCCAAAAGAAAGTACAGTGAACTCGTAATGCCTATAACGAGTCTGAAAAGATGTTTTTGGAATGTCTTCCTCACAGATTCTAAGTTGATGACAACCTGATCTCAAATCAATTTTTGAAAACATTGTTGCCCCTTGCATTTGGTCAAATAGATCATCTATGCGTGGCAAGGGGTATCTATTTTTCACAGTAGCTTTATTCAACATCATGTAGTCTATGCAAAGCCTAAGAGTTCCATCCTTCTTCTTAACAAAAATCACTAGTGCACCCCAAGGGGATACACTAGGACAAATCAAACCCTTAGATAAAAATTCTTGTAATTGTGACTTTAACTCAAACAACTCAGTTGTTGTCATTCGATAAGGTGCCTTGGAACATGGTTATGATCCTGGCACAATATCAATGGAGAAATCAAATTCTCTACGAGGTGGAAGTCCTGGTAACTCATCAGGGAAAACATCACTGAAGTCTTGGAGGAAAGGGTAATCCTCAAGAGTTGGTTCTTTTTCAGTTTCTATATCATTGATATGGACTAAAATCATTACACACCCCTTCCTCTTGGATTTCTTTAACTGCATTGCTGAAATTTTCCTTAGAATCACTTCTCTTTTGATTCCATGGATATGCACATGGTAACCCTTGTCATCAAGATAAGCAATATCCTTGGAAAAATAATCAATTTTTCGTGGTGTTTTCATAAGTAGTTAACTCCTAGGATAACATCATAAGATCCCAAGGGTGCAACATATAAGTTAACTGTAGTCACAAATTCTGGAAGTTCTAACTCAACCTCAAAAAGACATTGCTCTACCTTTCTCTCTGCTCGGTTCCCATACTAAACTGACCAATATTTTTCCATATATCCATATTTTCTAGAAATTTTACTAAGAATCTCAGGAGCTACAAAACACTCAGATGCTCCTGTATCAATAAGAATAGAAACTGGATAGCCAAAAAGTTTACCTGATGCTTCTATTGGTGTCACTTGAAAATCAGCTTGGCGGTTATCTACTGCTGCATGGATCTTCTACTGGAACACTTGTTGTTGGCTCAGAAGAGGTGCCTTAGTATTTCCACTAGTTTTTTTAGGAGGGAAATGATTGGCGTAGTGATCACCTCCACAATTAAAGCATCCTCCTGATGGACCTTTCTTTTCTAGAGGATTTCCTCCATTGTTAAATCTTCCATTGTTGTTTCCATTTTCATTCCTACCCTTAGGTACACCATTTTTCTTGAAGGAGTTCCCAGGTTTGAAATTCCTTCTAGACCATATGTTCCTATTTCCCCCATTTTTATTATGCTTCCAATTTTTACTTTTAAATGGAGTTGAATTTTGATGTTGTTGTCCTCTTCCTCCTTCCTTGAAATCTCTCCTTGTTGCAGCTAAAGATTTTAGTTTCTGCTCTTGCTTCATGGATTTTTCAAAAACCTGGTCCATGGAGGTGGGTCCATGGATGTCCACATTTGTTCCAATTTGAGGGTTCAAGCCTAAGATGAACTTTATGATCCTAAACCTTTCATCCTTTTGATACTGTGGTACATACTTAAGGAGACATGTAAGCTTCTCCTAGTAAGTAGTAACAGACATATCTCCTTGTCTAAGGTTCTAGAATTCAATCATTTTTCCATCAAAGTATAGTTGAGGTAGCCATCTCTTCCAGAAGAAGGAAACAAATTTTTCCCATGTGGTGTTCTCAGAAGTTAATTCTCTTTCTGATTTCAAGTTCTCCCACCATGTTGAGGCTTCTCCAAAGAGTTGGTATGCGCCCCAAACTTCCTTGGTTTCCTCAGAGAAGTTACGAAGCTCAAAATATTTCTCCATTTCAATGAGCCAAGATTCTGCACCATCTCTGAGTACCATCCCATTGTACTTTGGTGGAGCTATCCTCTTCAAGTCTCTAGCTAGTTCTATCTCAACCCGTGCCCTCTTAGGTGGGGGTACATTTTTTTCATTCAAACTTTCCTGGTTCTGATTCACCTGACTTGGATTTTCTTCATTCATATTTCCATTTTCTTGAGGGTGGTATTGATCTTGTCTATTCCCTTGGTCATCTTCTTGTGTCAGATCATGTATCCTCTGTTCGAGGACACCAATCCTATCCTGGGTGTTAGATACCAAGGTTAAGTTTTGATCGACCTTAATTTGAAGATCATCTCCTTGATGGTCCTCCTCCCCATTAGCTCGTGTCCTATCCATTGCTACCTGAAGGGACCAATGAGACATAAACTTAGAAAGTAGTGGGTTCCATTAGGCCTGAGCGTTGAAGCTGTTGATACCAAAATGTAAGAACCCCTTGGTAGAATACTAGAAAAACACCCCGATTTTTTTTATTTAATTTATATACATTCCTTCATGTGAATTTCCATATAATTCCACCAAAGATGAGAATCAAATCCCTAGTTCTTAACTTAAACTATCCATGATGTAGAAACCAAAGGGAACAACTAATGCTTGTTTATTAAAGGGAAAGTACAATAATCAAAGGGCATCATCTATTTGCAATTTAATCAATTGACTAATATTATTGTAATCAGATAAGATAATTACATAAGAAAATGAATTCATTCCACCTTGTTCAATTCACTAAGCATAGAGAGCATACTAACATATGAATGTGATGACATATGAGCTAATTCATTACCAATTTCTTTTTGCAATAAAGATACTAATGGTACAAAATGTGATATGCTTTTAACTTATTACATATTAGTTTTTAAGCACACTATATAATCATTATGCTCAACATGATTCTTTTGTTTGCTTTATAATACAAATTACAAATAAGAATACAATATTTTGCTGAGAGACACTGATATGGAAGAACATAAGGATAATTCTCAATGTGAGCACCATCGAGATAACATCGGAGATCATGTCGAGGTCACAGTAATGAAGCAAGAGAGGGAGAGCATCATCATAGCACTTTTCCTCCAACCACAGAGCTAGTTTGGTTCCCCCACACAACTCTCGTATCCCGAGAGTGGCCCTACCCTTCACGAGGAAGGTAGATATAAAAACATATACCAAAAGAGAGAGTGTTCCATGTATATAAATCCCTATATCATATGACCTAACCAGTCATGATGTAATACAGGATGGTGAACTGGAAAAGAATAATTAAATTCTTATTAATACTAAGTATTAATTTCTTATGGCCATAAGACTTAGATTACAAAGGGTTACCCCCGATGTATCCTAACTCGTATACGAGGTATGCCTGGTAACCCCAAACATTGGGTCAATCTTTGGTAACCCCACGAAAATGACCCATATCCACTCGTACTGAGTCATGGTGAAGACTAAACTAATTCCCTTATCCTTTTTAGTCCCACTTTCCAATGTTCACTGTACATTACTCATAGCTATTGATTCATCTCATCCCTCCTAACCCCATACTGGACGGTCAATTGATCTCCCCAAGGTAGACAAAGACTTAATATGTGAATAACTTTGATAGGTATGTGGGTGATAACACGTTGTATTGATGAACCAAAGTATTATTTACCTTACTTTACTAAGGATTCCTTTTTATTGGTTTCTAATTTAAATGCATCCTTCTTTATTACCTTATGGGATTCCATTTTTCTTAAGGAATCCTAGAGAGAGCATTTAAAATTTCTCATACCTATTAATTGAAAGGGCACACCTTCCAACCTCATAAAGTCTTTCTTTTTTTCTTGATTTCTTTTTTAATATTTCTTTTCCTTTATTACTCTACTCAATAGTTAATGCAATAACTTTTAAATGATGGCCCTCCATCTTTCAAATAAATTCTTTCCTTTTATTCGTATGAAAGGGGATCTTATTTAAAACCCTGCCCTATGGATCCCATCATGTATTAATGCATGTATTAGGAGACATTTATAATTGTCCATATTATTTATTGAAAGGAGCACTCATCATATTTTAAATTTGATATACACCTATTTTGTCAAACTATATATATATATATATATATATATATATATATATATATTAAGTAATAATAATTTTTCAATAGTGTTATTCAAAATATGGAAACACCAATATAAAATAATAACGATTCAATATATATGTATTAATTTATTTTTACATATAATTTTAAAATAATATAAATACTAATTTATATTATAAATCACTCTTATATTTAAAATGTATTAGCTGGAAAATATTGTTAGTTTAAATATTTGTAATTATTTTATGATTAAGAACATGATTCACGTAAATAATTATAATTTTACAAACCTCATATGCATGTGGACCTATATCCAGACCTAAGTTTAGATGGAGACTCAAATTTTAACAAGGTCATCTAAGTACTCTTTGGTATTGTCGCATGCTAAGAATGAACAAGGTGTCCTAATAAGAGAATTTGTTAAATGGCACAAAAATACTTACCCTATTGCTAGGTGGTATACTATGCCAAGTTGCTATGGTTTAGGGATACATGTTTCCCTCTCTCTTCTGTTACCATAACTTTGTATCTACTCTCCTCTCTTTGATAATGCTCTCCCTCCCATCCAAAGGAAATATATCCTCCAACCAACTCATAACAATAACACACAAGTAGTTAACTAGATCATGATATAAATTAGACATGATATAATAGAGGAAGTGCTAATCATATTAGTGTCAATGATGATATTTATCCCAAATTACATTTAAATAAAAAAATTAAACATTCTAGCATAATAATAACAATTCATAGTTCCACATAATCAATCACATATGAAAATTATTACATCAATAGTTCATTGCTACAGAGAGGGATGTGACACCCTCTTATTCACCTATTGAAACCATGCAAAGGGTCCAAGGATGTCTCTTGCACATTTTTTATCCCCTCCTAAGTGGACTACTTAGCTAGTCCCAACTCTCCCCCATGCAAAATCAAAAATCTTGGATGATTAAATATAAAATTAAAGTTATCAAAAATAGAGTGATCACTTGAAGGACAACTATTCATTAAAAAAAGAAGAAATGATCAAAAGCAGGAAATAGAAAAATAAAAATAAATAGACTGATCCCTCAAAGGAGGGCTATCATTTATTATTTCCATCTATATACTGTAAAAATTAGACCATACCCTCGAAGGATGGCTACTCCTTATGGAATTTGAAGCTTCCCACATTAATCAAATTTCTCTTTCCCCTTCCCAGAGTAGAGGCATAGTTTTAGGGAACACTGCTTTTGGAGAACCCTCTTTCCTCTGTACTAGTTTCATCTAAAACCCCTCTTGTCATGTCAACATTAGGTTTATGAGATCATCTCATCCATTGCTTCCTTATGATCTGTGAAATGACTAACTATCATTGGTTATTTTCTAACATATTTTTTGGTTGCATGTGCCTTTAGCTCTTTTTTAGAGAGAAAATCTATCACTTGTTGTGTTTACCTTCATTCTGGTTGGATGACATTAAGCCTGTTGACTAGATATTTTTCTCATTGCTCTCCATGTAGTGATCTTCACACCTATAGTCTCTTTCACCTTGGTTGTGAGTGCATATTTTTCCTTAATCCCTCATCGCTAGGTATCTTTGAGAACCTAGTCATGCTTGGTCTTGTCTAATCAGCTTTAGTATGCTATATATTGTAGTTCTTACTACACATCCATCATTTAGGTCACATTCATACTTAATTTGATTATCATCACATCCTAAACATATGCCTCTCTCAAACACCTTGTTCAAATTTTAGCTTCAAAACACATGGTCCCAACCATCACATCACACATCTATATCATTTTTTTAGGTAAAACACATGCCTCAAACTCATAAAATAATTATTTATTCAATGCATATTAATTCAGACATCATTCATCAGAATGAAAAAGTTTCCAAACATGCGTCCCATGAAAGCAACTATCATTATCATCTAGGGCTCATCTAGTATTTCTGCATCACCATGAAATCATAGAAATAATCCATTCTTCACATCTTAGCATTCTTCTCTTGAAATAATCAAGAAATGATTCAATCTTCAAGGCTCACAAAAACCATATATTATATCTTCATTACGGCTTGATCACCTACATCATGGTCCTATAGCGGGTTGAGACAAAGCATCAATACCTATCGAATATATTTTACATCAATCTTTTAAGGCTCTCAAGTCCTACTTCTACTAGGGAAGGTACAACTCTTCAATACAAGTTCATCCTCTCAACCCTCATGGACTCTAATCTACTTCAACATGTAGCTATGCCAAAATAGCTGTAATCCTGGACAGACCCAAGGTTCAACCTGCTCGCTAGCCTCTGGAGATACTCAAATGTATCTAAGAGAAAAATGTAATTTATTCATCACAATATCAATCATCAATATTTGGCCTCAGTGGCCAACAACTAAGTACATCGATCCTATCTCTGCATCATACCAGGATCTTTCCATAGCCTAAATTAGCTTAAAAATCCTTGTTGGGGATGGGGTCTATGTGGATGCCATTTGAAACGTATAGTCAATATCAATGGTAGCAAAACATCCGAAAATACGGATCTAACAATCCTCCCTCAAAAATATGGTAACAGTGCCCCTGGAATATTGACCAAGTATGAAGGTGCTTAGGTGCATGGGATCCCAGTTATAGAATGGCGCGCAAGGCAAAAGTGCACAAGAGAAAGGCTTAAGGAAGTAAATAGCATGCACAACGTGTGAAAGGAGGTTTGGGACTTAGCCAATTTGAGTGCCCAAGGTAGAACACGTGAAAAGCGTGATCGGTTGTGCATGGATAAGATGCCAGCCTGGCAACAGGTTGGCCCAGGAAAGAGCATGCCCCAGATGGAATCTTCTAGAAGATCATCATGAGATGGAATGGAGAGCTCAGGCCTGAAGGAACATGCTCACATGGAGGACCACATTCGACACTTGGTGATGGATCTGAGGGCATGGCAAGGTGAGTTGGCAGCCTGGGAAAGTGATAAATACAAGTGCCTACTGCGGGAAAAGAGAGATATACACACATAAAGAGAGATATATCATCTGGATATACATAGGGAATAAAGCAGGTTAGAGAGTATGCGAAGCTCTGCAAAATTGTTGCAAGTGGATATTCTGGTTCAGGAAAGGATGTACTAAGCATGGAGTTGTTATTTTTCTTTTCTGTTAGCTTAGCTACATATGTCCAGTGATGCGCATGACTACGGTCTACTCTCTGTGACACTCTGTAATGAACCAATGAATATATTGAGGTTACCTGTTATAAATAGATATGAATATCAATGGGTTTAATGTATATTTGTTCATATGAGTTCTCTTTCCTTTCATGCTATGAATGAATGGTTGTATCTTTCTTTCTGTTATAGTATATGTTCTGGAATCTGTTAAAGCACTCGGTCTGAAGTGACTGCAAGGATCTGGAGGCCATTCTGAGCCCTATGGTTCTTGTATGTCTCAACTTCTTTCCTAAATACTCTTACACTAATCATAGATAATGCTTCCCACTAAACTCACATAAAAGAGAGACTCGGTACCCGCGTGTGCCTTGGGTGAGTGCTCAGCTTCTGCTGGGTGATAGGCCGGTGCGCATGGGGTTCTTCCTTTTGTGATAGGAGTAAAAATGACTACATCTTGGTTCCATTGCCGGGACCTCTTTTTGAAGTTGTAGTGGGATATAACATGCATCATGATCTATGTAAAGAGTAATGATGGATCGGTTAACATTGGAAAATGTTGAATCATGGTTCAAGAGCACGGAGGATGAATTTTCTCAGAGATTCAGCACTGGACCTGAGTTTAATACACGTAGATGGGTAGAAGAGAACCTCTACCATGATCTGTATGAGACTTTTTTCTGCTGCTTCCCAGTAGAGTTATATGGATGGCTTTCAGCCTATGCATCTAGATCAAGTTGGCATTATGGATCACATGATATGGCCGAAGAAGACTACCAGAGGTTGCAGGATGTAGATCTGACATGGACCCATGCTGTAGATCATTGGTGGAGAGGAGTACTAGCTAGCTACACTCTGGAATATGCCATTTCTACGTATTCTTGCCCAGAGGTTGCTGAGTTTGAATTTCTGTGAGAACCTAGAGGAACGTTTCTACATGCTATTCCTCTAGCTATGAAGATATTGATGGTTACCATGAGTTTAGAGGTTCTCCCAATGGCTGGATAAACCATTCTGAGCACTGGGTAAGGAAGCTTGGGTGGAGGAAGATGGAAGATGATATGACAGAGAAGGAGAGGGAAGAAAGATGGCTCAAGTATAGTGAAGCATGTGAAAGGGAGATTGCTAGATGATGTGAGGCTGCTAGTGTGATGGATTTATGGAGACAGACGTTGCGGGAAGGAGTTGAGGTTCACACGGAGGACGTGGAACCTGAGCAGTCTGTGCTACCCCATCTTGGCAAGCGTGTAAGGGAGACCCCTTCGGCTTCTGGTGAGAGCTCGTCACATGGAGAAAGGAGAGTCATTGGCACATATCTAAACCCACCCAGTGACCGAGCCCTGGTGCTTGGTTTTCCTAAACCAGGAAGAAGTATTGATCCTAGTTGAAACTAGTGGAAGAGACAGATCCACGCCTAGGAGATACAATTTTTCATTTCCTTCTTCTATGGCTGCACATATTCCAGTATTTGGAGGATTTTTTGGACAAGGGGCAAGTGTACAAGCTTTTAGGCTCACATCAGGGAGTGGCATGGGACAAAGTAGTGGTAGTGGGGTGCTATCACAGACCATCGGTGCATAGTTCAGTGGGACCATGGGGTGCACTTGGCATAGCTCCTACAGGCCCTATTGGACCCAGTGGTTCTGGTGGATCTGGTGGCTCTAGAGGTACAGGACCCGGTGGACCTGGTGGATCAGGTGGTGGAGGAAACACCAGAGGGAACCAAGGCTCTGGTTTAGGACAAGGACCCCAGCCACCACCTCAAGTATTCTTTGAAATGTCTCTACATTTTCCAGATTACAGGGGCATTGAGGATGCTGTGGAACATGTTCACAAGTGTGAACTGCTATGGCGTGCGAAGGGTATCACAACCCCAGAATGAAAGGCTAGTCAATTTGTAACCATGTTGCAAGGGTGCGTGCATAGCTGGTATAGAAAGTATGACCCTCATCAAATGGTGGTGGACTACACTACTTTAAAGAATGCATTCTTGGTAGAGTTCCACATTCCTGAGTTTGAGCAGAAAAGCATCAGCGCTTTGAAGGAGATTCAACAAGGAATGACAGAGAGTGTGCGGGAGTATGATGCACATTTTAAAACTCTCTTGTCTAAATTATCATATGATATTCACCCTTCACAACATGCACAATGGTTTGTTGGAGGATTGATCACCCCTTTTAGAAGGGCCTTGTCTCATAAAACTTTTACAGATCTGTGTGAAGCATTGGAAGCTACCTTGTGCGCCAAGGCTGTTGGTAGTATTGATACTGGTGTTAGCCCATTCTTGGAGGCTCAGATTGCTGCTATGGCCAAACAGTTGGAAAAATTGTCTGCAAACTCAGTCCATGAGACTCGCAGTGGTTTATGGTGCACAGATTGTGAGATAGAGGGGCACGTTAAGGATAATTTCCCCCGGAGGATGGTACATGCTGTGATAGTAGATTGTGAGATTTGTCATGGGGACCATGATGCAAGTAGATGTCCCTTGCTGCAGCATGTGATCAGGAAGAATGTATCTTGTTATTACAAAATTTACACCTCCACAACCCATGATATGAAAGGAGTGTAGGCTCATTGATCAGATCCATGAGGCCATTGATCATGGGGTGCCAAACCAGCATTGCCAGTGGTTCTAAAAATGATGATCGCCGTTATGAGGAGTGCGCAGATGGAGGCACATGTGGAAGAGGTTTTCGAGGAGGATTCCATGGATGAGGTAACCATGGAGGAAGGAGTGAGTTCCTGTGTGGAACATGTTTCAACTGTGGATCTATAGAACATTACAAGCGTGAGTGCCCAGACTTGTTGCAGTGCTCGTGGTGCGGAAAGAAGCATAAGTATGAGGAGTGCCCAGAGTTATTTGAGCATATGAATCAACAGCACTAGAAGGAAGAAAGGGCGCTGCGATGGTCAGCATCAAGAAGGTAGACATACAGTGGATGCCTCGGGTAACATGGGATGAAGGTTTGGATCCTGTCTTGGTAACAACAAGGGCAGAAGCCATGCGTGTAAGAGAAGTACCAAGACAAAAGACCCTGGTTATGAGGGAGGAGGTCATTCATGGAAAATATCCAGACCCCACATCAGAAGGAGATATATCAGGACACCATGGATGTTATTCAAAGCTTACAAGGGGAGATCCAATGTCTAAAGGAGAAATCTAGAAAGGAGGAACAAGGAAGGAGAGTTGAGGCACAAAAGGATGACCTAGATGAGGTCAAGGAGGTGTGTAAAATGCTAAGGTAGGAGAACATCATTCCTTTGCTAGGATCCTGGTTGAGAGAGAAGGTACCATGCGCAGAGAAGAGTGTGAGAGATAGGTCTTGCATGCGAACCTTCCCCCTCATAGCCTCGACTATGACAAGGAGATTACATTGAATGCAGTTGTAGATGGATGGCTCCTCAACAATATACTCATTGACACTGGCACGGAGGTTAATGTTCTAACTTTGGATGCATGGCATCAGATGGGGAGACCTGCATTACAGCCATCTTTGAATGTGTTGTATATGGAAAACAAGACTAAGGCAATGCCCATCGGTGTCTTGAAGGATGCAGCTATTACTATTCAGGGAGCCAAGTTTACTAGGGACTTCGAAGTCTTGGTGCTCACCAAGGCAAGATAATTTCCCAGCACTACTTGGGCGCTCTTGGTGTTACAAGAATAATGCAGACCTTCGGTTCAACAAAGGGTACATCAGCTTTGAGAACAAAGAGGAACGGGTCATTATACCCCTGGTTGATGGGAAGTCGACACCCTATATTGAACCATTGGGAGAAGAAGTTCTGGACAAGATTTATGTGTGCTCAATCAGAGACCCTGAGATGGTACACCCTACTAATGGAGTTATCTAGTTTGAAGATGCTCAGTCAGTAAGTGATACCACCAGTCTGGCTTGTGAAAATTGGGTGCATGGAACTTACGAATTAATGGGATGATAGTTGAGAGGGTCGGTGACCAAGGTAATAAAGGCGTGCACTGTTAGGCGCCTTGGAGGAAAAGAACTGCCCAAGTATTCAAGAGGAGCCTTCCCTGAGATCTTTCTGCAGGAGGTAGAAGCTCAGTGGAAGAATGAGAAGGAACGAAGGGAGATGTTAAGTTATGTCTTGCTTGGCACAACAGCTCGTTGGTGGGCCACACATCAGGAGAGCCTTTTAGAGTGGCGTGAGGTAAGAATTGCTCTCTCTGTCAAATTTTCTAGGAGTAATGTACCCACCATCATCAAGGACTACCATGGGAAGGAGCCCGCCTCTTTCCATATCCAGGAATGTGAACGGGTCTGGAGAGAAGGTGCAGAAGCTTTTCCACCATCCCTCTAGGTGCACAAGTTGTATTCTACACTGCAGGGTTGTGTGCGTGCATGGTACATTCATTTGGAGACACGCCGCCAGACAAGGAATTGGCAAGAGCTCGCGGTTGACCTTATTCAAACCTTTGAGTATCAGAGTACCAAGCCATCGATTGATAAGGCCTTGTAGGGTATCAAGCACCTTACCATGGGGGATAGTGCCAGAACAGAAGATAGGCTGTTGGAATTACTAGGTGAACCAGGATTGGAGGCCTGCTTTAAAGAAATTGAGGAAACAGAAGAGTTACAGCTTGAGCGCGTGTGTTTGGAAAAAGAGAAGGGAAAGTTAGTATATGTGATTGATGGAGAGGAATCAGAAAGCTTAGATGTTAGCCATTCTGTAGGGATGCGTGAGGTAGTGGATAGTGCAGATGCTCACGTGCGTGCCTACCATGAGCCTTTAAAGATGAAGAAAGTTAACATCGGTTTAGAAGAAGAACCTAAGGAAGCTATTATTGGGGATTACTAGACAGAGAAGGAAGTATCAAAGATCATTGATCTGTTGCGTGAATTTGAGGATTTATTCCCATGCGGGTACCATGAGCTCAAAGGTGTTCACCATTCCTTGGGGGAGATGAAGATAAAACTGAAGGACGGTGCGTGCCCGGTTAGAAAAAGGCCCTACCGGATGAATCCCAATTTACGCATGAAAGTTAAGGAGGAGATAGACAAAATGATAGCTTCTGGGATCATTGAGGCAGTGGAAGAATCAGAGTGGATAAGTCTGATGGTAATCAACATCAAGAAGGATGGGTGGATTAGGATTTGTGTGGACTATAGGGAATTGAATGCAGTTTGTGTCATTGATCCATTTCCAACCCCCTTCACTGAAGAAATTTTGGAAGGAGTCGCTGGGCATGAAATCTACTCCTTTACGGATGGATTTTCAGGATACCACCAAGTCTGGATTGCAAAGGAGGACCAGAAGAAGACAAATTTCACCACTGAGTGGGGAAGTTTTGCATATACGGTCATGCCCTTTGGGTTGAAGAATGCACCTGCTATTTTTTCATGCATAGTGGTGCAAGCATTCTAGGACTTCATCCATAAATTTCTTCAGGTCTATTTGGATGATTGGACAATATATGGTCTGGTTAAGGACCATTGTGACAACTTGAGATTAATGTTTGAGAGGTGTAGGCAGTTGAGGATATCCCTCAACATTAAGAAGTGTGTGTTTGCTACACCCTTTGGGACCTTATTGGGGCATATCATATGTAAGGAGGGCTTGCCGATAGATCCTGCTAAGGTTTGCAGTTATTGTGGGGTTAAGGGAAACTACTAGCCAGAGCGTAATGTGTGGATTCCTTGGGCATATGGTGTATTATAGACAATTCATTAAGGGATATGCCAAGATCACCGTGCCTTTAGAGGATCTTCTTAGACACAAAAGTGCCTTCCATTGGGGTGAGGCGCAATAGAGGGCGTTTAATACCTTAAAAGATAGGCTTATTACCATGCCTATTTTACATTTTCCCTCTTGGGAAAAGCCCTTCCATGTCCATGTAGATGCCTCAGGAACCACCATTGGAGCAGTGCTTGCACAACCAAGTGAGGGGATTGTTGATCATCCTCTCAGTTTTGCAAGCAGGAAGTTGACACCAGCAGAGCAGAATTATACCACTACCGAGTGCGAGGCATTGTCAATGATCTACGTGCTCTTCAAGTTTAGACAGTATCTACTGGAAACACCCTTTGTATTCTACACCGACCACATGGCATTAAAGTATTTAGTAAACAAGCCCATTCTTCAAGGGCACATATGTCGATGGGTGTTGTTGTTTCAAGAGTTTGAATTCACCATTGTAGTGAAGCCTGGAAAAAGCAACTATGGGCCTGATCATCTGTCAAGGATTGATTCAGGAGAGGACACACAAAGTATTGAGGAAGCAATGCCAGATGCCCAACTGTTTAGATTGCGGCAGCCCTTGTGCCCTCATATTTTGAGGAGATTGTAGTATTCTTAAAAGAAGGTGTGGCACCAGATGGAATGAAGGCATTGGAGAAGAAGCAGTTGGCCATACACACCACACCCTACATGTTGATTAGTGGAGACTTATACAAGTTGGGACGAGATGAAGTTTTGCGCAGGTGTGTATTAGAGCATGAGTGCCTGACCATCATGGAAGAAGCACATGGAGGAAGTGTGGGTGGGCATTACGCAGGTGATGCCACCCACACAAGATATTAATGGCAGGATTATGGTGGGAAACCTTGTACAGGGATTGTAGAGATTATTGTAAAGCATGTGACCACTGTCAGCGCATTGGCAAACCAGGAAGGAGAGATGAAATGCCTTTGCACCCTATCCCTAGTGTGGAGCCTTTTGAAAAATGGGTGATAGATTTTGTGGGACCTATTGCACTAGTAGTGCGTAGGACTTGGTCACATTATGTCATCACTTGCATGGATTATCTCACAAGGTGGGCAGAGGCAGCCCCAACTAAAGATTGCATGGCAGCAACAATGGCAAGGTTCTTATGGGAGAACATTATCACGAGGTATGGATGTCCATTGAGTTTGACCAGTGATAGGGGTACACATTTTCTGAATGAGACCATGAGGATCCTATTATTAGAGTTCATGGTGGCTCATCACAAGACTACGCCCTATCACCCACAAGCTAATGGCACCACGGAAGCATTCAAAAAAATACTGAGTCATACCTTGACCAAAATCTGTGATGTTGGAAGACAAGATTGGGATGACAAAGTATCGGCAGTGTTATGGGCTTACAGAACAATGTATAAAAGACTAAATAAAGCCACACCTTTTCAATCAGTGTTTGGCATGGAATCCATTTTTCCAGTTGAATTTATGTTACCTTCTCTACGAATAACGCACACAGGAGGATTAGCTGATGAACAAGCACTGGAAGAAAGAATTGATGAACTAATGAAACTGGATGAGAGACGATCACTTGCCCATTAGAGCCAAACAATGGAAAAGGCAAAGAAAAAGGCTTGGCATGATCACCATATTAGAAACAAGACATTTGAGGTTGGGAAAATGGTGTTACTATATGATTCCAAGTTTTTGCGCCATCCTAGAAAGTTGAAAGTCCATTGGTTGGGTCCCTACACAATTTCATACATCCTTGATTTGGGCATGTGCCAGTTACAAGCGCTGGATGGGACGAAGTTTCCTGGACACTTCAATGGAAGTAGGATGAAGCCCTACTATAAATAAGTCTTCTTGGTGTTTGTAAATAAGGTAGTTTTTCCAGTTAGTTTAGAAGTTTCCTTTATGCATTTTCCCTTTCTTGTGTTTCCCTTTCACGTTGTTGTTTTGGTTTTGCGCCTTGGGTGCCGGTAACCTTATTGCTATTTTTGGAGAATTTGTGAGTGCGCAGAGGACCGTGCATCATTTAAGTGTGGGGTGGAGAAAAGTGAAGAAGCATGTGATTAAAAGTACCAAGGAAGTTGTGTTGAAGAGCCTACAAGCTATGGAATGAGGTTAAAGAACCTCAAAGCTTTGCTAACTCATCCATGCACCATGAGATTAGAGCTAAACAAGAGAAACTAACATGCAAGCATTATAAATTTGACAAAAACATCAAAAACTAACATATATACTACTCTCTACTCTATGAAAGCTTAATGAAAGTGAACCTAGTTAGATTCTAAGCAATCAAATTGTGTGTTGTTTACTTCAATGGAGGTGAAGAATCTCTCTAAAATGGCTACATGGCCAAGTTAGATACCCTCCTACTAACCTACTTGAAGTTATGGATGCAAGATGGAAGAGCTCTAACAATGGAGGATGGCCAAGATCAAATGCTATAGCTTAAAGCTATCACAAGATCAAATGCCTTATCTAATGCCAATATCTCCAAATGAGCTCTTGAGAGCTTTCTTAGGCTTGTTTTGGCTTTAGCTTATGTAAAATTGTAGTTTGAATGGGTAGGCTTAGCCTTGTATTTATAGTTTTCCACTTGGGAGAATTTGGAATTTGGGTGCATGTGGGACTAAAGCTCAAAAATCACTTTTAGATTAGATTAGGATAAACATGCTTTAGGCTTAGTTAAGCTAGGATTAGGCTAGTTAAACTTGATTAGCAAGTGATTAGAGACTCATTGAGAGTTGGGAGGGGTCTGGATAACCAATTGTGACTGATAGATAGCCTACGAAGCCAATAGAAGTGGTCTAGAGAGAACTAGGGAGGTTCTGAATGGTCAAAAGGAGGAATGTTTAGCTAATAAGAGAGATATTAGCCAAATAAGCTGATTATAGGAGGAATATGACCGAAAGAGTGTCGTAAATGGGCATTCGAGAGTGGAGCGAAGTATGGGGATTTAACGAAGTGTCGTTAATTGATTGGATTGGATGAAATGCTAAGTGTAAGCATATTTTAGGTGTCTACATTTTCCCCTCTTTGGGGTGACGTAAGTGACGTCACTTCAAAGAAAGTAGACAAGCATAAACAATTAGTTGAAGGGATAGAAGAAAAATGAGAATAATGAAGGATGCCCCCTCGATTGGTGATGGGGTGATAGAAGAACTCGATCGACGATCGAAAAGATGACAGAAAGATAATAGAAGAAATGATAATGTGAAGAAGAAGAAAAGAAAGGGGATATAGAAGAAAAGGAGTATGAGAAAGGGGGAATGAGCTAACATCCATCCAGTGCCTTTTAAACAACTTTATTTTTCATCATATTGCTAGAGATCTTCACCATCGGTCCTTATTAAAAAGAATGAACAAAAGTGTAGTATGACATGAAAAGCCATATACGAACAAATGTCCATTGCTAAAAACACCAACTCCATGCAACATACAAAATGCAATGCAATACGAGAAAGTAAAATATGCCTAACTCCATGCAACATACATAATGCAATGCAATACGAGAAAGTAAACAAGCTAACCTAACAGAGAAACAAATGTAATGTTTTTGTTATCAAGCTTCAGTTCCAACCTATTGAATTAACGACAAGGGTTAATGATGGTGCCCCAAGCAAGGATACATGCAAAGGGAAAATGGAGGACACTTTGGTCCTGATGAAAAAGCAATGTGCACTACGAAACAGTACCAGGCAACTCGTTGTGCCCCAGAGTACAGACGAAGTAAGCAACCTAACTTTTGTTGATGGAGGTAGATCAAGATGATCCGCGAGTCACGCACATGAACAGGTGAGAACCAAAGAGCGACGTTTTGTAGGATGATTTTTATTTTTAGAAGTTTTCTTAAACATATTTGAATGTTTTGATTTTTCTAACATATTTGAATGTTTTTGATTTTTCCAACATATTTGAATTTTTCTAACATATTTGAATGTTTTGTTTTTTTTCTAACATATTTGAATGTTTTTGATGATTTTTTAACATATTTGAATGTTTTTATTTTTTTGAAAGTTTTCTGAAACTATGTACAGGAAGACGAGGAAGCGTGGATGCCCCTAGCGATAGATGGGATGTACAAGGGCATAAGGCCATGTGCGTATGAGAAAGGTGAAGATGCAAAAATGCCCCAACGATTAGGTGGGAGTATTCAAAGGAAAACTCTTCACAGGTAGAAGTGGGACCCAAGGCCATTATGGATAGGTTCAACATGATGGTGAACGTAAACCAATGAAGTGCTGGGAAGAAGCAAGGATGCCCCCAGCGTAAGTTGGCCTAAAAGCACATGATAGAAAGGAAGGAGAAGATTGTTTTTGTGAAAGGGGACAAAGGTGTCTGAAAACATGGAAAAAAAGTAATCTTATACGCATGGATGTTCTAAATGAAGTAGAAGAATGATGTGAATGATATGAATGTAGCTTAGAAGCCTCGCGATGAAGAAGTGATTAGCCAAAGGCACAAATCGTGAGATGAGATATGGACTAGAGTAAGAGTCTGAACAAGGTCCAAAAAAAGACACTTGGTAACATACTAATCCTGTTTACTCATAGAGATCCAGTGTGTGCACGTGGAATTTATTACCTCTTGAAGGGAAGATTTAATAGACAACAAGTGAAGACACCCTAGCCAATGTGTAGGAATGATTGATTTTGAAAGGTGATTTTGTGAATGGATGGTGAAAGGATAGCCGTACATTGCTCCGCTGCCAGCCAGGCGTCCATAGCCCCGACGGAGATGTATTTGATTCTAATCACAACATTGCTCTACTGCCAGTCAGGCATCCATAGCCCCGATAGAGATTATTGGAAATACCCCAAGAGAGAGTAATATATCAATTTGCTTTTGCTTTGTAGCTTTTAGCTTTTGATTTTTGATTGATTTTGATTCTTTTTCTTTCTGAAAACTTATTTCAGCTCTCTTGTTTGACAAGGGGTTAAGAACCACTGATGGCTTGATGGAAGGAGGTGGAAGTGATTGTGATAATGACATTGGCTAGTGTCAACAAATATGTCCAAAATTTCTTCGCAACAAGTTTATTAGATGTTGAATGTGATAGGATCTCTAAGAGGTCAGTCATTCTTTAATTTACCAAGGTGATAAAAGACCAGGGTCAAATGGATACCATAGAGATAAATGTCACAAAATGTGTGTGAATAAGCTAACCAAAACATCACCGAAGGGATGAAAATGGTAGGGAGACTTGCAGAAAAATAGCAAGGAAGGGAAGAAAGAAACATCCATGTGTACACAATACCTGATTGCAATGTTTGATCTTTGTACCTTTGATTTTTGTTGTGTTTTCTCAATGTTTTTTGTATTTTTGAATTGTTTTTTATTTTTAGATTTTTGATAGTTTTAAGAGGTTGGGACTAACAAAGTCACTCTGTGTGGTAAGATCCAACAACAATGTTTGTGACTTCCTTGATAAGGGAGACTAGGTGTGTTTGTTTATCAAGAGTTATATTATCCCCGATCTCGATGATTGAGGTGAGTTCACACTCAATAAATGACTGTGATTTGTTCTAAAACATGGATTTTGTATGCAGGAGCTTGAGTTCCCTATCCAGAGGTTTATGCACTTTGCGCCATACTTGATGGTTATGTTGATGTGCATTCTTGAATCACGCTTGATTTAGAATTTTGAGATTGTTTGATTTGTTGGGAGCTATAGAGCTCTTTAAGTTTTGATCTGAGCTTGATTAAGAAACTGTTTGGGTTTCTTATAAGCTGAATTGTGACTTGTCTGATCCTGAGAAGGAGAAGAAAGTGAACGTTGGATGATTTATGAACTGATGTGAGAAATGACCATGGGCTTGCCACGGTCATTGATAGAAGAAATATGTGATGGATGAAAAGGATATGGTCCAAGGATTGAAGAAGATGGGCTACTGGGAGGTGAGCCATAGATAGAAGATGAAGGGCTACTAGGATGTGGCCCAAGAATAGAAGAAGAAGGGCTACTAGGACGTGACCCATAGATAGAAGATGAAGGGCTACTAGGATGTGGCCCAAGAATAGAAGAAGAAGGGCTACTAGGATGTGACCCATAGATGTAAGATGATGGGCTACTAGGATGTGGCCCAAGAATAGAAGATGATGGACTACCCGGGGGTGATCCATACATAGAAGACAAGGGGCTAGTTGGACGTGCCCCAAGAATAGAAGATAGTGGACTACTCAAAAATGTCCCACAAATAGCAGAGGGAGGGCTACTAGAAGGTGACCCACACCTAGATGAAGATGAAGGGCTACTTGGCGTTGACCCCATAAGAGATTGTGATTGAGGAATTATGATAGACAAAGAGTGATTGGGTGATGAGAAGATAGGCCATGGATCAATGTAAGACCAAGGAGTTTCCTCACTTAATGAAGAATGTGAAGATGGAAGAATAAGAGGAGGATCAAGTTGCATGATTTGAGGCTCTTCCTCTATTTCTTGATAAAAGGAATCAACATTTTTCTCAGAATATGTGGGTGCATCGAAGTCTAAAGAGAATCCTTTCTCGTAATCTTCTAAAGGAATATCTTCATGTGCCCCTATAAATGCCCTGATTGTTTCTTCATTCTGAAAGAGGTCAATCGGTATGAGTTGTTGATCGACCACCAGGGGTTGATTGGAAGAAAGAGGTTCACTTGGTGTGGAAGACTTAGAAGATGTTTGATGATGATTGATAGAAGAAGATGATGTGGGGGATGAAGAAGATGTGTAGCTAGATGTCATAGGAGTAGAAGAAGGTGGTGTGGACCTACCTATATGATGGTATATCATCTGTAAACTAGTAGGATTAAGTCCAAAGTCTATAGATTGTGACGCATGGGTCGATTCAGATGTTTGACTCGAAGGACTTTGAGTCACACGAATCTTCAAAGAAGGAAGACTTATTGGGGGTGATTGATGAAGAAGGTCCTGCGAAGAAGGGGAGGACCATGATTCAAGAATCACATTGGATGAATAATAACAAGGGTCCTGCAAAGAAAGAGAGGACCGTGATTCAAGAATTGTATTAGATGTTTGATTGGAGGGATTTGGAGTCACACGTATCTTCAAAGGAAGAAGACGTCATTGAGGTGACTGATAAAAGGGGTCCTGTGAAGAAAGGGAGGACCGCGACGTAGGAGTCATATTAAATGTATGATGAAGAGGTTCCTATGAAGATAGGGAGGACCATGACATAGGAGTCACATTAGATGACTTAGGAGTCGAATTAGATGAATCCAAATAGTAGTTTGGATCTGAATCATCAGAAGAGTCAGAGGAAATATTTGGATTGGAATCCTCAGAAGAAGAGGAAATGTTTGGATTAGAATTAGAAGAAGAGTGGGGGGAACTCGAATAATAATTTGGATCAGAAGTGTCCAAATCATACCACCGACTATGAGATGAAGGTGGGGAACGAGTTACCGATATGGGCTCTTCTAGCATGAAGAACCAAATGAGGTTTAGTCATGATGGGAATCTTTTGATTTGAATTGCTAAACCTAGGTTCCATATTTTTGTAAGTATGGGGAACCGCACGATAATCAATCATTGTTGGCATCATTTTAATCTCAAATATCTAGCCCTGGATAGTGTGCTAAAACTTCTTCAAAGTGAAGAAGGTGACATGTCCATTTGGGAAGCATAAGGACAACCAACTAGACATTTTGTAAGTATGGAGATGTGTGTGTGATTTTTTGAAGAAGGTCTAAGGAAAATAGACATTGTGATGATGCAATCTCAATGAGATCAAAAGGGATTGTCCTAGAAAATAATTTTCTGGATGAATAATCACAAGGAACAATCATGCAAGTGTGAAACACAAATCCAATCAACAAGGAAATACACCATATGAAAATGTGTGCAAAATGATAGTTCGATGCAAAGGTGATCAACACAATGTAAATATTTACGTCAAGCTCGAAATGAACAAGGCGTAAATATTAACAAAGGGTAGATGTGACTCCCAATCAAAGGATACCATGACAAGTTCAACAACCAACAAGACCTAAATGTTAAAGGGTGGGGTTTACAAATGTAAGCCAGGTAACCACACCAATTGGACACGTCTATCAAGCTTCGTGGAGAAGTGAGATATTAGTGTCAAAGTGGTATCGAAATGATGCAAACAAAGTAAGCGACACCTTTCAAGATTTAGGACAATGTTTGAAATCAAACTAAGTCAAAGTATACTAAGGATGTGTTAAAATGTGGGCAGCGTAATGCCACAATGCAGAAACTTAGATCATGTTTACGAGAAACATGACATAAGTATCTTAATTATGTCGAGACAATGCAAATGAGGTAACATGTCAAAGGGAGATAAAATGATGAATCAATCCTAACTATGATGATGATCCTGACGTGGGTATCAAGATCACAAAGGCTACCAATGATATAAATATGCCTCCACACACTTTAGATGTTTAACTTACCCAGCCGCAAACATGGATGGGCGTAAATGGACAAAAAAGTGGCAGAAGCAATCGATTGGTAACACAAAGGTAGTCACCCTTCCTTTGATCAACAAAGTGTCAAAAGAATGTGAAGGAGGTAGATCAAAATGGGGGTGAAAAATGTTGGCTTTACTTTGGCAGAGTTTCACCTTACCTTAAGGTAAGTGAAAAACTAGGAAAGTAACGCGTCACACGTTTCGTGATGAAAATGATGGCTCACAACTCAACACAGTTTTTAGAATGGTCAAAGTGGGCTCCTGGCCAAAGTATATTTTCCTAGGTGGTTCTCTCATCCTAGGTGCTACAAAGATTATCCACGAGTGGGATGATTTACCCAAAAAGTCACACTAACTAGTTTGGGAGTATCTCGACTTTTCCCCCTTCAAGCACAGTGGGCAGTAGATGCATCCAATTGTGTACTTAAAAGGGTTGCATAGGGACAACTTGTAACTCTATCTCACAAAGGAATTACTAGTCAGATAGGTAGTGTGGAGCACTTCCCGTTTCATCCACAAGGTTCCCTCTTGTGTGGACTACTTTGGGGTTCCTGGAACCACCCCCATTGTTGTAGCTTAAGGCGTTATGCCAAAGGGGTTATGTTCCAGTTGAGCGGAGAGGGACGTACCCTTTTCTGAAACCTGCAATACAATGTTTTGAATATGTTGTTTTTTTATCTTTTTTAATTAGATGTGGTTTGCTCGAACACCATTTGGCAACCTGTATAACAACTGTATTAGTAGTTTTCTAACTTTTGTTTTGATTCCTCCTTTCTTTGGCAAGCAATGGCATTTTGGTCCTGTATGATGATTTTTAGTAGTTTTCCATCAAAAGAGAAGGCATCATTTCTGATTCTCCAGCTCGTCCAAGGATGCAAGAGAAGAGCATACGTGATTGTCTTCAAAAATCCAAAAAGATATCAAAATGGAAAAACACTTTTAATTCAACTATGCCAAGTTTAGCCAATTTCCACTCAAATATTCCTAACAACCTCAAAGCATCAAAAGGACTTAAGAATGTTTCTGATTCCCAAGATCACCTAAAAGGTGCGAGGGAAGAGCATACATGACTTTAATCTCATGATTAAACATGAAAATGTTTATTAACCTTTTAAACAAGTCAAATCACCATCAAACATGTAAAAACACCCTACAAAATAGAAGTTAGATTCAAAATAAAACTTGCAAGGTGTTAGAACATCAAAGACCAAATTTTCCAAAGCATTTAGACATGTTAGAAATGAGTAGTTTAATAAAAATGAAAACCTTAAATTTTTGGTAACTTAAAACCCCAAATTTATGTTTCCATTGTTTATTTCACTTCAATACCTTTCCAACGCAACAAAAATGGAGTCGTTTCGAGTTCGGGAGCAAAAGTTATGGCCTCCGGAAGATTGCTAATGATGCCTGCACCACTGTTAGTGTACCTGCGCCCCTTTTTTGGTGCCTGCATTTATGCATGCCCTGATTTGGTGCCTGTGTAAAAAAAACACAGTGAGAGTTGTACCTGTGCACAGAATGGAGTGTGCACCCCCTTTCCTGTAGGTGGCTAAAAAACACGTGATTTTTCAAAAATATCAAAATTTTATCGATTTGGTTCAATTTTTGGCAGCACTTCACCTCCTTTGATCCTGCAAAGAGAAAAAAAACAAGACAAACCTAGCTAAACTAGTTAAGAAACATGATTTTTTGCCATTTAGAACAAAAATATTAGTAAAATCTAAAAACTTGAAACTAATCTAAAAAAAAACTAATTAGAAAGCTTTGAAACTAATCTAGAAAGCTTTGAAACTATCCTAGAAAGATTAAAACTAAGAAATAGTTAGAAACTAAAACAAAAAGCTTCAAAGTGACTCCATTAATGGAGGATGGACATAAGTGTCCCACCGGGTGTGCCAAATGTGTGCAATGGAAAGTTGCACAAGCTATGGAATGAGGTTAAAGAACCTCAAAGCTTTGCTAACTCATCCATGCACCATAGGATTAGAGCTAAACAAGAGAAACTAACATGCAAGCATTATAACTTTGACAAAAACATCAAAAACTAACATGTATACTACTCTCTACTCTATGAAAGCTTAATGAAAGTGAACCTAGTTAGATTCTAAGCAATCAAATTGTGTGTTGTTTACTCCATGAGGGTGAATGAATCTCTCTAAATGGCTACATGGCCAAGTTTAGCTATTTCATTACTAACCTAACATGGGATGCAAGATGAAGCTAGCTTTAACAATGGAGGATGGCCAAGATCAAATGCCTTATTAGCTTGGCTAATGCAAATGAGCTCTAATGCCTTTCTTAGGCTTGAGAGGCTTGTAGCTTATGTAAAGTTGTAGTTGAATGGGTAGGCTTAGCCTTGTATTTATAGTTTTCCACTTGGGAGAGTTTGGAATTTGGGTGCATGTGGGACTAAAGCTCAAAAATCACTTTTAGATTAGATTAGGATAAACATGCTTTAGGCTTAGTTAAGCTAGGATTAGGCTAGTTAAACTTGATTAGCAAGTGATTAGAGACTCATTGAGAGTTGGGAGGGGTCTGGATAACCAATTGTGACTGATAGATAGCCTACGAAGCCAATAGAAGTGGTCTAGAGAGAACTAGGGAGGTTCTGAATGGTCGAAAGGAGGAATGTTTAGCTAATAAGAGAGATATTAGCCAAATAAGCTGATTATAGGAGGAATACGACCAAAAGAGTGTCGTGAATGGGCATTCGAGAATGGAGCGAAGTATGGGGATTTAACGAAGTGTCGTTAATTGATTGGATTGGATGAAATGCTAAGTGTAAGCATATTTTAGTTGTCTTGTTGTGATTAGGAAACATGAAGAGCTAGTTTGAGCTTAGTGAACCAAAATTAATTACACGGGTGATGGATATGAGTTTAAAATGAGTGTCTGTTTTACGATATGTCGTTGATTTGCGAGAAAGGGTTTGAATAATTAGGGCGCGAATTTAGAAGTATTTAAATTACTTGGGCGTGAGATTGATAGGTTGTCTACACAAAGGTAGAGAAACAAGGAAAGAGTAGGAGTAATAAGAGATACCTCGAAAATGGCACCCAAGAAAGGAAAGGGCAAGGCCAAGGCTAAACAACAAGAACTCAAGGTAAACACAAACGAAAAATGGTGTGTAGAGATGCAATATCTAGATGGGGTGATAATGGGGAAGGAATGGGAATCCCACCTAAGAAGTGTACCTGTTAGTGACTATAATCACCACACATAACATAATAGAGAAAGGAAATGGCACTGAAATTAGTGTGCCCCACTAGCAAACAAACACCTAAGGGTTTGCCGATATACGATGATGACATAAAGGTTAAAATGGAGAAGGCATGACTGTTGCAACTCTATGAGTTGCCTTATTTTGGAAAGCCAGAGTGCACTTGTACCAATGGTTGATGTCACGGGTACATGAATATTACTTCCACTTTGTAGGGCACAAGATGCACATGACTCCCCAGTCTTATTTCATAATTTACAGGCCTCATATCTGAGGGAGATAGCTTGGAAGATGACCTTGGCAGACAAGGAGGCTATTCAAGAGACCAGTCATCTGAGTATGCCTGCAAGAATGGGTCACGATATTACGACATTTCAGACATCAAGGACCCCGTGATGAAAATGGACTGTGCATCTAGTGACTAAGTTGAATGGCCAGGAAAGGTGGACACAAGTCAACAAACCTTGGCTACATGTCTACAGGAATATTGCAGAAGGAACCATATATAACCTATCCACATACATCACAGAAGAAATCATTAAGTGCGCGAAGGAAGGGGACAAGATCCTCTTCGGCAACATGTATTGCTCACCATAGTGTATTCACGGAGATTGGAGTGCCTGGACGCATCGAGACAAGTTCATGTGGGAGTACCTAGCCAAGGATCCTTCACCCACGAAGAGGTTCGAGAAGTATGCTTGTGATACAATGACGGCTCCCCACAAAGCACGGCTGGAAAAGTGGTATACGTGCTTGAGGAATGCATTTAGGGTAGAATGGAGGATCCCTGAACAACTCCCAGTAGCCACTGAGGGAGAAGCTGAGTTTGTGGTGTACCAACACTACTGCTTGGGCAGATTCAAGCTTATTGATGAATCATGGAGCCCTTGGTGTAAGCTTCCTTTCGCATTCACTGCCCAATACTTCCAAGTGGGAGTAAATAGATTTAAAGAATCAAAGAAGCTAAGGCTGGAACTAGGAAGGTTAGATTGGGAACACAGGGAGATGAGGAAGAAGTTGAATTACCCCGGTGGTAAGAGCATGTACATAGAGAAGTACATGTTGTATGAGATCCAAATGACTAGGCTGATAATGTTACCCATCGGTGGAGGATCCATGATGCACGTGTACATGTGTATAAGGCCGAAGTTTGAAAAGGGCGCGTATTTAGAGGATGAAATCTCCATACCTAAAGATCCCTTGGGAAAGAAGAAGCCAGTGTCTAAGAAGAGAGACAGAGGAGAGGAAGGGGCACCAAGTGTGCCGACTTCTCAAACGGCGAGCATGCCATCTACAAGTGCCAAGCCAAGCACCTACATATGGAGAAAGAAGTCTCTAGTAAAGGAGAAGATGCACTAGAAGTAGAGGCTGCTTAGAGCAACCCACCACCATGGAAGAATCACCAAAGGAAGAAGAGAAGGCTGAATCTCCTGATCAGAAGCCACCTCTCAGGAAGAAGTAGAGGGTGGATGAAGAAGCTGACTCGGAGGTGACTGAAAGCTTGGAGAAGTACTTGGGAGAAGGAGAAGATGAGAGTGAAGGAGGTGGCGACGAGGAAGAAGAGCCTGAGAAGGACAAAGAGCCACATGTGTTTAGTATCTATGAACTCGAAGGAAGAAAGTGGAGAGGAGAAGTAAGAGTTTTTATTTGCACGATCGCAAGGGCACAAGATGAGGAAGGCACCGAAGATGTGGAAGGCAGATGAGAAGGATGCCAAGGAGTAGGGAGTCATAAGTTTTACAAAAGAGTAGATTAATGAGGTAGCAGAGTGAGAAGTGAAAAAGATGCTTGAAGCCCTTGTAGACCAAGATTTAGAACATAGCGCGGACATAGTGCTTAAGGAAGGGAAGGAGGAGAGTGTTGAAAAGGAACATGAAAGCCTAGGAGGCCCCACTTTGATAGTTAGCTTCCCCAAAGGCACACGCTCGGGCAGGAGGACTATGGATACTTAACAGAGACAGATAATGGGTTATATAGATGACACAAATAAGGTGTTACATGCAAGGTTCTAAAGCACTGTACCCATGGAAAGGCTCCTAGCCATGGGGTCTTTTGAAAAGGATGACGCATACCCCAGGACCAAGAAGATGCTCTCTTGGGCATTCGAGTCACACATTGATGAGCCAGAATTTGAAGTCTACCAAAAAGCACTCATCTCATTGCCAGAGTCTAAGGGAGACAACCCCTTAGTAAATTCTCAAGAGATTTCAGATGAGCAAGTATGCAATGCTGTGAAAAAATTTGCGGTCGAGACTAAGGCTAGGCTATTCGCATGAAATGACAGAATCATAGCATTGGAGGTGAAGTTGGGGAAGAAGGAGGAAGAACTGGCGGAGAAGGCCAAGAGTTTAAAACAAGAGGAATTAATCAACGTGTAGTTAAGGTGTGAGTTAAAGGAAGAAAAAGTAAAGGTGCAGGAGGTCTACAAGAGGGTGGAGTCGATCAAGAGTGCCATCATATTAAAGCACCCAGACCTAACGCCAATCCCTCAGAGGCATGCATCAACTTTGGAATGCTTAGAAGACCTAACGTGCATCCTCACTATGGAGAGGTGACCCTTAACACTAGAATCTATAGAAGAAATGGCCACATGCTTAAAAGAGGAAGACCGGTTAAAGGTAGTAGCACTTATTTCTGAGTACAACCAAATACTCGCAGAGATTAAGGTCGCTGCCCAGTCTGTAGAAGCCACATATGACACATGCACAGATAGAGATAAGGTGGCGAGCTCCTTGGTCACCACGCTTGAAGCAGAACTGAAAGAGTTCCAAGAAAAGAACAAAGGGAACAGGGTAGAGAGGGACAAGGTTTTGGCCGAGGTAGAGAAGAAATTAGAGGCAATTGAGGCTTTAAGGAGCTCAATTAAGGCCCGGCTGAAGGAACTATACCCCCAAATTACCATAAGAATGGATAAACTCACAGAATTGGGTAAGGAAATGGAGCAGATTGTGGACACTTTGGGCACCCAGGGGATTGGCCTAAGCTTTGATGAATTGAGCACCTTGGTAGGTGACCTATGCCAGAAGGCGAAGGGTGAGGTCAAAGTGTGGAACAAGCTAGAGGCAGACTTACGAAAAGGAATTTCCTAGCCTTTTGAATTGATGTCCCCCCCATTCTTCATTATTTCCCTTATTCTTTCATTCCTTATTCATTTTGTAAAGTATAAGTCTACATCTTGGTCCTATAAAATAGCTTGTATCTTGGTCAAGTAAAATGTTTCCAAGGACAGAGAACATGCGTAGTGTGGGGTGATGTTGGGCCCCTGAAATATTGACCAAGTATGAAGGCGCTTAGGTGTGCGGGATCCCAGTTACTGGATGGTGCGCAAGGAAAAAGTGCACAAGAGAAAGGATTAAGGAAGAAAATAGTGCACGTGCCACGTGAAAGGAGGTTTGAGACTTAGCCAATTTGAGCACCCAAGGCATAACACGTGAAAAGTGTGATCAGTTGTGCGTGGATAAGATGCCAGCCTGGTAACAGGTTGGCCTAGGAAAGAGCATGCCTTGGATGGAATCTTCGAGAATATCATCATGAGATGGAATGGACAGCTCTGGCCCAAAGAAATATGCTCACATGGAGGACCACATTTGACACTTGGCGATGGATCTGATGGCACGGCAAGGTGAGTTGGCAGCCTGGGATACTAATAAATACAAGTGCCTACCACGGGGATAGATATAGGGATATACGACAAAACAAAGGATATATCATCTGGATATACATAGCGGGTTAGAGAGTGAGCTAAGCTCTACAGGGATTACTGTGAGTGGGTATTCTAGTTTAGGAAAGGATGTACTAAGCATTATTTTTTGTTGGCTTAGCTACATACATCCAGTGATGCGCATGACTGCGGTCTTCTCTCTATGACACTCTATAATGAACCAATGAATATATTAAGGTTACCTGTTATAAATAGATATGAATATCTATGGGCTTAATATATATTTCACTCATATGAGTTTTCTTTCCTTTCATGCTACGAATGAATGGTTGTATCTTTCTTTCTGTTATAGTATATGTTCTGGAATCCATTTAAGCACTCGGTCTGAAGTGACATCAAGGATCTAGAGGCTGTTTTGAGCCCTATGGTTCTTGTATGTCTCAACTTATTTCCTAAATACTCTTACACTAATCATAGATAATGCTTCCCACTAAACTCACATAAAATAGAGACTCGATACCCGCACGTGCCTCGGGTGAGCGCTCAGCTTCTACTGGATGATAGGCTAGCGCGCATGGGGTTCTTCCTTTTGTGATAGGAGTAAAAATGACTACACATCATCTTCGCCTCCTCCAAGAGCCACCTCAAAATCTACCTCCATCTCCTCCTCTCCTCCCTCCTCAACCACCCAAGCTATCCATGTTTCCATGTGTAAATCATAGTATCCTTCTCCTATTCCCACATCGTCATCATCATCCCATGACACAACCTCTTACTCTAGTGAGTCTTCCATACAAGGGCTCGACAAATCTCTATCCATCTCCTCCCTCCTGTATAAAATTGGATCATGAGGAAATGACTGAACAACTCCAAACTGTCATTGTACCCTATCAAACTTAACAAAATCTACCACCTCTATTCATCTCCCCTACACCCATCTCGTCCTGCTCATCGCCACTAAATCCACATCCACACCAAGATAAACAAGGAAATCTAAATATGGCCATCATCTAAACTGATCAATATCTAGCTCTATAAACTGATCTACATACCAATCCACCCGTCTCCCACCCTTGTCTCCAAAGGCCTGATCAACCCTCCATCTCAGAAATCCAAGCTCCAACTAAATACGGTCTCCTATGACCAATGGAAGCCCTGGTCACCTAATCACAACAATATTCTCATAGGCCCAACAGTGTAGCAAGAAGCCTACATCCAATCTTGATCTCCTACCTGTCCCATATCTAGATAGATCATGGTAAACTTGAGCCAATAGTGTGGTCCCAAATGAAAAATTTATCTGGTGGTCAAAAATATTTGCTACTACACCAACCAATACCCATGGAAACTGATATCCTCCCAAGTCCAGAAAAAATAGCACGATACTACCATCATAACCATGCAAATCAATCTATTGTGTGCCACCCCAGCCTCATATCTCTTCTCATAGGAAAATTCCCCTGAAGAAAATATGATAAGGGGTGCAATGGCTCTAAATATCCATGTCAAAACCACATATATGTCATCACTAGTAATGGGAACTATCTACTCCCCCTATATTGGCAGCCTGAGAATATGATACACATCCTGTAGGGCGATAGTCATCTCCCTTATCCTGAACCAAAATGTACTAGTCTATCATTCCCATCTCTCCATAAGATAAATCATAATCCCCACATCCCGTGGGATCCTCTGATAGTGTCTAAATTCACCTAATCCAACTATGGATAGATGGTCCCACTCTGCATTTGTCACATCCCCTCTAATCTACTCATATAGAGAAATACACTTGATCTCTCAGATATAAGGTCTCCCTAGCATGCGATCATAAGAAAAATATGCACACATCAGATCCATAATCCAAAAATACATTTAAAATGTCTTAATTTTCATCCAAAATCAAATCAGACCCTAATTTATCCAATTTTACCCTAGTCGACATCGACCCAGGTCAGGATGACACATTTTTGGTCAAATCGACGCGCCCTAGGGCCCAATCGATGTCGACCCACCTGGGTCACTGCCAACCACCCCTGACATCAAAAAATGCTAAAAATTAAATAAAACATTAAATGTAATTAAGAATCAACGTGAGTTTTGTTACTCACCATCCTCTGCACCCTCTAGCATTTCCTCGCAGCTCCAACAACCTCCATTTCCTCAATATCTCTTTTCTCACTCTACTCTCTCTTGTCAACTCCACGCGTGAAAATGAGCTTTGATGGCTGACCATTGAGCTTATATAGCTTACCAACACCTGGTCACCGTCGACCCTTGTTGGTTCTTGTCGAGTGGCTGCAGTCACTAGTCACTGGCCTTAGCAGTAACCATTTGGGTTTTCTCCTCTCTTTTTCTTATCCATTTCTAGGGCACCATCTATTGTTGACCTTTAAATCCATATTTATGATCATATCTATTTTCCCCTTTGGGAATTTTCATCCAACATTTTCAACTATTTATTCCTCTGGGCAAGCATATTCTCTATGTCCACACCCGTGGCCATAATCACTCCTCTATTGGGTACTTTATTTTATAATCCTATCTAATCTACAAATGAAGTCCTCCTTTGAGGCCATACTCATCTTTCCATTAGGGAATTAAATTCATTATATCAAGTCCACTTTTGTGGCCATATTCATGCCCATCCTTAGGGCACCATTATTCTCAACAAAGTCTACTTTTGTGGCCATGCTTATCCCCTTTTGGGGCATACCTTTTTCTTTTTTCCTTTGTGGCCATACGTTTTCCCCACTTGGGGCATACTTTTCTCTTCCCTTTTTTTTTCCTTTGTGGCCATACTTTCCCCATTTGGGGCAAGTTATTTTGTACTCACTTTTTTATCTTGCATTTCTTGGCCATTCTTTGTGTCCCATTGGGAACCATATCATTCATCCTCGTCCCTTGTGGACGTATACCTATTAGCTTGATTCCTTGTGTATGAAGGATTTTTCATACTTTTCACATATAGTTGTACATATTTTGATGAATTTCCCATGACCCGTTGGTCATCCCGACCTGCATCCATACTGTAGTGATCTTCACCCACTCACTTGTCCATAGAATGTTGTTGTCCATCTCCATTGAGACCACAATTTTCCCCTACCGATGTGATATTGGAGTCACCACCATATTTTTTATCCATATTATGATCCTTTTTTACATGGGGCATCTTTCCTCGGTTATGTTTTCACCGATATCTTCATCACCCACCCGCCCTTCATTAAAAACATTTTTTTTCAAATACGTCATCAATCTCCCTTGACATCATCGATCCCCCATTTGAGGGGAGATTACCATCAATCCTTTATCCTCATCCAACCCTTTTTTTTTGGTCTTGAGAATTGCTAGCACAAGCCACTCAACAAAAAGGGGAAAAATGTAGAAACCTAATTTTGATATCTATATCCTCATCACCCGTGTGTGCATATTTAGTCATCCCCATCATCTAATCAAATGCCTATCCCAGTCGTTATTAATTAATTAAGGCATATTGATTAATTAATCATTTAAATATTTCACATGCCCAATTATCCCATCCACATTAATCCTTATTAATTAATTAATTCACATTAATGAATTAATCATTTAGATCCTCATGGCCCTAATCAACCTTCTAATTAGGATTCTTTTATCCTACCCATAAATCCCCTTTCTTTTCTAGATTTTAACCTATCTATTTTTATGCCCTTACTAACTTAAATTTATCCCCAAGTAACCTAATCCTACTCACATGCTTTAAAACAATCTCCCAAAGCTTAAAAGTAGACACAAGCCCGCCTCAAATAAAAAATCATACCCATTGGGGAAACTTTCCCTGCAGTCAGCGGTGACCCAACCTGGTCACTGTCAAACCTCTTTAAAATGAGTATTTTCTTTCCATTATGAGGGGGAGGCAATCGAAAATAAATCAATAAATCTAGAAATCATATACATGCAACCCTTCTCATACCTGAGTAGTTTTGAGAGATCCACAGACCTCTTGGACATCCCTTTAGCTTGCTTACATCGCTCATAATCATTTTCGTGAGATATTCTTATCGTTATCACATTATCCTATACACTTCACTTCTAACATATTGCAGGTATAAAGAAGCTTCAAAAACACTCAACAACCTTCTCCCATAACATTTTTTGCTTACAAGTTGCCATTTTCATCTTTTCATCCTTAGCTCTGCATTTTTCTGATACAGTCACCTATGATCCTCCCTGTCACCATCGACCAGGGTCTTGTCTATCCCCAAACCCGTCTGAATCCTTCTTTCTATCATTTATCCCATTTCTCTACTTCTGGTTCACTCCTGCATATCTCTTTTTACAGTGGCTACAGGTCCTCATCAGCTTCAGATCACTCTCAGGCCTTACAGGTCTACATATTTAATCTACAGCTCTAAGTCCATCCTCCTAGATCATTGTTGACATTATTATGCAAAATTTGGCTTGCTATCGACCCATAAAAGGTAACACATACTTTGCATTTATTGTCATCTAAATAGATTTAGAAAAATTCTTGCCATTTTCAAGATTCAGTGATAGCTTTGTTTCTGCATGCTTTTGCTTTTACATCCTTTTATCTAAAAAACGGGGGTTGACATCCACTGAGGAAGTTAACACTTCTTGGGTCTACTTTTTCGGGAAGCCCTCACCCCTATCTATCTAATACAATCCTATTTTAGTCTTATTTGTAGGTTTGACAACAAAAATTCATCATTCAGCGCTCGTATCAAGTATCATGCATCTGAGGTAACATAAACCCTCTTTCATTTTTGAGTTACTAATTTATTTAGTAGCTAGTGCATTAATTTTATTACGAATGAGAAATTTGGACAACAACATCTTCACACAAAAATTTGATGGGATTGATGATTCTCTCTTTTCTACACACTCATAAATCCATTGTCGCATCAACATCATACATGACAACCTTAAATACTTCATAATTCACACTTACCCAAAAATTCTACATAATGTAGGTAACATCATAAAAAAAAATCATTTACACAATATCATTAAGACACATTATTCTATTTTCTATAATTCTTATCTATCTCCCGTTGGGTTTATACAACCATTGCTTCCTATCTTGGATACTTTAGTAATTCTTATTTATCTCTCACCTGTTTTATCCATCCCGCTTGGGTTTATACGGCCATTTCTTCCTACCTTGGATACTTTGGTAATTCTTATTTATCTCCCACTTGGGCTTATACAGCCATTTCTTCCTACCTTGGATACCTTGGTAATTCTTATCTAGCTTCCAATTGGGTTTTTATAGCCATTACTTCCTACTTTGGATACTTTTGTAATTCCTATTTTCTCCCACTTGGGTTTCTACTACCATGGCTTCCTATATTTAATACTATGGTCATCACATTCCTCTCATCTCCCACTTTGGTTTATCTCTCATTTTTTGGGCTCACCCTATCATCGGTCCTCATCCTATTCAATTTTTTACACACAATACCTATAATATCACTTTTTATCTTGTTATCTCTCTTATCATAAATGTTCATACATTTGTGCATGCATAAGAAAATGGAATCATAAAATTGAACCTACAATATCAAAAATCAATACAAATGATATCACCAAAACATTTGTATCTCATATATATCAAAATGAATCATTATATACACAATCCATACAACCGTGTCTTAAAAATAATACAATTAGCTATCCCTCAAACATCCCCACCCTCAAAAGGATGTTGGAAAATTATTTGAATTGGTTTTACTTGACTAGTCACACATAGGGATTGTTGCAAATATTTGACTCTAGATCAATCCCCTAAAGCCTATCCCTTTGCCCTAACCACATGAACCTCCATTTATGAATTATAGGAAACATCTTTCACCCATGTGCATTTGATAGCCTCATTTATTTCTCTTGCATGAATAATATATATGTTTATATAAGGACATGTACCAATGTTTTCATATCTCTTTCACTCAATGCTACTAGAGCATCCCTATGTATTTGAATCTCAAAAGCTACCTCTGTAGACACCAAATTTGGGTCTTACGACGTCCTGTGCCCCGTATCTTGTCTCGCAACCTAACCCTACCTCACCACCTAAACCTTACACAATTATTTATTAATTACCTTATAATTAATAAATCCACATCTCCAACCCTGCCACCTCACCTCGCCACCTCACCATGACCTAGCCCTAACCCTAAACTAACCTAATTAAGACCTATAACTTGGTCCAGACCCACACCCATGACTCATCACCCCTCACCCGCACCAAAACAAACCTAATAATGACTTGACCAAGCCCACAACTGACCCCTCGGGAGAAAAGGAGGGAAAGTTGGCTATTTTACTAAAAATAGCCAACTTTGACCTAACCGACATCGGTCCCTACGCGACCGGCGTCGGTTAGGTAACCGCCATCGGTTCCCTGTAAATGACCTCCCCCAACCAAAACAAAGGGATCAAAATTCATTTTGCAAGAGAGGGACAAGTGAGAGAGAGAGAAGAGGTTGCAGAGAGGAGTATTGAGCCCAAGACTGTAACTGAGCAACTAGATCACGGTCACACTCATCCAAACATTGGGAGAGTCAGAGGATAGCTTCATCAGCTCACTTCTGATTGCTGGATCATCCCAACTGAGCCTTGCCTTCGCCACTACATTCCTTGGACCTGCATCCACATCAGAAACTAGTAAGTAGTCTCTTTTATTACCTTGTATGCTTCTAGACACTACTTTGTGAACTTTTGATTCATAGTGATTATAAGCTCACTCCTGGATCTACCACCCGGCAGCACCCTGCACCTAACCTTCATTCATCCATCTCTATATTGCCCCAAAGACAGCTTTCTCACTCTCTGAGTCTTCTCTATCACCCTACTACTCCCCTCAACCATCTACCAACCTTCTAAACCCCATAACCACCTTACAACCAACCTCCATTTAAAAGCCCCTAAATCACTGCCCCTACCGATATCGGTTATCCCCTACCGGTACCGGTTTTATAACCGCGGTCGGTTATCCAGTGACCGACATCGGTCACTGTGACTTATACCAAAAACCAACCTTTCACCTATTTACCTCCAAACAATCTCATATCCAGCCTTGTCTATCCCTGTAACTTGATCTGAACGTATCAATAACCAGTGACCAAACAAACAACATGACATTTTATTATTGGTAGTTTAGTCTCTATTGCTTTTAGTAACGAGGTACCTAAATCGTGATTTCGCAATAGCTTCTTTATTATCATTTGCATTAATTTGTATTAAAAGGGAACTGACCACCTTCGAAAGGAAGTCTAATATTTCCTAGGCCCAAGGCAGTTCCCTCACTTATTGTTTAACAAAAATCTGGTGGTCTTGCATTCTTATTTATAGGTAGTCCTTCCCAGACAAAAAGGAGCTCTTCACAATCGGTCTGATCTCTCTACGGTATGCGCACACCTTCCCAACACTCAACAGGTATTCCTCCTAGCCCTAACCCTTATCTGTTTCTCAAGAGAATGAAAAGATAGAAATAACTCTATTCTGGAACAAAATTCTGTGTGAAACATTTTGGCACGCCCGGTGGGACCCTTCTCGGGTTTCTTTCTTTCTTGCTTGTTTTCATATAGGGAGCACACTTGCTGTTTCTTTCTTCTAAATATTCACAAAATATTTTGTCATTTTGGTAAAAGAACTTGTCTTTCTTTCGCATCTTTGCATTAGTGAAAGTCATCTTCTTAACCTCTTCTCTTTCTTTGCTTCATCGAATATCATTTTTGATTTGGGTTTAAAACACGTGCATCACATTCTTGCTTGTTGTTTTTAATTCTAGTGAACGTAGATTAAGTAACAGGTCGTACACGTGGGGGTGATATCCATGGTATTGACGAGAAATTAATCTTACTCTCACTACACAACACATACCAAATCACATCATAATCTACACAACATCTCAAACATCCCCCCTTCCCGCGGTATTCCTCCACCCGATTGAGGTAGCCTTACAAGCCAAAACAAACTTGACATCTCCCTTAGGTCTTTTGTTTAGGATTGACATCATCTTGCGTCTAAGGCATAAGCCCAAAGTGATTAAAACTAATCCTAGGGTTAGTCTCTTGATTTGCTTGTGTATCTTGCTTTTTTTTTTTTCTTTCAGTTCTGTTTCTCTGTTATACCCTGTCTCAGTGATCACTTCAGACAGTTTGGTGGGTATACTAAGCCTTGTTATCCCCAAACCAGTAGCCTCTTACATTCTCTCTTTGCCTTCACAGTGACCGACACCGGTCCTCTTCTACCGACATCGGTTACACTGACCGACGCCGGCTACCGTCTGACCGACATCGGTTACCAGACCGATATCGGTTACTGTGTTTCACAGTTCCTGACAAACCAGCAACCTACCAATTCCAACATTTTGTTGCTGTTTCTGTTCCTGATTGACTAATTCCCTGTTGTATCCTCTTGTCCATGGTTGTTATCACCCGGTAACAAGCCGCAGCCATGGTTTCACATGCTTGTTCCGTGTCTTTGCCTGAGTCACCCCCTTCGCATCCTATGGGGAATCCTACGGACACCAGTGCTTTTCCCAAGATCCCTGTAGGAGATCCAGACTTTGCCAAATTTTTGGATGCTAATCCTAGTGCCGTACAGTATTATTTGTCTCATACCCCTGACCGTACACCCGACGGTCAGCTCCTCTTTGGTATGCCTATTAGTATAGCCACTCACTTAGCCCCTTCCCCACCTAATAACTCCGCCTCACCGTCTTCATCCTTAGCCCCGTCTCCCAGCTCAGTGGCTTTGGTGGTTCATACTGCACCAATTGGCCTTCCTTTGGTTAATCTGGGGCCCCACATATCACTACCGTCCACTGCCCCTACCTCATCTCTCCCACAGATTGCCTCTTTCATAACTCACTCTCTACCATCTATCCACACGAGCTTTCCCTCTCAGGCTCCGCCCACCTTTTCATTTCCGCAGACTCATCCGGTGGCCTCAACATCTTATATAGGACACCCTTATTCGGCCACCCCAACACATTCATCATCATTACCTTATCAACATTCAACCCCACCATTGTCTAGTAGCGGCTCTTGGCCCAATCCTCCTCCGTTTACGACGACAACACCATCATCTAACCCAACCAATGATTTAATCAAACAGATGATGGACAAGATGCAAAATCTTGAGGCTTCTGTTTCAGGAAGCCGTAACACCCTGACATACGAGCAAGTTTGTCGGGAGCCTATTCATCCTTCTGTCCCCCTTCATACATATCCTCCTCAATGGGAATTACTGAAATTTACTCGCTTTAGTAGTAAGGAGGACCCTCAACAACACTTGCGATCGTTTAGACATGCCTGCTATCTGATTGCTCATGACGATGCCTTACTACTCCGTACCTTCCCCATGTCCTTATCAGGACCTGCCTTGGAGTGGTACAGTGCTTTAGCCCAGCACTCAATCTTCTCCTTTAACCAGTTAGCCCAATCTTTCTTGGATCACTTCTCCATCAATATTGCCAAGAAAGTATCCATTACTGACCTCTATGCCATCCGACAATTTGAAGACGAGTCTATCGCAGATTTCGTTGGACGATGGTGGGGCCTCATCAACCAACTTACTTATGCCTTACCTCAGGCCGAGCTCATCGAACTCTTTACGCGGGCCTGCGCTAAACACATTTCTCCCACCCTCCAAATTCAAACTTTCTGCACCTTTGATGAGGCCTTTACTATGGCTCGGAAACTAGAGATTCGAGCCTTAGAGGAGGAGAAATTGAAGTTGTGCAACAAAAACTCAAATTTTCGAACCCAAGACTCCACCAACAAACCCAACACCACTAACTCTCACACATCGGCTGCTTCGAAATCAAAAGGATCCATACATGCGGTGACGGTCAAATCTCAAGCATCGTCTAATACCCAGCCGAAATCCACCTATAAGTATAAAGCCGAGCCCATCAAGTACACTCCCTTGGGAGAAACTTATGATGTGATCTTGGACAAATTGCTTAAAGCAGGAGCTATCACCTTGCCTCCTATTAAACCTAGGCACCGCACTCCGGGTTTGATTCCACCCGCGCTATACCTTCTTGGTATAAATAAAATGACTTCTGTAACTTCCATCGCGTGAAGGGACACAGCCACGAAAACTGCAAGATGTTGAAAAACATAGTGCAGGAAATGGTTGATGCAGGGGATATAACCCTCGATAATCCTAATGCCCCTGCTAATCGAAATTTAAAAATCTTCAACAAACCATTTCCAAACCATTCATCTAATAGTAACACAAACCAAGAAACCTCAGCCGAGGAGAAGAGTGTGCATGAGATCCATGCGGTTTTCAACTCCCAACCAAGGGCTTCCATCGAGGAAATTCTGAATCGAGCCTCTTCACCAATGCAGGGGTCCTCGCCCCCTTCTCCTTCATCAGGACAAGAGGACAGCCCCGCTATTCCTTTACCCATAAAGGAATCAACCGCCCAGAGTTCTCTTCTCACAGAAGAGCCTTCTTACACCACATCCCTGCAAGACTGTGAGCGGATGTTATCCAACCTATCTATTTCCCAAACATCTCCTTCCACCACTCTTGCTGCAAAAGAAGAAGGATCGCCACTTTTTCTGTCGTCCTTAGAGGAGAAACCCCTCGAGCCTACATCACCAAACTCCTTAACCATGACGGATCCTCTAGAACATGCCCTCCTCCCTATCAGTTCTTCATCGCCTAAATCTTTCCAGTGACTGGTTGACCTCTTAACACCCATTGATACAGCGCCTCATTTGCCCTCTGTATCACACCCACAGTGGACCGTAATCACAACCCACTTCTCTTCTATACCAAAATTCCATGTCCACACGTGAAGATTGTCATCCCCCAGAAGATAGACGAGTCTTATGGGAACCCTTGAATACACCATGCTCTACTCAAATGCAGATGACTAATCCAGACACCTCTACCATATACCCGAAGTTTTTACAAAAGCTCAAAATTCTTATGTCCTCACCTTCACCCCCCTCATCTCTTGAATACCTCATCCACCTCTATCAACCTAACCAAACCTTCCCCTACGCTTGGGACTTCACCAATACCCATCCTGACGCACCCGCCTAAACCTTTAGATTTATCCAAAAATAAAGCCATCAATCCACCTAGGAGACAGACCCAATCTCCTCGAGTCCAATCTATGCCTCCTCCACAACTAAAACCCTCGCCCCCGATCACACCGGTACAACAGGAAAGGTTTCAACCCTCTCCATCACACCTACCTTCTATATTGAGGCCTCACCCCTCCACCTTACCTCAATACACCATGCCTCCCATGTCTTCTTTAACATGACCTGCACCTTCTGCACCCATACAGAAATCCATGGGCATCTCAACACCGTCGCCCCAAGTATCCTTACCTACCTACCAACCCTAAGCAAACTCGATCGTCGAAGGACTTGTTTGTTGTCACTCCTCTTTCCCTGTGGTTGTTTCCTACCACCACGTCATCTGTGGCCTCATCATCTAACCAGCTAAACATGACTTCTGCGCAGAAGAAGCCACGCCTAGTTAAACCCAATCATCAAAATCCCTTGCCTAAACCACCACCCGTATGAACCACTCGTACCCAACCATTACCAAAACAATCAATAATCTCACCCACTCAATGTAAAATAGCCTCATCTTCATCTGAATTTGACCCGCTCAAAGGATCGTACACCAAGATCCTTGATATGATGGTAGGGGATGAGACCATTTCCCTACCCCCACTCAGACCCTATGATCCATCTAAACCTCGACCTATAGGTTATGATGAATCTAAAATTTGTGCCTACCACCGCACACCAGGACACAATGTAGAAGGATGCAAAGCTTTGAAAGCCATCCTTCACCAGTTGCCTATCTCGGATAGAAAATCTAAGAAAGACAACTTATGGAGGGAAAATCCCTTAGCTTCGATCCCTTCTCCTATACCACCTGTCCCCGCCTCACCAAAATCTATCATCATTGCAACCCAAGCCTCTCGAGAACAATGACTTATCCATGCCATCTTCCTCATCTCGTATTCACGAGATCAACATGATTAGCATTGCTACTCGAGGTCAGAAAAACAATGGAAAAGCTAAAGAGAGCACACCATGCAGCCTCTCTTTCTCCTTCCACCATCCCGATCGCACCACCACCTAAAGTGGTTATTCGTGGACCTGCCTATCCAGTCTCTGATGGAGTTTCCCATCACACCATGATCAAACAACTTCACCAATCTCCTGTAAAAATGACACTGTATGATCTCATTCAAACATCTGAATCTCATTTTCTCTCTAATTGAGATCCTCCAAGGGATAGAGGTCCTACCTAATGAAACCCTTCCCGTCACCTCCATCTTAACACCCAACCACGATTGCTTCTCTCACCAAACAACCTACCTCCACAACCACCTTTGTCCCTGTACAACAAGCCGTTGTTGTCATTTTTTTCCAAAGTTAACAAATTGCCCAACCATCTTTGGCCCAACAAGGCAAAATCCTGACCCAAGGCCCACCTCTCCCTGGTCCTAAGGGAGAACTACCAATGATCTGAGGACCCAAGGTCCACACCAATTAGTACCTCAACCGGGCCCACCAATGTACGATTCTATCCAGCATCTAGCTGTTTGACATCAGCTCTCATGTCCAAGTTTTAGATACTTGAATTATCAGCCGAACCTTTGCCTAGACCGAGACCGTGACGTTTATCTCAACCAAACCAACCATGTGTTGTTTTTTTCCTTACATGCCAACTAATCGGTATTACCCGTTATATCCCCTAAGGCTACTTCCTGTGGATACCAGGATTAATCAACCTTGTTTGGATAAACTATCGACCTTTGCCTATGAATTGCTTGCTCTTCATATCGTGTACCCTGGTCGCACTACTACATTTCAACATGCGTCTACTTCCTTGAACTTACCCAACCATCTTACCATCATCTCATCATCATTCACCCTTTATCAACCCTATCCCTGATTTCACGTCGCCTCAATCTGTGATAGATTTCATGGGGATTACCTATACCCTTAATTAGGGCAACCACTTCTTATTATTGTCAGTGCAGCTTTACACGACAAGCTACATGACAACAAGGGACCAAATGTAGACACCAAATTTGGGTCTTATGACACCCTGTGCCCCACATCTCGTCTCGCAACCTATCCCTACCTCACCACCTAAACCTTACACAATTAATTATTTATTAAGTACCTTATAATTAATAAATCAACATCTCCAACCTTGCCACCTCACCTCGCCACCTCACCATGACCTAGCCCTAACCCTAAACTAACCTAATTAAGACCTATAACTTGGTCTAGACCCACACCCATGACTCATCACTCCTTATACCCCATGAAAACTAAACCTAATAATGACTTGACCAAGCCCACAACTGAACCTTCTGGAGAAAAGGAGGGAAAGTTGGCTATTTTACTAAAAATAGCCAACTTTTACCTAACCGACATCGGTCCCTACGCGACCTACTTGACCATCGGTTAGGTAACTGCCATCGGTTCCCTGTAAATGACCTCCCCCAACCAAAACTAAAGGATCAAGAATTCATTTACAAGGATCTGAATTCATTTGCAAGAGAGAGACAAGTGAGAAAGAGAGAAGAGGTTGCAGAGAGGAGTATTGAGCCCAAGACTGTAACTGAGCAACTAGATCACTGTCACACTCATCCAAACATTGGGAGAGTCAGAGGATAGCTTCATCAGCTCACTTTCGATTGCCGGATCATCCCAACTAAGCCTTGCCTTTAGCCACTGCATTCCTTGGACTTGTAGTTTAGTCTCATTTTTTTTAGTAACAAAGTACCTAAATTGTGATTTCGCAATCTTCTTTATTGGACCTTAGAATTCATTTTCAAGGACAATTCATTTGTGAGACTTTTGAGGTTCAGAGAGGAGTATTGATCCCAAGACTGTAACTGAGAAACTAGATCTGTCACACTCATCCAAACATTGGGAGAGTCAGAGGATAGCACATTAGCTCACTTCATTCATCCATCTCTATATTTCCCCAAAGACAACTTTCTCACTCTCGAAGTCTTCTTCTCTATCACCCTACTACTCCCTCAACCATCTACCAACCTTCTAAACCCCATAACTACCTTATAACCAACCTCCATTTAAAATCCCCTAAATCACTTCCCCTACTGATATCGGTTATCCCCTACTGGTACCGGTTTTATAACCGCGGTCAGTTATCTAGTGACTGGCATCGGTCACTATGACTTATACCAAAAACCAACCTTTCACCTATTTACCTCCAAACAATCTCATATCCAGCCTTGTCTATCCCTGTAACTTGATCTGAATGTATCAGTAACCAGTGACCAAACAAACAACATGACATTTTATTATTGGTAGTTTAGTCTCTATTGTTTTTAGTAACGAGGGTACCTAAATTGTGATTTCACAATAGCTTCTTTAAGCCCTCATGTGCATTGTACCTGTGTGACCAAGGGCTAGGTAACCACCTAATATGACAATACTATAATCGTTTACATGAATTTCCTGATGCCCAAATCAGTTCCATGACTTAATGTTTAACATAAATTGATCCATGGTCTTGCAGTCTTATTTACAATGTAGTATCATATCTCAGTTAATGCAAATAAGTTCTAGAGACAAATCTTCAATAAAATGGTCAAAAATATCTACGGTAAGTACACAACTTCCCAAGACTCTATAGGTATTTCTATTATGGCCCTAAAAAATTAGATGAATGGTATATACTTTTAACGTTAGAGATATATAGTGGAAAGTACAATAGAGAAAAAGTGTGTATGCCCAAGGTATGTGGCAGATTAATGAAAATTGCCGATTCTTTGAATATTAGTGATATTGGATACTCCATCACGGTCATATATCTCAGTTCTAGGATGCCATTCATGATCTCATGATGTGCTCCCTTAATCATCGCATGCCACTCAGATATGGTCTTTTCTTTAAAACACAAAAAGTAGACATCCTAAACTAAATATATTCATAAATAGCATAATATAATTTTAAGGCCCACCTAGATCATCGCACTAATATCCTATATCATCTCCATCTTCTCAGCCTCCCAAAACTACCCTTACCTCCTCATATCTTAATTGGTAGGTTCCTACAAACCGTGCCCACCTATCTCAGGGCACTAATATCATCAGTGCCCTCCTTGACACTTCATCTCTCTATCCTAACTACCCCAAAATTTATGCTACCATTTGAGCACATTTATTTGATAAATATCCTCCTTTGAGAATCTTAAATTTCCACTCATAGTGTCATTATGAAGGCCTCTTTACTCACTCCTCTTCAACATCATTTCTCTTAGGGATTTTTTCCACCTCCACTACTTGATATTCCTTTGTATCTCCTACTTCCATCCATCACTAACACCTACCACTTGGTTATGGGGAACACATCACTTGACCTGGTTAATATAGTTACACTCCTACCACTGGTCATGCTCTCCCTCATCTCTCTCTCACATGTCCCAGTTAATAATCCAGAAGAGTTAGGGATACGACATAAGATGGGTGCCCAATATAATGATAATATATTTACTAAGTATTTCTCCACGTGATTTAATAGAATTAAATATTTATCAGAGGAATGAGATAAAAAATATAACAATAACAAACAATATATATCATGGAAAAGATAATGAAGTGTAGGCAATAATAAGATAAGAGTGACTTATCTTGTATTCGAAGAGATGGATGGATTCTAGAATGGGAACTGGGTGGAAAAGGCTAGATCTGAATTGGGTAAGATTCGTCTAGAGAATAAGGATTTGAAAGTATTCCATAAAAAACCACACAAAGGAGGACATGACCACCCTGGGCACTAGTGTTCAAACATGGCACTAGTGTCTCAAAAATTGCTCCAGATTTGGTATTTTTCTGGGTTTGGACTTGTTTTATTCCTTTTTATCTTTTTTCACTCTGGGTTCACTGTAGGGTTTCAATTTCATACCCAAACCTACAAAACAAACCATATATACCTTCACCAGGCTCAAGAAAACATTATATGAAATAAATAACGCATATGATTGATTTAGATTTACCTCAGTCATCACTCTAATGTGATTATCACCGAGTATTGCAATACATTTCAGACTCTATGCAGTTATAGTTTGTGTATGTGTGTGTGATAGAACTGTGTCCCTTGAAGCTAGGTTTCCCTTGTTCCAGTCACACAAAGATAGTGGGATAAAAATAATTTTCCCCCAAGATGAATGTGTGAAATTGAATTCAAAAATATCCCCTTCTATGTCATGAATAACATATCCCAAATGAAGTCCTTGAATGTTTCTATTTACCTAAGCAGTAGATAAGAAGTAATAGCCAAAATTTTCCAACCCCTAATAATATTGAGTAAATCATGTATATGTATGTATGTATGTATGTATGTATGTATGTATATATATATATATATATATATATATATATATGATTCCCTTGTTTTAATTTCATCATTAATAACTAAAAATGTTGATGCAAAGTGATAGGTAGTAATTTAGAAAAGATAATAAGTGATGTAACATTTCAAATTTTATAAAAGGAGGGAAAATGAAAGAAGTACCCTGTTAGTTCCCTAGCTAACACCCCAAATAATGAAAGCAATAATTATGGTGGAAATTATAAATGATAGACCTATAGGTGTGTCATTTTATAGCCAAGGATTGTTTTATCTATCTATCTTGGCCATGCCTTGTGGGAAGGACATGGAGGCATGTGAATAAGGATGTGGCTGTTATCAAACTACTTTACGGCTCTACCTGAACTAAGGTGTGAGACTTTGAGGGGTAGCTTGAAAGTGAGAGGGAGATATTATGTTTCAAACCATTAGACTTGTTTGAACCTCAATATAATACCAAATGTAACCACAAATGCAACACTCATTCAAAATAATTGTCAGACAAGCATTGCAAACACTTGCTACATCAGACACAAGCCACTAAAGACATATATTAAGGTGATCAAAGACTTCATCTCTGAAGAAACTATTGATAACTTGGGGTATGATGCTGGTTTGATGTTAAAATTTATTAATGATGGAAAAAATAATTGCAATATTTCAGAATAGGTGTGATTTTCATTCAAACACATGTAAAATAGATGGAGGTAATGTGATTTTAAGGGGGTAAGAAAGCACAAACTTCAGTTAAATGAAGTGAAGTGGGTAGAGGTGGATCTGATGAGAAGGGGTACTGCATCTTTCCATCTTAGCATGGTGCTTCCAAAATATAAAATAAGAATAGATATCCAAAAAACACAATCCTCAAAGGGAAACTTGCATTTAATTGACACCAAATTTAGGCAAGCATTACCATATAATTCCAGATTTTTTAACAAAAACACTCATGCATGAAACTTAAAGATATCGATCAAATAAATTCCATAACACCTAAGATGCACTTAAATACTTCAAACATTCATTTATTAAGACAATATTGTAGAAATGAGTTTTATAACTAGAAAGACATTGTAAAGTAAGAATACAACACAATGTTTTCTCAATAACCATTCATATGCAATAACTAAAAGGAAATACTTTATATTTCATTGATTTAATAGATAAAATATTACATTAAAGATTATATTTCTCAACGTTTCTCTCATTTACAATCCCAAATGCCATACTAAAGCATGAAAAATGGTTTTACATACATTGAATTGGACAAGGGATACATATACATGATGCTTTCAATGCATGCTAATGACTCTAGAGTGTAATCACCTTAGAAAAAATTCAAGACTAGAACTAGAGCCCCCCAAAAGTTAGAAACAAAACCAACCCCTTAGAAAGAATACATGTGCCTTCATTATTATAAAAAATATCCTAAGGATAGAATATACCCAGATGCCCCCAAGAAAATATTTTAAAACCATCCAAAATGTGGGACTGTACGCACCCAAAATTACATGTGCTACATTGTCAGAAAATAGTTACAAAAGTCCCCAATGATGATTCATGTCCTTTTAGAAGGTGTTTGAGCTCAAAAACCCATTCGAAGTGTACATTTGTGGCCTAGACATCCTTACTTATCTTTTCCATGCTTTCTTCTAGCTTCCCGCTCATTTCCATGCATGTTTTGGCTTTAGTGTTAGAACCGCCTCCCAGGTAGGGCGGAGGTCCTAAACAGGTTTTCCAGTACTCTTCATGTGTGTGTTTGACATGCGACACTTCACTTAACTCGACTTTTAGGGTGCGTTTGTGAACCAAATTTCCTAAAAATAGTCTTGATGGCTTAGTTTTCCTTCCCTCTTCTATTTTTAAATAGATTTAATTAGTTTAAACTATCTCTTCTTACCTTGTGCATGAAGGCACATCCCAACCCAAATATTATATATTCCATGCTTGTATTCAAGAAAAAGGGCATGCGAATTATGTGTATCTTGCAAATTTTATTTCTACTACAATCTTGCTAGGAATTGTATAGCCAAGCTCCGATCTCTTATGCTATTTATATTCTACCTGCATTGTATCTGGACTACCATCAAGCTACCATTGCTCAAGTGCCATCTCCTACTAATGTTCTTGCATTCCCAATCCCTTGGACTCACATGAACACTCGAAGAAAGAAAGGAACATACCGAGGGGACAAATACAGACACAACTAGATTTGCCAAAGCTCTTGCTTGTCCAGGTTAGAATTGTGTGTTTGTTTGCCTTATTTGTTGAATTGTCAATTTCAAATCACTAGTTTCAATCACATATCAAATAGAGTAGAAAATCATTCATTTCAATAAAATTAGTCAATCACAAGTAGATCAAGTCATTAGTAAGCTTGCTTCTTTAACATTACCGGGGAAGTCATGAGGAACAATATCCCCTTTAAGGGTCATGATTTGTTATTAACCTCTGAGGTAGGGTTTGAAGGGTTTTGATTAGATTAGGTTATTTGCTTTAGATTAGATCCATACATTTGCACAAGCAACTAGCTATATCCGACTGATTGCTTGTCTTTAGTTTATTTATTAGATTAGAATGCATTGCTTAAAAATTAGAAAAGAGAAAAAAAAATTCCTTTGATATTTTAGTTTACTTTTATTGCTTTGATCTGAAATATTGTGAAAACCCCAAAAAAATAGATTAGATTTCTTTCAGTAATTAGTTTGCTTATCAGAAATCGTTGTATCTCATTCTGCACAACCATCAACGGTCCACAATAGGAAAAGACATATAGTTGTGATCCCTTTTTCCCATAACCCAGTGAGAAATAAATGATAACTAACATTAATACTAGTTTATGTTTGACAGTCTTATGCACACCTGTAACTTTTGCTGAGAAAATAGAACAACTCAATACGCTAAATATCATTGCTAATCAAGCCTATGACTATTAGACTACTCCTAGCAACAGGTTTGAGTACGTGCATGACCATTCAAGGGCTACAACATCCACAAGTCTTTGGTTATGATCCTCATGTCCCATAACCCAATGGGCCTGCTAGTCAGTTAGAAATTGACACTAGTTTCTATACATTAGTATTCAGATCTTCACCACTTCCACTAGATCTTATTACACAACTTTCCTTACTAAACATAGCATCCGATTAGGTTAAGAATTTCTAGATTAGACAGAAAAATCATCCATAAATACTTGTGGCTCCATTGTGCCTCTCGTTCTTACTTCCATGACCTAGAATGGAAATCTATACAAGGCACCTGTAGGTCATTTTCTACGTGTTTAACAACCAAAAAATAGGTTCTCGACTGAGCTTGACATTGATTAGAGTCTATGAGAAGCTATCATTTCAGACCAAGCCATCACACTACTTCAAGTTAGGAGAACATTCTTTACCTTGGACTCGTAGATCCCGACATTGCATGTTGAAGATATAAGATTTCCCAATTAGCCTGATCCCCATCACCACACTCACATTCACAATCATTCTACACCGGCTGTCTCGGCACGACCTCGATAGGTTGGGTACAAATAAGGTCACGTGTTGATTTTCTATCATACAAATTGGTGAACTCGACGTGAAGAGCTAGTCTCTAAATGTTTCCACTTTCTTCCTCCATCATTTATTCTATGGGTATTATTATACCCCATAAATATATTGGGATATGCAAATAAGGTTAACCCATCCCAAGTTTTGACATGTACAACTACCAATCAAGTATACCACAATAATCACCTTCACTTTCAACATGGGCAGACAACCGCTCATCCACTCAAAACCCTCTACTTCAAGGAACCAATGTTGGTTCCTCTGTACGTATTGAGGAACTTGACCAGGTCACTCAGACCTATCCTCATAAACAATCAAACTCAAACAACATGAATTTCATTGGTGAAGCAAGTTCATCTCCTTGGGTATTGTTTTGATAACCCATTAACATGCAATCAGATTAACTCCCACATCTAGATGAGGAATATTCAGCATGATATGTTAGGAGTGAATAACACTTCTAGAAAATGAGCTTTTGATAGGCTATAAGGACAAGGTGATGTTTTTTTCCAAAAAAATAATGCTACCCCTCCACCAGCCAAAAAATACTACCAATGAGGGGTGGGAACATAGTAACCAATTCATAGCAGGATACCATACTCCTTAACAAGCTCTGAGGGTTCAACAAAAAGCACCTAAGAAAATCACCTAAGAAAAGCACCACCTTGTCAATGAGCTATGTCATCTCGGCTTTAGTAGACAAATTCAAGGAGCTAGAGCTTTCTCAAAATAATCAAAATTCATTACGTAGGGTAAGCACAAAATTCTCCCTACCCGCAGAATCTACAAACAAAATACCTACTGCACAGAATCCTCTAGTTTATATGAGTACTCAAAACCGTGGAGATCTAATTATGGGGATGGGCACCTTGGGTATGGCCTCATCACAGCCACATATGGATATCTGCAACACACACCAGCTGGAAGTGCATTCTCAAATGCCATACCAGCCAGAAGTGCAATGTTCCCTGGCTTTGTGCTTTCGATACCATATGAAGGTAATCAACCCCCCATACGTACACATTTATTCTAAATATCTACATAGGGTGAAATGTACACCTATCTAGGTCTGTATGGAAAACTTCAAGGGGTGCCATACGCCCCAATAAATGTCTATGTTGTCCCCATTTTTAGAAACCGATGAAACCCTCCACCTCCCCAAAAAGAATCTTCAATGCTGAAAACATACACAATGGGGACCTATTTCTGAATATAACTTAAGGAGACCCCTAGACTTCTCCATTCGGACAGTCATGCTCCTGAGACCCTTTCTTGATCTTCTAAAATTCTAAGGGGAGGGTGATCATAACACCCCACATCAAGGCTTATGTAATGGCCATTCGAGCGCTGCTCCCATGGGATGCAATGTCGTTGCAAAAAATTTTCCCTAAGACACTAAAAGGTATTTCTCTCGACTGGTACTATAGGATACCATAGGATTAAATACAACTCATTTAAGAAACTCATATCATAATTTATTAAATATTTTGATATGAACAAGACTTTTGCAGAACAAGAATCAAGGAATTCCTTCATATCAAGCAAGAGCACAATGAGTTCTACACCCCACTTCATTCAAAGGTAGTGAAAAACATTCTCTACTCCTCTTCAAGTGCTCCAAATATGGATCAAATAGAAATTTGTGATTTATTCCTCAACTCTCTCAACATGGAGAAAAAGGAAGAGGTTTAAAAGTTCTCTCTAAGAAGTTATGAAGAGGTGTTAGAGGGTGCTATTTGAATTAACCAAACAACCATTAACAGTGGTCATAAGACTTACAGAGCTAATAGAAGGTTAGTAACCCCTAATCAAAATAATACTCAGTTACTCCAACAGCACAAATAACAACCAAGTACCAAAAATCCTTTGTAAGAATCATGGATTCATGATGGATGGAGTGACAGACCAACCTAAGAGACCTGAATATTGTTAATGCTCCCAATACTAATGCAACTCAAACAAATAAAAATAACAACGATAACAATCAAAGAAACAATAACTTATCTCACCCTCATTCAATGATGTAGATTTTAAAACACCACCACCAACAACAACAACCTTAGCAAGAAAGACAAACACAAACCCAAGGCCCTAATCAATACCTAGGACGGGTATCCAAACCAATTTCAAAAAAAAGGGAAAGGGCTCCCAAATTTTTAAAAATATCAATCAAACAGCTGAACAATAACCGTAATTTCAGGACCACGACAAGGTAAAAACCAAATGCCTTCAAGATTGTGATCCTCATTCATATTGTGGTTTCCATAGGGTTTGTGGGCATGACACAAGAACATGCCGAGATTGTAACAAGTTTTTAAAAACGTTTGCTAGAGTATCAAAGACAAGTTATTTGTTTATATGTTTTTGGAAAACCCAATAAAGCTCTCACTCAAAAAACCTACATGGGACTGATATCTCCAGAAGAACACACTACTGGGGATTCTTTAACGATCCTCTCCCCACATGTCCAAAGGATGTTATAATAAATCCCAATAGGTTTGAACAAAGGTATTGTAATAGGGACCCATGATCATGAAGCCCTCAACTTCATCAAACCCATAAGTGTCACCTCCCTTTGGATGGTCGCCAACAAAAAAAAATTGTGGGGTTGGTGGAGTTAAACACTAAACCTCAAATTAACACTGCTACTAGAAACTAAGGATTATTCTTTGTAGCCTATCCCAATCTACCAAACTACATCTGATGACATTCGTGATATGCTAAGCAAGCCAATAAGATCTTACGATTTGATCAGTTACTTAACTAAGAAATTCTCACACATTTTCTTCCTGGATCTGTTAAATAATTCCCCTGCTCATAGGTCCACTCTACTAGAAGTGTTGGGTCTTAGTCATTTGGATAACATCACCCCTTGCCTAGAAAATCACAAATAAACCATGTGGACTTTGATGTATAACCTTCAGGGTAGTCTTGAAAAAGATGTTGGATTTGTATTCAACATCAGCAAGATGCCCACATATGCTAAAATAGTTTGTAGAAGTGCTCTAACGTTGTTTTCACAAGTCTAGATTTACAATAACTATGTAAAGAATGCAATGATTGATGATGGGGCAATAGCCAACCTGGTCCCCTTCTTCTTTTCTTCAAAAATTAGGGTACGAGAGAGACCAATTTCTCTTTGACACGAAATACGTTGAGGGGCTACGACAGCCTCAAAGTAACATCAATTGGAACTATAGTGTTGTCAGTCACCCTTGGACCTAAGACTGATACTAACCAAATTTTATATTATAGATCGGGAAACCAACTATAATATGATCTTTTTTCATCCTTATATTCATCGCATGAAGGTGATTCCCTCCACTTTATTTTAGGGATTTAGGTTATGTTCATTTAGGGAATGTCTATGTGGCGCAGGGTGATCCAAAAACCATTTGACATACACCTAGCTAATTTGAAAAAGAATCCAAGCAGTCCACTTTGAGTTTGAGCTTCCTACAAATCATTTTAAAATAAACTTGCAAGCTTAGTACTCAGAGGAAAATATGGTTCCTACAATGCAATTAGAAGTCACGGGTTTGATAAAAGGAAATTATGATAGTCACATATGATATCATCATCATAGAGACAATATCGTTAGGAACTACGGACAAATATTGTCAAGGTATTGGAAAAATATTTACCAATTCTCCTTCCTATTCGATTTTATGGGCATGTGACATACCCTAGTACTCGGTTCTCTACCTAGTAAATGATGTTTTTATGGTTGAGGTAACTGAAGTGAAGGAGAAAGATTCAAAAGATGATCCAATGTCCATTTTTCCAAGTAACTATTGGACTCTCCATTTTTTGATGGAGGGAAGTGCCATTTTGGCAGCTAGGGACATGTGTGATTCTTACCTCTCCTGAGGGAATGATTCTACATTTTTCCTTCAAATTAAAATTTGAGTGCACAAATAATGGGGATGAATACAAATCCCTTCTACTTGGTCTCATTATAGCCAAAAGAATGGGTGATCTTAATATCATGAGTGCTTAGGTGATTCAAAAATGGTTGCAAATCAAGTATCTAAAGTTTATGATACTAGAATCTAATCATTTGTCAACTCTACAAAATGGCAATAGTGATGAATTTAAAAAAGAGGTTTGACTTCATATCAATCAAAGTAATTACACGAGACCATGAATATCCTTGCATAGAATCAATCATAATATCCACTTCTTGCTTTACTGTAAGTAGTGCAGTTGTAAGATTCAAAACTTCACAATATTAGTTATTGTAGAACCTTTGGTTTGTAAGACAACAGATAACTCCAATGTTAACATATGTGAGAGATTGAGAAAAAGTCTTTCACTGATAGATCACGTTTACATTGAACAAAGAAACTCTATAATATCTAAACATTCTCTCACAAAATTACACCTTACACATCACGAGGTTAATATATCTCTAATTTCACACTCTTCTTCCTATTTTGGAAATCCCTTGATGAAATCTTCCCCTAAGAGGGAACTCAAAAAATTTTGAGGTAGGTAGAAGAGGGGGATTTAAAGTTTCCTCTAGTCCCCTTCCTGAGTTTGAGGAATGAAACATCCTCATTAATCAAGGGTATAATCAATATATATATCAGGACCAAAGAAGAACCAAATATTTTGAAGATAGGGTCCTCTTTAACTCCTAGAGGAGGGTCTGAAATACATACCCACATTCTCAAGGATCATAAAAAATCATTTGTGTTTAATTACAAAGAAATGATGGGGATTGCATCACACATTGCGGTGTACAATCTCTATCACCAAACCATATACAAAGCCATGATTAAGTAAAAAGTCAAGGCCCATGAAGCCAAAGGTGGACCTCATGGTGAAGGAAGATGTGATCGAAAATCCTCCAGGTGGGATTCATTAAGCCATTTGACTACTCTCAATGGGTATCTAACATAGTCCCCGTTCTCAAGAAAAATGGAAAGATCCACACCTATATAGATTTTTAGGATATAAATAAGGCTTGTCCCCAAAGATGATTTCCCATTACCATCCATTGATGTTATCGTTGACACAACAAATGGTTTTGAGTTGTTGTCTCTTATGGATGGATATTTTGGGTATAATCAAATCAAAATATTTGAAGAGGATCATGCCAAAACCATGTTTATAACTCCTTGGGGAACTTACTGTTATGTGGTCATGTCATTTAGGATTAAGAACGCTAGAAATATGTACCAAAGAGCGATGAATTATATATTCCATGATCTTATACATAAGATTGTGGAATCCTATGTGGATGACATGCTAGCTAAGGCTAGAAAGTGCTGTGATCACCTAGAGGTGCTTCGTATCATCCTTTTCATGCTTAATTGAATACAACATCACATTGAATCTGGAAAAAGTGTGTATTCAGCGTAATAGGAGGAAAGATTTTGGGGTACATCATATCTTCATGAGGAATTGATGTAGACCTAGACAAAATCTGAGTTGTGTTGGAAATTATTCCACCAACGGATGAGTCTGGCATAAGATCATTTCTTGGAAAAATTGGGGTAATTTGAAGATTTATCCTTGACTTGACCTTTGGTGTTCACCTGATCAACAATTTGTTGAAAAAGGATTATAGAATTAATTGATCAGAATAATGCAACAAGGCCTTCAAGGAAGTTAAATGATTCTTATTTTCCCTTCCCATGCTAATTCTGCGTAGATTAGATTTCCCTTTGATCTTGTATTCACGAGCTAAGGATGTTTCACTAGCCTGCATGTTTTTTCAAGAGGATGACGATAATAGAGAGCCTAAAATTTATTTTATTAGTCAAAAATTGCTTGATTATGAGACATGTTACACCCAGGTCAAGAAATAATTCCTTTCCATAGTCTTTGCAACAAAGCGCTTAAGACATTATATGCTGAATCAAGAAATGAGGGTTATTGTTAAGTCAGATCACTTGCGAATATTAATCACACAAACATCCTTGTCTAAGAAGGTTGGGTGCTTTGTAACTCTGATGGGTGAATTTGAGTTAACGTTTGTTAATTAGAAATCTATCAAAGGAAAAATCAGTGGATTGGTTAGCTGATAATCCATTAGATGGAGGTGATATGGTAGATCTAGACTTACCCAATGAGTTTGTGTACTTCGTTGAGACTAAGCCCCCCATTTAGGCGTGTCCATGGTATACCAACATAATTAATTTTATAGTGGACCATATGTAACTAGAAGGGGCAATATCTCAACAAATAAGGTAGTTACTTATCATTGCTGCTAAGTATGTTATTTTAGAGCAAGTGCTCTATCACAGGGCCTTCGATGGAATGTTGTTAAAATGTGTTGATGCTGAAGAATCTGAAAAGATTATTTATGAGTCATATAGCGGAGTATGTGGAGGTCATTTTGGTGGCCATGCCACTATTTGGAAGATACTGTTAGTGCGAAATCACAGCACCCCCAAATGAGTTCTAAAAATCTACTTTTGTAAGGCAGAGTCATTTGGTGTGATTTCATAACATTGAACTTTCCCCAAGGCGTGGGACCTTGCAAAATGGAAAAGCTCTCCATATTAAAATGTTGGTTCATTATTCCTCTATTTAGGTGCATGTGTGGGAGCCGGTAGAGGATTAATCTCTATACTTATTATAAAACTTGCCAAGGAGACAAGGGTAAAAGGAGTATAAGAAATAAGAAATAAGAAATGACTAAACTACCAGGTGATGCACCAAAGGAATGATGAACACTTATTTTTCTAATAGACACAAACCAAAAAAATGCATACAATAAACAAGAACAGATAGCCAGATATGTTTTCGGACCTCCATGACATGGGTAATTTTGAAATCTTTCCAACGACATCAGATTCACAATTTTTCAAGCCCTGAGTCAAAAGATATGCCCCTTCAAAGTTTGTATCGGGTCCATATAGGAGGGAGGGAAAACAGCTTGAAAAATGGATCCCCTTTTAATATGAGACACGCGGAAGCTAGATTAGAACAAAAATTGGGCCTATGGGTCCGCAATTTATCTTTTTCCCTTTCCTCCGATTCCCCACTTTGGCTTTGACTCGGGCCCAAATGCTGACTTTTTCCTTGGGCGGAGTTGTGGGCCATTTTGCAACTTCTACCCCTTTTGAGATAACAAGGGGAAAAGAACCAACCTTTTCCCCAATGGCCAGCTTTCCCTTGGGACACATGGTAGTCTGGCATTCATTTAGAAACCTTTTCTCTATTTACCCCTTGAATCAGCACCATACTAACACTTGGCATTCTCCGCTTACACCTTTATACTTAGCCAATTTTGAAGCCTTTTCTGTCCTCCTTTTGACTCTATTTACTCTTATGCGGAATCGTGGTCGATCCAATATTTGGCACGGGGGTGAAATATAGATAACAATTTGGTAACTCATAGAGGTATCTACCTACTAGATGAAAAGACCAATTTCCTTGTCATATCCATTGGGTATGGAGTTGAGAAAGATGGTCTGGTATTGATTCTACCTCTGATTCATGAGCTTGACTGCTTGCACTCTCAATTTTCATAAGAAATCTTGAAATTACGGTTTTTGAGAGTAGAAAATTGTTTTAACCTAGGGTTTCATCTTTTTTTCCGAATGGACTACACAAGAGCCACAAAACAACACCACGCTATATACAAAATTTGAAATCATACATGCTCCAAATGGAACATGTAGAGTGTGTAAAGTACTTAGGAGAAAAGCAATCTACACTATAGTAAGACAATGTGTAAGCACTTAGAGGAAAGAGAAAACTAAACTAATATGTATAGGGTGAGAACTCCCCTTTTAGTAACATTGCTTAAGATAGATCCCATTTACTGGAATTTGCAACTCTTCATCCTCCAATGTAGACAATTAGAAATGATTGCTACATTTGCATCTTGTGATCATATAGGGGCCACTCCAGATGGTGTCAAATTTGGAATGCCTTCCTGGTTTTGCTCGATCTGCATCCCATTTCAAAACTAGGTCTCCTTCCTGGAAGGTCCTTACTTTTGTCTTCTTGTTAAAGCATTTCTTGATTGAAGCCTGATTCTTCTCTATTGCTTGGAGAGAAAGCTCTCTGGTTTCTTCTAATTCTATCAGCTTTTTATACCTGGCCTCCATTGGTCCAAATTCAGACATCTCTAGTCGCTTCACGAGCTCTAATGCTGGTAACTCAAGTGATATAGGAAACACTGCCTCTTTCCCATATACAAGCTTAAATGGAGAGTTGTATGTAGATCTCTTGGGTGTTATTCTATCAGCCCTTAAGGCCATTTTGAGATTTTTGTTCCAGGTCCTCTGATTCTCATCAAGAGTTCTTCTGATGATCTTTAGCAGGTTTTTGTTTGTGGACTCAGCCTGGCCATTACCTTGAGGGTAATAATTTGATGAAGTACTCAAATAAGTCCCATTCTTAACATCACATCCTATGATCTTGGAACCTATGAATGCTAATGCATTTTCTGATATGATGGTGGTTGACACTCCAAATCTAGTCACTATCCCTTCATATAAATCCATGATACTAGACTCATTTGCTTCCTTGAGTGCCACTACCTCGGTCCATTTGGTGAAATAATATGTTGCTGTTAGGATTCATTTATGACCCTGGCTTGAGTTTGGATTGATGACTCCAATGAAGTCCAATCCCCATTACATGAAAGTTTGGTTGAATGAGATTGGGTGCAATGGAAGTGCTGCTAGCCTTTCCTTTCCTTTGAAGAATGCACAATTATTGCACCTTTTGATCCATGCGTAGAAGTCACTAAACACTCTAGGTCAATAATATCCTACTTTCATGATTTTGAGTGCTCTCACTCTTGGAGAAAAATGGCCTCCATCTACTTCAACATGGAATTCTTGTAGCACTCTCTCCCCCTGATCTGTCTTAATACATCTCAGTAGAATGCCATTGATGTCCCTCTTAAACAATACACCATCAATAAGAACATATGGGATGGCCTATAGCCTAAAATGCCTTCTTTTTTGATTTACTCATCCCATGAGGACACATTCCTATTCAAATGATTTACACCATGTTTTGGGTCTAACAAGGAGTAGGTACATCATCTCTCCTTTCTTCTTGATCATCTTGTAGAACAAGAACAACCTACTTTTCATTGTTTGTTTCATCTTGTTGACTTGAGGCTAGTTGTTCACACAACCCCTTCCCATGGAATAGATTGGTGACCTTGATCTCAATGTCATATTCCATTACATGAGTGATCCATCCTGCATGCTTTTCATTCAGGTCCTTGCTAAAAAGGAATTCCTTAACTCCCATATGGGAAACCAATAGTTGGATTTTGTCGTTTGAAACCAAATGCTTAAACTTCTTCGGTCCTATGATTACCACCAGGACCTACTTCTTAATGAAGGAGTACCTTACCTCATAATATTCCAAACTCTAACTGAATAAAGCAATTGGCTATTCTATACTTTCTTTGTTATGTTGCACCAAGATTGCAGAAATTGTGTTGTTGCCGCCAAAGGCATATAATATGAAGTCTTTGGAAAAATATGGGTTCATAAGAGTTGGGGCTTGTGATATGGCTTCTTTGATAGCCTCGAAACTTGCTTTACCTTCAGTTGTCCACCTAAATGTTAAGCTCTTCTTCAACATCAATGTTATTGGCTTAACAAGGGTAGCAAAGTTTAGAACAAACCTGCAGAAAAAATTGATTTTTCCTAAGAAGCTTTAAAGAGCCTTCTTGTGACTTGAAAATGGCAATGCTCTTATTACTAGAACTCTTTCTAGGTCAATTACCAATCCTTCCTTTGATACAATATGTCCTAGAATCTTACCTTCATGGGCTAAGAATATGCATTTTTTGGGGTTCAGGGACAACCCAAAACTCCTACATCTTTGGAACACCTACCTTAGATGGAAAAGGTGGTCTGCTACATTTTTGGAAAAAACTGTAATGTCATCCAAATAGATCAACACTATTTTGTTGATCAACACCTTGAATTCCATATCCATTGCCCTTTGAAAAGTGGCTCCAGTGTTGGATAATCCAAATGTCATTTTCTTATATGCATAGGTGCCCCATTTTGTGGTGAAATTTGTTTTGAATTGATCATCTTCTTTCACCATGATCTGGTTGTATCCTGAGTAGCCATCTAGGAGGGAGAACCTTTCTGACCCAGACACTACTTGCAAGATATGCTCCATTGAAGGGAGTGGGTAGTGATCTTTGAGGGAGGCTCTATTCAAATCTCTAAAGTTGACAAACAACCTAATTTCTCCATTTTTCTTTCTGATTGGGACCAAATTTGCAACCCAACTTGAGTGTTTGATTGGAAATATGATGTTTTCCTCTATCATCTTGTTCAGTTCCATCTTCATCAGAGGTTCAATATGTGTGTTGACTAGTCTCTGCTTCTACCTGATGGGATGAGTAGCTAAATCCAGTTTGATTGTGTGTTGTGCTAGTTTTGGATTGAACCCTCTTAGGTCCTCATAACTCCAAGTAAACACATCAAGAAATTATTAGAAAAGTTGTATGATTTCATACATTTCTTGCTTGGTGGCCACTTTGCCAATTTGAAGTGTTTTTTCTTCTCCAACAGGGATTGACTCTGAATCTTCTCCTTTGATCTACATGTTAGCCTTATCCTTTTTGAACTAATCATTAGGATTTAAAATAGATTCCACTGTCACTAAGCCTTTGGGAAGCTTTTTTGTATGCAACTGTACTATCTGATTCCCATACTGTTGCTCTAGTTTGTTCTGGTTTCTAGCTAAGAATTCAACTTCTTCTTGTAAAAAGTTAATGATCTGCTAATTATTCTCAAACACTTGCCAACATGTATTATTATCTGGCACTTCTAGCCTCACAGCCACATGGATATGTGGCCATTCTTTACCTCTTTTGATGCTATCAATCACATCAAATGTTGATCCAACTGCTGCAAGTCTATCAAAAGCTTCTTTCTCCTTCCTGGATATGGACACAATGCTGAAGGCCTCAAAATCCTCCATGAGATCCCATACCCTACTCTTTTAGTTCTTGAGTAGGTCATTTTTGACAGCATTAAGTCCTCTGACTTGATTGGCAACCAGCTCACTGTCACCGAATACTTGCAAGTTCTTGATTCCCAGCTTCCTTTCCCAATGAAGACCTTAGACTAAAGCCTCATATTCAATAGTGCTATTTGAGCAAGCAAACTAGAATTTGAAGGCTGAATCATATCTCATACCGCTGGGGAACACAATCATGCCTCCTCCTCTAGCTCCTTGTCTACTCCTTGAGCCATCAAAGAACAATTGCCCATACCTCATTGTCATCCTTGCATTTTGGCTTAATTAGGTCAGGAAGAGGGTGGTTCTCTTCATGTAGGCAGTAGACACCTAGCTCAGATTCTTCCATTTCCCTATAGGGGTCAAAAGCATGAATTTTTTAGCCCATTCATCAAGAATCAAGTCTAGGATACATCCCACCTTGGTATTTGCTTCAGAAGTGCTTAGAATGTCCTCTTGATAAAAAGCTTAGCAGTTGGTGTTGATTGGGCTAGGAACATAGGATTCAATATGATAATCAACAATAGGTTCAGATCTGATTGTGGCCTTCACCCCATACCTTGTCCTAAAGAGCATATGTGACCAATCAACAGATAGGTAGCCTCCAATTTTGGCAGTGAAGTCCCTGGACAGACACAAAGCAAAATGTGGTGGCAAGTCTATGATTGACACGTTTTACAAAACAGTCACATTAGGGCAAGCGTGTAGAGTGAGACTCAGATCCTTGATGATTCCCACAGTAGTCACTATTGTCCCATCTAATTGGACTACTCCTCTAGAGATGACCTCATATTGGAGACCCAACTAATCAGCTATTTGTTTGGGCATCACAGAACTACTGGCCCAAAATAAATCATACAATTATGCACTAATTTGTCTCCAATAATCAATGAGACATAGAAGGGAGGAGGTCTCAGGTTTTTACCTTGTTGTTCTCCATGGTTCCTCCCAGGATGAACTGCATTGACAAGCACTCTTTCTTGCTGGTTAGGGGGTTGATTTGAACTTGACCAATTCTGCATGGAATTCTCCAACAGATCCCTCTGTCTTGGAATGGCCAATGACTCCCATAGTGAAATGTTCACACTTTTCCTTTTCATCTGCTCAATAATATTGAATGAGCTATCCTTTTTCTGCCCCTTCCCAGACACATTTCTTTCTTGCACATGGGTTGTTACAACCGGTGTTTGACTGGATTTGGAAGGTGGCTTGGATTGGTTCTGTATGTTGGGGGTTATACTTAGAGCACCAGGACCTTGTGGAGTGATGGAAGGTTGAGGGTCACCTGAGTTCAGTGGTTGGCCCTCTCCAATATTTCTCCTTTTGGACCGTGTGTTGGCAGCCACACCTTGAGGAGGGGACTGATTCATCCCACAGAAGTCTTCAGCCTGCCAATTGACAAGCATAGTCTCATTTGGGGGGCACCTTGTTGAGCTCCTTGTTGCTGATCTTCCTCTTGGCCAGGTTCTTATGGCACCATACTAGTTTACACCATCAAGGCCTGATTTAGAGCACCATTAAAGCATGTTGATTGGTTATGTGGCTGATCGCATGGAAAACACCAATCATATTCTTGTGCCATATTGTTCTGTGTTGGGACCAATGCCCTTGATGTTGAAGCTGTGTTTGGATCATACGGCCTGAAAGGTCTAGCAACTTGGGGCTGTCCTTGGTTCTAGCTTTGGTTTACAGTCTGAGGTGGTGGCCTATTTTACTGATACTGGGGTCTAGCTTGATATTGAGCCTGGGGCTCGTATGGCCTGGAACTCTGAGCTTGTTGTCTTTTGATGGTCACTAGCTCATTCCCAAAGTTTTAAGTTGCTTCATCACTTCCTGAAGCTCTTTAGAGGTATTAGATGATGAAGTGGAAGCTTCAGCTGAGCTTTGACTCTTGGGGGTGGGTATAGGAGCTAATGTAGGCACTTGGCTAGTATATGGGCTTCCTAACTCAGGGTACAGAGGCATGGATGGCCTAGGAGTGATTTTTCCAGCTTGAATCAAATGGTTCTCAGCCCCTATGGAGAGGTTATAGGCTACAGGTAATATAGTGCCCCCATTGACTGAATCATCAGAGAAATATAAGAATTTAAAGCCCTAAGAAAGTATAAGAAGGCACCTTCATTAGTGGGCTTTACTGCTGTTGGAATTCTATCCCAGGTCCACTGGAATCTGAGGTTGAAGTCTATCAGCTGCTCGTTTGGGGCTCTCTTGATTGTTGTTAGTTTCTCCAACAAGGACAAGTTATCACCTTTTTCCCCAAACTAATTGTGAAGATCCATGCACAGTTGGTTCCAGTTCTGGATAGAGCCTTATTCAAGACTCCTGAACCATTGTGAAGCTTTCCCTTTGAGTGAAGAGGTGCGAAGAACTTGACTGCAATGTCCATCTCATGGATCTCATGGATTGTACAGACATTTGTAATATCTTGGACATGGTCACCAGGAGAAGTTTGATTTTCCCCAGTGAAATATGGGATGCTCTTTAATGCTGCAATCGGAACTAGGTTTTGTGCATTCAAGGTGAGTGGACTACTACCGGTGAAGTTGATATATGGATTTGGTTGTGCCATGCTGATTGGCCTAAGAACCCTTGCAGACTGAAAGATAGGCCTTGCAAGGTGGAGGTGTTGACAAGGTTCTACTTGGTGGAGATGGAGACCTCTGAACTCTTCTTCCTCTCCTTTCTCTACCTAGGGATAGATGTAAGTATTCAAATATACCTTCTTTCCTTGCTCTAGACCGGGTTTTTCTCATGAATCTCCCAAGCTTGGGCTACTGAAACCAGTAGATTTGTTTCTTTTGGAGTCTCCAGATGTACAATTTTAAGGCTTCTTAAAAGTTAGAATCACAACAAGTGTACATCAATTCCTACTATAATAAGATGGAGACTTCTTAGTCCCACCGGGTGTGCCAAAATTGTTAGTGTGAAATCACAACACCCCCAAATGAGTTCTAAAAATCTACTTTTCTAAGGCAGAGTCATTTGGTGTGATTGCATAACATTGAACTTTCCCCAAGGCATGGGACCTTACAAAAATGGGAAAATCTCTCCATATTAAAAGGTCAGTTCCTTATTCCTCTGTTCAGGTGCATGCGTGGGAGCTTATAGAGGGTTTATCTCTATACTTAGTCTAAAACTTGCCAAGGAGACATGGGTAAAAGGAGTATAAGAAATAAGAAATGACTAAACTACCAGGTGATGCACCAAAGGAATGATGAACACTTATTTTGCTAATAGACACAAACCAACAAAATGCATACAATAAACAAGCACAGATAGCCAGATATGTAATGGAGAGACTAGATGAAAGAAAAAGAGACAAGAAAGGATCAAAAATTGATCACATACGTGTTTTATTTCTCTGTAGATTGATACAGTCCATTAAAAAGTAACCAAGAGGGAGAAATGTAATTCAATTTTGACAAAAGGCCTGAACCCCACAGATCCCTTTGCTAGAAGGAGAAGGGAGCCTAAAAAAAACAAAGAATGTCCAACCCTTTACAATGAATCCTACCCCCGTATTTCTAGATTCAACCTGAAAGAAGAAGAGAGAGAGAAGCGGGAAAATCAGGTTAAATCTCAACCATCGATGTTAATGCTTCTGATGAAATCTCTCCCCCAAATCCCTCTTTACTGACATCAATCCTTGGTTCGATGCCTTGAAGGAAGAGGAAATGACAAATAGATCAAATTTGATCTGGTTGTTGAGGCAAGAAGATCCTGCATTGAAATCCCGAAGATGTTTCCTCCATTTTTCTTCACCTAACCTCCTCAAAATTAAAGTTTCGAACCTCCATGACATGGGTGAGGCCGAAATATTTCCAATGGCATGAGATTTGCAATATTTCGAGCCTTGAGTTGAAAGATATGCCCCTTCAAAGTTTGTATCAGGTCCGTATACAGGAGGGCGGGAAAACAACTTGAAAAATGGGTCCCCTTTTGATATGAGACATGTGGCAGCCAGATTGGAACAAAAATCGGGCCTACGGGTCTATAATTTATCTTTTTCCCTTTCCTCCAATTCTCCGCTTTGGCTTTGACTCAGGCCCAAATGCTGACTTTTTCCTTGGGTGGAGTTGCGGGCCATTTTGCAAATTTTACCCCTTTTGAGATAACAAGGGGCAAAGAACCAACTTTTTCCCCGATGGTCTGCTTTCCCCTGGGACATGCAGTAGTCTGACACTTGTTTAGAAACCTTTTCTCTATTCACCCCTTGAATCAACACCATACTGACACTTGGCATTCTCCACTTACACCTTTATACTTAGCCAATTTTGGATCCTTTTTTGTCTGCCTTTTGACTCTATTTCCTCTTATGCGGGATCATGATCGATCCAATATTTAGCACGAGGGTGAAATATAGATAAAAAAATACATTGGATGGGATATTTATGGCACACTCTAGAACATGATGTAGTATAGATAAAAAAACACCTAAAAGTGGTAACCCACTTTCTAGCAGCAAATCAACAAATCTACAACCTGTTGACAAAAAACAGGGAGAGAAAGAGGAGGGAGAAGTAACGCTGCTCAGAGAAAACAATTTCTATGATGAAGACTCGAGAGCTAACTACTGGATTCATAGAGGTCATCTCTAAAAAGAGAATGAAAGGATTTGAAAAGATCCTAGATTCACTGAACAATGAAAAGAAAAATAAAATTGAAAACTGGCAAACTTCAACATCTAGAACCGCTAGATCATCTACTAGAAGAATAGTAGACTTTGGAAGTAGCTCTAAAAGAGGAAGACCCTCAAAAAAGGCTCTTAGAACCAAGAGAACAGAGATAGACATTGCAGATGGCACTCAATGGCAGCTGAACCATCAGGCAATCCCAACACCTACTTCTATTAAATGAAGATCATATCTTGGAACATCCGAGGGCTAAATGGAAACTCCAAACAAAGAATAATCAAGGAGTTACGGGAGTCTAGTAGACCTAGTATTTTGATTCTATGTAGGAAACTAAGATGAACACTAATGTTCTTGAAATGAACAAAAAGAATTTCTAGGATAATTCTGATATGGCTGTAGTGGATTCTCAGGGAGCTTCAAGTGGTTTAGCTACTTTTTGGGATAAAAGGTAGTTTACTGGTATGATTCTTACTAATAGTACTAACCATCTTGCTATTAAATTTCATGCTATTGAGAACAATTGTGAGTGGATTATTTCTAATATCTATGCCCCTAATGTAGTCATTAGGAGGCGTAAACTTTGGTTTGATCTCAAGACTTTCAGAAGTCAGCATATAATTGCCAACTGACTTATTATGGGTGACTTTAATTCTCCTCTTAACCCAAGTGAAAAACAAGGAGGAAACTCTATTTTTTCCATAGGCATAGATGAATTTATTGATTTTGTTGCTGATCTTAATCTTTTGGATGTGGATCTTCATGGCAATCAATTCACCTGAATTAACTGAAGGATGGGGAAATATCTAATCCAAGTTAGACTTGATAGAGCACTAATATCTGCAAGTTGGATTGTTAATCAGGACTTTCATCTTTCTTCCCTGCCCAGAATTGGGTCGGACCACAATCCAATTGCTTTAAAACTCTTCAATTCGAGTAATCCCACCTGAAGTTCCTTTAAATTTGAAAAGATGTGGATGGAACATGATGACATACATGACAGAATTAAAGAATGGTGGATTGGAGATGGTGAGGGCACTGCTCAATATAGACTTATTCAGAAACTCAAAAATGTTAAAAAACAGGTGAAAATTTGGAATAAAAGAGTTTTTGGAAATGTGTTTGAAAAGAAGAAGGATTTAAAACAAAAAATCCAAGATCTGGAAACCAAGATGAATATAATGGGGAGATCTCTTGAAGACCAGACTTTGGAAAAGAATATTCTCTCAGAACTGCATACGATTTGTAGCAGAGAAGAATCTCTATGGAGACTCAAATCTAGGGCTATTTGGCTGAAAGGAGGAGACAGAAATACGAAGTTCTTTCATATGACCACACTTAAACATAGAGCATGCAATAGGATAATGGAAGTTGCTAAAGGAAATGGCACTGTTATAAAAGACCCAAAAAGCATCAAAGAGGAGGCTCTTAAATTTTATGAAAAACTTCTCAATGAGAAGACTAACATCACTGATGAGGCAACTTCTTTTATGTTGGAGGCTATCCCCCAAGACAAAATTGAAGAGCAGAGATTTAAAGATATCACTAAAGCAGTCACATTAGAAGAACTTCAAAAAGCTGTGTTTACTCTTGAAGGGGATAAGGCACCAGGCCCGGATGGTTTTTCAGTTAACTTTTTTCAGAAATTTTGGGAAATCTGTTCGGATGATCTTCTCAGGGCGGTGAATGAATTTTATAGAACTGGGGATCTTTTAAAAGAGTTGAACAACACCCACATTGTGCTTGCTCCAAAAAAAATGGATGCTAAGGATTTCAAAGACTTCAGACCCATCAGTCTAGTGAATGTTATTTATAGAATTTTCACCAAGATCATTGCTACCAGGTTACAATTCATTATGAATGATCTAATTTCAAAGCAGCAGAGTGGTTTCATTAAAGGCAGGATTATTCAGGATGGTGTGATTATGGTTCATGAGACCATACACTCTATGGATAATAACAAAAAAGAAAATATGGTCCTTAAACTTGATATGAATAAAGCCTTTGATAAAGTCTCCTGGGTCTTCCTGGACAAAGTTTTGGCAAAATTTGGTTTTCTAGCTAAATTCAGAAAAATTGTTAAGGCATGCATCACTACGGTCAGATTCTCAGTGGTGGTCAATGGAGAGCCAGTGGGATTTTTCACAAGCAGTAGAGGGTTAAGGCAAGGGGACCCAATATCCCCTTTGCTATTCATTCTTATGGCAGACAGTCTTAGCAGAACAATTGATAAAGTAGTTACAGATGGTCTTTTGAAAGGCTCTAAACCCACTTCCACTAGTCAAGCAGCTTCTCATCAGCAATTTGTGGATGATACAATCCTTCTTTTAATGGCTTCCATCCTTGAAGCTAAAGCAACAAAGTCTATTATGAAACTTTATGAATCTGCTTCTGGGAAAGAGATTAATTATGATAAAAGCTCCATTTTATTTTTTAACACCCCAGATGAAAGACAGATTAAAATTGCAAAAATTTTGGGCTGTAAAATCAGTTCACTTCCTGCTACTTATCTAGGGCTCCCCCTTGGTACTAAAAAAGTTTCAATCAAAGTTTGGAATGACCTGTTGGAGAGATTCCAAAAGAAAATGGCTGGCTGGAAAGGAGCCATTCTGTCTAGTGCTGGTAAGTGTTTGCTCATAAAAAGCACTCTTCAAAATCTGCCTATTTATATTATGTCTCTCTATAAAATCCCTTCTGCTTTCAGAGAAAAAATTGAGAGGATACAGAAAAACTTCTTATGGCAGGGCATGGAGGATAAATTCAAATATCACTTGGTTGCTTGGGATCAAGTTTGCATTCCCAAAAAAATTGGGGGCCTGGGTATAAAAGACATAAAGAAAATGAATGAGGCTCTTATTGTGAAAATGGGATGGAGAATGCTCTCTGAGAAACAACCCTGGATTGAGCTAATTAAGGCCAAATATCTAAATCAACAAGCAGTCATTTCTTTTCTTCAGGATGAGCATCTTCCTTATGGTTCCATTTTCTGGAATAATTTAGTTCAGATCAGAAATTTCATCAAACAAGGAAGCAAATGGAAAGTGGGGAATGACAGAGATATAAAATTTTGGGGGGATAACTGGTTCAACTGTAGTCTTATTGATATATTTGGTGTAGCTAAGGACAATCTGGAAAGTAAGTATGGAAAAAGAATCATGGATTACATTGAAAGAGATGACAACAAGAAGAAATGGAAAAAGCTTTCTGTGGATAGAGATGATCTGAATCAAATTATTTCCTCTTTGCAAGACCAGTTGGACCTTATTCCCTTAATTCAACTGGATGTTAAGGATGAATTGGTCTGGAACAATTCTATTGATGGTGAGTATTCTGTTAAAACAGGTTATAATTCTTTCTTTGAAACTATTCAAAGTGAGTTCAACTGGAGCAGGATTTGGATGACTGAGCTCACTCCCAAAATAATTTTTTTCTTTTGGCTTGTTCTCAGGGGTAGAATTCTCACCACTGATAACTTGATAAGAAAAGGTTTTATAATGCCAAATAGATGTCATCTATGTAAAAAAGAATCTGAGGATATCAGACATTTGTTTATCCATTGTGAGTATGCCATAAAAATATGGAATTTTGTCTTTTCTAATTTCAAAGTTTCCTGGACTGTACCGAAAGATTTCATTCAGTTTTGGACCCAATGGAGCCCTCCCTTTAAACACTGTGTTGTGAGAAGACTCTGGAAGTTGGTAATGCCTCATACTATTTGGAGGATATGGAAAGATAGAAATGATATCATCTTTAGAAATAGTAAACAACAGTGCAAGCTCAGCATTGTTAAAATCTCTAATGTTGTCAAAGAAAACATTGTAAGATTTAAACCTCCTAAGAACAAGAGTTACCCTGAAAATGAAGAGCATATCTTGTCCCAATGGAAGATTGGAGCTGACAGTATTCAGAATGGCACCAGTAGTAACATTGATAGATCTTTGATTTATTGGAACCCTCCTGATCTTAATTGGCATAAGCTGAACTTTGATGGGGCCTCTAAGGGAAATCCAGGGATAGCTGCTGGGGGAGGAGTGATTCGGGATCACAGAGGTAATCCTATAGCTGCTTATGCTGGTAAAATGGGGATACAAATGAATCATTATGCTGAAGCATTGGCCGCTCTATGGGGTCTTAGAATTGCTCAGACTCATAATGTTCAAAACCTTATTCTGGAAGGAGACTCACTGAATATTATCAACCATCTAAATCAGTCTTCGCCACCAAGCTGGAACATCAAGGATTTCATCATGGAATCCATAAGTATCTACCAAACCTTCAATAATATCTGGATCAATCATACATACAGGGAGGGAAACAAAGTGGCCGATGCATTGGCTAATTATGGCATAAATATTAATTTTAATATTTGGGATAATGGTAATTGCATCCCTGAGCAGGTTCAAAACAACATTCATGTGGATAATTATAGACAATCAAATACGGAGTAAGGATAATGATTTTTTGGAATGGGCTTTTGTGGAGATTAAATTCACACATGCGGGGCATCTCATATATAAAGAAGCTCTTAAGCGGAACTTTGAGTACACTCAAGTACGCAGTAAGGAAAATGATGACTTAAAGTGGGATTTTAAGGAGATAAAAGTTCACACATGTGAGAAATCACAGATACAAAGCAGCTTTCATGCAGTCACTTGCGGGAACTCACACGTAAGTTATGACTGCATTAATTATCATTACTCCCATCATGTGAGAGGGCTCCTTAAAAATAGAGAAAGATAGATTGTTAACTGCATTTCATCCAGCAGTTCGCAAAAGGGTTTAGAAGAAAGTAGTATCAAGCATTCTAGAAAGGTTAAAATGGGAGGAGCCTTGTCAGATTGAGCCTAGCAGAGACCCTGATTGGAAGAATAACAAGGTGCTTTGGAATCTTCTTAAGCAGGGAGGAATCACACACTTTATTGATAGGATCCAGGGACACGATCAGAACATATCTATTCAGTTTGCGACGGAGTGGAAGGATTGGAAAGTTGAATATGGTGGGCAAAAAATCTCTGTTAATGAGGAACTCATCGCTGAAGCTACAGGCCTTGGGATGGATGGATTCCATTTTTTCAACAAGAGGATCGATAAAGTGGCAGAGGAAAAGAAGTTTGTTGCTGGCAATGAGGAGTTGATCTTCGTTACTGCGGGTTTGAAGGTAAGCTCCATACCCTCGCCATTTGATGAAATAACCCACATGATGGTTCGTTACATCTCTTTGGAGGGGAGATATGTCACAGTGCCCACAAAACATCTGGTGTTTCTCAACCATTTCCATAGGAATATCATGGTTTGTTTCCCACATTACCTTCTTTTCTCTCTCGAACGCTCCATTCTGGAGTTCCAGAAACATACCCGTGCGGTCCCCCTGCATCAAGGTTTAATTTTCTTGTTGCACAAGCTTTGTGTATTGAAGTTTCCCAGCCTCCCTTCTTCCCCCAGCTCTCCTCCTTTGCATCCCACCACCAATACCCCCACTCACACCCCCATCCCTTCCATCATGGCTCCCACCCCCACTCCCATCCCTTCCATCATGGCTCCCACCCCCATCACCTCTACCATGGCCAAACCTAAAACTAGGTCTCAAAAAACACCCAAGCTGGATATCCCTGTTTTGGGGAGAACTCTTCGCAGCACTCAGGAATTGGAGGATGTGCAAAACCTCCTTCATATTAGTAGAGCAGGTCATCAAGAGGCTTCACACACAGAGAGTACTACCCAAAGGCTGGAAGCCTTAGAAAAAGATATGTTCAGCCTGAAAGAAGAAGTTCAGAATTTGACTAAGCAAAAAGGTAAAAGGAAGAGGGATGAGGATTTTGATCTTGACAATACACAAATTGAGGATATCTATAAAAATTTAAACTCCCTGGACAACCATCTGGGGAAAGCTAAGGATCGCCATGATCACAACATGGCAATATTTAATGCAATTGGTGACTTCCTTGAACAACATGTTCGCAGTGTCTCTATCCTTAGTGCGGATAAAGAAAGAAGTCAGACCATGAAAAAGCTGGATGCTAAGGATCCCACTCACATGACGGTGTTGTCTTTGTTTACCTCTTTGCAAACTGTCAAATCTAGAATCAACAGAGCCGCCAAGAAGTAGGGATGTTCTTCACTGCAGATGCTGACTTTCATCAGGTTTTTTGCTGTTTTTTGTTGTTTTGTTGCTGTTTTTTGGCTGCTTTGTTGCAGCGTTAGCTCTATTTAGCTATTATGTAGTAACTCTTTTTTGGTTACCTGTGGATTCAATGTCTTTTCTGGATTCTGATCCTTCTATTTTGTGGAACTTCTTAGTATATTATCTGGCTTTTAGGCCTTCGTTGTAATTAGGGTATAGTCCCTTCAAAACTATTTACCAATAATAAAAAAAGACGTAGTAGAGTTTGTGCACAGATGCCATAAATGCCTAGAGTTATCCCATGAGATCCACATACTAGGACAAGCTTTGTAACCAATAGCAACCCCATGGCCCTTTTCCACGTGGGGCCTAGATTTAATAGGGAAATTCTCTCCCTCATCAATAGATGGAAATAACTTCATAATCACGGCCACAGAGTACTTTAACAAGTAGGTAGAATCCATGGCTCTTACCACTGTACCTGGTTCTGTGATCGCTAAGTTTATCTTAAACTAGATCATTTTTAGGTGCGGTGTCCCACAAGTCATTATCTCTGATAATGGCACGTCTTTCAAAAATGATGAGGTGTGTGAATTGTGTGAAAAGTTCAAGATAAGTCATCTCATGGATTCTCTTTATTATCCATAGGCCAATGGACAGGTTGAGGCTACGAATAAAAATATAAAGTCCATCCTTCTTAAGACCATTGAGGAGAACAAACAAGATTGGCATTTAAATAATTTTCTGGGATTGTGGGCCTATCGGACATCTGTTAGAACACCAGCAAGGGAAACCCCATTTTCTTTGGTATTTAGTGCGGAAGTAATTTTACCACTCGAGGTTGAAATACAGAGTCTCTGTATTTCACTCCATAGAATTTTGGGAGAAGAAGGCTATCAAGAAGAGTGACTTTCTCAGTTAGAAATTTTTGATGAGGTAAGACTCAACGCTGAAAAATGACACATCGTTTACGCTAACTGGATGGCTCGGTAATACAATAAGAAGGTTTATGAGTGTGAAATATATGAGGGAGATTTGGTCTTAAGACTTGATAGTAGGATAGAAAAAAATTGTGAGGGAAGGAAATTCAGACCTAGGTGGTTGGGTCCATATCGAGTAGTAGAAGACTAAAAAAATGGGGAATTTCACCTGTGTACACTAGAGGGTGAGGATTTTAAAGAATCTATGAAATATCTTCCCCTAAAGAGGTATTACACATGATACATTAGCATTTTCATATGTACATTACTGCATCTGCATCACACTTTAATTTTCCAGCTCATTTTGTAAAACTTGTGATAAGGGGACTTATTCTTATAGAAACTCCTAAAAAATTCTGAAAAGCATCGGAAAAACATTCAAATCACGTCACTCCAAATTTTCATCGCATCATTAAATGTTTTCAAATCATTTCATTGTTCAAATAGGATATTACACATATATTTTCAGGATATAAACAAGGCTTGTCCCAAGGATGATTTCCCATTACCATTCATTGATGTTATTGTTGACGCAATAGATGGTTTCAAATTATTGTCTCTTATGGATGGATTTTTTAGGTATAATAAAATCAGAATATCTAAAAAGGATCAGGCTAATACCATGTTTATAACTCCTTGGGTAACTTAATACTATGCGGTCATGCCATTCAAGATTAAGAACGCTGTAGCTACGTACCAACGAGCGATGACTTATATATTCCATGCTCTTATACATAAGATTGTGGAATTCTACGTGGATGACCTACTAGCTAAGGATAGCATATACCATACATTTGTTGTTTACCTATCATGGTATTACTCAAGATGAAGTGAACCTTCCTCATTCTTGTTAGGTGTTAGAAATTTGTTATATCCTTATTCCATTACACAAGTCATCTTAGTTAAGTTATAATTTTCATTAACATCTTTTTACTAATCCAAAGAGGCTTAGATGAAAGATTAACTAAGCATGCCAACTTAATAAGTTGCATTTCAGTAAGGAATATTGTAATTAAATCCCTTCCATCCAATTCATTCAATGCCAACTGAAATAAGGATCCAAACAGTTAAGAAAGAGAACAAATGAAGAGAAGATTACACCTTTCCTTCCAATAATGCTCAAGAAGAATGACACACAGATTTAAGTAACTCTTATCCTTTTCAATTCATCATGGTGAAATACACATTTTACAAGACCATACATTTCAAACATATTCATGTCAAACAACATCAAGATCAATAAAGAATACAACTTTTCTTCTTTTAATACATTTCAATAATGAATCATATTTCTTCATAAGAGATCCAGACTTTAAGTAACCAATACATCATAAAATTTATTTCCTTCCTTTATCACTTACGAAGTCCATCTGCAAAAATTGCTAGCATGGGTCAGTTCATTGAACTGAGCATGATAAGCACTAAGCATTAAAATGATGTGCCTTCAACTAACTGTTTCATAAAACAAACTCTACTTTTATGAAACAACAAGGCCAACAGATAGATAAATCATAAGAAATAACAATCATAAAAGGAAGAACAATATAACAACCAAATTAACATTCAGAAAGATCATGATATAATCAGCTCTCCTCAGCAATTGTTTTCTTATAAAGAATTATATTAGATAAGTAACATTTCATCCTAATTACTTATCTCCTTCTATTAAAGGTACTTACTATTTATTTCTTACGTAATTCAATCTGAATTAGAAATAAAGACACTAACTCCAATATTTTCCAAAAGTAGTGTTACTTTTAAGAAGCAAGAACCATCAAACTCAGCATTACACAATTTCATAAAAAGACATCTACAACCAAGCTAATTCCAGCTTCATGAAAGGTTCTAGGATGAATCATCTACAACATAAAAAATAAGAGATTCCCATTTCAGATGCTATATCCTAATTTTAAAGTCCAAGATATAGCCTAAGTTCTCAAGTTAGGCCACACATTAGAATTAGGAAAGTATTCACTCAATAATAACATATAACATTAATCACCCATAACAAATATTGATTCCTTCAATACAAGTCAAGTGAATGAGTAAGATGTATCAACAACTACTCAATGCATTCTTGAAAGTAATGCAACTAAACCGATCCAATCTATAAGCAAGATTAACACAGGAGAGGGAAGGATGAACTGAGAGAAAGAAAATTAGAACTTCCCTTCCAATTCGGTAAAATTTGAAATATCATTTCACAACTCAGAAGAGAGAGTGCAACATATAATCTCCTACAGTCTCCAAAGAAAACAACGATGAAAACTTTACCTCAGAGGGTAAAAGAGAGAGGAGTCAGTCAACATGTTTAGAAGAGGATTCCAACTTTCTTTCACAAGTAAATAAGGTCATAAAAGGACTGGTACAGACCCAAACACAAATCCTTGAACTCTTTTAAACATAGAGACATGCATTAGAAGATACTAGTCTGAATTATGCGATTGCATTATGCAAGTCAGATTTCAAAATAAGGTTCTCCCAGCATGATACAATAACAGTGACAGTAGTACATTATCCACATCAAGAAGGAGATGTATTAACAAGAATTTTTCTAAACAACTTACATGAAATAACAACCTTCAAAAGTCATTCCCAATCATCAAAAGTTTCAGTTAGAGGAACCAAGTCCTAATCATTCTTTCAAAATGAAAGAGAAATAATTAGTAAGATCGACTCACATTCGCAACCTCACAGAGGTGAGAGAACCCATCTTTTGGATAGACCAAAAAAGATCCATCTAGGTTTGATTTCAAAGAATGTGCAAAATAAGGACGACATGACTTAGCTACAGGTGCACAAGTCAACTAAAGAAATGATTAGATAATCAAAATTCCTTTCATTCCATTTCTATGGACAGACTCAACTGCACAAATCTACTAAGTCATCAAGACATTCTATTCCTTCAACATACTCAGAGATCATAGAAAATGAAGAATCTAGAAAACCCTTCATACTGAACCTATTGGTTATTTCCAAATCATGAAAATTCAACCCAAAATCCATATATACATTCATTAAATCTTCCCAAAACCACAACAGTAAGGTTTCAACAAACTTACACTAGCAAGTTAGCTTAAGAGGTTTACTCAGATCAAAAACAAATAAGTCTAAACAATCATTATCTAACTTGAAGGTGAAGAAAGACAACGAGATCGACATCTTGCAAGCTCGAGTAGAGCTAACGTGCATAGAACCAAATATCAACTCAGACAAAACCAACTCTCCCAAAAAATCCTTAAATATAATAGATCTTCATTTATCCAACTATTAGTTATGTCTTCTAGAGTTTTAAAGAAAAACCCAAATACGTATAAAGTTCAGAAAATGGAGAATTCGTTCATTGTTATCTTCAAAAAGATATTTCCAAAACCTTAGTATCCAAGTAACCATTACCTCATAGTTTCCATAGAAAGAACTAGATCCGAACAACTAAGTTTTAACTAAAGGAGTAAGAGAATAAATAACTCCTTCATTATTGTTTCCACATGAATTTGAATCCACAAAATAGTAAATCCAAACACCCTTTTTCAACTCAGCTTCCATTGAAATACAAGGTTCGAAGCAATGAAAGTTTCACAGTAAAGTTCAAGAAGAAGTTACTCATTTAATGTTGCTTTTAAATAGTTTTGAGTCACATAACATTTAATCCAAGCTTCCATATCAACATAGTTCCAACAGAAGTAACAAGACTCCAAACAACCAAAGATGTGATAGAGAAGAATACATTTCTTACCTCCTATCAACCATAACAGACAAACCCAGTTCAAAAACCTTTAGCAACAATATATTTCCATAAACCCTTTTGAGCAGATAGGAAGGATTCACACATATTCGACATTATTCAAGGCTCAACCAAAATTTAAGGTACGATTCACCATTAAGCTTAACAGGAAATGACCCACATTCCACATTATCTAACAGAGATTCCTCCTCAGAAAATACAGAGAAATTTCAAGCAAGAATGAAAGATAAAATAAAAACCCATTGATCACAAGAGAAGAGTTGTTTTTATGAAGACATTTTTGTAAAAAGTAGAGAAACTTAATGGGTAGAGCCTATCATGCCTGATAGTGCTTCTGTTGATTTGAAGTAGATTTCCAGCTGAGCTTCCACAGTTCCTTCTTCTCTAATCAAAGTCAACAACCCAAAACTTCTTTCTCTTATGCCTCTTATACCTCCATTGGATCGAAAATAGTCTAGAGGAGCCAAAAATAGCAACAGATTGAAAATTGAACTGCTGGTTCGAAGAACCAGATATTCCCATGCAGAGAAAAAATCGTCATAAACAAATGACCAAACAACCTCCCAAAAATCCACTTGTGTGGTTTCCAAGGTTGTTTGTTCGCCAAAACCTATGCTCATTAATGCACTTTCATTCAAATCTCTCACCTAAATCTCTATGCCACTGCCATCTAAAATTGGTGAACTCAAATTAAACTAAAACATGCATCTCTTTACTTTAGTGATAATGCCATATAGGAATTCCCTCTATTTTCCATGCCTCTTCCAAAACTGGCAGTACCAAACTTTATAAATTGCAATCAAATCACTTAAATTCCATTGAAACCATCGCCACCACCTCCCAATAGCCATGTGACCCCCTTAGGTCCCCTTTCATCTTAACATTAGTTTAGGTTAGATAAACATTAGTTTAGGATCCGACCTTAGGTTAGATAAAAAGTATTTACCTTAGGTCTTTCAAAGTTTCCATAGAAAGCATGCCATCATAGATTAAGTCATGTCCCATAGTACTTTAGTATTAGGTAATAGGTCCTAGATAGGTCCCTTATTACCTTAGGTTATTTCAAAACCCCACACCCGTAAGAGTATACAACTTAGGTTAGGGTGCAACATGAATAATTTAGAATAGATCTAAGGTAGGTCTAGTTTACCTTAGGTTAGAATCCAGTTAGGATAGATCTTAAAGATCTAGGACTAAGGTTTTACCTTAATAGTCCTGAAGTAGGTCCTCATCCTCCTTACGCCATTCAATGTCCTTAAGAAATTAACAAGAAGATCCGAGTTCACAATTTACAACAAATGCAAAGCAAGGACTTCAAAGAAGGATCAATAAAATTGTATACATACAAGGACTCAGTCCCTTATTGCCTTCAATTTCTGAATGTCGGTTTGTCATATAGACCAGGTAAGAAGAATTGAAGCATACCTTGGATCAATGGAATTGATCCAAGGTTTTTGTGTTATAGAAAGATAAATTTGCAAACAACATCACCAGTTTACAACCTTACCGAACTCAAGAAGAATGGATTCCTTGCAAGCAACATCATCATAGAAAAATGAATCCAAGTACAGAAATAATTTATCCATTGCAAACATGATTTTCAACAGTCAAAAGAATACACCTTCTTAGGACAAATCACATGTCAACATTTGCAATGTAAAGAGGAAAAAGTCAACAGTTTGTCAAAGATGTTACATACTTCCCTCCTAAAAAGAATCATCATCCCGATGATTAACTTAGTTAAACAATTTGCATCAAGGACAATCAAATTATTATCTTTCCTTCCATATGTTCAAAGCAAAACTAGATTTTAAAATTCCATAATCAAGCATTAACGTAGCTGTCCATTTTAAATAATGTAATGTCTGCCCAAAACTGGTAGATTTATTGACATAATAAGAATAAAATCTTAATACTTTATCAGTCAACAAAATTAATTCTGTTCAAACAAATATGGAAAAGTAGTTTTCATATCTTCCAGATTTTCCCAGGTTGCACTTTCCTCGTTAAACTGATCCCACTGGACCTTACATTGACTTATTTCATGATTTCTTAAGTGCAACTGGTGAGTTTCCAGCACTCGAATAGGTTTAACCATGATTATTCCTGGGTCTTGGACCTGCAAGGAATTCCAATTTAACACATGTGATAAATCTGAAATGTATTTCTTAAGCAAATAAATATGGAAAACATCATGCATTCATGATAAAGCAGGAGGTAATGCTAAACGATAAGCTACAGGGTTGATTACTTCAACAATTTCAAAAGGTCCCACATATCAAGGTGATAACTTGGCAGCCTTGCCAAAATTTATAGAACTCTTTTTTGGTTTAACCCGAAGAAAGACCTTCTCACCAAGTTCAAATTTCCTATCAACCCGCTTCAATTAGCATAACTCTTTTTCCTATCCGCTGCTTCTTTCAAGTGTTCACGAATCATTTTAACTTGTTGTTCCATTTTCGTAAGGATTTCAGGTCCAATTACCTCTCTATCCTCAATGTTGTCCCAACTAACAGGGGTTCTGCATTTCCTTCTGTATAATGCTTCGAAAGGTGCCATCTTCAGAGAGGCGTGATATGTGTTATTGTATGCAAACTCAACTAATGGAAGGTACTCTTCCCATTTATACTGCTGATCCATGCAATACATTCGTAACATATCCTCTAAAACTTGATTCACTCTTTCAGTCTGTTCATCCATTTCTAGATGATATGCAGAACTGAAATTCAGCTTAGTTCCTAAAGCTGCATTTAGTGTTTGCCAAAATCTTGAAGTCATTCTAGGATCTCTATCAGATATGATCAATTCAGGTACTCCATGTAATCTGAAAATCTCATGTATGAACCTTTTTGCTAAAACAGGTGAATCATCCTTAAGATTACCAGCAATAAAATGTGCTACCTTTGTTAGTTTATCCACAACAACTAAAATAACATCATGTTTATTTCTTGACATAGGCAACCCTTGTACAAAATCCATGCTTATCACTTGCCATTTGTACTGTGGTATGCTGTGAGGATACAATAAACTAGCTGGATGCATATGCTCAGCTTTAACACGTTGACATTCTAAACAGTGTGTCACAAACTCAATAACATCTTTTTTCATCCCTTTCTAGAAATATTGTTGTTTTATATCAGCAAGCATCTTTGTAATGCCAGGGTGTCCAGAAAAAGGTGAATTGTGAAATTCAGCCAATAATTTCTTTCTTAAATCATTTAGCAAAGGTATGTATACTCTGTTTTCAAACCGTAAGATTCCTTCATTATCAAAGTGAAAACCCTTATATCTCACATCATTTGGATCTGCAGCAAGTGTTGTTTTTACTTGCTGAAAATAAGAATCAGATTCCATAACACTTTTTACCTCATCTTTAAACTGAGTTCTCAATGTTATAAGAGCAGAAATGTGCTTCCTACGACTTAGAGCATCTGCTACTCTATTTTCCTTTCCTTTAATGTAACTTATGTCAAAATCATATTGAGATAGAAATTCTAACCTTCACTGTCTTGCATTTATATTTGGCTGAGTAAAAAATACTTCAACCCAAGATGATCAGTTTTTAGTTCAAAAGGTTTACCAAGTAGATAATGCCTCCAAACTTGAAGTGCATGAACAATGGCAGCAAGCTCTAGATCATGTGGAGCATAATTCAGCTCATGTAACTTGAGTTTTCTACTTTCGTAAGCTATGACATGACCCTTTTGTAACAGAATACCTCCAAGACCTTCCCTGGATGCATCTGTTACAATAGTAAAGTCTCCATTAGGGTCAGGTACAACCAAAATAGGTGCTGAAGTTAACTGATCCTTCAAAGTTTTAAATGCAGATTCACATTTTTCATTCCATACAAATTTCTTATCCTTTTTCTGTAATGAAGTTATTGGTGCAACAACCTTGGAGAAATCTTTAACAAACTTCCTATAGTAACCAACAAGACCCATGAAGCTTCTAACTTCATGTACATTCTTAGGGTGCAGGCCACTCAGTTATAGCTACAATCTTAGAGGGATCTACAACTATTCCATTCTTTCTTATAACATGACCCAAATAGTGCACTTCTGTGTCATAGAAAGAACATTTAGACAACTTACCAAACAACCGTCTCTTCCTCAAGATTTCCAAAACTATCTTCAAATGCTCATGGTGTTCTTCAATACTTTTAGAGTATATGAGAATATCATCCAAGAATACAAGCACAAATTTTTCCAAGTATTCTTGAAAAATATTATTCATTAAATTCATAAAAGTTGCAGGTGCATTTGTTAATCCAAATGGTAAGACTGTGAATTCATAATGTCCATACCTTGTTCTAAAAGTTGTTTTATGAATGTCTTCATCCTTAATTCGTAACTGATGATATCCAGATCGAAGATCTATTTTAGAATATACTGATGCTCCACGCATATGATCAAACAGATCATCAATCCTAGGAAGTGGATATCTAGTTCTTAATCATTTGCCTTGTTTAACATTCTATAATCGATACATAATCTAAGTGTTCCATCTTTCTTTTTAACAAAGATTACCGGTGCTCCCCAAGGTGAGACACTTGGTCTAATCAAACCTTTAGATAAAAGTTCTTGCAACTGTGCCTTAAGCTCTACCAATTCAATAGTAGTCATCCTATAAGGTGCCTTAGAAATAGGCTCGGTTCCAGGTTTGATTTCAATTGTGAAGTCAAATTCCCTTTTGGGTGGAAGACCTGGTAATTCTTCCAGAAACACATCACTGAAGTTTTGTAACAGTTGATATCATTCTAAGAAATCACTACTTTCTTCAGTAGATTCAGAAATTTTTACTGCATATAAGGTACAACCCTTATTTTTGGCATTTTTAAGTTGCATAGCTGACAATTTCCTAACTGAAATTTCATGTTTTACACCCTGAATGTCTGTTGTTTTATGTAGGTCATCTAAAGAACTAATACATTTTTCAAAATAGTCAACTTTTTCTTTATGCTCAGCTAACCAATTAACACCTATGATTACATCATAAGACCCCAAAGGAGTAACATAAAGATCAACTTCTGTGGAAAAACTAGGTAAATCAAGGACTGCCCCAAAAAGACACATACTAACTGTATGAACAACATTATTCCCATAATGTACAACCCATGATTTATCCATTTTTCCAGCTTTTATTTTTAATTTCGATGCTAATTTACTAGAAATAAAACATTCAGTAGCTCCAGTATCAAAAATAATAGTTACAGGTATGCCAAATAACTTACCCGGAACCTCTATGGGTGTGACTTGCTTTTCAGCCTGTTTGTCAGCTACTGCAGCGTGTATCTTGTGTTGTTGATTACGGTCATCCTTTTTCAAAGGACATTGATTTGCGTAATGATCCTTGCCACAATTATAACAGCCTCCTACAGGTCCCTTTTTAGGCTCAAATTTATTTCCAGCCTTAAAGTTATCATTCTGACCTCCATAGGACTTCTGTCTGTTATTATTGTTCTTGACAAAATTATTTCGTACATTAGCAACAGACTTATTTGTTGTTGTTTTCTTATTATTATCTGTTGAAAACTTATTTTTCATACCAAACTTTTTCCATGGTCCCTTCCTAGGTGCAAGAGATGATGAAGAGGAGTTTGGAACTTTCTTTCTAAATTCCTCCTTATGAGCAAAAATTGCCTTTAATTTTTGTTCCTGCCTTATGGATTTTTCAACAACCCCTTCCATAGTGGTTGGGCTGTGAACATCCACCTCTCCTCCTATGATGGGATTTAATCCCATGATAAATTTTTGTATCCTGAACTTCTCGTCAGTTTGATACTGAGGTACATACTTAAGGAGTTTAGTAAACCACTCCCAGTACTCTGTTACAGTTAATTTTCCTTGGGATAAGTTCTGAAATTCAGTCATTTTCTGATCATAATAAAGTTGTGGCAGCCATCGTTTCCTAAAATAACTTTTAAATTGATCCCAAGTAATATTTGTTTCATCAATGTTCAACTCAGCCTTACGGCTGTCCCACCATGAAGATGCTTCATGGGAAAGCTGATATGCTCCCCATATTGCCTTTGTTTCCTCTGAGAAGTTCCTTATTGCAAAGTACTTCTCCATTTCACTAAGCCAATTCTCAGCTCCATCTCCTAATGTGGTGCCATCAAACTTAGGTGGACTTATCCTTTTTATATCATTAGTGAGTTCAGCTGCCAGCCTTGCCTTTTTATTTTCTGGCTGATCAGGTATGTTTACATTATTGTTATCAACACCTAAATTTTCCACATTAGTGTTGTCCATAGGAGGCGGTTGATTTTTATTACCAGCATCTTCTTCCTCCTTATTACCCATTACTTTTTGTTCAAGTACAGCCAAATGATCTCTTGTGTCCAATAGGGAAGCAAGGATCTCATCAAGTTTTTGGGTAGTTGTTGCTTCTCCACCTGGTGGTGGGTTATTTGCAGCATTTCCTCTTGTTCTAACCATTTTCTGTTAACAAGAAAATTTAAGTTTTATCAGATTATGGACACAATAGGTCCAAGAGCTGCAACCTTCAGCTCTGATACCAAGATGTAACATTCCCATTTTAAGACTTTAGAAACAAGGGATTTTTTTTTTTGAATACATAATGTTTTCTGTTCTAAATAATCATAATTTAGAACACACATTCCATGCCAATCAATCTCATAACAGATAACCATATGCAGCTGTAAATGACTCGGTGAACTACCGATCTCTCATTTCATGACTCGGTTTCTAACCGATCTCTCATGTTAACTTAAAGTGTTGAATACAAAGTGTATACTAAGTATTCTTGGTTCTCTTACCCTATTCTGGGTATTGAGTGTTCTGTTTAAGAAACCTATCTGAATATTTGTTACCAATATTCATCTGAAATCCCATTTCTTAAACTAGGTGACATAGGACAACGCAACCAACAGCTTGCGATACTTTGGCCAAATATTTCCAACATACTGTTCATGTTACTATTCCTAGATGACATACTCATCAAATGGAATACGTCCTTCACCCCACTCATATGTTATCTAGAATGGTCTTCACTGACTTCTGTCAGTTCACTTGTTCAAGGTTTGACCCTAACCCAGGTTAGCAACATAAATCAGGATAGGGAACCATTCACGATGACTAAGGGTACATAGGCATACTCAATCGACCTAAGTTGATTGGATGTGTCTAGTTACCCTGAGCCATCGAGAGTCACTCCCTGTGCTAACTCATAATACTAATCTGACCTAGAGTGAAACTAAGATCAAGTCCAAGTTTATGTAGACCTAGATGATCCAATACTGAAGGGTGTTGCAACATGTCAACTGCAACACTGTATCCTCATGAAGACCCTAGTCTTCATGAAGGTACAGTTCTGTAGTTGGCATGTGCCAACATCCAACAGAATTACCCATCTCGGTGTACATATCCCATATGAGAGTTTATTACTCACTTAAGTTTCATAATTAAGGTTTGGTTACAACTACACTGTTGAACCCTGAATTACTTTAGGCCCTTAAGATTATCATTCCTAATTGAGTTGTTAATGTATTACATAAACCTATGATTGCTTTAGGTTCCTTAACTTTTTGATTAAAGTTCAGTTAATCAAATAGAAACAACAACCTCCATAAGATTTACTTAGTATAACTCAACCATTCATAGTCTTTTTAAGATCCAAAACAGGTTCTATTATAATAGACTTCATAGAGATGAAGTCTAATTGATAAACGATCACATATACCATACATTTTTGTTTACCTATCATGGTATTACTCAAGATGAAGTGAACCTTCCTCATTCTTGTTAGGTGTTAGAAATTTGTTATATCCTTATTCCATTACACAAGTCATCTTAGTTAAGTTATAATTTTCATTAACATCTTTTTACTAATCCAAAGAGGCTTAGATGAAAGATTAACTAAGCATGTCAACTTAATAAGTTGCATTTCAATAAGGAATATTGTAATTAAATCCCTTCCATCCAATTCATTCAATGCCAACTGAAATAAGGATCCATTCAGAGTTAAGAAAGAGAACAAATGAAGATAAGATTACACCTTTCCTTAATAATGCTCAAGAAGAATGACACACAGATTTAAGTAACTCTTATCCTTTTCAATTCATCATGGTGAAATACACATTTTACAAGACCATACATTTCAAACATATTCATGTCAAACAACATCAAGATCAATAAAGAATACAACTTTTCTTTTTTTAATACATTTCAATAATGAATCATATTTCTTCATAAGAGATCCAAGACTTTAAGTAACCAATACATCATAAAATTTATTGCCTTCCTTTATCACTTACGAAGTCCATCTGCAAAAATTGCTAGCACGGGTCAGTTCATTGAACTGAGCATGATAAGCACTAAGCATTAAAATGATGTGCCTTCAACTAACTGTTTCATAAAACAAACTCTTCTTTTATGAAACAACAAGGCCAACAGATAGATAAATCATAAGAAATAACAATCATAAAAGGAAGAACAATATATCAACTAAATTAACATTTATAAAAGATCATGATATAATCAGCTCTCCTTAGCAATTATTTTTATAAAGAATTATATTAGATAAGTAGCATTTCATCATAATTACTTATCTCCTTCTAATAAAGGTACTTACTATTTATTTCTTACGTAATTCAATATGAATTAGAAATAAAGACACTAACTCAAATATTTTCCAAAAGTAGTGTTACTTTTAAGAAGCAAGAACCATCAAACTCAGCATTACACAATTTCATAAAAAGACATCTACAGCCAAGCTAATTCCAGCTTCATGAAAGGTTCTAGGATGAATCATCTACAACATAAAAAATAAGAGATTCCCATTTCAGATGCTATATCCTAATTTTAAAGTCCAAGATATAGCCTAAGTTCTCAAGTTAGGCCACACATTAGAATTAGGAAGTATTCACTCAATATATAACATATAACATTAATCACCCATAACAAATATTGATTCCTTCAATACAAGTCAAGTGAATGAGTAAGATGTATCAACAACTACTCAATGCATTCTTGAAAGTAATGCAACTAAACTGATCCAATCTATAAGCAAGATTAACACAGGAGAGGGAAGGATGAACTGAGAGAAAGAAAATTAGAACTTCCCTTCCAATTCGGTAAAATTTGAAATATCATTTCACAACTCAGAAGAGAGAGTGCAACATATAATCTCCTACAGTCTCCAAAGAAAACAACGATGAAAACTTTACCTCAGAGGGTAAAAGAGAGAGGAGTCAGTCAACATGTTTAGAAGAGGATTCCAACTTTCTTTCACAAGTAAAGAAGGTCATAAAAGGACTGGTACAGACCCAAACACAAATCCTTGAACTCTTTTAAACATAGAGACATGCATTAGAAGATACTAGTTTGAATTATGTGACTACATTATGCTAGTCAAATTTCAAATTAATGTTCTCCCAACACTATACAATAACAGTGATAGTAGTACATTATCCACATCAAGAAGGAGATGTATTAACCAGAAATTTTCTAAACAACTTACATGAAATAACAACCTTCAAAATTTCATTCCCAATCATCAAAAGTTTCAGTTAGAGGAACCAAGTCCTAATCATTCTTTCAAAATGAAAGAGAAACAATCAGTAAGATCGAACTCACATTCACAACCTCACAGAGGTGAGAGAACCCGTCTTTTGGATAGAGAAAAAAGATCCATCTAGGTTTGATTTCAAAGAATGTGCAAAATAAGGATGACATGACTTAGCTACAGGTGCACAAGTCAACTAAAGAAATGATTAGATAATCAAATTCCTTTCATTCCATTTCTATGGACTAATAGACTCAACTGCAGAAATCAACTAAGTCATCAAGAAAGTCTATTCCTTCAACATACTCAGAGATAATAGAAAATGAAGAATCTAGAAACCCTTCAAATTGAACCTATTGGTTATTCCCAGATCATGAAATGTTAACCCAAAATGTATATACATTCATTAAATCTTCCTGAAACCACAACAGTAAGGTTTCAACAAACTTACACTAACAAGTTAGCTTAATAGGTTTACTCAGATCAAAAAACAAATAAGTCTAAATGATCATTATCTAACTTGAAGGTGAAGAAAGACAACGAGATCGACATCTTGCAAGCTCGAGTAGAGCTAACGTGCATAGAACCAAATATCAACTCAGAAAAAACCAACTCTCTGAAAAATCCTTAAATATAACAGAGCTTCATTCATCTAACTATTAGTCCAGTCTTCTAGAGTTTTAAAGAAAAACCCAAATACATATAAAGTTCAGAAAAGGGAGAATTCATTCATTGTTATCTTCAAACAAGATATTTCCAAAACCTTAGTATCCGAGTAACCATTACCTCATAGTTTCCATAGAAAGAACTAGATCCAAACAACTAAGTTTTAACTGAAGGAGTAAGAGAATAAATAAATCCTTCATTATTGTTTCCACATGAATTTGAATCCAAAAAATAGTAAATCCAAACACCCTTTTTCAACTCAGTCTTCCATTGAAATACAAGGTTCGAAGCAATGAAATTTTCACAGTAAATTTCAAGAAGAAGTTACTCATTTAATGTTGCTTTCAAACAGTTTTGAGTCTACATAACATTTAATCCAAGCTTCCATATCAACACAGTTCCAACAGAAGTAACAAGACTCCAAACAACCAAAGATACGATAGAGAAGAATACATTTCTTACCTCCTATCAACCATAACAGACAAACCCAGTTCAAAAACCTTTAGCAACAATATATTTCCATAAACCCTTTTGAGAAGATAGGAATTATTCACACATATTCGACATTATTCAAGGCTCAACCAAAATTTAAGGTATGATTCACCATTAAGCTTAATAGGAAATGACCCACATTCCACATTATCTAATAGAGATTCCTCCTCAGAAAAGTATAGAGAAATTTCTAGCAAGAATGAAAGATAAAATAAAAACCCATTAATCACAAGAGAAAAGTTGTTTTTATGAAGACATCTAGTAAAAAGAAGAGCAACTTAATGGGTAGAACCTATCATGCCTGATATTGCTTCTATTGATTCTAAGACGATTTCCATTTGAGCTTCCATAGTTCCTTCTTCTCCAATTGAATTCAACAACCCAAAAATTCTTTCTCTTATGCCTCTTATACCTCCATTGGATCAAAAATAGTCTAGAGGAGCCAAAAATAGCAACAGATTGAAAACTGAACTGCTGGTTTGAAGAACCAGATATCCCCATGCAGAGAAAAAATTGACATGAACGAATGACCAAACAACCTCCCAAAAATCCACTTGCATGGTTTCCAAGGTGGTTTGCTTGCCAAAAATTATGCTTATTAATGCACTTTCATTCAAATCTCTCACCTAAATCTCCATGCGACTGCCATCTAAAATTGGTGAACTCAAATTAATCTAAAACATGCATCTCTTAACTTTAGTGATAATGCCAGCTAGGCATTCCCTCTATCTTTCATGCCTCTGCCAAAACTGGCAGTACCAAATTTTATAAATTCAAATCAAATCACTTAAATGCCATAGAAACCATCACCACCACCTCCCAATAGCCATGTGACCCCCCTTAGGTCCCCTTTCATCTTAACATTAGATTAGGTTAGATCCATTAGTTTAGGATCCGACCTTAGGTTAGATAAAAGTATTTACCTTAGGTCTTTCAAAGTTTCCATAGAAAGCATGCCATCATAGATTAAGTCATGTCCCATAGTAGTTTAGTATTAGGTAATAGGTCCTAGATAGGTCCCTTATTACCTTAGGTTATTTCGAAACCCCACACCCGTAAAGTATACAACTTAGGTTAGGGTGCAACATGAATAATTTAGAATAGATCTAAGGTAGGTCTAGTTTACCTTAGGTTAGAATCTAGTTAGGATAGATCTTAAAGATCTAGGACTAAGGTTTTACCTTAATAGTCCTGAAGTAGGTCCTCATCCTCCTTACGTTGTTCAACATCCTTAAGAAATTAACAAGAAGATCCGAGTTCACAATTTACAACAATATGCAAAGCAAGGACTTCAAAGAAGGATCAATAAAATTGTATACATACAAGGACTCAGTCCTTTATTACCTTCAATTTCTGAATGTCGGTTTGTCATACAGACCAGGTAAGAAGAATTGAAGCATACCTTGGATCAATGGAATTGATCCAAGGTTTTTTCTGTTATAGAAAGATAAATTTGCAAACAACATCACCAGTTTACAACCTTACCAAACTCAAGAAGAATGGATTCCTTGCAAGCAACATCATCACAACAAAATGAATCCAAGTACAGAAATAATTTATCCATTGCAAACATGATTTTCAATAGTCAAAAGAATACACCTTCTTAGGAAAAATCACATGTCAATGTTTGCAATGTAAAGAGGAAAAATCACTAGCCTGCATGGTGGCTTAATAGGATGATGATAAATGAGAGCCTGAAATTTATTTCATTAGTCAAACATTGCTTGATTATGACACGCATTACACCCAGTAAGAGAAAGAATTGCTTGCCATAGTCTTTGCAACAAAGCGCTTAAGAAATTATATGTTGAAACAAGAAAGGAGGGTTATTGTTAAGTCAGATCACTTGCGGACATTCCTCACACAAGGATCCTTGTCTAAGAAGGTTGGGTGCTTCATAACTCTGATGGGTGAATTTGAGTTAACATTTGTTAATCAAAAATCTGTCAAAGGACAAATCATTGTGGATTGGTTAGCTGATAATTCATTAGGTGGAGGTGATCTGGTAGATCTAGAATTCCCCGATGAGTGCATGTACTTTATTGATACTAGGCCTCCTATTTTTACATGTCCATGGTATAACAACATCATTAATTTTATAGTGGACCATACATTTCAAAAAGGGGCAACATCTCAAAAAAGAAGGCGGTTACTTGTTAATGCCGCTAAGTATGTTGTTGTAGAGTAGATGCTCTATCACAGGGCATTCAATGGAATGTTGTTAAGATGTGTTGAAGCCAAAGAATTTGAAAAATATTCTTTATCAGTCACACAGTGGAGTATGTGGAGGTCAATTCAATGGCCATTCCAATTCTTGGAAGATACATTGGATTGGCTATTTCTGGCACAATCTAGAACATGACATAGTAGAGTTTGTGCACAAATGCCACAAATGCCAAGAGTTCCCCCATGAAATCCACATACTGACACAAGATTTGCAACTAATCACAACCCCATGGCCCTTTTGCACGTGGGGCTTGGATTTAATAGGGAAATTCTCTCCCTCATCAATAGATGGCCATAACTTCATAATCATGGCCACATAGTACTTTACCAAGTGGGTAGAAGCCATGCCTCTTACCACTGTACTAGAGTCTGTGATCACTACGTTCATCTTAAACTAGATCATTTGTAGGTATGATGTCCCACAAGTCATTATCTCAGATAATGGCACGTCTTTCAAAAATGATGAGGTGCGTGAATTGTGTGCAAAGTTCAAGATAAGTCATCACACGACTTCTCTTTATTATCCTCAGGCCAATGGACAGGCTGAGGCTACGAATAAAACATTAAAGTCCATCCTCCTTAAGACCGTTAAGGAGAACAAATGAGATTGGCATTTAAAGTTTTTTCCGGCCTTGTGGGCCTATCGGACGTCAGTTAGAACACCAACAGGGGCAACCCCCTTTTCTTTGGTATTTGGTGCAGAAGTAGTTTTACCACCCAAGGTTGAAATACCGAGTCTCCGTATTTCACTGCATGGAATCTTGGGAGAAGAAGGTTATCGAGAAGCACGACTCTCTCAGTTAGAAAGTCTTGATGAGGTTAGACTCAACACTGAACAATGACACACCGTTTACGCTGACCAGATGGCTCGGAAATACAATAAGAAGGTTTACGAGTGTGAAATATATGAGGGAGATTTGGTCTTAAGACTTGACAGCTAGATAGACAAAAAAACCAGTGAGGGAAGGAAATTCAGACCTAGGTGGTTGGGTCCATATCGAGTAGTAGAAGACTACAAAAATGGGGCATTTCACCTGTGTACACTAGAGGGTGAGGAGTTTAACAAATCTGTGAAATCTCTTCACCTAAAGAGGTATTACGCATGATCCATTAGCATTTTCATATGTACATTACTGCATCTGCATTGCACTTTCATTTGCCAGCTCATTCTGTAAAATTTGTGATCAAGGGACATATTCTTATAGCAACTCCTAAAAACTTCTAAAAAGCATTGGAAAAGCATTCAAATCATGTCCTCTACAAATTTTCATGGTATCATCAATTGTTTTCAAATCATTTCATCAGTTCAAACAGGATAAGACAAAGTTTTGAATGTGATCATACCAAGGCCTGCATACTTGGTTCTGCTTATAGTCTCTTTCTAGATTAGGTGTCTTTTCCTATAGTCTATTCTAGAAGCTTCATGGTGTCACATCTATCCCATAAAAATCTCTTTAGAAATAAGAACATACTAAACATTTTTCCTAGATGAGTAAGTCAAATGAAAATCCATAGAATTTTTTTATTTTACACATTTCTTTTCCCTACCAACCTTTGGTGTTGATCCTGCATCTCTTACTAGTGATGTAGGGTTGGGAAAGGAGAGAAATGCCCTTACTCACCTATTCCTTGTCCATGGTGATGAGCCCATGCTTCCTACTGGTAGCATGGGGCAAGGTGTAGGGGGTCTCTTTGATAAACTTGAAAGTTAGAAATAAATCACTCAAATATTGTGAAATCATAAGTCAAAAACAAAGTGAGTTAGATGTCAAAAATTCCAAAAGAGTTTAAAACCTCAAAACCAGATTTTGTCAACCAAGTAGCCATCTATGGATCTAAGTCTAGATAAACTGGAAAGTAAATCACATTCTAAGCTATGAGGTAACTTGAGTAGGGTGAGGTTGTAGTGTCTCAATTTGGTCCTGTCAAACCATTGTCTTTCCCTCATCATTACCATTCAACAAAATTTCTTAACTTGTTCCCCTTTCTGGCTCTTGGTGTTGAGCCCTCGCATCCTACTGGTTGTGTGGAGTTGGGAGTGGGGCAAGTACATTTGCTTATCATATCATTGTATCACCATGTTTTTCCAAGACAATATGAAGTATCAAAGATTGCTTAAAGAAACTAAAGTTCAACATCACATTGTGTTCGCATTATCATATATCAGCATTATAAAATACAAAAAGAAATCATTCTGTTATCATTTCACATCCACTGCATACATTCTAAAAAGCATAGAAAAACAGGAAATTCTAAACATCTAGAGTACACATGAGAAATAAACCAAAAGAGTCAACTCAGGTATAATGGATTGCCAAACCAAAAAAGATATATATGTACATATCATGGTGTGCCATAGTTTTGTATGATGTCATCGCACCCTAGGTGTGGTCAAAACACTCACAATGAGCACGAAATATCAAAACATCATATATGCCTCACAAAATGGAGACTAAGCAATAAAGGCACTCTACCTATCTGCCTCTTTGAGGCCCCTTATGACCACTCTAGTTATGAATTTCTTAGGAGTTCTTCTCAAAAGTATTCAAATAACAAAGGGCCAACCCTAACGCAAAATACCATTCCCAAATCCATTCCAATTCAACCATACTCAAAAAATAGAAACAGTCAACGTGGGCCCAAAGCTCAAAAATCACCAAGTCAATATGTGTAAATGAATTTGAAAATGATTATATATATATATATATATATATATATATGTTTTTATAACTTCATTTTGAGTGCATGTGTTCATAGGGCTGGAGCACTGGCATAGGTATATTTCTACATCCCCACACAGATGGTAAGTCCTCTTGTTTTAATTTAGTGTTTATTTTTTGATATTTTATCTATCTGCACTTGAGTCTTCTTTTCATTTTACAAGTAGCAGGGAGTTTGGATGAGGAATTTTTGACACACGAGCATGTGTCAGGTATAGCTTCTAACTCCCCATTTTAGGAACATGCCATACTCGGACTCTACTTTTTACACATTTTCATGGCTAAGATGCTTCTCTGAGGGGGAAATATGTACGCACCCAAAATTACATGTGCTACATTGTCAGAAAATGGTTACAAAAGTCCCCAATGATGATTCATGTCCTTTCAAGAAGGTGTTCGAGCTCCAAAATCCATTCACAGTGTATATTTGTAGCCTAGACATCCCTACTTAGCCTTTTCCATGCTTTCTTCCAGCTTCTAACGCTCATTTCTGTACATGTTTTGGCCTTTAGTGTCAGACCACCACCTGCCTGGACCACCTTCCCCAAAGACTGCCTCCCATACTTGGGTGGCGGTCCTGAAAACTGCTAGGACCCTCCCTTGTAGGGCGGCAGTCCTCTGATTTTTTCCAGAACTCTTCATGCATGTTTTTGACACGCGATGCTTCACTTGACTTTTAGGGTGCATCTGTGAACCAAATTGCCTAAAAATAGTCTTGTTTGCATGGTATTCCTTCCCTCTTCTATTTTAAAATAGATTTAATTAGTTTAAACTTCCTATTCTTACCTTGTGCATGAAGGCACATCCCAACCCAAATATTATATATTCCATGCTTGTATTCAAATAAAAGGGCCTGAGAATTTTGTGTATCTTGCATTGTATTACTGCTACAATCTTGCTAGGAATTGCATATCCAATATTTGATCTCTTGTGCTATCTCTCTTCTACCTGCATTACATCCAAACTACCATCAAGTCACAATTGCTAAAGTGCCATCCTCCTACTGTTGTTCTTGCATTCCCAATCCCTTAGAATCACATGAACACTCAGAGAAAGACAAGAACATACTGAGGGGACAGATACAGACACGACCAAATTTTCCAAAGCTCTTACTTGTCCAAGTTGAAATTGTGTGTTTGTTTGCGTTATTTGTTGAATTTTCAATTTCAAATCACTAATTTCAATCACATATCAAATAGAGTAGAAAATCATTCATATAAAATAGAGTATAAAATCATTCATATCAATAGAGTAGAAAATCATTCATTTCAATAAAATTAGTCCATCACAAGAAGATCAAGTCATTAGTAAGCGTGCTTCTTTAACATTACCAGGGAAGTCATGAGGAAAAATAGCCCCTTTTAGGGTCATGATTTATTCTTCACCTCCGAGGTAGGGTTTGAGGGGTTTTGATTAGATTAGGTTATTTTATTTAGATTAGATTCATACATTTGCACAAGCAACCAACTACATCCGACTAATTACTTGTCTTGAGTTTATTTATTAGATTAAAAAACATTGCTTAAAAATTAGAAAAGAACAAAAATATTTCCTTTGATAGATTAGTTTTCTTTTATTGCTTTGATCCTAAATATTGTGAAAACCCCAAAAATATAGATTATATTTCTTTCAGTAATTATTTTTCTTATCAGAAATAATTTTATCTCATTATGCATGACCATCAACGGTCCACAACAGGAAAAGACATACAGTTGTGATCCCTTTGTCTCATAACCCAACTGGATAAAATTGATAACTAACATTGATACTAGTTTACGTTTGATAGTCTTACACACACCTATAACTTTTGCTGAGAAAATAGAACAACTAAATATGCTAAATATCACTGCTAATCAAGCCTACAACTATTGAACTGCTCCTGGAACTAGGGTTTGATTATGCACCTTACCATTCAAGGGCCATAACCTCCATGAGTCTTTGGTTGTGATCCTCAGGCCCCACAACCCAATGGGCCTGCTAGTCAATTAGACATCGACACTAGTTTACGTACATTAGTATTTAGATCTTCACCACTTCGACTAGATATTATTACACAACTTTTCTTACTTAACATAGCAGCCGATCAAGCTAAGAATTTCTGGACTAGACCGAAAAATCACCCATAAATACATGTGGCTCCATTGTTCCTCTCATTCTTACTTTCATGACCTTGTTTGGAAATATATACAAGGCACTTGTAGGTCATTTTCTGCGTGTTCAACAACCAACAAACAAGATCTCGGTCGAGCTTGAGATTGATTGGATTCTATGAGAAACTATCATTTCAGACTGAGCCATCACACCACTTCAAGTTAGGAGAGCATTCTTTACCTTGGACTCACAGATCCTGACATTACGTGTTGAACATATAATATTTCCCAATTACCCTGATCCCCGTCACCACACTCACATTCACACTCATTCTACACCGGTTGTCTCAACATGACTTTGAGAGGTTGGGTGTGAAAAAGGTGACGTGTTTATTTTTTTTCGTATAGGGACCAAGGCCATCAATCCATCAAAATGAAACGGAAGGCCACGTCAAATTAAAATATTTGATCTTAATATGCCATGATGGAATAAATTTGGATCACGATGGAGCTTGTAAATAAGTGAAGAATATTTTTTTAACAAACTCTTCTTGTCTCTTTCTACCTTGTCATCATCATGTCTACACTTCCTGGGAGAATTTTGTATTTGCTGCCATCATTTGATTTGATTCTCTTTACTTGGAAGAATGATGAATAGAAAATAATAAATAATAAATAATGAATGAATGAATGAATTTATTAAGAAGGGTCAAGGTCAATGTGTTCACCCTATGACTTATTTTCTAATTTACTTATGTAAGTATCAAGACATTTAAACATCCCTAAAAGGGGGTCTTCATCCATCTCTGCATGGTAGAGAAAGATTATCTCCTGTTTGGATAAGACATTGTCAATTTCAATATAAATGACTTTCTTCTTATTTATTCTCTTGACTTAAATATAAAAATATTTGAATTGAATAATAATTAAAATATTTTGGAGCTTTTAACTCCATTACAACATGCTTATTTATAATTTCAATCAATTTTCTGTATCTGTAGTCCCTGGAGTATATACACCTTCAAGGAGAAGCATTTTTTCAATCTTATATTCAATGTCATCAACATATTCCCTTGTTTTCTCCCTAAAGTTGTGGATTTTGTTAATGTAATATCCCAGAGTATCAATCCACAACTTGATATCCCCATCATATTCATATTTCCTTCCTTTTTTACTTATTCATCATTCATAGCAACAATAGCCTCTGTATACACATAAATTTTCACTTTTCATCTTTCATAAATGTTATTAACAATTTCCTTATGAAGATAAGTGTCATTGATGCATCAATTTCAAGAGTGTGTGCCTTAAGGGGCCTTCCTAGAAAGGGGAATGGTTATTCACGTAACCATTATGGGCTAGAGACAATACACAAAGATAATGTCACTATTTGGTCTTAGCCTTAGTTGTCCTTGGATTAGTAATCCTTATCCCCTTAGGTCTCACACACATCAAATTCATGACAATTTGTTTTTATCCCATCATCTTGGAACCTTGTTCATTAACCTATTTGATCCACGAAACCTATTTTTTTCCTAACATTGCATTTTATCATCTATGGCCGACATAATCGCTCGTGGATGATTGTGTCGGCATTTGAATTTTCCTTGGCTGAAAAAATCATCCATGGATGATTGTGTCAGGTATATACATATACACCACTCATTGAAATTTAGAGAAAGGAAGCTAGAATCATTCAAACTTCCATTTTATCTTCTCTTTTGCACCATCTTTGCATCTAATCACCTAGCTTTTGGTTCATCTTACATCTTGCTTGGATTGAATTGGATGCTCTTCTTCTTTATGGTTGTTTGCACTATTAGGTCACCTATAGTGAGTCTAGGATAGATACGATGCTCCCCTTCTCCACCTAATAATGATTCTCTCTCGGTGTGTTACTTCTCTAGAGAGAGATGCATCAATGACCACCCTACATGTATAAGGTGAATGAGCTAACCATATATTTTATTTTTTCATAGATAAGTTCATTTCCTTCCCTCATTTTCCTATGATAGCTTATTATTACATATACTTAGATGCTAGTTAGCATAATTCTCAAATTAATTATCATCTCCTTAGCTATCATCAATTTCATTTCAGTTATATCATGCATGCTTGTTCAATTTATTGTTGATCTATAGTTATCCATGCCCAACTACTAATATCTCAGTAGGGTTCCTTCCTATACCTTGATCATGGGCCTTGGAAACCCTAGGTTGACCTAGTATAGGGATTACTTCCCTCTAGATTTGTGACCCTAGTGCTTATTGTAGCCCTAGTTAAGTCTATCCCTTGTATGTTGGTACATTTGTCATTCCTATTCATTGCATTGATTCCATTGTAGAACATATGATTTAGAAGTGCAAGTTATTGAGACACATACTTGTCCCGCATACATTCTCTAGCAAAACCGATGTGAATCCTACAAACCTTCTGATTAAACACAACTCGTTTAAAGTATCTACATCTAGTTTTTACTTCATTTAAGCACCCAAAAACCCACAAAACCTCAAAAACCTATATGTAAAAATACCATCACACCTAGGAGATCCTTTCTGTTTTTGGCTTCTCATCTCTGAATGCCTTTGGCCCCTGTGTACACCTATTTACATAATCGATCTTGTCTATTTTCCCATGTCTATTTTTAGATTACTTTAGCCCTTGTGTACACTCTCCTATATGGCTGATTGTGTTTGTAGCTTTAAATTTCAAACCTTTTCTCAGCCATATTATCACTTTACCATGGAGTATCTGGGTCTGGGGTCTTATGAATCTATTTTGTAGACATTTCCTGAATCATACCATCTTAAGGATGAGCTTCCCTTTTACATGGATTGTTCTACCATAAGAGTACCTAGAAAGAATCCTTCTACCCACTGCAATGATCCATTTGAGGATGAAGAATAAGAAAACCAAAATGATGATACATTTGATCATCCTGTTGAGATTCAGAAGTTTTTATCTCAGGTTCCTCAATACAAAAATAAATAAGAAGAAATTCTTATAAGGCATCTTCTTGATTTCGTTTTCCAATAACTTGACCATAGGGAAGAAAAGGGGAAAGCTACTGAAATAGGTTCATCTAAATGCCTCCAATTCAGACCCTACTATCCTCATTCTCCAACTCATTGATAAAATGAACCAAAAACAAAATGCTACTATGGCTCAATTTCTCCAAATACAAGACAACATGTCTCAATTAGTCAACTTCTCTATAATAGGATCTTGGGGTACCAAACCCCCTCCTTTACCAAATGGGCCTAATAGGGTGCCCATCACATAACCCACCCATTACATAACCCCTATCCAAAAAAAGTCTTGAGGGTAGTATGAAAAGATCCTTTACAACCTTATATTTCTAGCATGGATATTGGTGGCATTTCTTGTTCTATCTCTTACAATGGGTCTACTAATCCCACCCTTCATATCAAGGGCTTTGGATATATTTACAAGGAATGGATCAGAACCAATTCACACAATACCTCCAAAATCCTAGAAAAAACATTCACTAGAGATGATTTGGATTGTTATCACACTTTTCCTCACAATTCTATATTTGAACTAGAGTCCCTAGTGATAACCCTAATAAATAAATTCTAATATCGTGATCTTCTTGAGAACAATATCAAAATTTTCATCAATTTTTAAAAATATGAAAATGAATTGGCATAAAATTTCATTAAGCATTGGAAGACCCTATCCATGTGGGTAGAACATAACATGCCCAATGATAGCCTCTTCCAACTTCTCTTGTGAGCTCTTAAACCTCACTTTTAATACAAGGTCAGGTCCTTTTCTCCTACTTCCCTAGACAAGGCCTTTGAACAAACAAAAAGGAAATAATATCTCATGAGGGAATTTGAGAAAGATCCTCCTAAGACACAAGCTAACAAGAATGTCCAAATCCTCCAACATTATAAAAATAAGAACACAATGGAAGACATAGTCTCAGATGCTATTCCTCTCATCACTTCTTGAAATAGGACTTTTTTCAACATTGACCTCAACCCAATCTTAAATCCTTCTCAACCTATTCCTCACTGGCATGATGAGATTATGTTTTGTTTGTGGCATGCTAATTAGGTTCACTCACATGAGAATTGTCATGCACTCTGAATGAATCCCATTAGATTCTTCTTAGGAACCAAATTTGACTATGAAGCTATCACTCACGAGCACTTGACTGAAGCAGTCAATTCCCATGATACAACTCAACAAAAGGATTGCCATGAAGCTATCAACCAGGATAATGAAACGATAAAAAATATTCTCTAATCCTATACCTAATCATGATGTTGCTAAAATTTCCAAGAATAAATAAAATGCTATGTCCAATGTATTTGACATGGATTACCCTCCTAAAAATATAGTTGTAGTTAACAATGTAAAATGTGTCATAGCTTATGTAGAACTAGAGTACCATGTAGCATTCAAAACTCAAAATCACAAGGTCATATATCCTTCTATAGCTCAAAATAAATCTCTTTAAAGCAAGAACTTATATCCTCTAGATGCCATCAACCCCTATGGAAATTATTTTAGAGGGATGATTTTATTTGGATCTACATCTCTATCCAAAGACACCATTGACACTTATGTAAATAAAAATTATAGGGCCGATGGTGTAGGAACTAAGAAAAAACAGTTTCAGAAGTCTCCTTAACCATTGTTACTCCTTGTGACTTTGTTTTTGAGGAATATTATCATTCTTAGTCTACTACACAGTCCAGTCACGATGAGTGGGATCCTCACGAAGAAATTTGACAAATTCTTGGTCCAGTTCCCTTCTTGGATCTCATGCTTACAATGCCTCACCATCGTAAGAGTATCATGATTGCACTGTTCGATATGAGAATTACCTTTCCTCCCTCTTTGGGGTAGATTCCTACATTGAATGGAGTGGAGGAAAGAATTCACTAGTTAGCTTCTAACATCACAAATTTTTGTCAATGTCTATCCTAGAATTTTGTTGAAAGCCTTTGTAGTACCATTAGCTTGTGGGTGCTAAGGAGTAGACTTATGATGTGCTACCATAAACTCTGCCAATAGAATTTTGATTGTATAATTCAAGAAATGAGTTCTTCTATCACTTTTCAAGCTTAATGGGCCGCCATAGCTACTAATGATATTTTACCATAAGAACCTTGATGTTGTACAATACTTTGTAGGTTTTGCCTCTACCCACCTTGTAAGATAGTATTTACAAGTAATAATGTAGCGTGTGCCAATCCTACGCATAGGTGGTGGAATAAGACCTAAAAATTCAGTAGGCCACTTTTCAAAAGGCTCTTTGCTTACAATAGGTCACAACGAAATCTCATATTTATGTCTAGGTTTTATAAGGCATTGATAATGATCATGTGCACTTACATATTCCTTGGTATCCTTGTACAATGTTTCCCACAAAATGCTAGCTAATAGGATTTTGTGCACAATGGCATCACCATTGTAATGCCCACCTGTTATTTCTCCATAAGCCTCTTCCATAATAACATCGAGCTCAAGTTCTAGAACACGACAACAAAAAACCTCATCATGACCTAACTTTTATAAATCTCCTCCAATCAACTGATAAGGCGCCATGCATATAATAAGCTTCTTCTTCTTTAATGTATTCATTTCTTCTGGAACCTATCCAATGAACAAAAACAATGCAATATCATACAAGTATTTAGGAGCATGGTTTAACTTGAAAAAATGTGCATATGACATTGTGTCATCAATGATCTGTGCATACTCACCAGAGTTAATTCTTGATAAATGGTTAGGTCCTGAATTACTTTTTCCTAGTTTCACAACAATGGTGAAATCAAACTCCTGAAACATAATTATCCACCTACAAATGCACCCTTGTAAAACAAGATTATTGACCAAATAATTGAGTGCCATATGATCTATATAGAAAATAAACAGGCTTGTCAAAGAGCATTTTCTAAACTTGTGCAATGCGTAGATCATAGAAAATGCCTCACACTTAGTAGTTGTGTAATTATGCTCTACGGGTACTTCCTGCTTGCAAATAAAATAGGATGGTCCAAAATTAATTCTCTTGGTTGTGCCAATATTACACCAATTACCATGTTGGACATCAATGTGGACATTAAAGTCTTATCCCATGAACGAAAGCATAAAATAGGTACAGTAGTAAGCCATGCCTTCAATGACTCAAATTCATGTTGTTGCGTGTCACCCCAATAAAATTTCACTTTAGATTTCAACAATTCTTCCAAGGGTGTAGAAATATTTTCATAGCCTTTTATAAATTTCCTGTAGCATCATGTATTTCCTAGAAATCCACACACCTCACTTTGATTAGTAAGTTATTCTATGCCCAAGAGTACAACTATCTTGGCTGGGTCTACCAACAATCCTTCTTTTCAAATGATATGCCTAAGTAAAGTGCCAAAAGGTGTAGAAAAGATGAACTTCTTAATGGTAAGAGAGATTATCAACTACCTGTACCTCTCAAACATGAGCTTCAAATTATCATAATGAACCTTGACTACACCATATACTATCCAATCATCCAAATTCAACTGTAAAAATTTATGGATAAAATCTTGAAAGGCACTGCTGATGTATTTTTGAGTCCAAAGGGCATAACCATATAGGAAAAAATTCCCCACTCAGTAGTGAAAGTGGTATTTTCTTGATCTGTTTTCACGATGTGTACTTAGTAATAACCTTAAAACCCATCCCTCAAAGAATATATCTCATGCCCTACAAGTCCTTCAAGTATTTCTTCTGTAAAAGGGATGGGAAATGGATCTATGAAACATGAAGCATTGAGCTCTCTATAGTCAACAAAAATCCTTATCCTCCCATCCTTCTTAATGCTTATGACCATGGGGCTAACCCATTTAGATTATTCAAAAGTCTCATTGATTCTAGACTTGAGCATCTTATCAATTTCCTTGTTCACCTTCATGTGTAGGTTAAGATTCATCCTGTGAGGCCTCTTCCTAATTGGGCATGCACATTATTTCAAATTGAAATTCATCTCACCTAAAGAAGGATGCACACCTTTTAAATCATGATAACCTTATGGAAATATGTCTTAAAAGTCATCCAAGAGTTCTATGATCTTTGTTACTTCTTGCTCTAACAAGTATTCCCCAATAATGGCCACCTTAGGCTCATCCTCATTACCAATTTTAACCTTCTTCGTATTTATGGGAGCATGGTATGAACCTGCCTTCTCATTTACAGAATCCATTACTTTGTATGTACTTTTAGTGTGGCTAACATCCAAATTTTCAACTTCCTCGTCATCAATCATATAGACCAATTTACCCTTTTCTTTTTTTTTCAGGCGTGACCCATCTCTATCTCTTATGTTTCTTCAAGATCAAGGCATGCCACAAGATCATGTTCTCCAAATAGCTCCAACATGAGCTCTTCTACCTTCGTGCTATCTCCCAAAGTGACGGGATTAACTATCTGCTATGCTTCATGGACTGGAGGCTTAATAAAAAATAATCAAAATTTTGGATCATACCTGCAGTCATCTCTTACTAATTTTCTATTTCTTTTTTTAACTCAGCATGGACATACCATGTGTGTGCATAGTCACATAATGTGGAGTAGAAATTTTGTACCCAAATTTATGGTGGTAAGGCCTCCTTACCATGTGCCCATGATCTCTCACACTCATTGAAGTGATGAGAATAAGGAGACTTACCAATAAATTCACATGTTTATGTAGGTACATTACTCAGAGTAAACTTAGTAGAAAAGATGATTCTCACTTCTCGCCATTCTAAAAGGATATATCTATGTGTTTCCCACCAACACATTGCTATTCCACACAAGGTATAGATGAACATGTTTCTTGTATCCCCTTCATTTTTCCACCGAGTCTCCATCGCACAAAATAATGTATCTTGATTCCCTTCACTAGTATACTTTATTTCTTGAGCTAATCCCAATCGCCTCACCATATGCGGCTTGATCATCTTAGTGATTCACCCTTTAAATTCATGCCCAACTAGTTCATACATGTCATGGGATCAATTATCACAAGAAACACTACTAGTGTTACTTATCAACTACACATCCTCCCACTGAAGATGACCTTCCTTTGATGGTTCTAAATTTTCTAGATCATGCACTGTCTAAGAATAGAATATATTAAGTTCCTCTTCACTCAAGGGCTCAACATAAGGCACTGCATTATTTTCAAATAGAGGTATAATCATGTGCTCATATTTGATCTCAAAACTGATGTACCTCTTGTTAAAGCGCATATCAACATTATTTGCATAGCATCAGGGTCGTCCAAGTATTGTTGAAAAGTTGTCTGCTTCAACAAGCTCAAATACTTCAAAGTCTTTAGTAAAAGTAGCTCCCTCAATAATAATATATGCACCCTTTAGTACCCTAATAGGAATTTCTTTAGTATTGTTTTCCATAAAGATGGTTACAATGTAGGTCTTCCCATCTGGTTCCATGCTTCAAGAGTGAGTACATTTACCTTAACATCTGTATTGATCAAAATATTGCTCACTAACCAACCATCAATAACTGCATCAATTATGATTTATTTGTGAAATTCATGGTCCTGAGGTGGTAGATTTGTATGAAGTATCTATCTCTCACGCTCTACTACAATGCTTGGTACCTTTTCTTGAAGCCATTATCCTCATAATGGGATGGTATTCTACTGACACAAAATTTTACACCCCTCCTTCATATCATCCATGTCCTTCTATGGAATCTCAACACTCTTTGCATGCTCTCTTGCACGTGCCTATTCCTTTAAGCATTGTATTTCACCCTACAAATATATAATGATTCCCATTATATCTTGATAAACTTCCTACTAATACGATGCATTTGGATAATTAGCATGTATCACTTCCTCCCTTATTATAAGCAGTTTGGCCTTCAGAGGATCACACACACATGATGCCTCAGTGTGCGTTGTAACTAACATGGGTTGTAACTTTAGATCAGTCTTCTTAGACATCCATTGATCAACATTTGCACGTTGCACCTTGATCATCCCAATGCCATTGTATTTCTTCTTGTTTTTACTCATGTGTTCATATAAATATAAGTAATCCTCCAACTTGTGTCGCTTCCCACACCATGAAAAAGCTACATTATGAGGGAAATAACTTATTTCCATTTAACTAATATACATGCTGACACCTCATTCATACAGATCTGAACACTCACCCAAAGCATGTGAAACTACTAAGCCCCTCGTTTTTATTTCTTATTAGGATATTAACATGCAAATACATGATGATAGATAACCAAGTGTTTATTCATTCATAAAAACTTATTGCATACATTGGAAACATACAAATCAGATAACTACTAATATCATATGCACTATATAATCACCAGATTTAGACACTTAAATAACCAGAATCCATCCTCCATATTCCATCATAAAAAAGTATTACATAACAAAATATGAATACATAATAACAATCATTACCACACAGTCATGTGCGCCGGTTCATTATAACCATAACACATTACAAATATGTCCTCACATTCACGATACCTAAAAAAGGACATACTCTAAATATATATAGGGGTGGGGACTTTCCCTTCACCACTTTTGCACTCTCAAAATAGACCGCATGCTCAAAATATCCATGTGTTAACAGTTGCATGCTTTAACAATGGAGCTAATAATAGATTATCCTATGAATAAGTCTTAATGTAATCCTAATAATATCCTGATTTATGCATGACCTTTCATCTTTGGATTGTATGTGCTTTATCAAAAAATATATGTTCCTTAGCTTCCAAGTCTCCTTACTTTCCTCTAGATCTGAACCATTTTCTTAATCAACACTCTAACTTATCTTTATCTATTTTTATCCCATGGTCCAAAAAATTGGCTAAGTCCTTGAGGTTTACTACTTAGGTATGAGCCTTCACATGCTATACATTCTACCATAAGCATGCCCTTTTGTGCCAACTTCATGCACAACATAGACCATCGCATGCGGAAAGGAATTAGTAAAAATAGTCGTCTAACAATTGATGATATTATCACCAATATATTACGATATTTTTCCCATCGTGGATAGTTATCTACAGTACCTTGATTACATCTTATATTTATTTAGCCTGAACTATCATGTTCACTTGGGCTCTTGGGCCCCATTTGGGTTTTTACGCAACTTCTTCTTCTTTCTCTTGGGACCTCGATCCCACCTTGGGTTTTCCATACTATCTCAAATACCTTGTTACATCCTTGTTTGGGATGTTCACTCCACTTGGATTTATTACCATGTACACCTTGGTTTCTCCTACCATTGGATGCATTGGCCTTGTTTCACCTCTTAGCTTCTTCCTATCACTTGAGTGGGGGATATATTACCGATCCCCCTCTCACCGAATTTACCTATCTAATTGCACTATTATTATTCCTAATTATTATGGTATTATCTCATACATACATGTGGAAAGTAAGAATATGATAATTAAATCATCACATACAAAAAAACTAAACATCCAAATACCCAAATACAATTAAAAATCATCATCATCACACACACACACACACACACACACACACACACACACACACACACACACACACACACACACACACACACACACACACACACACACACACACACACACACACACACACACACACACACACACACACACACACACACACACTGGATCAGTTTTAAACATCGACCAAATCATACAAAATGGATCTAGCCCATCTACAATATGAATCAAGTATGCTCACCCCCTATGGGGGGTTTCTGGATGCTTTGGGTTGACGATGCCATGTTGGCCTATCTCACTGTGCAGGCTAGGGATACTGCCCTAGATTGGGATGTAGAGGCATCTCCCTGCATTCTTGCCACCTATGTCTATAATAATGTGATCCATGATAAAAATCTCTAGGAATCTACCAGATGAACTTTCTACTCTTTTACTAGAGTTGCATACACTTGCAATATAATTTACAACATCAAATCTATATTGTTGATAACTACCATCACATGTGCATCTCGATATCTCTACATTGCCCATGATGGCTTGCTTACCAGATGAAATGACTTGAATGAATCTTTGACTAACAATATTACTTGATCCACTATAAATGTAGTGTCTTGGACATCTAACATGGGGTTGTGGATCCCATGGTGGGCACTCTCGATCAGGGAGTTCTACTCCTATGTTGTTCACTCTATAAAACCAAAAAATGACACATATCACTCATAATATCACATATATTTATCAAAAACCATATAAATAACATACTATCACTCATACCTATTTGCCTAGGTATCTCCATGATAGTCTATCCATCTCCATGAATTCCTAATAATCCCTCCTCATTTTCATCTTGGCCTACGTTTATGATGCATGATCATATATACCCCAATCCACATAAAATATCCTCCTTTGATGCATCACATAGTATGATCTTTGAGCCATGGTGATGGATGTCCTAATCCTCTGCTACTACTTAGACCCACTCTTCCCATTCCCTTGATATATGAAGTTGTATCTATGGATCCTCTATCAGATCCCTCCTATAATCCACTAACCAATGTGATTTGTGGTGGGCCTTGAGCATCCCCACTACGCATACGCTACCTCTAACCATATGTTCTTACCACCTATACCCTATGGGGTCAAATTTTTGGTACCCTCACCTCTAATCCTACAGCCTCTCTAGCATGAAAATGTTGGTAGGATGATAATGATTTGGATGGAATGTATAATTAACAAATTATAGATTTATAGATAAATGCCGAAGATTATAGATTATGTTGTACAGTTAAATAAGACACCGAATTAGCTTATTAATGATATTAGTTTACAAATATTCATGAGTAAGAGCTGAAAGTAAATAAAAAGAAAGTAAAGACACAAATAACACTAGATTTAAGTGGAGAAAACTGAAGGAAAAAACTCCATCGATAAAGCATTGTCTGTATTAATAATTCAATAGTTTTAACCCAACACTTCCACTTCACTCCTCAGTCTCACAGTAAACAATAGCAGGCTTCTATCTCGCAGTATAACAACTCACATAAGTAGCTTAAGCTTAGATCAAATATTCTATTAGTTCATAAGCCAAAAGTTAGAAATCCCGTGAGGGATCATCCTACTTATATAGGATGGGTGGTCGGTCATACCATTCCACTATTTAGCTATGAAGATTGACTAAGATTATTAAAAATAATTTGTAAGACAAGGGGTTGTTTAAGTGGTGGTCCACCAAATGGTATCCCCACTTGACATTAACACCCCAACACTCCCCCTTAATGTTAAGTGGGGAAAACAAAACCAGACATGCCAACTTTACCTTTTTCTATAAAAGGATTTATAGATCCTTGAATCAACAACAGTGATTCAGGCTAGCATGCAAACAAGGGAAATCAATAGATCTTCCCATACATAAATTCTTAAGACAAGTGCTTTAAATATGAATACTTACATCAGATTATGGATCCTTTTATAAACTAAGGCATACCCACATGTAAAGCTTCGATGGGATTTACAAGTAACTTCACATAGAGTGACACATTTACTTATTACAAAATGGAGGAAGTATTGGAAGTTTACAACAACCGTTAAGAGGTGGAATTTTCATGCACACTCCCCCTCAATGGAAACTCTGATAGGCCCAACAAGGCATGAAACTTGTAAAAATTCACAACACACAATGGCTTGGTGAAGATATCTATAACTTGATCTTCAATAGAACAGAACTTGAGATCAATATCACCATTCAAGACTTTCTCTCGAATAAAGTGCATATGAACTTCAATATGCTTGGTACTTTGATGCTAAACTAGATTCTTTGTAAGATTAATGCAACTTTGGTTGTCACATAGAAGAGTAGTGCTCCCTTTGACACCCATGTACAGTTCATCCAATAGTCTTTTCAGCCACATAGCTTCTTTTGCAACTTTCATAACACTTCTATACTCTGCTTCAGTAGAAGAGATAGACACTGTTGGTTTATTCTTGCTAATCCAAATGATGGCAATGCACCCAACTTGAAAAGATATCCAGAAGTAGACTTTCTATCTACAACATCACTAGCACGATTAGAATCACAATAGCCAAATAATTATGCATCATTACAAGAAGAATAAAAAATACCATAATTGATTGTTCCTTTAATATATTTCAAAATTATTTTTTCCATTTTCCAATGATCCTCATAAGTTTCTTGCATAAATATTGAAACTACTCCCACTGCATAAGAAATATCAGGTCTAGTAATAGTCAAATAAATTAGACTACCAACTAGCTACCTATACAGAGTAGGATCAAATTTAGCACAAGCTGGTTTAGGGTCTAACTTAACACCAACTTCAATAGGAATGACAACAGGCTTACAATCAATCATGTTAAATCTTCTAAGAAAATTCAAAACATACTGAGATTGAGATGCAACAATAGACTTATGATCTTGAAATATAATCATGCCAAGAAAATGATTTAATAAACCTAAATCAGTCATTTCAAAACATTGCTTTAAACTTTCTTTGATTCTAACAATTAAATTTTTATCACTGCTAGTAATCAAAAGATCATCAACATAAAGAACAATAATGATAATATGATTGTTATCAAACTTAATAAATAAATCATTATTATAACAACAGTTAGAAAAACCAAACTCCTGAAATAAACTATTAATTTTAGCATACCAAGCTCTAGGAGCTTGCTTAAGACCATACAAAGACTTTTTAAGCTTATAGACATAAAGTTCTTTACCAGGTTATTCAAAACCTTTAGGCTGAATCATATAGATTTCTTCTTTTAATTCAACATTAAAAAAATCATTTTTAACATCCATTTGATGAATCTCCCAACCATATTGGGCATCAAATACAAGAAGAACTCTCACAGTGCTCATCTTAGCAACAAAAGAAAAAGTATCAACATACCGTGTTTCTGAGTGAAACCATGAGCTACCAACCTTGCCTCAAACTTGTCAATCTCTCCTACAAAGTTATATTTGATAGTGAACAACCACCTAGATCCTACAATGCTTCTTTTAGAAGGAGGAGGGACTAATTACCAAGTGTAATCTTTGATTAAAACATTGTATTCATCCTTCATATCCTGAATCCATCTATCATCTTGAGATGCTTCTTCAAAGGATTTTGGTTCTACCTCATAGAGGGTCATCAAGGCATGATAAGTATGTTGACTTCTAGTTAGCTTTCTAAGATTATCAGGATGAGAGTTTTGAACAAGAATTTGAGCCCATTTAGGAATCTTAGGTTGCAAGACATTTTGAGATGACTCCCCCTCAATCTCCATCATATCTAGATCAGGATAATCAGCCTCTTGAAATTTTGTTTCCATAATGTTAGGAGAAGGATTATCAGGCTCTATCTCCAGAGCAGTAGAGGAGGGTTCATGAGAAACATTAGAGAAAGTTTTCTCTAAGACTTGAACATTTCTGTTTTCAACAATGTCATGCTTGAATGGATCATAGACTCTTATTCCTTTATTTTTACAACCATAGCCAACAAAAATACAAGAAAAAGAGGTTGGATCAAGCTTCTTCCTTTTGTCTTTTGGAATGAAGATAGAAGCAGGACTACCAAATATTCTCAAGTGAGAAATATCTCATTTTTTCTTTGTCCATACTTCATGAGGAGTAGTTTGATGAAGAGATTTAGTAGGTACTCTATTAAGAATATAGACAACAGTGTTCATAGCTTCAGCCCATAAGAACTTAGGCACATTGGAATCATGAATCATAGTCCTATCCATTTCTAAGATAGTCATATTCTTTCTTTCTACAATGCCATTTTGCTGAGGGGAATAGGGAGTAGTCAACTCTCTTTGAATCCCACATGACACACAAAACTCATCAAACTTTTTGCTAACATATTCACCTCCATTATCAGTCCTAATTCTCTTAATTTTCAGATTAGAAACATTTTCAACTAGAGTTTTAAATTCCTGAAACTTAGCTAAGACATCAGACTTCTTCTTAATGAAATAAGACCAAGTCATTCTAGAGTAATCATCAATAAAACAAACAACATATAAAGCACCACTGAGAGAAGGAACCTCAAGTGGACCTCTCACATCACTATGAATCAGTTCTAATAACTGAGAAGAATTTGGATCATGATGTTTGTGAAATGGTTGAGCATGTTGCTTACCACGTAGGAAAATTTCACAAGTTTCATGATCTGAATTTATCTTTGGAAGACCAACAAAAAGATTCAGTCTAGACATATCATACAAGCTTTTGAAATTTACATGACCAAGTCTTTCATGCCAAAGCTGAATATCATTCCTAGAAGAGGAAGAAATACAAGACTCAGACACAAAACATCAAAGATATATAAGCCATTTTTCTGAATACCAGAAGCAATAATATTTTTGAACTTATCTTTTACATACCACTTATCTTGCAACAAAACAACTTTACAGTTTTCTTTAGTTAGCTAAGAGAAAGACAAAAGATTATTTTTCAATTGAGGAACATACAAGACATTCCTAATTACACTATTTGATAGCTTAACATTACCACAACCTTCAGATCTAATGATTGAGTTATCTCCTAGATAGATATTTTCCTCACATTTAACTACATCTGAGAGGATACCAGGAGTACAAGTCATGTGCTTAGAGGCACCACTATCAAGAATCCATTCATTTTCATTTGAAGTTGAAAGGGCAGTATACAAAGCAATAGACTGCTCAGCCACATTTGCTTGATTTTGCATCTAATTTTTCTTATGATTATTAGGCTTGTTGTTCTTAGCATTCTTAGTTGATTTGTTAATATTTACTCTACAATTAAACTCTTTATGCCCAAATTTTTCACACTTATTACAAGTTTCATTAAATTTGACTTTAAAGTTCTAATTATTCTTAGCAAAATTAGTCGTAGGATTTGATTTAAATCTATATGTGATATTAGAATTTTGATTTGGATTGACATTATTACTATTATGAGAAGACTTATGATTATGAGTGAAGAGTGCTTGAGAAACAGTCTCTTTTGAATCAAAGTTCTCCATTACATGCTCTTCTTGAATTAAAAGAGAATACAAAGTGTCCAGATCAGGTAGATCATTCTCATTTTGATACTTTGAATTAATAATTGAGATGTAATTTTTGAATTTCTAATGAATATTTATTTGAATTATGAATTACAAAATCTTATCTTGAAATAATTCATAGTTACAACCATCTAATTGAGCTTTAATGTTCTTAATTTTAGCTAAATAATTGAAAATTTTCTCATCCCCCTTCATGGGTGTTGTAAACAACTCTAAAACTAGTTTAATTATCTTATAAAACCTACTACCTTCATGCATGGTCTCTAATTTCTTCCATGCATCTGCAGGTGAGTCCATATGGACCTATATTCATCAAGAATTCATCTCTAACGCTTTGCAATAGGATGGACAAAGCTTCCTGAGATCTTTGAGAGAAAGAGCTAAGGTTTTTAGGGGTAGCTTGTCTCCCTGTGGGACATTTTTCCATATACCAGTCACAAGATCCCAGAGACTTTCTATCCATAAAACAATATTTTAAACACACTCTCCAAATGCTATAATTCATTCATTCAATAACTGAGACTTATCTAAAGCAAAACTGGCAGAACTAGCCATTTAAATTCTCATTTGGAAAATGGAGACAAATTCAACTAAAAAATGAATCAAGGAAGCTAAATAGAACAATAAAACATGCTACAAATATTTTTAATAGTTATATGCTTGCAAAAAAAAGGCCGCATAACAAAACATCTAAGATATTCAAATTTTGGAATCTGCGAGACAAAGAACTTTAGAAAACCCATAGAATACAGACATTGAAAAAACCATAGAATGAAGAAAAATAGAGAACCTACATTACAAAGGAGATTTGTAAAATCTGCGGTACAAATAAAATAGAAACCCACGATATAAATAAAATATTAAACCTAGAATCATATACATGTGTCTTTAATTAATTAGATCACTTTTTTCACATAGTGACACAATTAGAAGATTACTATACGTGTCCAAATGTAATTGTTTGCACTTCGCAAGCCTGAAAAAATGACTAAACCAATTTGAACACCCGTGGAGCCTTTTAAACGACTCACTTTTTGCAAGACTAAAAAACACTAACAAATGCAAAAGGTGGCTAATTCTAATTGGATAACCATTGCCACAAATGAAAATACTAACAAATGCGAAATATGGAACAATTCCATTGGCTCAGATTTTGTTAATCTAACAAATGCAAAATACAAAGATACTTGGAGCAATTATATTGGCTCAACCTTTGCATATGTAAGAAGCAATGTAGCCTAGATTTTACCACCAATAGCCCAAGGCGCATTGACACATCACTCAGCCTGAAATGAGCGCTCACCCGAAGCGTGCAAGGGTACCAGGTCTCTCTTTAGAGAAGCTTGTTCAAGATGTTAGCATGATTGAATGTATATTTCAGATCCATAACAGATAATCAATTAAACCAAAGTGCATAAACCAGATCTAGATCTTAACCATGTAAAGAATACTTAAACAATTACTATAATAAGATTTACCATACAAGATCCATGCTCAGTTACATCCAACACCAATATCCAACCAATAAGATCCATTATATTAAATATTGAAAAACACATAAGCTTCATATATCATATAGTCTCCATGTTCATGTGTGCTCATAAATTTGCAGCATACCACTACAATCATATTAGATCACTAAATTGTGAAAATCAATACATATTTATAGGGGTGGGGAATTTCCCTTCACTGCCCATGAATATTCAAAAATAGGCTACATGCTAATAAAATCCATGTGCCCTTACATGAGAATACAAAAGCATGCAAGCTCACTAATAATAGATTACCTAATAATACAACTGTAGTATAATCCTATTATTAGCTCCAAAACTATGCATGGCGCTCAATCTTCTACTAGTCCCAAAATAGTCTTTGTGTGGTCTTCAAGTCTCCTAGAAGACGTGCTCTTCACTCCAAGTCCAAAATTAGTCGTGATATACAAAAATGGCTAAGTCCTGATTTCAAATTGTTATGGTGCACACCCTGTTTTTGCTATACTTCTCGCACTCACCTGCATGCCCTATGTTCATGCCCAATCCTTATGTGCTTCCATACTTAAGCTGTATTCCATCATTTCAACATTTACCCACACTAATTTCATTTCCGCCCTCGAAAATGGGTAACTAAACTTATATCTTAAGAATATTAATAATGAATGAAAGATAAAGGAATTTTGTGTACAAAAAGAATGGATGATTACTTGGCACCTTGCTCTTCTACAGGTAGGACTAACTATGGATATTTATTCTTAATTTATGCCTCTAATGCATTCCAATCACTTAGCGCTTGACTAGTTTTATCAGGAATCTGTAACCATAGCTTCCAACTCATCATGAGTCATATTATCACTCTCATTCTATAATATTCTAACAATATTAGCCATGCTAGAGACCATTCCTTCCATAAAATCCATTTTCTATGCAATGAGTTTTCAAATTTCCTTCATATAGTCCTTATGTGGACCCTAAGCTTCTGTAAGTGTCTCATGATTTTACTCTACCAAATAAAGTCTTTCCACATGCCTGTGTGCCTCATTCTTCATTTCCTTGAGGAACTCATTTTATTCTTCAATAGCCCTTGTCCTTATAATTGCATCAGGGGATGCACAGATATTCAATATCATATTTTCCCTCTTAAACTCATCCTTTAAGTCTATAGTAAAGCCTCATAACTTGTAATATTATGCGCGATAGCAAATTTGGCCCTCGTTACCTCTTCTACAACATCCTTAGGTTTGGGCATGTGCATGGGCCCCTCCTTCAAAAGTAGGTGAACAATTGTGCACAAATAATGCAGAGTGGACTGAAACTCTTTTGGTACCTTATCCTGTAAATTAGGCCTCTTTTCCATAATCTCATCAGCAATTTATTCAGCCATCTTAAGAACCTTCTATGTTTCTACCTCAGCCTTATCCCACTCTTCGGTAAGGCACTTGAATTCAGTGTCTTTATTCTTCTTATCATCCAAAAGTGCTCGATTAATTTCCACTTTATTAATATTATGGCACACAACTTCTGTAGACACCTTAACCAACGTGTTTCTTACCTACTAATCTGAAAATTGAGTGGGCTTGACAGTGATATGGAGGGTATGTAAACCCCTCTTTATCCTTCATGATACCCATGAATCCTTACAAATGTCAAAGTCAGGCTCATCCATGCGAGTCTGCATGCTCTATGATAATTGTTTATGAGTACACATAGTTGCCATGTCTGGATCCATTAAGTTCCATCCATATAACTACTCCCTAGGAAAAGTATTCTAGAACTCAGCATGAATTATCTTGGTCTCATCATCAATATAAACCATGTTCCATGTTCTCATCACATCCTCTTCCTTATGGTCATTGGCTTGCTTGCCTATGTTCTCTTGTGCAGTGGTACCCACATCCTATTATGCCTCGTCACCCATATTATGTTCTACTTCCTATCCTTCCTCAATTTCTTTGTTTGTGCGTGTAGGATGTATTATTAATTTTGTGTCCCCACCAACATTGCTTTCATCCACAGGTCCCTGGGCACTTACACTGGGGCCAACCTCCTCATATACTATTTTCTCACCTATCTCTTCATCATTCTTGCACTTCCAGGCTTGGAGTAGCAACATCACTCCACATGCTCTATAGTGAGGAGTCTCCTCACTATCCTTTACTAGTATATAATTTTGGCACTTCTTTCTTTCTTCTTCAACATTCTTCACTATTGTTGCACGTGGTGACCTCTTGATTGGCTGTGATGTCCCAGTTCTAGTATCCTTGGTCATACGCCTTCTACACAAAACCCTTCATGTATGATCCAACCCTGTACTATTGGCTTGTTCTTCCTCCTATTGCTCCAAAACATTATCCAAGCCTGTAGGTACTGGTTCTTCCTATCTGGGGGTGCAAGTTCAACTGGATTTGTGGTGCCCACATGTCTGTTTCCCCTTCAGAGGACCATGATAAAGATATGTCCTCTCCTTTAACCACCTTTCCTTCCTTGAAGCATGGCCTTAGGTACACATAGATGCAGTTCTAGTTCAATATTTCCCATGACCATAGGGTCTCTGGAGTTATGTCAATATTATCTGTCTCAAATGTTTCTACATACATGTTCTTCCATGTTGGCCATACATATGTCTTGTGCAGGATATGAATATCTACATCTACTTTATCAACATCAAACTGTAGTTTGTGTGTGTTATGCAACCTATTTACAGAATCCTTAAAGTAACACATAGTGAAGGTGAAGGGAAACTTACACTAGGGGATTTTCTCACCCATCTTCATATAGAACCACCCCGTACTGAAATGTTAATTTACTACAAATTCAGCTTGCCCGTCCATCACTTTAGGAAGTTTGCGTGGGATGCACCATTATCCTTCAAATACCCTACACAACCACCTTAACCACTTCTCTTACTGCTCCTTGTAGGTATTTGATATGGAGCCATATAATGTATACTTTGAAAATTTCTTTACTGGTGACATGTGCTTCCATGGGAAATTCCCACACCTTCTCCTTTGGCCCATTAGGCACGCTAATTTCACTAAATACAAGTAATAGAAGAATAATGCCCCAAGTAATTTTTTCACCTTTGTCCGCTTGGATGTGTGCCTCATCCACTAAGCTTTCTGCAATGTATCCAATGATGTTGTAGTAGGTCTTTCTCACCATCTTGTGTGCTATATGTAGCCAACGTTGGTTTACCTTTGTCCATCATTTGGAGGCACCTAACTTACAACCCATGAGCCACATCACAACCCTTGTAGCCATATCATCAATATTTGTAACTTTGAATGCTCAGAGTCCCTTCTTGTATTTAAATGTAATGGCCATCACATCAATACCTTCATCGTCAGATAAGTCCCCAACAAATTCTTGTCCTGAGTCATGCAACCCTAGTTACCTTCCAATCAGTTTAGCGGTAATCTACATCCTTCTTCCCACAAAATAGAAAAAATCATCATGTACCCTGTGACATAAGCCACTGGTACAATTCTCAGGCTTTCCAAAATACGGTAATTCAAGGAGTTGCATGACCCCTACACTTTCAACAACTTCTTCACAGATTCGTCCAAAACCCTACTCCATCCATCGCCATCCTTTGATTGGTCTTCCTAATGGTCTCAGTGGAAATATCCTTCATAGTCTTATCAGTGCAATGATTGAAATAAAAAATCTTGCACCCAGTTATCTTTGTCATCCATGGTTTCCCTTCATTCACTCCCTCAGGTACAAACATTTGACCAACCATTCCTTCCCTACTTCGTCGACCTCTTCTTCAACAACTTGGAGCTCAACATGGTGCCATATTTCCTTTCTCACTGACAGGGACATTCTACAACTACCGAAAATATCACCTTTTTTTCCTTTTTGTACCCAAGTGTGAACCAGAACCCTTTGATCTATCAAACCCTAGCTTGTAAATCTACCTTCTTTCACACCCTAATCACATGAACCCTCCTTGAAGAGCACATGCACCAATGCCTAAATCTCAATTTACATGTTGAATGCTAACAACAATCATGCCTCAATCCTATCTAGTTCGTCAATCTGTAGATTACTCTTCGTCCTTATTCTTCTTCACACTTCACAAAATTAGCTCAACAATGCAAGGTAACAATGATGTTACAAATTATGACCTTATAGTAAATTTCAAAAATTATTCACATTAATTTCTCCCAACTACCACCATACATACATTAATTGACGCATCCATACTTGTCATACCATGCCTTGTGTGCCTAAAATTTCCATGTGCCTTAGTCATAACCTTTTGGCGTGCCCACTACTTCTTTGCCACATATCTCCTTTACCTACGCATCCCTGCACCGAAGTACCTATCCAATGTGACTCTTTCCAAGTAGTCTCCAATGCTGCAACCTAGCTCGTGTTATACTGAACGTCAATCCTCCCATACGTGCATGGTCTTCAATTTGAGAAATTTCCTTGAAATTTTTCTTCTTACATCTATCCTTTCTTTGATCACCTATCAATTTGTTTTTACCATGTATTACAATCTAAAGTAAGGCACCAGTCAATCCTTCTTGATCCACCCCACACTAAGGGTATGCGTGGTCCTCTATGCATGAAAACACTTAGATAGTAATCATCTTCTAGCGTGTAAACACACTTATTACACAAAATAAGGAACTAAATTGAAAAAGCATAACAATGATGAAAGGAAACACATATAAAGGGAATGCATTAAGGGAATCTAATCTAATTGGCAATACTACCTTATTACAAACACCAAGAAGACTTATTTATAGTAGGGCTTAAGCCTACTCCTCTTGAAGTAACCGGGTAACCGTGTTCCATCCAATGCCTCTAACTGGCAAGCGCCTGAATCAAGTATATAAGTTATAACATATGGTCCCAACCAATGCACTTTAAGCTTTCCAGGGTGGCACAAAAACTTTGAATCATACAGAAGTACCATATGTCCAAACTTCAAGCTTCTTATCCTTAATGTGCCTATCATGTCATGCCTTCTGCCTGGCCTTTTCTTACTTCTGACTCCATCATGCTATAGCACACCTTTCATCCAACTGCATCAATTTTTCAATACGCTCTTCAAGTGCTTTCTCATCAGCCAAACCTCCTGTGCACAATACGTAGAGAAGGTAACATGAATTCCAATGGTAGAACAACCTCTGTGCCAAACACCAACTGAAAGGGTGTTGCTTTATTCAACCTCTTGTAGGTTTTCCTATATGCCCAAAGTACAATAGAGACTTTATCATCCCAATCTTTCCTTCCAACATCACAAATTTTAGTCAAGGTATGGCTCAATATCTTGTTGAAGGCCTCAGCAGTTCCATTTTCCTAAGGATGATAGGGTGTTGTTTTATGGTGTGTAACCATAAATTCATCCAATAGTATCTTGATGGTCTCATTAAGAAAATGAGTACCCATATCACTTGTCAAACTTAAAGGGCATCCATACCTGCTGATAATATTTTCCCACATAAACCTTGTTGTCGTAGTTGTCATGCAATCCTTTGTAGGTGCCACTTCTTCCCACCTTGTAAGATAATCTGTACAAGTTATAATGTAGCATGATCTAGTCCTACGCGTGGGTGGGGAAATAGGACCCAAAAAGTCAATTTCCCACTTTTCAAAAGGTTTTGTGCTAGCAATAGGCCTCAAAGGCATTTCATCTCTATGCCCAGGATTTCCAAGGCACTGACAATGGTCACATGCCTTACAATATTCTTTGCAATCTTTGTATAATGTTTCCCACCATAGACCAACTAATAGAATCTTGCGTGTGGTGGCATCCCCTACATAGTGTCCACCAACAATACCACCATGAGATTCCTCCATAATTGCTTGTTCACTCATGCTCAAGTACACACCGACACAAAACTTCATCCCGACCTAGTTTGTATAAGTCTCCACTAATCAACATGTAAGGCACGACATGAATGGCAAGTTGTTTCTTCTCCAAAGCCTTCATTCCCTCAGGTTCCACACCTATTTGCAAAAAGACAATAATATCCTCTAAGTCTCAAGGGCATGATTCAATCTAAATAATTGTGCATTCGACATTGTGTCTTCAATGCTCTACACGTCCTCTCTTGATTGAATCCTTGATAAATGGTCTGGACCAGAATTACTCTTGCCTGGCTTAACCACCACAGTAAAGTTAAATTCCTGAAATAACAAAATCCAATGGCATATGCACCCCTGTAAAATGGGCTTGTTCACCAAGTACTTCAATGCCATGTGGTTTGTATAAAAGATAAAAGGTGTTTCCAACAAGTATTTCAAAACTTATGGAGCATGTAGATCATGGACAAGGCCTCACACTCTATAGTTGTGTAATTCTATTTTATTGGAGTAAACTTCCTACTCACAAAGAAAATAGGATGATCAAAAATACCTACTCTAGGTTGGGATAATACCATGTTAATGTCCATGCCAAATGTGTCTACATGCACATGAAAATGTATTGGTCCATGAAGGAAAGTACAAAATAGGAATTTTAGTAAGCCTTTCCTTCAATGTCTCAAACGTGCGCTGTTATGCCTCACCCAAATAAAACTATCCTTTACCTTTCAATAATTCCTCTAAGGGCGCAACGATCTTGGCATAACCTTTGATAATTTCCTGTAATATCCCTTGTGTGCCCCAAGAATCTGTGCACCTCACTTTATTAGTAGGTTCCTCTAAGCCCAAAATAACAACAACCTTAGCAGGATCTACTAACAAGCCTTCTTTATAGATGATGTGTCCCAAAAAAGTTCCAAAGGGTATGGAAAACACACACTTTTTAATATTTAAGGATATTCTCAACTGTTGAAACCTCTCAAACATCAGCCTCAAATTATCACAATGATCCTTCACAAGCCCATAAACTGTCCAATCATCCAGATATACCTGTAAGAACTTATGAATAAAATCCTAGAATGCTTGTAACACTATGCGTGAAAATACTGCAGGCTACACATTCTTTAATCCAAAGGGCATAACCATGTATGAAAAAATTTCCCCATTCAGTGGTGAAAGTTGTCTTCTCTTGATCCTCTTTAGCTATTCTTACCTGATGATACCCAGAAAATCCATCAGTGAAGGAGTAGATCTCACCCTGCAATGCCTTCCAAGATTTCTTCAGTAAAGGGTGTGGGAAAGGAATTAATTACACATACAGCATTTAAATCCCTGTAATCCACACAAATTTTGATTTTTTCATCTTTATTTATACTGATAACCATAGGGCTAACCCTTTTTGACTCCTCGATGGTCTTAATGATTCAAGAATTCAACATTTTCATCAATTTCTTCTTTCACTTTGACACGTGCAGGTTAGGATTCATCCTGTAAGGCCTCTTCCTAACTAGGGTGCACCTTCCTTTAGCTTGATTCTCATTTCACCCAAAGATTCATGTACCCCTTTCAATTCATGATAGCCTCTAGGAAACAAATCCTAGAAGTCACACAACAACTCAATTATCTTAGCAACCTCAGAGTCAGACCAATAATCTCCAATGATGTCCTCCTTTGGTTCAACATCCATTCCAATGTTGACTCTTCTTGTTTTCATAGGCTCATGGTAGGTGTGCCTTCTCATCTACACTATTTAAGACCTCACGTATACCCTCTGTATGCTCAACATCCAAAGTTCTCCACCTCTTCATCATCAATCATATAGACCATTTTCCCTTTTCTTTTTCTAGGAAGGCGCGCCCAAGTTGTTCTTCATCTGTCTCTTCCTCTTCAAAGCGTGCCTCCAGTCTTGACTCACCTAGTAACTCCTAAAGGATTTCCTCAACCTTTGTACTATCTCCCATAATCAAGCACTTCATAACCTGTAATGCCTCATTCACCGGAGGTTTAGTGGAAAAATAGTCAAAGGTCTGAATCATACCTGTAGTAAGTTCTTGCCAATTTCCAATCTCTCTATTCAACTCTGCATAGACATACCATGTGCACGTGCGTAGCCCTCGCAAGGTGAAGTAGAGCTTGTGCACCCACAACAAAGGTGGTAAAGCTTCCTGCCCCTCTGTCCAGAGTCTCTCACACTGTTGAACGTGGTGTTGAACAGGATCATTACCATGAAATGCATAGATCTGAGTAGGTGCATTACTCCTTTAAATCTAGCATATAGAAGCGCAATTCTCACCTCTCGCCACTCCAAAAGATTATCCCTATGAACCATCCACCAGTGTTGTTATCCCGTGCAAAGTATAAACTAGCATATTCCTTCTTTCCACTTGACATTCCCACTGAACTTCCATAGCAAGAAGGAATACCTCAGGATTATCCTCACTAGTGTACCTTGGTACCTGGTAACTCCCCAAATGCCTAACACAACATGGCCTACTTACGCACGTAGCTGCACTTCTCACTTCACGCCCAACCATTTCATAAGTTCCATGTGCCAAGTTGTCACATGCAACACTTGTTGTATCACTCATGGACTGTGCATCATCCCACTGGAGAACTCCTTCCTTTGATGGCTCAAGCACTTCCAGATCTCTAATGGTGCACACATAAATTCTAGTTCAAATCTTCTTCACTTAAGGGCTCTACATACAGGGTACAACTTTTTTCATCTGTCAAAGGGATTATCATGTGCTCCTCCTTGTTCTCAAAACTTATATACCTGTTTGTTGAAGTGTAGATCAACATTGTTTGCATAACACCAAGGGTACCCAAGTAGTGCTGGAAAACTGTCCGCTTCTGCAAGTGCCAAGACTTCAAAGTCTCCAGTAAACTTGGCCCCTGTATAGTAATACTAACATCTTTTAAAACCCCAATCGGCGTGGCCTTAGTACTATTTTCCATAGAAAATACATTTGAAGATGGTTGTAATGGTGGTCTACCCATTTGAATCCATGCGTCCAAAGTGAGTACATCCACTTCTGTGCCTGCATCAATCAAAATATTACTCAAAATCCAGCCATCAACAACAACATTCAGAGTGATCTCCTTGTCATAATCTAGGCTATGAGGAGGGAGGTTAGCATGTAAAATATGCCTTTCATGCTCAATTCCAACATGTGGAGTGTTTCCCTTTAACTAGTTCCCCATAAATGAATAATGTTCACTTGTCACAACATCTTGCAAACCTCTTTTAGATCATCAACATCTTTCTGATGGAGCTCAACTACCCTACTTTTGTTTCTAAATTCCATGATTGTTCTTTTAAACACTGTATCTCACCCTGTAAATTCCTAATCACCTCAATGGTTTCTTGATAAAACTCCTTCTGATGTATATGGTCTTGATAATTTGCATGTACCTCCTCCTTAGTAATGGTAGGATTTTGTTGCAGAACTTCCCTAGTGCGCACAGTTTCAGCGCATGTTGTAATCTTCATAGGTACTAACTATGGATTGGATGCTAACTTTGGTATCCACTGATATTTTGTGGTGTGATATACTCTAACCATTCCCACACCCTTTTCTTGTTTGTGAATTTTACTCAAGTGCTCATAAAATTCTAGTAACTCTTCATAGTTATGGTTTAGTTTTCCCCTAAAATTTTTCCTTCTTTTTCCAAGTCTGGACTTAGAAATTTTTGAGTTGTTACCCTTTGAAAATGGTCCAGTCTGAGTATTTTGAAATCTAGCACTTCCCAAGGGATCAAGGATTCTTAGAAACACCTCCATCAGATAGATAATTCTTTCCCCTTTCCAGAAAGGTAAGGAAGTCCTCCTAACTCCTTGTATTTTGCAAGTTATGGCTCGGTGGAGTTTGGAGGGGAAATTTTCCCTGGGCGGGCCCGTGGAGGTAAGGAGGAAATTTTGCCAAGGAAATTGGTGGGTTGGCAGAGGTGTGGAGAGAAATTTGACACTTATCCTTTTGGCTAAAAAACTCAAAGGTGAAATGTTGGAGCATCTCCGTATCGAATTAGAAGGTGCCACGTGTCCACATCAGCAGCAAAGGTCGGGCCGGCGGAGGACTTTGGGAAAATTTTCCCTTGCGGGAAAAAAGGGTGAAATGTTATTCTGAAGCCTGCGGATGAACCAGAAAGTGCCATGTGTTATCAGGTTGGCAGGGCGTGCAGAGATTTTGGGAAAATTTTCCCAATTTGAAAAAAGAGGGAAAAAGGTCAAATTTTGGCTCGCATACCCCAATTTTTCCCTAATTTTGCTAGTTTTGCCCTAAATCTTCAAGAGGCAATATCTTTCGATCTAGAATTCAAATTTTCATGTTTTTGGTATCAATGGAAATCTGGTGAAATTATCCACATGATGGACACTTCAATTTTAAATTTTGATGGATTTTTGTGGGAGAAAATTGAGAAAACGTCTCTGGCATGCAAAAAACAAAAAGTTTTCCCCGACTCCGCTCCAATGTTCTCCTGCCACGTGGATGGCTCATATTTAAAGGTGCAAAAGATAAATCTAATGGCCCACATTCAATCTGGAAAGTTTGTAACCATTTTAATTATTAAATTCTCTAGCATTTCCCACCACGACCATTTTTTCTACAAAAGAAGGATCTGAAATGGTGCCAAATGATTGGATCTCGACTGTAACTGCTTCTTGGTCATTTGGGAAGTTGTAACTACCTCATGCGAGCTATTTCATGGATTTTGGAAGTCATTGTAGAGGTTGGAATTTGATTTTTTGAAGACTGTAAATGATTTTCACGAACAGAGGACAAAAAACAATAGTCACCATTCTTCCAAGCTTCCCCTTTCTGTGAATTTCTTCCATTTCCTTTCATTGTACAAGTTTTTACTTCAGCTGCAATAAGAAAAGAAGGATTTTATGCCCCTTTGATAGAGGATTTGATTGGTACTTTGTGACCAATGCGTTTTTATTCAGTCTTGTAGCTCTGGTTTGTGAATTTGTATTCTTCTTCCATTTAAATGCATGTCATAAACTTTTTGATCAATGTTTGTAGGCCTCTGATGTTCTACCTCCATCATTGATCTCCTTTCCTTCATTCCCACTCCCCTTTCCCACTCTCAGACCACTTTCTGTCCTTGCAAGAAATTACAGGCTTTTCCATAGGGTCAGTGGAGTGCCCCTATGGATCTCTGGTTGAAAAACCACCATTGAATCCACTTGTTTTTCATGCATAATATGGAAGCTGCACCATTATAAGTAGAGGGACTTAGATTCCCATAGTGTTGTTTTAGAAACCACCAATTTTTCCCTAGAGATGAATTTCCAAGCCAACAGTTTTGGCACCCACCATGGGGCAGATTTTGCAGCATCTGCACCCTAGAAATGACCACAGGGTCATTAAATACCATTGGAGTTCATTGAAAATTTGAAGTTTCTTATGATCCACATGGATACCAATCATGGGAACTCTCACACATCCTCCTGTTGAGATACCTACCTTGCTCTTTCACATTCAAGAAGATATCATTTCTGACCTAAGGGAGGTTGTTTGGCATAAAAGGTAGAGTGTAGACCATTACTCTATTGCTTCAAGAATTTTGGATCAAGAAGAAGAACTTGCTACTGAGTTGGAGGAACGAAGACAAATCTTGGCACCCCAGAGAAGACAATAAGTCTTCAAGCTGGCTGACAGAAGGTATACCTGGCAGTTGAGATCAGGAGGACCTGTTAATCCTACTCTTGACGAGCTTAAGGAAGAAGAACAAGAGCTAGAAAGAGAGGAAGTGGATAGAGTTCAACTTGAAAGGGAAGAAGTGATTAGGGCTCAACTTGAAGAGATTGAAAGACTCCAAAGAGAGGCAGAGGAAAGAGAAGAAGCCCTAGCTGCTGAAGAGGCTAGAAACAGAAATAGAATGGCTGATAATGAACGTGAAGCACGTAGACCCAATGTACCATGGGGAAGAAATACTGGTCCAATATCTCTCCCATGAATACTCCATGAGCTGCTAAGAGGCTCAAGAAATAACTTTCCCAAATTTAAAGGAGATGGCTCACAACTACCTGAGGAACATGTAGCATCTTTCATCACTGCTTGTGGTGTGTTAGGTGTTGAAGATGAAGACGTGTCAGTTAGAATTTTTGTGGAGTCACGATAAGAGAAAGTTGTTGAATGGTTTTATATGCTTCCCCAAAGATCTATCACTGGCTGGGAGGACATAAGGAGTGCATTTGAAAGTAGATTCAAGAGCACAGAAGATGGCCAAGACTTGCTGGTTCAATTGGTGCAAATGAAGAAAGAAGTCTCTGAGTCCATGAGAGATTTCATAGCAAGATTTGATAGATTGACAAGAAGAATCCCTGAAGATGTAGTTCCTCCTGAAAACAACTTGAAGAGGTTCTTCATCAGTGCCTTGCCATCAGAAGTTGGTTTCTTCCTCAGAAGAGATCAACCAAGAACATTGAGGGAAGCTCAAGACCTTGCAATCGAGACTGATGATGATTTAATTCTTTCTGGAAAGGTAAAGGGCCCAAATGGAAAGAAAAAGGGTCAGAGTTAAAACTCAATCACAACAGACCCCATGTTTCAAAAAATGGCCAATGATCTAGTTGCCTTGAAGAAGCAACTGTCACAAATCACTATGAGGAACAATCCAAGAAGACCAAACTTTAATGATAGGCAAAGGATTGCACCACCTCCTCACCATATTTCTCTTGAAGCACCACCAGTCAATGCTTCCTGTGATACCAGTGATATAAGAGAGGAAGCTGAAGTTGATGAGCTCGAGGGAGATGATGAAGAAAACTATGAAAGCTACCTAGAAGTCGAGGAGGTTGACATGCACAATGGCCTGTTCGAATTCATTGATGATGATGAAGAAGAAGAGGAGGAAACACCAAGTTTTTCATGTGTTGTTTTCACCAGAACACAGTCCAAGAAGAACACCCCATCCTCGGTGGCTGCAAAGGAAAAGAAAACCAAAGAAGTTTCCACTTCTGAGGTCACACAGAAGAGGATTATCAACAAAGGTTCTCCATTTCCGCCCTCCATGGATTCTGCTAAAGAAAAACTAGACTTGGTCACTGTCAAGGATCATGTTGTCATACCAAGTAAGTATTTTTCTCCTTCTTCTAGTCCTGTAGTTGTTAAGAGTACTTCCCCTTCCATTGGAATCTCTGCCAAAGTACCCACAGTTCAGCCAAAGGTTGTACCTTTTCCTTCTGCTAAACCGACTATTTCACCTTTAGGAGAAAATCCTTCATCCAAAATATCCAAGGTTCCTTCAAAGCCCTTACCAGGTAAATCCTCTTTCATCCCAGGAGCTTCCTCCTCATCCAGTATTTCCCCATTTGATTTTGTAGAGCACGCAAGCAAAACCAAAGTCCAACTCTCAGAGTTAGAGTACTTGCAAACACACCCAACCCAATTTGACAGATTCATTAATGCAGTCTGGGGTAATAGCTCTATATCCTCAAGTTCCACTTCTAAAGGAATTCTTCCAATTCCATCTACACCTCCATCTCAAAATATGTTAGCTCTCAGTGCTTCCAAAACAACCAGAGTTGAGCCTTTCTATTTGTCTCTCCTCATAAATGGCTTTGAGTTGAACAATTGTATCATTGATTCTGGAGCCTCTGATAATGTAATGCCACTCAAATTTGCAAATGCCCTTGGCCTAACTTTGACTAGAGTAAATGGAGCTTGCTATTCCATGGAATCTAAACAAGTGCCACTGATTGGAAGAATAAAGGATGCACAAGTAGCTCTGGCTGATTTCCCTGACAAGAAAGTGCTCCTAACTATTTTAGTGGCAGACATCCCAACATCCTTTGGCATGCTTCTGAGCAGAAGTTTTTGTAGAGATCTAGGTGGAGAAATTAAAATGGACTGGTCATCTACTACTATCCCAGTCAAAGGTGAAATGAAGAGGTTGCTGCCTGTTAGAAAGATGAAGTTCACAGTAAAGAAGTCTGATGATCCAAGAGCTAACATCCTTCTTCAAGATTCTGAGCTAGGAAATTACTTCCTTGCATCACAAAAAGATGAAAACCTGCCACTTCTCATGGAGGAAGAAGAAGATCAGATCTAGATGATGGAATTTGATGGCAGTCATTCAAGGGTAGGTTCTGGAGCTGGTGTTGTTCTGTATTCACCTTCAAAGGAAATGCATCCTTTTGCTTACAAACTACAGTTTGATAACACCAACAACACAGCAGAATACGAAGCTCTTCTTTTGGGCATGAGCGTTGCAGAAGATATGGGAATCAAGAAGTTGAGATGCCTTGGTGATGTAGAGGTAATAGTGAAACAAATCCACCAGCAATATCAAGTGAAGAACCCAAGGCTCAGACACTACAGAAATCAGGTTTGGGATTGTATTGAATCATTCGATGCTTTCTCTATTGAAGTCATTCCAAGGGCACAAAATGAAAGGGATGATTCTCTTGTTGTGTCAGCCTCCTTATTGACACCTCATCCTTCCTTTGGAAAAGATAAGATAACCATTGAGATGGTTTTCAGACCGAGTGTACCTGATAATGCTAATCATTGGCAAGTCTTCAATGATGACAATCAAATTTTGAGCTTCTTAGAGCAAAAAGATAATTTCAATAATCTCTTCTTTGAAGGAAGTGTCAATCCTCATAGAGAAGTTGTTACTGAGGAAGAAGCTGATGGAATTGATGAAGTTGATGATGAGGGAATGATCAGACTGAAAGGAAACAAAATTCCCAAAGGCTTAGTCTCTTTGGAAGACCTGTTTGACAAACATGACAGATTCATTCAAGAGAAGGAGAAGTTATCTTCTCGGTGTCCATCTGACTTTGACAAAGAAAATATTGGTACTTCAGAAGATCCAAGATTGGTAAACATTGGTAAATGTTACTTTCCTGAAGAGAAGAGAAGGTTTGTTACTCTGCTCAAGAAATATTCTGATGTTTTAGCTTACTCTTATGAAGAACTCAAGTCATTCCAGCCAAAATAAATGCACCATTCCATTCCTTTGAAGCAAGGTGCTAAGCCTTTCAGGAAAAAGCAAAGGCCCTATAATCCAAAGGTTGCTGATATCATCAAGGAAGAAGTGACCAAGATGTTGAATGCCAGAATCATTTTTCCCATCCACCACTCAACATGGGTGGCTAACATTGTGCCAGTAAGAAAGAAGAATGGGGAGATAAGGATATGTGTTGATTTCAGAAATCTGAATCAAGCCTCACTCAAAGACAACTATCCTCTGCCCATCATGGATCACATTTTGCAAGAAGTCACTAGATCTGAGATGCTCTCTCTGCTTGATGGGTTTTCAGGGTATAACCAAATCAAAGTGGCAGAGGAAGACTGCAGCAAAACAACATTCACAACTCCTTGGGGAACTTTTTCTTATAGCAGAATGCCTTTTGACCTAATCAATGTGGGAGAAACGTTCTAAAGAGCAATGGACTTGGCATTCAGAGATCTGAAACATTACATTGTTGTATATTTGGATGATCTCGTGATATTTTCGAAGAAAAGAGAAGAGAACATCTGTCATTTGGAACAAGTTCTTGCAAGGTGTAGAAAACATGGTATATCTTTGAATCCCAAGAAATGCATCTTTGGAGTCATAGAAGGCAAGTTTTGGGACACATCATGAACAAACATGGAGCACACATTGACCCCAAAAGAGTAAGAGCTATTCAAGCACTATCTCTGCCCACCAGCAAGAAAGGAGTGCATTCATTCTTTGGGAAGGTAAACTTTCTTCACCGCTTTGTCCCTGAGTTCACTGAACTGACAAAGCACATCACTTCTATGATGAGGCCTCAATCAAGTTTCAAATGGAGCCATGAAGGGAAAACTGCATTTGAAGAGATAAAAAGAGCTATTGCCAAAGCTCCTACTCTTGTATCTCCATATTTTAACAAAGAGTTCATCATGTATTGTTATGCCTCAGAACACACTCTATCTATTGTCCTTGTCCAGAAGAATGATGAAGATTTGGAAGCACCCATTGCTTTCATGAGCTTTCCTTTGAAGAAACAAGAGCTCAACTACTGTGAATTGGAAAAGCATGCATTCGCAGTGGTCAAAGCTGTAAAAAATTTCCTGCTTCTACATTCTCAATTCTCATACTATGGTAATGGTCCCTGGAAGTGCAATCAAATCCATTTTGACATGGCAAGATCCCAGAGTCAAAAGGGGGAATTAGATCACAAAAATTCAAGAGTATGACCTAGAGATTTGGCCTTCCCATCTGGTAAGAGGAAATGATCTTTGCAACTTAATTGTTGAAGATGAAACTCTCAAAGTTCAGCACAGAGAGGAATATGACACTTGTTTAACTTGCTTAGAAAACTTCCCGCAAGTTCTCTTTGTAACCACTACTGATGAGTGGTATGTAGACATCAATTTTCTACTTACTTATGGAGAATGTCCCTCTCATCTAGATTACAAGAAAATAAGGAATCTCAAACTGAAAGTAACTAAGTACGTGATTTGGAATCATGTGCTTTATAAGAAAGGAATGGATGGTTGCTTCCTTAGATGTGTTGATAAAGAGCAACAAGGAAAGTTGCTTAAAGCCTATCATGACCAAGCATGTGGTGGACACTTCTCAGCAATGGTGACTACCCACAAGATTCTCAGAGGTAGATATTATTGGCCTTCTCTTTTTGCTGATACTCAGAGTTGGGTTTCTAAATGCAAAGCATGCCAACAATTTGTTGGAAAACCACAGTTAGTTGCATTGCCTCTCAGGCCTGTGATTATTGAAGAACCATTTCAACAATGGGGGCTGGACTTCATTGGTGTGTTGAATCCCCATTCAAGTGCTGGGCATACTTATGTGCTCACTGCCATGGACTACTTCACCAAATGGGTGGAAGCCATTCCAACCAAACAAGCTAGTTCTGAAGTAGTTTGCAGTTTCATCAAAGAATACATCATTGTCCATTTTGGGGTGCCTCAAAAGATTGTTGTGGACAATGCCACTTATTTCTCTTCAAGAGAATTGACAGAGTTCTGTTACGGTTTTGGCATCTCTCTAGCACATTCTTTTGACTACTATCCACAAGGAAATGGTCAAGCTGAGTCAAGTAACAAGAACATTGTGACCATTGTCTGAAAGCTTGTTGATGAGAATCAGAGGAATTGGCACAAGAGATTGTATGATGCATTGTGGGCTGATAGGATCACTCCCAAGAAGGCCATTGGTACTTCACCTTTTCAGCTGTTGTATGGAGTTGAAGTAGAGATCCCCATCACAATTGAAATGCCAGCTCTCAGATTGCTTCAAGCGGTGGATGATGGCCAATACAAAGACTCCATTGACAAAAGGATCCTTTTTCTTGAGAGGCTGGAAGAAAGTAGATCTCAGGTGGTTGATAAAATCAAAGAACATCAGCTGAAAGTGAAAAATCTCTTTGACAAAAGGACCAAGGCAAGAGAGTTCAGAGTTGGAGATTTTGTCCTACTTTGGGACAAGAGAAGAGAACCAAAGGGCAGTCATGGAAAATTTGATTCTTTGTGGCTGGGACCTTTTCGAATTCTTGGAACTTGTGGTGAGAATGTTTTTCTCCTATCATACTTGGATGGGACTCCATTAGGATTTCCTAGAAGTGGGAAATATTTGAAGCTATATCATCAGTGAAAGTGAGTTGTCCCTCACCTTGTAGCATAGTTTTGTTTTTTCCCCTCTTCTGTTGTGTGTTTTGTTTTCCCTTTTCTGTTTTGGTGTGTTTTTGGTTTGTGTGTCCTCTTCTTCCTTCTTGCTTTCCTCGGAAGTTGTACATGACTCTGCAAGGCCCAATGGATAAGGCACTGGTCAATGTTATATGTTTTAAAACTTGAGATTCTGGATCCTCATGCCATGTTTTCTCCCTGTTCAATCCATGCCATGTCCCCAAGCTAGAGCCACTATTGTCCCCTCAAAATTTTCCTTCTTTTTCCAAGTCTGGACTTAGAAATTTTTGAGTTGTTACCCTTTGAAAATGGTCTAGTCTGAGTATTTTGAAATCTGGCACTTCCCAAGGGATCAAGGATTCTTAGAAACACCTTCATCAGATAGAAATTCTTTCCCCTTTCCAGAAAGGTAAGGAAGTTCCTCCTAACTCCTTGTATTTTGCAAGTTATGGCTCGGCAGAGTTTGGAGGGGAAATTTTCCCTGGGCGGGCCCAGAGGTAAGGAGGAAAGCTAAGGAAATTGGCGGGTCAGCGGAGTTGCGGAGAGAAATTCGACACTTAGAATTTTGGATAAAAAAATAAAAGGTAAAATGTTGGATCACATCTCCGTATCGAATTAGAAGGTGCCACGTGTCCACATCAGCAGCAAAGGTCGGGCCGGCGGAGGACTTTAGGAAAATTTCCTTTACGGGAAAAAAGGGAGAAAAGTTTGAACCCCGCGGATGAAATCAAAAGTGCCACGTGTACACGGGTTGTGCGAGGGGCATGGAGGATTTTGGGGAAAACTTTCCCAATTTGAAAAAAAGGGAAAAAGGTCAATTTTCTAAACCCTAAGCCAGTTTGACCCTAAATCTTCAAGAGGCCATATCCGATCTAGAGCTCAGATTTTCACGTTTTTGGTATCAATGGTGGTGAAATTATCCACAAATGGACACTTCAATTTTAAATTTTGATGGAGTTTTGTGGGAGAAAATTGAGAAAATGTCTCTGGCATGAAAAAAATGAGTTTCCCTGCGACTCAATCAACTTTCTGCCACGTGGATGGCTCATATTTAAAGGTGAAAAAGATAAATCTAATGGCCCACATTCAATCTAGCAAGTTTGTAACCATTTTAATTATTAAATTCTCTAGCATTTCCCGCCATGGCCATTTTTTCTACAAAAGAAGGATCTGAAATGGTGCCAAATGATTGGATCTTGACTGTAACTGCTTCTTGGTCATTTGGGAAGTTGTAACTACCTCGTGTGAGCTATTTCATGGCTTTTGGAAGTCATTGTAGAGGTTGGCATTTGATTTTTGAAGACTGTAAATGATTTTCATGAACAGAGGACAAAAACAATAGTCACCATTCTTCTAAGCTTCTTCTTTCTGTATTTTTCTTCCATTTCCTTTCATTGTACAAGTTTCTACTTCAGCTGCAATAAGAAAAGAAGGATTTTATGCCCCTTTGACAGAGGATTCGATTGGTACTTTGTGACCAATGCATTTTTATTTAGTCTTGTAGCTCTGGTTTGTGAATTTGTATTCTTCTTCCATTTAAATGCATGTTATAAACTTTCTGATCAATGTTTGTAGGCCTCTGATGTTCTACCTCCATCATTGATCTCCTTTCCTTCATTCCCACTCCCCTTTCCCACTCTCAGACCACTTTCTGTCCTTGCAAGAAATTACAGGCTTTCCATAGGGTCAGTGGAGTGCCCCTATGGATCTCTAGTTGAAAAACCACCATTGAATCCACTTGTTTTTCATGCATAATACGACAGCTGCACCGTTATAAGTAGAGGGACTTAGATTCCCATAGTGTTGTTTTGGAAACCACCAATTTGTCCCTCGAGATGAATTTCCAAGCCAAGGCCTCTAAATCCTCCTTGGTAACCTTGACCTCTACCACAACCTCCATTAGAGTGCCCTTCATTATGATCATGGTCATTATGCTCACCTTTCTCCTTAGAGTTATTTGCAATGTCGGTTTTTCGTACGCCAATATAAATGGCATCATGAATATAATCAATCAACTTGCAATCTTCAGTATCATGAGTAGTAGAGCTACAAATATTACAGTAACAAGATACATTCTTTCTTATCTCATGTTGCAACAATGAGCACCGACTTGAATTGTGGTCTAAGTGACAGATCTCATAGTCCAACAAAAAGGAGATCACTTATTTATGAGGACGTCTATCCTTAGTATGCCCTTATACTTCACAACCTGTGCACCAAATTTCACTGCTTAGCTCATGAGTTGAATTAGTTGATAATTTCTCTAACTGTTTAGCCATTTCTAAAATTTTCACTTCCAAGAATGGGATCACTTTTGTGTCTACACTCCCTACCACCTCAACATGTAGAGCTGCTTCAAGTTCCTCATACAAATCCATGAAAGTCCTATGTGAAAGCACTCTTCTAAAAGGCAGGATAAGTCCTCCAACAAACCATTGAGCATGCTAGCTTGCATGTATGTCATAAGATTACTTGGTAAATAGGGTCTTGAACTATGTATCCTATTCCTAAACACTCTCAGTAGTTCCTTTCTTGGTGTCCTTCAACACGTTGATGCTCTTCTGCTCAAACTCAGGGATATATAAAATTATTTCAAGAAATCATCCCACAACTCGATATAATCTACACAATTCTAGTCAGGGTCAAAATTTATGTACCAACTATGTGTGCTACCTTGTAGTTTAGTTACAAACTGACTTTCCTTGTGCACTGAAGCTATAATACCCTTCACATGCCATAGTATCTCACACATATGTACATACTTGGCTGCATCTTCTATGCCTCTATATTTTGGAAGATGAATAGAAATATCCATATAAATATTCTGGGGTTGGTGTGAACTATACCCACCAGATCCAGAACTTGTGTTTCCTCCTCTAGAACTACCAGATTCACCAGCACTGAGCCCCCTAAGCCTCTTGATCCTTCTCCTAAAGTAGGAAATGGACTATAGGATGCACTTCCTTGTGTTCCAACGATCATGCTAAGTTGGACTCCCATAGTTTGTGAAGTTGTGCTACTTCCAGTCATTATACCAATGTTATACGTGCCCACATTATGTAATGACGAAACGCCAAAAGATATACCTCCAACTGGACCCCTAAATAACATAGACGACAATTGTACTGGCATAGATGAAAATGCTACCTAATTAACTCCTGAACTTGGCTACAAATTACCTCTATCTATTGCAAATCTACTACCCACACTAGCTTGTTTACTGATAACTTCCGTAGAATATGTAAAACCAAGAATGGAGGCTAGGTTTCTAGGTAGGATCAAATGCGCACCCATGGTCCTCAATATTTCTTCAGACGTGCCTTCATTCAAAGTTGAAGAGGGTTCTCTTCCATGATTTCTAAAATGGGGGAGTTCTAGATGCTCTGGTTCCATGTCCTCTGTGTGAGCTCCATATCCTTCACGAGCCATCTCCCTCCGTAACACCATTCTTTCTATGATCTCTCATTGCTTCTCCAAGTCCATCTTACGCACTTCATTAAACTTAAGCCCCCTGTCTTCTCTTTGTCTCTCTTCCACTAGATCCTCCATCCTTCAACACACCTACTCCTTCCCCTGCACATGGTGGGGTTTAGCTAGCCATCGGTTTCTCTTCCAAATGCAGGGTCATAATGAATATATTAATTACAAAAGGAATACTGTGCATATATGATCCTCTGGGTTTGCACATAAAAATGGAACTCAACAACCTCTATACAAGAGTAAGTAGAAAATGTGTACTCTAAAATATAGCTATTTAGAACACCACAGAACCAAGGATCCATAATGTGTGTCCAAATCAGATCTGCATCATACAAGGCATGGAATTCTTCCTACATCTAAAAAATTGTGTGAAACCTATAATTTCTATTTGATGCGTAAGAAAATAACCACTCATATAGTTCTATAAGAAATAAGGTGAAGAAAGTCTATTATCATGTGTCATATATAATCTGTTCAACCCATATGTGTGCATTAAATTTAGGTCCAGTGTTAAATCTATGAGCATACTCCTCTTCCAAATCATCTAACCACTCTTCAATACTATCCAAGGTGAACTGGTACGTCTTCATCATGCAACATCCCGCCAAACAACTGAAAAAAAGGTCCTAGTAACGGAACCAATATGTAGCCTAGATTTTACCACCAATAGCCCAAGTCACATTGACACATCGCTCAGCCTGAACTGAGTACTCACCTGAAGCATGCAAGGGTACAAATTCCCTCTTTAGAGAATCTTGTTCAAGATGTTAGCATGATTGAATGTATATTTCAGAACCATAATAGATAATCAATTAAATCACAGTGCATAAACCAAATCTATATCTTAACCATGTAAAGAGTACTTAAACAATTACTATAATAATATTTACCATACAAGATCCATGCTAAGTTACATCTAGCACTAATATCCAAATTAGAAGTCCCATTATATTAAATAGTGTAAAACACAAAAGCTTCATACATCATATAGTCTCCATGGTCATACACGCTCATAAATTCGCAACATAACACTACAATCATATATGATCACTAAATCATGTAAATCATTACATATTTATAGGGGTGGCGACTTTCCCTTCACCTCCCATGCATTAAAAAATAGGCTACATGATAATAATATCCATACACCCTTACATGATAATACAAAAGCATGCAAGCTCACTAATAATAAATTACCTAATAATATAATTGTAGTATAATCATATTATTAGATCCAAACCATTGTATGGTGCTTGATCTTCTATTTGTCCCAAAATATTATTTGTGTGGTATTCAAGTCTCCTAGAATACGTGCTTTTCACTTCACATCCAAAATTATCCCTAATCTATAAAAACAGCTAAGTCCTGATTTCAAACTATTCTAGGCACGCCTTGTGTCTACACGTCCAATCCTTTTATGATTCCATACTTAAGTTGTATTCCATCAACTTAATAAGAAAGCTAAAAGAAGACTGATAATGCAAAAATATGGAGTTACTTGGATTTTTCTTATTGGTTCTAATTTTACAAATGTCAGAAGAAGAAAACAAAGGACTGGAAAATATAAAATACTTGGAGCAATTCTATTGATCAGATGTCACAACTGTCAGACTGAACTAACAAAATACTGACAAAGAGAAATATGGAGAAATCTTATTGGCTCAAATTTTGAATTCAAAAGAAATTCACAAAAAAATTTAAATAATACTGACACAGCAAAGTGAGATGGCACTAAAAGATTGGATCATGCTTCCCAAAGAATGAAAGTCGTAGAAAATTAAAGATGTAATCAGAAAGATGAAAGATTGAAGCCACTTGGCACTCTAAGAGTGGATATAGCTTTGAAAACATTAAAAAAAGAACAACGAGCTATTTAGAGCAATTTTAATGGTCCAAGCTTTGCAGGACCGATATGATATAAATAAAAAACAACACAGTGAAGCTAGATGGCATAAAATGATTGGATCAGGCTTCAAAATAGTAGATCTAGAAAAAGATAAAAATTTATAAAGTTGGGTCAGATTTAATTTCTCTGAACTAACTAGATCTAAGGAAATCCTTTTGGATTCACAGACAAAGATAACCCAAATGGTTATAAACGGTGCAGAAACTTAAAATAAGCCCGCAAATGACAGATTTAAACTGTAAATGACTGAAAAAGGATGCAGAAGCAAATATCTAAGCATACAAAAGTTCAAACATGATCTAAACAACCATTTAGTCAATATTTCACCTATATTTCAAAAACTATTTAGGTGGGAATTGGAAATTTAAACCTCGTTAGCTTGAAGATGACTGCAGAACTTTTAGGTTTTCGTAGATCCATAAATAAACTTAAAGTTTCTTCATCTATTAAAATTAAAAGCTACCAGATTGATCCCACACATGCATAACTAGGTCTGATACCATGTTAGAATTTGGATGGAATGTATAATTAACAAATTATAGATTCACAGATAAATGTCGAAGATTATAGATTATGTTGTGCAGTTAAATAAAAAACATAATTAGCTTATTAATGATATCTGTTTATAGATCTTCATGAGCAAGGGATGAAAGTACATAAATAGAAAGTAAAGACACATATAACACCAGATTTAAGTGGAGAAACCTGAAGGAAATAACTCCAATGATAAAGCACTGCCTGTATTAATAATTCAATAGTTTTAACCCAACACTTCCACTTAACTCCTTGGTCTCACAATAAAAAATAGTATAATTCTATCTCACAGTATAAAAACTCACATAAGTAGCTTAAGATTAGATCAAATTTCTTATTAGTTCATTAGCCAAAAGTTAGTAATCCCATGAGGGATCATCCTACTTATATAGGATGGGTTATCGGTCATACCGTTCCACTCTTTAGCTGTGAAAACCGACTAATATTATTATAAATAATCTTTAAGACAAGGGCTTGTTTAAGTGGTAGTCCACTAAATGGTATCCCCACTTGACATTAATACCCCAAAACCATGACCCTATGGCCTCTATGCCTCACCCTATATAAATCAAGAACTAACTGCACCCATATGGTGGTTCCCTAGCTGAATAGTACCCCATGGTCTACCACATCTATGCATACTACTACAAACAATAATTGGATAGCTTCATATACCTTGTGAAACACTATATATGCCACCATGATCCCCATAACTACATTTTGGGTATCTACAATCCCTTCTTCTTACACTGTGTGGAGTCAGACACATAACATGCTCTCATTATATGTGTCTCTCCTAGTATCCCATATGGACAATGCTCTCCACTATGGGACATATGAACTCAGAACACAATACATGTGGTTGTCACCAATAGGTAACCAAAAAATCCCATTTACATCTTCTAAATTCAAGGCCACATCCATCATCTCCTTCCCTTTCCACCATCAGAAGGTGTTGGACCTAGTCTCTCATTAAACCAAGAACATTTGTAATAAGCCCATATCTAATGGTATCCTAGGCATCTGCATGATGCCCCCAAATCCCTAACCCTATAATTGGGTAACCTTTTCCTGACTCAGTCCTAAAATCATCCCACTGAGCCATGACACATCTATGATTTTCCATAGGTGGATCTTGTGCTTTACCTGCACCCACAGAATGACAAAAGGAAAACATTAGAACTTTAAAATATCAATTTTTGGAATGAAAAATCAAAGCATACAACCTATGTTTTTTAAATCCCTAGACCATCACCCCATGGTAGATTCCATCTACCCCTTGCAAGCTTCATGTATGCCATGAGACACCTAAAAGACATATTCATCCATTTGGATCCCTCTTTCCCCAGCTCGATTCCATAGGCCCTCCTATTACAAATGGGTCGATGACGTTTAGCCAAATCATGGCAATAAATTTCAAAAATTTGAATTTAAAATCTACCAAACAACAAAATAAAATTCAAATCCCACCTAAACCCACTTGTATTTCATATTAACCTACCCTAAACCACAAATCTGACTAAGGTTGTTGCTCTAACAACTTTTAAAGAGATAAATAACTAAATAACACCAAATCTACTCAATGAAAGTAAATGCCCCATCATATGCTCTATCTTGTCATCCTCCATCACCACCTTATACTCATGTCTTGACATCAAAATCCAACTAAAATTTATAATTCCAGGTCTAATTTATCTCAATTCTAAAAATAGAAATAATAAAATCAAAATCACTATATAAAACTAATTTTTTTATTCAAATTCGGTTGCAATCAACCTAAATATTCAAATGAATATCATGTTTACTCCCAAAATCCTCAATACATGTCATTTATTGTGTTATGACCCTAATTTGATGCCATACATCTCGAAACTATGACATGAAATCCTTCGTATAAGCCCCTAGCTAGGTGATTTATATCTTATTTTACTGATGATCCTCTAATGTTTCCTTTTAGTTTTACTTCTCCAGGGTTCCTACAACATGGATTGTGCCCACACGTGGTAGGATGAGTGACACTATAAGGTATGCAATGGTGGGTATATTTCATTTTAGCTCATCCTTTTAGCATTCCTTTATGTACTTACTTTCTATTTTGGTGTTACGTATTGTATTCTTTCTATTAACCACCCCATGTTTCACTATTGCAACATACGGTGATCAACAGTGGCTAGGGCATATGTATACACCTGGATTCTTCACTTTTCATTTTTCATACCTATTACTAACAATTTTCTTTGTGCATATAAGGGTCATTGATGCATCTATTTCTAGAGAGGGTGCGTTAAGGGGCCTGCAAGAAATGGGGAATGGTTTATTCATGTAACCGTTATGGGTTAGATGACAATACATGGAGAGAGTGTCTTGCTATCTAGTCTCATAGCCTTAGTTTTTCCTTCCATTAGTCATATTTTTCCCTTTAGGTCTCATGCACATTGTATTCATGACACTTTAATTGCATTCCTATAATCTTGGCACCTTGTTCATCCACCTATTTGATCCATGATACCTTTTTTTTACCTCACTTTGTAAATTTATTATCTAAGGCCAACATAATCACCCGTGGGTGATTGTGTTAGCATTTGATTTTTCCCTGTCTGACACAATATCCCACAAGTGATTATGTCGAGTATATACATATACATCATAATTAACATTCATAGAGAAAGGAAGCCAGAATCATTCAAACTTCCGTTTGAACTACTCTTTTGTGCCATCTTTGTATCTACTCACCTAGTTCTTGGTTCACCTTGTATATTTCTTGGATAGTAGATTACACTATTAGGTCACCTATAGTGAGTATAGAATAGGAACGGTGTTCCCCTTCTCCACCTAATAGAGATTCTCTCTTGGTGTGTTACTTCTCTATAGAGATAGATGCATCAGTGAACACCCCACATGTATAAGGTGAGATCTCTAAGCATCTTTGTCATTTTGCATAGATAAGTTCATTTCCTTCCCTCATTGTGCTATGTTAGCATAGTATTACATATTTTTGGATGGTAGTTAGCATATTACTCTTATTAATTATCAACTCCTTAGCTATCATCAATTTCATTTAGGTTATATCATACATACCTGTTACATTTATTATTGATATATACTTACCCACACCCAACTACTGATATCTTGATAGGGTTCCTTCCTCTATCTTGATTGTGGGCCTTAAAAACCTTAGGTTGAACTAGTGTAGGGATTAATTCCCTCTAGATATGTGACCCTAGTGCTCACTGTAACCCCTTTTAATTTTACCCCATCGTATGCCAGTAAACGTGTGTTTCCTACTTATTGCCTCCATACCCTTGTAGAAAAGATGATTTAGGATCCCAAGTTATTGAGACACATATTTGGCCCGAATGCATTTTTTGGTGAACCCAACATGAATTCTATAGACCTTTCGATAAAAACAACTCGTTAAAATAATCCATCCTCATTTAAGAACCTAACAACCAAAAAAACCTCAAAAACATATCTATATAGATGTCATCTCCCTGGGCGATCCTGTCTATTTCTTTTTTCTCATATTTGAATGGCTTCGTCCCATATGCAAATTTTTTTTCATGTCCAATCCTATATATTTTCCTAGATATATTTCTAGATGCCTTCAACACATGTGTACAGTCTCTTGTATAACCAATTGCATATATATCCTTAATGTTTGAACCTTTTATTAGCTAGATTATCACTTCACCATGGGGTATCCAGGTCTAGGGTCCTCTAATTTTGTTATGCAAACATTTCCTGAATCTTATCATCCTAAAGCTAAGTTTCCCTTTTTCATGGACTATTGTTTCATAGGAGCACGTAGAAATAATCCTTCTACCTTCCATAATGGCCCACTTGAGGATGAATAAGACATCCAAAATGATGATACCTTTTATCATCCTCCTGAGATTCAGAGAATGAAGAATAAGACATCTAAAATGAGAAGAGGATGATGTATCTTCTTAGGTATTCTCATGAGAAAATAATACGTTGGGCCTTGAGGTGGGATGGGGAACAACTTAAAGTGGAGAGACTTGAGTGATTGGGGAAGCCTTCATTTCTTTTTTTAGTATCTCCTCAACCTTTCATGTTAATTGAGACACAAGATTTCCAATTTTACTCGTATCTGCACTTAAATCCTCCACTATTTATGAGGTTGGTCCTTTGATACAAATATGAGAAGATTTGAATTTTAATTGATCCAAACCTATTGCTCCTTTCCTCATAGGGGGAAGTACATCCTTAACTTCTCTTATAGTTATGTATTCCATTAATATTGGAGGGTTTTAGAGGGATAAATTAATACCTTTGCTAATAAGCTAGGAAAGAGTTCTTTTGATGACATGAGTTATTATATCATGTAAGTAATTTATTTCTTGCATAATATAATAAAGAGGCATCATATATTGAGTTGCAACATTATTTTCTATATAAAACTTTCTCACCAATCTTTTTTCATCCGCTAATCCCTCAAAGAAAACTACAATCTTGTAATCAATTATCTGATAAAGGGTCATTCTAGATAAGTATATGAGTCTCAAATCTTCCTCATCTTTGTAATCCATTTATTGATAATCATAATGATGATCATGTTCATATGAATTGTTAAGTGCCCCTTGCACTATCCATTTGATGCCATAATTGGGCTTGGATAGAATTTTTACATTATGACTCCATTCATCTCTACTTTAAGGAGTCTGACGTTGACCACTATGGGGTAGGTATCTCTCCTAATTATAATTGGGAATTTAAAATTTGTTTTTTTCTTTCCTGTAATTAGCTTATGGACATCCAAAACCTTTCTTGATAACTCAAGTAGTGCCCACCTATCATCCAAGTACATGGGTAACATGTATGGAGTACCTTAAAAACCACTCACCCTGATGTACATGAAGAATTTAAATTGGATGAAGTAACATCCATATTAAGAGATTATCTCCTTGGCTTTGGATGACATCATGTATTGCTCCCATTTATGTTTTTGAATAGACAAATAGGACATGTGAAAATAATAGCATCGTGAACTATCTTGACAGTTGTACTTATGATTTTCCAAGTTAATATTTTGGGTATACATCATATACCCTATACTGAGATAACTTATTGGACTCTTACCAACCCATAGGGAATGATATATGTGGCATGAAATGTTTGTAGACCAGGTAATAATTCATGTAGAATTCACATCTTTGTCTTATATCCCTTCCTAAATTTTTTCTAATCAATTTTAATGAGTCTATTGAGTGGATTGATTCACTAATGAATTCCCCACAGTGAATATGTGCTATTTGTAGATGAGAATTATCTTGATAAACTTGAACATCCAATAATGGTAGTAATAAAAAAATGCATTTCTCACAATCTTAATTATATAGGGTAATGAGGTCTCTAATTTCCTCAATGAAGTTAGCTCCAGTTAATCTCTTGGGAATTCAGGTGATACAGAGATCCTTAGATTCTCAATCCATTGATTGTTTAACACTTTTGAATATTTTAACATTGTTGGAAGTCTAAAATTGATATGTCATTTTCCACTATTATGTATACCACTTATCACCCACATCTTTGATTCCTAACATCTAATCCAAATGTGTCTAAAGATTAGGGACAATACTACAACACCACTTCCCATCTCTAACCTCCCATTCCTTCCAGGTATTGTAATTATCTTACACAAGCCCATACCAATTCCTGGGTATTGAGCCATGAGGGGGGAAACGTCGTTGTTAGGTGAAATGACATTTTCATCTAATTTTATTCATAATCTCACTCATTTCAGTCTGCATGATAGCCTTTGTATAGGAATTTATTCAAATCCTCATTTCCAAGGTTTTTATCTATTATTTTATCTAAGTAAGAGACAAGGTGAGACAAATGTTTGGGCTCTAATCAATTGGATATTCATATTTATCAATGACAAGTAGGTAGACAATATTTATTTGAAAATTAGACTAATATATACTAAGGACACTCTATAATCTCATTCACTACTCGAAATAATCTCGTAACTTAATGTAAAAAAGATACAACACATCCAATGTACTTACCCACATATTAAGGCAGTTGTAATATCTTCCTTTTGAAACCAACAAGAGCCTTTTGAACACCATCTATTACTCTTTAAATGCACTTCCACGGATAGCTTAATTGTATGAATTAGGCATTTTTTCTTATTCTAGGGCTCTAGATCGAACTCAAAAATATTGAATTTGAATGTAAAGTTTGAGACTTTGTGTAATTTTACAACTATATAGTTCTTCTGCATGCATTCATTAATGGCAGAAATATCTTCCCATACTTTCTCATATCTTCAACCTTTGAGCTTATAATTCAAGTTTGAATATGGGCCTAACACGTTACACGAAAATTTCAACAATATGTCCTTGTTTACAGGCTGGTAGGGGTAGGAGAGGAGTTGGCAGTAGTGTAAAAACTGTTAAAACTACCAATTGCAGGGTTGTAAAAGTTACCTTGACCATAATTTTGATGACTTCCATATGTTGTACCATGTGTACTCCTTATGTGGGGCCTTTGGGGGTATATATACAATTTACATCATTATAAAAACTATCAACACTACCAACTTACCATATTGCAAGAATTCTCCTATATTGAGATGTCATCATATGATGCCGTTACGTCTCTACCATTGGGCATCCTTAGAGATGGAAAAAAAGTCACCAACATTGTAAAAATTGTAAGAATTTTCAAGCATTATCCCTCAACTAACTTCCACATGATCATGCCACATTTCCCTTCTCACCGTGCTTTAGAGATGGGAATATAACTTGTAGTAGTGCAACATCCAGAAAGATGTAAACTGTAAGACTATAGTATTTATCACTTCCTTACATCATTAATATTATCTGAATATTCTCATTTTCAAGCTGGAATTATAAGTTGTACATCCACATCAACTTTGACTTTGTAATATATTCATCAAAGACAGAAATATCTATGGAATATTCCCTCATCACGGATCAGGTTTGTAACCACAACTCACAACATTGAAAATAATGCAAAGTTACTTATAAGGCGTACATATCCCCATCTAGTCAAAATATTCCTTTTTTGTGCTTTGGGGGTAACATTGCAAGTTACAAACTTACAAAAATGCAAACTTGCAGAATTACAAAGAACTCAATTCCAAAAGATAAGGGAATTATTCTAGAGGATGGATCTTAAAAATAAGGTGGTAATAAAATATCCCATGCCCTTCACACATGTAAATCATAAAGTCATTAAGAAACAAAGGAAAAATCATGGCATTATTAAAAAAATGAAATTTCAATCAAGAAATAAAATTGTTTTATCAACTTGAAGCTTATCAGTACACTGAACATATTTGAAATTTAAAAAAAAGGGTAGGAAACACCAATTTCTCAAGGGGAACAAAATGTTCCATGATTTACAACATGATCAAATCAGACACCACCACTGGATCTTTCTGGGGGATGGGCATTTGTAGGGGGTGCCAAAAGAACCATATGAACACTCATGGATGAAGTAGACTAGATGCCTAAACCATTGGGAAAGGAGTCACATAAAAATGATATGCTTCGAGGATGAAAACATTTGTTTATGTCATTTTGTAGTTGGGGAAGATGTCTTAAAAAATCATTTGAACCTAACTTTGGAGGGATTGAGTGACACATAAAAATGGGATGGCCTTCCCTGCTACTTTAGGCCCTACCTTTGACCTGGGTGAGAGAAATTGTTTTGTAACTTGAAAATGTAAGGGGATGATTGAAATATTAAGTCTCTTAGTTTCCTTTTGAAAGCAAGTAAGTCAGTCTTGAATGATCATGGAAAATGAATGCACTATTTAACTCTCACAAGTTGTCACACTAAATGGTGCATATGTCACTCCAATTGGACTCAGGTTACTCTAGACAACATGAAATTCCATCTACTTTTGCATATTTATGGAAAGGGAAGTAAAACTTGCAAAGTCCCTTGGAAAATGTTTACAGGCAAAAGAAAACAGAGATGAATTGTAGGATTTAAGCAATGGTAGGTTTATATTTTGTGTGAATGGGAGATTAAAACAAGATGGGATTGACTATGACAAGTTTCTCAGAACTCCAACAGTGCCAGAAATCATTCTAGGTATAAAGGACACTCAATTAATCAGAAATAATCCCTTGGAAAGAAGGTATGCATTCATGGAGGCCCAAGAATACATGATTTCATACAATATTCAAGAAATTACACATGAAAGCTCATGTCAATGTCTTGACAAATATTCACAACTCCCTACTTATTACGCCTAAGATACACTCAAAGGATTACAAAAATATTAGTAACAGAATGGATGTATTATGAATTTAAAACTGTGCATAGTACTGTGAAAAGAAGGCTCTAATTACAGTACAAACTCAATTACCAAAATACCACCATCAAGACCAGATCTAGTGTAATTCAGAGGAGCCATAAACAAAAGATTACAACAGGAAAAATAACTGACTGGATTAAAGTATACTGCCTAAGAACAAAACATGACAAAGCTTAATGAGCATGCACACAGTTCATTTTCATATTTTCAATTTCCTTAACAAGGGAACATAAATCCTATGATCTCAATGTTTATCAATGGTTATACACTTGCAACCATCTTGACACAAGAAAATTTGAAGAAGTAAAACAACTCACATGCATCTAATTAAAATTTAGGATTCACGAAAGCACATCAATTATCTTTGTCTCTTCTAAATATTAGAAAATTTTAACCCCCCTTCCATATGAGGACATGACCTCATACTTTATACAATTCTATTGAGTCCCATTAGTTCATTTTCCCCCCAAAAAATCTAACAAACAATTCCCCCTCTTTTTTACAAAAGAATGAATCTTTGTTTGAATATTCCTTACTCAAGTATCAATATTCGATTCACGGTTATTGATCTGGGAATATTTTAAATCCTATCATGTCATGTGGAATAACTTCTAGTGACTATTGTAAGGTGTGAGCTATAATAATTGAGGCTCTATGTCATCACTTTTTCATTTATTTAGCAGTCATTTCATACCTCAAATTAATTTTTCCATTTCAATCAAGTTGAAAAACGTTTTTAATGATTTTTACATATACCAAAGTAACTTGATTTGATATTAATCATTATTTCTTCTTGGGAATTTGTTTTAAAACTCACACAATAATTATTTATCCTTTTTGCAATGAATGTCCCTATGTGTTATTTGCTACATCCATCTAAATGATGCCTTTTTAAATTAACGTCAGCCTATTTCACCTTTACCAGTCTCGTGTGAACATCAAAGGAAAATATATCATTTACTCATGCAATATTTTTCTCACAACTAACAAGCTCCATTTTTTCTATAAATTCACACTACTCTCTTCATAATTTTGAATATTTTCTTTATTTTCTAGTGTGAGAAACTTAGTGAAATTTATTTTTGTAGAATGGAGGGAATAACATTAACACCTAGCTTAAAAGAACTTTCATAAAAAACTCTGCATTAATTCTTTGACTTGTCTGGTCCAAACGAGGCATTCATGAGAATGCTCTTTGATGTTGTGGATCAAGAAGAATGTGATGGGCCACTGATGGCTATGGTTGTCAGGGTAGCTCTGATTAGGAGGCTAGTCAAAACAAATCCATTTTTTTCTTCTTTCCAGACCATGTATTTCCACTTGATCAAGTGCGAACATCAGAAAAATCCTGAAGGATTGAGGAAATTTTGGCTTAAGTTTTGGCCTACTTTGAAGATTAATTCAACCACAACTTTTCCTTTTATTTACAATGAATAATTTTTTGGGAAAGAGATCCTAGAGGAGGCATATATTTCTCATTAAGAATCCTCTGTGGATGACTTGCCTTCCCTCTCCCATAGGATGGATGATTTTGAATAACACCTTTATCACTTGGAGAAGAGGCCATCAAAGTCCCTACCCATATGGAATCCTAGAGCACCACCATTTTCTATGAAGAAATGCACAGGAGGAGAATCCAACTCCAAGCACCCACGTCAATTATCTCAAGAATTTTCTTGAGTTATACCTCCAGATCCTACAAAAAATCCTCCACTACCTTATTTTCCAAAAGCTACATGCAAGAAATACTATCTCAATAGTGGTTTAAGTATTAAGGAATGGGTGTCTTCTTATGAGAAGAAGTTGTAATTAATTCAAATTCTAGATGGCCCTAAGCCGGTATCAATGAACTCATCGATTTAAACATGTCTAGGGACTTTACAAGAGACATTGTATTTGTTCAAGGTGCTGAGGAGTTTGGGAATTTTTTTCTAGGAAGAATAGGCTTTTGGATAGGCTTCCTCCTTTCAAGGAGGATTTCTTAGGATCAAAATGACAATGTATCTTTTCTTTTTTATTTTTTGGTATGATATCAAAAATGTATACAGATATTTCTTGGGCTGGGGCTGATATAAAACCCCATTTTTCTTTTCTTACAAATAAAAATGATTCAAAATGTTACAATGCATTTCATGTTTATAATAGATCTAAGTTTCTATCAAAACAAGTGAAATCATATTGCATTACATTAAACCACATACATAATTGAAATTTGTAAATTGAGAAAGTATGAAATTGTCATGAATGAAGATAAACAAGTTGAAAAAGGAAAGTTTTTTAGAGAAACAAGATTAAAATTGTTTATGATGCATTGGGATCATCATCAATTTCTTCATCATCTTGGTTGTCAGGTATCCTATGGTGAAAATCATTGAATCGTTGAAACATTTACACTATATCCTCTTCATCCGGTCCTGTATGAAATATAATTATCAACACTTAATTATTTAACATATTGTCATACTCATCCATTATTCCTTTGTTTTATTTTACTTTCTGATTCAATTTATAAATTACATTCTCCACAGTGATGAGCCTTTGACTTATATCGTAAGAGTAGTGCTCCTCAGAAATGTATTGATCAAAGAGTTGCACCAGAGTATCTATTTATTGATATCCATAAGCACATTTTTCTTTATCAGATATCATTTTTCTCAACTTACTATCCAAACAATAGATATTGACCTGGTTTAAAGTCTCCATTCTGAGTTTGATTAAGTCTTCATGCATATGTTGAACTCCTCTTTCCTAAGATGGTATAATCCCTTCTTTCTCTACTAGGTCTTCCTAAAGTTGAGTTATGGATTCAAGTTTGGGAAGGATTCATTCCCAATAATGTAATTCATCTTCACATTTCTCAGTTTACTCATCTATATCATTGACTCTCATATTTAACTATGTATAATCATCTACATCCTTTTCAATGATCTTATTCCCCTTTTGATATATATATTCTTTCCATTTATCTATGGCACCAAAATTTTCTCTGGATTTTTCTATTTCACTCAAAACCTCTCGAGTGATAGCAATGGTAACATCCTACACTTCGTATCCAGGCTGCACCCATTTATTTATATATGAGGCCAATGTATTAACTTGTTCCTTCAACTATTGTTATCTATTTTTTATCCCCTGGTAAAATAAACAACTCAGGAGGATGGGTTTGAGCACTGAACAATGATTCATGGATAAATATGGAATGATACAATTGAGTTTGCAATTTTGGGAATAGTTACAAGTGATTCATGGAAGTTTGGAGGTTTAGGGGCCATCCATCAGAGTAGTTGTTTTGGGCCTTAAGGAGTTTGCAGTGTGAAAGAGGACCTGAGATTCAATAGAAGATTATGATAGCCATGTCAATAATTATAAGTCTAAAAAAGTGCCTATGGAATCCATTTTCCATGCCATACATTGTGGAAAACATGAGACATTTTGAAGCGTCATATACTTCCTAAGGTTGTTCATTCTTTTCGTGCACAACCAACAATCCCGAGTAAGAAAGAGACATTTAGAGGTGATCATATCAAAATTGGATCTTTATACCACATCCATTGGATTAAATGTTTTGTTTCCATGTGAAATCATATAAAATTTCACCCAAAAACTCATCCGGGAGCTCAAGTTATCGCCTTCAAACATTAGACGGGTCAGGGTTGGACGCCCATGGGTTATTTGGGTCACATTTTTTTATGCATAGGATTATTTTTTGATGCCCGTCACACCCATCCCACTTGCACGATACCCAGGTTGGACAAGTCATGGGGTTGGATGCCTTGGGGTTGGTTAGCTAGAGGTTGTACGCACAGGGGTTGGCTGGGTCACATATTTTGACATGTAGGATTAGTTTTTGATGCCCTTCACACCAGTCACACTTGCACAACACCCAATTTGGATGGTATGGCCAAGTTGGATGAGTCATGGGGTTGGATGCCCTGGGGTTGGTCGGGTCACATTTTTTGATACATAGGATCATTTTTTGACGCCAATCACACCCGTCACACTTGCATGACACCCAGGTTGGATGGTATGGCTAGGTTGTATGGGTAATGGGGTTGGACACTTGGGAGTTGGCTAGCTGGGGGTTGGATGCCTACAGGTTGGTCGGGTCACATTTTTTGATGTGTACAGACAATTTTTGATTCCCATCACACCCATCTCATTTGGATGACACCTAGATTCGATGGTATGACCAAGTTGGATGGGTCACATGGTTGGGTGGATCATGATTCCTAAAAACTCAAAAATTGGATTTTAATGTAGTATGGCACCCATGTCTTCATCTGATAGAAGTACCCTTAGGAAGAGAATTTGTATGGGTGCCCATACCTCTTTAATGAGGGTTGGTGAGACATTTCTTATATATTGTAAAATCCACCTCATTTTTAAAGGGACACATTCTGGGAGCTAGGGAAACCCTTGTGAAATTTTCCCTCAACTCCATTTGATCTGTAAGCCTTCTCCTGCTCCTAACAAGCATATTTATGCCTCTGAGCATTAATGTAATGGTATGTACACCTTATAGAGAAATAAATTCATGTTTTTGTGGTTTTTCAACCCTTTCTCATGTTTTTTTGTTTCTCTTTGCCTCTCCATTTCAGATTTGTTTTCTATGCATGTATTTCACATTTGGAGGTGTAAGATGTTGTGTTTCATGGAGTGTAGATGGGAGATGGAGTTTGGGTCTGTGTCACTTCTCCTTAACCTCTCCCAGCTCTATTTTTTCTCTTCTTCCTCCCTCATAAGAGTATCTTTCCCCTTTTCTTGGTGCTATCACCTTGTTAGTGTAGGATTTCCCATTTTACGCACTTTCTCTCTCCTTATCTCCTTGGCATTGTTAGGATAATTTGTAGTTAGGCATATTTTCTGCATTAGGAGTAGTTTAGCATTAGGATTAGGTAGAGGAAGCCAACCTTCTCCAGAGGACCATCTCAAGTTTGCAAGTCCCACAACTTGAGATATGGTCCCATGTTATGTAGATTACACCGAATGCCCCATTCAAACTTGGGCCATTCAAGGGGTGCTATAATTTTGCATCAACAAGTTTTGGCAACTCATGGTGGGATAGGTTTGAAGCACCTTACCACTTCATTTCATCAATTTGATGTGTTCTTGGTGAGATTCAACCTTTGGAGGCACATAGGTAAATCACATATGGTGACTCCATCTAGTCAACAACCTATTTTCTGAGTTGCAAACTTTCATTCCATTCATTTCCACCCATTCTTCTTTCCACATCTTTCATCTTCTGCTATTCATGAATTCGTGCAGTCATGACTTCATTCCCATCTTGGAATTCACACTTGTAGCAGCAGCAATTCAGTGCAAACCCACCTCCAATGTATTTATCAACTCCTCTAGATCAGTGTTATGAGAAAATCAATAATCACTATGCCTACCCATATGAGAATTACCAAGATTAGTTTGACTATAGAATCTACCAAGAGCAATATACATGCAGTGAAATAAATTACATGGAGAATGCTGATTTATAGAAGAAGATTAAAAAAATGGAGGCATGTATGGTGCAGTCAAGGGCCATAACTCATATGAAAGCATTCGTAATTGGCTATAGGGCACCTTGTCCATGGGTCGGCCCTATGCCAAGACTTTTCATCCCACAATAGAAGCTTGACTTCATGGTTGAAATGCTACCTCAACTTGTATAGTGTACTAAGGAGATAGAAGCCTACGAACTTGGTGTCAGGAAACCTTGTCAATGGGTAAATCCTACACCATCATCTAGTAATTTTCTCTCCATTCCCCAAGCAGCACCATCTCAACTTGAGCTTCAATTTCCAAGCTTCCCATCTGCTGCTTCTATTGTGGAATCCTTTTCTCCATCTTCTAATCTCCCATCCCATCTTAATTTTCTTCCCTTTTCCCTTCCAAACCCAATTCCCCTCCACAAGATCCAAAATAAATACCTTCCCCTTCACCACAAATAAAGCAATAACTAGTGGAGACCCCACCCACCACTCCTCCCACTTTCTCAAGTCCATGTCGGGAAGAGACTCAAAAATCCAGCCAAGGGGAGCAACAAGAAGAAGAGCCAAGAAAAGAAGAAATGATTAGAATCTTGGTGAGCTTGGCTCTTAGATTTGGGATTGATAAAATCCCCTTGATGGAGAAACCCTTGGAGGAGGTTGAGGTCAAGCCACAAGTGGTGGAAGCTTCAGCTGCAGCACAAGTGAGGGAAGAAGGAGCTACTCCAAATCCAAAAGAGGAGGAGTGCATTCTGGTTGTGGAGGAAAACCATACAGTTTCATAGGATTCAAACATAAAGAAGGCTGCAAAAGAACCTTCAGTTCTTCCTCCCACTTCATCCCCTTCAATCTCTAATGTCGAAGAAAAGTTTGAGCTTTCAAACTTCATGTTTTAAGATGAGGGTAACTATGGTGAGAAATTTCAGATCAGGAGGACACCATGGGGGAGGCCAAGCCAATACAGTAGGACAATGAGGAGGTAGAGTATCTATCTAATTTGGAGAACTACTTTGATGGAGAGGAGCCTGCGGAGATTACCAACTTCGCTACCTCATCATTCATTCTACAACATCAAGGGCCCACTGCCATGGGGGAGGGCATTCAATTACAATAACCTGCATTTCACAATGGCCCTATGGAACTAAGGTTGGAAGATTTGAATCTTTCATGTTATCCACAGGAGGAGGAAGGAAAAAAGATGACACACATTGCATACCATTCATCAAGGCAGAGAATCAGCTGCTTACAGAAGCACTACAAAGTAAAAATCAGCATTCAAGTAGCCTCTTTTTTCAGGAAGGTCCACAAGAAGACTCCATTTTTGGAGTTGAATTTCAGAATAATGGTCGCATCCATCGAATCAAACAGTGCCCAATCAGGTACTTGGCTTCATTGGAGCCAAGGGAGAAGCCAAAACTAGTCATTCCCACTTCAGGGCATGAGGATGAGTATCAAAACACCAAGGGTCACCATCAACACCTCCAGGAGTCCAATGCCAATCAGCTTGAGGAGGTATTTTCGATTGATGTTGATACTTTGGTTATTTGGGTGGAGGATCGGCCTCTTGTCGGTTATTCACTCATAATAATAGCCATGTTTAGTGCCAAATCATATACATGGCTACCTATTTTGAGAAAGGGAAGTTACTTCTCCCTTCCAGTTGTAGGATTTTTTGAGTTCCCTTTGCCTTTGGTTAGCGTAGAGTAGGTAGGTTTACTTTTACAGAAGAAGTGCTTGTGCACACTCTGCATGCTCCACTTGGGGTATGTATGATTTCTGGTTTTATACATAGTGTGTTTTGTGGCATGTTGTTGCTCTTGCATGATCCATTCTTTGGAGGGGGCATGTTTTCATGGGAAAAATCAGGTTTCAACAACAGTCCTGCCTCTCCGAATCAGCTTGTGTTCCCATGACTTTTGCAATGTTTGTACTTGTCAAGGAATCATCGATCGGTCTTATTTCATACTTGACAAGAAATCAGATCAAGGACAGTTTTAGGGGGCTTCAAACCTTTGTCCTATAGATCAGGTTTGCAGAAGAAAGAGAATTCTAGGTTCAAGACAATTTTCTACTCTCACAAAAATTTGATTAAGTTAATTTTGTAAATGAGAGGGAAAATTCGAGAAGTGGTAGGAAGTTCCAGGTTCAAGAATCAATGTTTCAATGGCTCAGTAGTAGAATTCAGATTTTAGGATCAGTTTACAAGTGTACCAATATTGAATCCATGCCCAATGGACAATTCAAGGCCACTGGTCACACATCTAGCAGGCAGATGTCCCTGAGAGGTCACCAATTGTTATCTATTTTTTACCCCCTGGTAAAATAGACAACTCTGTTACCAACATATTGTGTAACATTATTAAATAAATTGTAATATTATTAATAATGAGTCTATAAAACTCATATTAATAATATAGTTGTAATAGTTTAATTATTTGAGTGAGTTGTGAGAATAATTCACGTAGCTATTGTGTAGTGTGAGTGATCCTAGGGATGTTTGAGAGATATTAGGAGATAAGACTGAGAGATTCATGGAGAGAGATATGAGGGATTGAAGATGAGTGTTGACTCCACAATTGTAGGAGATAAAACACTATAAATGTAAACTCTATCAATGTAATTTATATCCCAGACGAATACAATTTGCATATTATATTATTCGGTGTTTATTTCTCATATTATATTGCAGCTTCTGGCATTAGTATCAGAGCGATAACCATCCAAATGAGAATCATTAAGTTTTCACTTTAGTTGTGAATGCCAAGGAATTTACCATCATTTCTCAATCAGATCTGCTTAGTGCTATGCAAGCCCATAATGTTCAGATCCTTAGTATTCATATGTGGATGATATAACTCATTCATTCTCAGTGTTACAGAATAAGATCAGATCTGAATTATTTTTGTGAAGGAAAAGACTATAAAAATTCATATGTGGTTTAATAGTGTTGTTTGTTTGGATTGAATTTCATCAATTGCTGCCCGCTGCACTGCTATGCCCATCCTGAGTGCCACGTTCAGATCTCCCTTGATTTTCCAAAAGAAAACTCACGAATTTTGCATGAGGATTTCTCACGGATGGTTATGTGGTGTCTGCCATTACCTGTTGGAGAATATCAAAATCCAAAAGTTTATCTAGGCGAAGCATATTGAAAAAAAAACAAAAAAAAGTGAAATCCATTCATCTTCCATTCAAAGTTATTGTTTTATTGTGTAGTCAGCCGTGTCATTTCTAGTTAAAAAATAAAAATAAAATAAATTGTGTTTTAGGTTTGTTTTAATTCTTTAATATGTTCTAAAGTTTTTAGAAAGTTTGTTTTATATTGATTTGTTTTAAAGTTTAGTTTTAGTTTTTTTTAAGTATAAAGTTTTAAAAAATGAGTAATACGTGTCCTTTAGTTTTTCAAAATAAGTTTTTTTATTATGAACTATATTAAATCATATGGTTTCTTTTTTAAAGTTTTTTTATGATTTGTTTAAAGTTATTATTAGATAGTTTTTATTTTAATTGTCTTGTTTTTTTTGTTTTTAGTATTTTAGATTATTTTTATTTGTTAATATCATTTATGTGTATTGTCAATTTTATTGTTGTGTCAATGTTTTAATTAGTTATGTATTAAAGTCTTGAAAATTTTAAATTGTGTCATTGTATTGTCTCGTTGTTGTCAAAGTTAGTCAAAATATGTGAGTCAAAAAGTTTTAAAAATTAAAAAAAATTGCCTTACGTACACATTATTGCTTGTACGCAATGTTTGAGTCAACATTGAGGGGGTCTTTTCAAACTAAGCTTTGAAAGGACATTTTGCTGAGTTAAGTATCGTCATGTTGGAGGAAGGAGGCAACGGAGAAAGGAGGTTAATCAACGACCTCTCGCCAACCACAAGCGACGGGGCCGCATAATGAGTTTGTGGCATATTTTTAGTTATGTGTTTCATTATTTGTAATAAGAACAAATGTCACATTCTTGTTTAGAGTTGTATTTCCTTTTATAACCTCCTGATGTAAATATGTTGTAGTAGAAAGACAAAAGCACAAGAAAAAGTAGCATCATGTTTTTCTTGAAGAGGATGAATAGAGGTTCATGAGAAAGGGCTCGTACCTAGGACAGGGGTTTGTATTTGGTGAACGGAGGTTCAGCGTACCAAGATCATGAGCATGCAGAGGCAAGAAAGCTGTAGAAGACGTGTGAATGTTTTTCTCTACCTTGTTCACATTAAGGGAGTGTATATTGGGAATTAATAATGTTAACAATAGGGGAGTGAATATTACCAACATATTGTGTAACATTATTAAATAAATTGTAATATTATTAATAATGAGTTTATAGAACTCATATTAATAATATAGTTGTAATAGTTTAATTATTTGAGTGAGTTGTGAGAACAATTCACGTAGCTATTTTGTAGTGTGAGTGATCCTAGGGATGTTTGAGAGATATTAGGAGATAAGACTGAGAGATTCATGGAGAAAGATATGAGGGATTGAAGATGAGTGTTGAATCCACCATTGTAGGAGATCAAACACTGTAAATGTAAACTCTATCAATGTAATTTATATCCCAGATAAATGCAATTTGCATATTATATTATTCGGTGTTTATTTCTCATATTATATTGTAGCTTCTAACAAACTTGAGAGGATGGGTTTGAGTAATGAACAATGATTAATGGATAAATATGTAATGATACAACTGAGTTTTCAATTTTGGGAATCATTACAAGTGATTCAGGGAAGTTTCGGTGATTTTGGGGCCATCCATCAGAAGTAGGTTTTTTGGGCCTTAAGGAGTTTGTAGTGTGAAAGAGAACTTGATATTCAAAAAAATATTTTGATAGCCGTGTCAAGAATTATAAGTCCAAAAAAGTTCCTATGGAATCCATTTTCCATGCCCTACATGGTGGAAAAGATGAGACATCTTGAAGCATCATACACTTCTAAGGTAGTTCATTCTTCTGGCAAACAACCAACAATCTCGAGAAATAAAGAGCCATTTCAAGGTGATAAAGGAAAAATTGGATCTCGATACTACCTCCATTAGATTCAATGGGTTGTTTCCATGTGAAATCATATATAATTTCACCAGAAAACACATCCGGGAGCTCAAGTTATTTCCTCCCAAAGCTGGACGGGTCATGGTTAGACGGCTAGGGGTTGGACGGGTCAAGGTTGGATGGTTGGGGGTTGGACACCCAGGGGTTGTTCAGGTCACATTTTTTGATGCGTAGGATCATTTTTTGACACATTTTACACCCATCACACTGGAACGATACCTAGGTTTAATGGTATGGCCAGGTTGGATGGGTTATGGGGTTGGACACCTTGGGGTTGGGAGGTTGGAGGTTGGACGCCTAAGGGTTGGTCGGATCACATTTTTTGACGTGCAGGATCAGTTTTTGATGCCCTTTGTACCCGTCACACTGGCACAACACCCAGGTTGGATGGTATGGCCAGGTTGGATAGATCATGGGGTTGGATGCCCTGGGCTTGGTCAACTAGAGGTTGGATGCCTAGGGGTTGGTCAGGTCACATTTTTTGATGCGTAGGATCAGTTTTTGACGCCCGTTGCAACTGTCACACTTATAAGACACCCAAGTTGGATGGTATGGCTAGGTTGGACACCTAGGATTTGGTTTTTTGGGGGTTAGACGCCTACAGGTTGGTCGGGTCAAATGTTTTGACGCGTATGAACAATTTTTGATGCCCATCACACCCCTCTCATTTGCATAACACCCAGGTTGGATGGTACGGCCAGGTTGAACGGGTCACATGGTTGGGTTGCTTACAATTCCCAATAACTCAATAATTAGATTTTAATGTAGTATGGCACCCATGTCTTCATCTGACAGATGTACCCTCGGGAAGCAAATTTTTATGGGCGCCCATACCTCTTTAATGAGGGTTGGTGAGACATTGCTTATATATTGTAAAATCCACCTCATTTTTAAAATGACACATTCTAGGAGCTAGGGAAACCCTTACAAAATTTTCCCTCAACTCCATTTGGGTTGTAAGCCTTCTCTTTTGCCTATCAAGCGTATTTATGCCTTTGAGCATTAATGTAATGGTCTATGCACCTTATAGAGCAATAAATTCATGTTTTTGTGGCATTTTTCAACCCTTTCTCATATCTTGTTGTTTCTCAATGCCTTTTTAGATTTGTTTTCTATGCATGTATTTCACATTTCCTTTTGTAAGATGTTGTGTTTCATGGAGTGCAGATGGAAGATGGAGTTTGGGTCTGTGTCATTACTGTTTTGACCTCTCTCAGATATATTTTTTCTCTTCTTCCTCCCTCATAAGAGTATCTCACCCCTTTTTCTAGTGATATCACCCCTTTTTAGTGTAGGATTTTCCATTTTACGCACTTTCTCTCTCCTTGTCTCCTTGGCATTGTTAGGATGGTTGTAGTTAGGTGTATTTTCTGCATTAGGAGTAGTTTAGCATTTAACATTATGATTAGGTAGAGGAATCCATCCTTCTCTAAAGGACCATCTCAAGTTCGCATGTCCCACATCTTGAGAGATGGTCCTATGTTATGTAGATTACACTAGATTCCCCATTGAAACTTGGGCCATTTGGGGGGTGCTGTAATTTTGTATCAACAACTATTTCTTTGACACTTTATCCTCATCAATCTTTTGCAACAAGCCCCCAACAACTACTGTCATATCCCATTTTAATGTTTCTATAGTTGGTTTCCCTATTTGAATGTGTGTAACATTGTAGTTTATCAATAAGATTTCATCTTTCAATTTTCCTTCCTGTGGGGTTGCTATTTCTAGAGTTTTAAACCCTTCTTGGTCCACATGAGTTTTAATGAGGATCGTATCTTTATTTAAGTCTATTTTGGGTTTTGAGAATGCAATACTTGTGATATCTATAAATTTTTCTTGAACCACCTTCCTCTTCTTTCTTGGAAGAAGTGTTCCCATCCATCTAGTCATAGGAGTATTCCCCACACTTATTCCTAGTAGTGTGATCTATGAAGTTTTTGAAAAGAGTGCCATTTTATTAGATGTATCTTGAAAACTTTGTAGTATTGGTACTTCTTCATGTGACACCTCCACTTATGTTACTTTATTTTCACTACTTTGTGCCACTATCTTTGGTTGCTATTTTTATTTCTCCTAAGATTGAGTTTGGCTGATATTTTATGGTATCTTATCACCAACTAATGTTTCACCCTGATACTTTCTCTCTATTGGAGTAACAATTGTGTCTATAATTTGTTTTGGAGCCTCCCTAATTGGACTTGAAAATTTGAGTGGATCTTTATTCTCTGAATTGTTTACTTCCTTTAGAGGTCATTGTTCTGTAGACATAGTTTTATGGATTTTTCCACCAATATCCTTCTATCCTGCCAATTCTTCATCTTACTAATCTATTGGTTGGTATCTAGTGACAAACTTCTGATCTAGGTCATCAATTTGTATAATCTTCTCAACATTGGATTTATCTAGTTTTGTGACCTCTTCTGTAGTTTCCATCATGACCCCCTTTACAAAGTATACACTTTGAGGGACTACCATCCTTTTCTGCTTCTAATTCTTTTGGAGACCGATCTTTAGTGGATACATCATCTACTACAGGAGTTTCATTTACAATTGTTTGAGTCATTGTTTATTTTTCTTGTAAAAGTGTTGTAGTCTCAACTTGAGTACTTTGAGATCCCACTTCTAATTAAACACTTGATGCATGAGGAGTTTCTTTCATTTGTATTTCTTCTTGGGGAATAATTTCATCTTTCACTACATAAGTTTCAATATTTACATTGGTCATTTCAAGCATATGAACTTCTTCAAATGCATCTACATCAACTATTTTAATTGGTTTCTTTATATGTTCATGTGGTTGACTGAATTTAGGCACTTTGTGATCTTTAGACTGCATTACACTTGATTCCCCTTACCCTTGTCTTATCACGATGCTATTGGGATGATTAGACATGGGGATAGTATGAGTTATTTGTTCTTGGGCCAACTCTGCCACTATTTATGTTGGAAATATGACTGAAGTTTCAACTTCTGGTTGTACAGGTGGAGTAACATGAAATTTTTACTAGACCTATGGTGACATTTCCCACTTTTCTAATGTGACAACCAATTTCCTCTGGGCCTCGGTGAGTGGGACTGGATCAATGACTTCAGGATCTTTGCTTTTATGTTTCTTTGATACATGACCACCTTACTTTATTAGACTACTAGTATCCCTTACTAATGGTGGTATCACCTTGGATTTATTTGTAACTCTTTCAAAATATTTGAGGTCAGGTTCCTCTCTCTCTTTAGCACTTTGAACTTTGTGTTTTGGGTCAACACTTGCCAAGAATCCTCTCATATTTTTCCTTATGCTAGATGATCTTGGAAATTTAATGAAGAACTCTTGATTTTATTTATACCTACCCCTTTAGCCTGCATGGGAACTGCCTGGGTAATATGGGCATTTCACATAGATTTCAAGAGCATCTCTTTTGTGTTTTGTTTCAAAACAGAAATAGAAGTTGCAGTCTGAATGGTAGCATCAGTCCATTCACCAATAATTCTAGAAGTGGGTCTTATGCTAGGTAATTGGGGAGATTTCCCATTTAATGGATCCATCTTAGCAACTCCCTCTTTCAGAGGATGGAGATCTTCCCCATAATTTTTTAAGTCTTTGAACTCATTTAACACTTTTGTGTTTTAAAGGGATAAATTCATACCTTTTCCTTGAAGAAAATTCAAGGTCCTTCCCATTACATCAACTATTATTTTATGTGGATTATCTAACTCTTCTTGAACCCAAACTATAGGAGTAATTAGTTGTGACTCAATTTTATGGTCAATATAATATTGATTCACTATTTTTTGATAATATATAATTCCTTGAGGCACCACAACAATATTAAAATCAATGACCTGCCTAAGGGTCATCCTGGAGAAATCTCTAAACCTAAATTCTTCCTCATCCCTATAGTTCATCCAATAATCCTAATATTAAGGTTCATGATCAGTTGAAATGACAACTCGCCTACTATCATAATTAGGTCTAGGTTCAAATTTATCCATCTTGAACCTTTCCATAACCTCTTCCATCACCCTGGCCTTTGCGATGGTGGGACAAGAGTACCTCCTTATTCTGATAGGAAACTTAATGTTAGTCTTGTGTTTACCTACAATCTATTTGTGTACTAGTACCAATTGCCTTGAGAGTTCACAAAAGGCCCATTTTCATCCACATACCTAGGTAATTTATATGGATGTCCATTAAATCCACTAGCTCTGATGTAAGTAAAAATTATGTATTAAATGAAGAAGTAACCATATTCTAATATTGCATTTTTGTCCTCAGTAGATATCCTATATTTCTCCCACTTTGGTTTGAAAAGGCATACCATAGGTGAAATAAATGCATCATTCACTTTTCTAACATTTCCTCTCCACTTATACAAATTTAGTTATGGATAAACAAGACACACAAAGAATATGCACAGGAACAAGGCACATTTGAAGGCGTGGAATAATAGGAAAGGAAACACGTGCCAGAATAGTTTGGTTCGGACTTAGCCATTTTTATGGATACATGATATTTTTGGAGATAGCATGTGGAGCACACATTGGGATGGAGACTTGCGTGACACACAAATGGTATTTTGGGAACGAGTGGATGATAAGTGCACCATGCATGGTTGTAGTTAATAATAGGATTACTTCTTCTAGTTAACTATAGGACATCTATTATTAGCACACTTGCATGTGTGCATGTTATTGTAAAGGTGCATGGCTATTATCAGCATGTGACCTATTTTGAGAAGTGCATAGGTGGTGAAGGGAAAGTCCCCACCTCTATAAATATGTATTGAACTATGTAGTTTAGAGAGAGACTAAAGAATGAGTTATTGTAGAGTTATGCCGCTGGATTTGATGCGCGCATGACTTATGGTGATACTTTATAATGTAAGAAGCTTCTGTGTTTTACAATGTTTAATGTAATGAATGATATTGGCTGGATAATGGTGTTAGACATAACTGAAACTGGTTCATGTATGGTTAATCTTATTACAGTTATTGTTTAATTCATGATTCTCTAAGATCTAGATCTGGATTATGCACTGTGGAATGTTTATGTTTATTTATGGATCTGAATATGTCTTATCTTCATCACACTAACATCCTGCACAAGAAACTCTAAAGAGGGGCCTGGTACCTTTGCATGCTTTGGGTGAGCACTCATCTCAGGCTGGGTGATGTGCCAGTGCACCTGGGTTTTCATAGTAGATTCTAGGCTGCATCATTGGTTCCATTTTCGGGACCTCTTTTTCAGCTGTTTTCAGGATGTTTCATGATGAAGACGTACCGGTTGACCTTAGCAAGTGTTGAGGAGTGGATAAAAGATCTAGAAGAAGAGTACGCTTGGAGGTTCAACACTGGATCTGAGTTTGACACACATGCGTGGGTGGAGCAGAATTTGTATGACTATTTGTATGAGAGCTTCTTTGTTATCTTTCTGGTAGAGCTGTACGAGTGGCTGGTTGCTTATGCATCTAAAAGGAATTGGAGGTATCACACACTTGTTTGGATGTAGGAAGAATTTCAGGCCCTCTATGATGTTGATCTAATTTTGTGCACATTGTGGACACTTGGTTCCATGGTCTTTTGAATAACTATATTTTAGAGTACTCAATTTCCACTTATTCTTTCCTAGAGGTAGCTGAGTTCCAGTTTTTATGTTATCCTAGGGGAAATTATTTGCAAGGCATTCCACTAGTGATCAAAATCTTGATGGTAACCCTGAACTTGGAAGAAAAGTTGATGGCTAGCTAAACCCTACCATGCGTGGGGGTAGGAGCAGGTTTGGTGAAGGATGGCAGACCTAGCGATAAAGAGGAAAAGAGAAGAAAGGATGGCTTAAGTATAATGAGGCATGTGAGAGGGAGATAGAGAAACAATGTGATATTACAGAGTGGATGGCATTGAGGAGAGAGATGGCTCGTGAAGGATTTGGAGCTCACGTAGAAGGCATGGAGATAGAAGCATCTGGAACTCCCCCATTTGGGAAAGCATGACAGGGAACCCTCCTTGGCCTCATATGGGAGCACACCAGTAGATATGACATGGGCCACAGTGTGCATCTAAATCTACCTAGAAACCTAGCCCTTGTGCTTGGTTTTCCAGTATCTAGTACAACCAGTAGTCAGCAAGCTAGTTTGGGGAGTAGTAGAAAAGGAGTAAATCAAGTAGAAAGTGCATCTATGGATGGGAAAATGTCTTCTTTGTTATTTGGAGGTACCTTTTCAGGCACATCATTGGCACAAAACTCAAGCGCACGTAGAATTTTGGACTCACTTCTGGGAGTAGTACCACCTCGTAGACTGTAGGAGTTCAGTTTAGTACCACTATTGGGACACAGGGCAGTACATCCACTGGTCCACTTTTAGCTACAGGTGGAGGATCAGGGGGCATAGGTGGCTCTAGTTCTGGTGGATCTGGTGGGTCTGGAGGCAGAGGTAACATAGGGGGTTCTGGATCAGGTGGGCATGGTCCTCACCAACCCTAGAATATTTACATGGAGATGTCACTTCATCTTCTAGAGTATAGGGGAATAGAAGATGTTGTTGAGCACGTGCACATGTGTGAGATACTATGTGGCACGTGTAAAAGGAATCATGGCTTCTGAGTGCAAGGCAAGTCAGTTTACAACTATGTTACAGGGATGCACTCACAGTTGGTACAAGAAGTTTGACCCTGATCAGACTTGCATAGATTATGCAACATTATGAGAAGCTTTCCTTAAGGAGTTTCATATCCTGAGTTTGAGTAGAAGAGTATAAGTGTGCTCAAGGATATTAAGCAGGGCACTACTGAGAGTGTTCAGGAATATGATGCCCATTTCAAAACACTTTTGTCTAAGATTTCATATGATATTCATGCAAGCCAACATGCATAGTGGTTTGTTGGGGGTTTGATCACACCATTTAGGAGAGTGTTGTCACATAAGACATATACAGACCCGCGCGAAGCACTTGAAGTAGTGTTGTACACCGAGGTAGTCAGAAGTATAGACACTGGAGTGAGCCCATTCCTGGAAGCACAGATTGCAGCTATGGCAAAGCAGTTGGAGAAACTATCGAAAAATTCAACACATGAGACATGCATTGGGATTTGGTGTACAAATTGTGAAGTGGAAGGGCACACTAAAGATAGTTTTCCTTGCAGGTCAGTATGTTCATTGTTGCTAGACTATGAGATATGTCATTTAGACCATGATGCAAGCCACTTCCCATTATTACAACGTGTGATAAGAAAGAATGTATCTTGCTATTGTAAGATTTTTGGTCCACAACTCACAATACAAAAGACTGCAGGTTGATTGGTCAGATCCATGATGCCATAGATATTGGTGTGTGACAGACAAGAGTATCAGATAATTCTAAAAGTAAAAATGAGCACCATGATCATGATCACAACCAAGGGTGCTATGATTGGAATGAAGGGCATTTTGAAGGAGGTCATGGCAGAGGTCGAGGATACCATGGTGGATTTGGGGGCTGAGGCCATGGTGGTGGATGAGTGAGTTTCCTTGTGGAATGTGTTTTACATGTGGATCTCCTGACCACTACAGGTGTGAATGTCCTCAGAATATTACTTGTTATTTTTGTGGGAAGAATCATAACTATGAGGAATGCCTAAACTTATATGAGCATCTTAGCAAGCAACATAAACAGGAGAACAAGGGCATAAGGATGGTAAAAATATAATGTGCCATAGAAAATTAGTGGATGCCAAAGTTGGCACCGGAACCTGAGGTAGTACCTGTGAAGATTACTACGCATTGAAGCTGCGCGTGCCTAGAGAGACATTACAACAGAATCCTACCATCACTAAGGAGGAGGTTTTACATGCAAGGTACCCAAGATCCTACACATCAGAAGGAGGTTTATCAGGAAACCATGGAGGTACTCAGAAATCTTCAGGGTGAAATACAATGTTTAAAGGAACAGTCATGGAAGTTGGAACAAAAGAAGGCAACAGAGATGGTCCAGTCAGATATTGATGATTTGAAAGAGGTATGCAAGATGTTGCACCAGGAGAATATCATTCCATTACTAGGGAATTGGCTAAAGGGAAACACTCCATGCGTAAGTATTGAGAATGGAAGGTAGATCCTGCATGCTAATCTTCCCCCTCATAGCTTGGATTATGACAAGGAGATCACTCTGAATGTTGTTGTGGATGGATGGATTTTGAGAAATATATTGATTGACACAGGTGTGGAAGTGAATGTGCTTACTTTAGATGCATGGGTACAGATGGGAAGACCTCCATTACAACCATCCTCTAATGTATTGTTTATGGCTAATCGAACTAAGGCCACTCCAATCAGAGTTTTAAAGGATGCATCCATTACTATACAAGGGGCCAAGTTCACTGGGGACTTTGAGGTCTTAGCACTTGCAGAAGCAAAACAACTTCCCAGCTCTACTTGGGCACCCTTGGTGTTATGCAAATAATGTTGATCTACGGTTCAACAAGGGGTATATAAGTTTTGAGAACAAGGAAGAAAGAGTTATTATCCCTTTGATAGATGGGAAATCTGCACCTTATGTTGAACCATTGAGTGAGGAAGACCTGAACAAAATTTATGTACGCGCCATTCGAGATCTGGAAGTACTCGAGCCATCTAAGGAAGGAATCCTCCAGTGGGAAGATGCACAGTCTATTAGTGATACTACAAGTATTGCTTGTGACAATTGGGCACATGACACCTATGAGATGGTTGGGCACGAAGTAAGAAGCACATTTGTGCAGAGGAGAAAACCTCGTTGTATTAGGAGGATAGGTAACAACTCTGTACCCCGGTATACTGGAGAAGGAGATCCTATGGTATTCCTATGCGCTATGGAGGAGCAGTGGAAAAATCAAGTTGAAAGAAGAAATATGTTAGTGTATACCCTTGGGATGACAATGCACTGGTGGATGGTTCACAGGGATAATCTCATAGAATGGAATGAAGTCATAATTTCTCTAACAACTCAGTTTTTCAGGAGCAATGTGCCTACTCAAATATGCATATATCATGGTAATCAACCTATTCAACACCACGTTCAGTAGTGTGAGAGACTCTGGACAGAGGGGTAGGAAGCTTTACCACCTTCACTTTGGGTGCATAAACTTTATTCCACTTTGCAAGGTTATGCACGTGCTTGGTATGTTTATGCGGAACTGCATAGGGAGACTGGAAATTGGCAGGACTTGATTACAGGAATGACCCAAACTTTTGAGTACTTCTCTACTAAACCTCCATGGTAAGAGAGGCATTATGGGTTATGGAGCACTTGACTATGGGAGATAGTGCAAAGGCTAAAGAACTCATTCAGGAGTTATTTGGTGAGGAAGAACAAGGAGCGCATTTTGATGAAGTAGATGATACAGATGCTGAACTATTTATGCATGCTTGCTTTGAGAAGGAGAAAGGAAAGATGGTCTACATAGTGGATGATGAGGAAGTAGAAGATTTGGACATAGCTCATTCAACAGGTACACGTGAGTTTTAGACAGTGTGGATAAAAACGTGCGTGCCTATCATGAACCTATGAAGACCAAGAAAGTGAACATTGGCATGGATGTTGAACCTAAGGAGGCCATAATTGGAGATTATTGGTCTTATTCTGAAGTAGCAAAAATAATTGAGTTACTACGTGATTTCCAAGGATTTATTCCATAAGGGCTACCATGAGTTAAAGGGGGTACATGAGTCATTAGGTGAGATGAAGATTAAGCTAAAGGAAGGAGCGTGCCCGGTCAGGAAGAGACCTTACAGGATGAACCCGAACCTGTGTGTAAAAGTTAAAGAAGAAATTGACAAAATGTTGAAATCTGGCATCATTAAGCCCCTAGAAGAATCAGAGTGGGTTAGCCCCATGGTAATCAGTATAAAGAAATATGGTCGGATTAGGATTTGTGTGGATTACAGGGAGCTGAATGCTGCATGTGTGATTGATCCTTTTCCTACGCCTTTCACCGAGGAAATATTAGAAGGCGTTGCAGGGTGCAAAGTTTACTCTTTCACAGATGGATTCTCAGGGTATCACCAGGTTAGAATTGCATAGGAGGATCAAGAGAAAATGAATTTCACCACTGAATGGGGAATATTTTGCATATACAAGTGATGCCCTTTGGTTTGAAGAATGTGCCTGCTGTATTTTCATGCATAGTTGTTCAAGCATTCCAGGATTTTATTCACAAATTCTTGCAGGTTTACTTGGATGATTGGATGGTATATGGGCTTGTTAAGGATCATTGTGACAATTTTGCTTAATGTTTGAAAGATGTAGATAGTTAAGCATCTCTTTAAACATCAAGAAGTGTGTGTTTGCTACACCTTTTGGAACTCTGTTAGGGCATATCATCTGCAAGGAAGGTTTGTTAGTAGATCCAACTAAGGTTGCAGTTATTGTAGGCCTGGAGGAGCCTACCAGTCAAAGTGAGGTGCGTGGATTCTTGGGCCACACAGGGTATTATATAAAATTTATCAAAGGATATGCAAATATTTCCATGCCCCTGGAAGAGTTACTAAAAGGAAAAGGGACATTCTATTGGGGAGAACCGCAACAACGTGCATTTGAGGCATTAAAGGAGAGACTTACTACAATGCCTATTCTGTGTTTTCCCTCATGGAACCAACCATTTCATGTACATGTGGATGCCTCTGGCACAACCATTGGCACAATGTTAGCTCAGCCTGGAGAAGGTATTATAGATCATCCTATCTGTTTTGCTAGTAGAAAGTTGACTCCTGCATAACATAATTATACAACTACAGAGCGTGAGGCCTTGTCGATGATCTATGTGCTGCATAAATTCAGATAGTACTTGCTAGCAACACCTTTTGTATTTTATACTGATCACATGGCATTAAAATACTTGGTAAATAAGCCCATTTTACAGGGGCGCATATGTCGATGGGTGCTCTTATTCCAAGAATTTGACTTTACAGTCATGGTAAAACCAGGTAAAAGTAATTCTAGCCCAGACCACTTATCAAGAATTCAATCAGGAGAGGACGTGCAGATAATTGAAGATACAATGATGTATGCACAGTTATACAGGTTACATCGCGCACCTTCAGAATTGGAGGATATTGTTGTCTTTTTATGCACAGGTATGGTGCCAGAAGGAATGAAAGCCTTAGAGAAGAAACAACTTGCAATTCGTGTGCACCCTTCATGTTGATCAGTGGTGACTTATACAAACTAGGTTGAGATGAAGTATTGTGTCGGTGTGTACTAGAACATGAGTGCATAGATATCATGGAAGAGGCTCATGGTGGTATTGCAGGTGGGCATTATGTAGGTGATGCCACCACGTGCAAGATTCTACTCACTGGATTATGGTGGGAGACCCTGTACAAGGATTGTAAAGAGTATTGTAAGGCATGTGATCATTGTCAGTGCCTTGGAAAACCTGGGAAAAGAGATGAAATGCCTTTGAGGCCTATTACTAGTGCAGAGCCATTTGAAAAATGGGCTATAGACTTTGTGGGTCCTATTTCCCTAGCCGCACGTAGAACTGGATCACGTTACATCATCACTTGCACAGATTATCTTACAAGGTGGGCAGAAGCAACACCTACAAAGGATTGTATATAACTACAACAACAAGGTTCTTATGGGAAAATATTCTCACTAGGTATGGATGTCTGTTGAGCTTGACAAGTGATAGGGGCACACACTTCTTGAATGAGACAATCAGGATATTATTGGATGAATTTATGGTTGTGCACCACAAGACTACACCTTATCACCCTCAAGAAAATGGGACTGTTGAGGCCTTCAACAAGATATTGAGCCATACCTTTAAAAAATTTGTGATGTTGGAAGGAAAGATTGGGATGATAAAGTTTCTGTTGTACTTTGGGCATATAGAACAACCTACAAGAGGTTGAATAAGGCCACACCCTTTCAGTTGGTGTTTGGTGCAGAAGTAGTTCTTCCAATGGAATTCATGTTACCATCATTGCGTATTACACGTGCTGGAGGTCTAGCTGATGAACAGGCATTAGAAGAAAGAATTGACAAGTTAATACAGTTGGATGAGAGGCGTGCCATAGCACATTGGAGTCAGAAGTAGGAAAAGGCCAGGCAGAAGGCATGGCATGATAGACACATCAGGGACAAGAAGCTTGAGGTTGGACAGATGGTACTTCTTTATGATTCCAAGTTTTTGTGCCATCCAGGAAAACTTAAGGTGCATTGGTTGGGACCGTATGTTATCACTCACATCCTTGAATCAAATGCTTGTCAGTTAGAGGTGCTTGATGGAACACGGTTACCTGGTTACTTTAACGGGAGTAGGCTGAAGCCCTACTATAAATAAGTCTTCTTGGTGTTTGTAATAAGGTAGTATTTCCATTTAGTATATATTTCCCTTTCTGTATTTATTTTAATGTATTTCCTTCTTTGTCGCTATGCTTTGTCAATTTAGTTTGGTGTTTTGTGTAATAAGCGTGTTTGCGCATTGGAAGCTAATTACAATATGAAGTATTTTTATGCACAGAGGACTGCACATACCATTGGTGTGGGGTGGTTGTTATTTGTTATTAAAAAATGGGTACACATGAGAACAAACTGTTACAGGTGTTATTCAAGTATGGAAAGGAGCTGCTAGAAAGGAGATTGCTTCTAAAGAAGACCATAGATGGAAATAAATGAATGAACAGTATAACACGAGGTAAACTGTGGCCGTAAAAACTACTAGGGGAAGGCTCAGTGGTGAGGTACTTCGGTGCATGGAAGCATGTAGAAGGAGGTCTGTAGCCAGAAGGTAGGAAGGCATGCTAGAAGGTTATAGCTGGGGCGCGAAGGTGTACCGTGCGGAAATTGGGAAAATGGTCAATTAATGAGAGGATTGGTGGTAGGTGAAGGAGCAATAAATGCAATAAATTTTTGAAAATCTATATAAGGATGTGATGTGGGTTCATTTTTACCTTTGTGATCACAAGTATTCGAGTGAGCTAAGTGTGACTGAGCCAAGTGAAATGTGTTGAGGTGTGGAGAGCTACAAAACTAGACGTGGAGAGAAGATTTGTGCACAGAAGTGGCTTGCGTCCCCATTGGTGAAGGGTTTGAGTGTAGTAGAAGCATTGAGAAGGAGCTAGGGCACATGGTTTCAAGCTAGGGCATGCGGTTTTGAGCTAGGGTTTGAGCTTACTCGACACAGAAGACAAAAGGTGGGATTTTTATAATGGCACCGAAGAAAGCACCTGCAACAGGTACAAAGGGGAAGAAAAAGGTGGAAGTTGAGGTCGAAGTTGCTCCCGAGAGCAATTTTTCAGAGATGCAGTATCCAGAAGGAGTTATAGTCAGATGGGATTGGGATTCCCACATCCACAGATGTAAAGTAAGTGATTACAACCATTGCACCACTGACAACAAGGGAGAATTGGATGCTTTGTTGAATAAGAAGACCAACAAGCACACGGTGGACGATATGCCAGTATATGATGATGCTGGGGAGAAGTTTCTTAAGAAGGTAGGGGTTTATCAATTATATGAACTCCCATATTTTGGAAAACCAGAAGCTTTATACCAATGGCTTATGAGCAGAGTCCATGAGGACTTTTTCTATTTTGCTGGATGGAGGGTAAGGATCACAACAGCCCTGATTGCTACATTGACAGGATTGAAGGGCACATGGACAAATATTATTATTGATATGACTGATAAAGTAGTTTTTGTAGCCACCAGCAAGGAGTTGGGATACTCTAAGGGTCCACATGGAATGGACATATACAAATTAAGGAAGTATCTATGGTGCAGGAAGCCACACACCTACTCACTAAGTTGAATGATCAAGAGAGATGGTCACAGGTAAATACCATGTGGCTACATATCGTGAAGAAAATGTCAGAAGGAGAAGTCTACAACTTAGCTAGGCTACATTATAGAAACTATTACTGAGGAAGCATGCACAGGTGAGAAGATAAGTTTTGGTGTTATTCTATTATCTCTTTTCTTTGTAGAAACTAGAGTGCCTGATGGGCCAAAGAACAAAATTTGGGAATACCCCACAGAGAAAAAGTCCCTCGCATGGAGAGGTTCGAGAAATACTTATGTGAAGGAACAATGAGTGGCCCATTCAAGCAAAGGGAAAAACTATGGTATGACTGACTTTGCATGACATTTGAGGAGGAATGGCACATTCCAAAGGATTTACCCTTGGTAGTGAGAAAGGAAGTACAGTTCACAGTGTATCATTATTTATGCATCACGTGGTTTGCAATGAAGGATGGGACATGGAGTCCATGGTGAAAATTTCCCTATGCCTTCACAGTGCACTACTTCTAGACCTTAGTTCATAGGTTAACTGATGCACACCAGTTGAACTTCAATGCAGACAAGGTAGATTGTGACTACCATACTCTCAGAAAAACATATGTTTATCCAAGTTGGTCTACCTACATTGAGAGGCTCATTTCAGATGTTATAAATATAAAGCCAGTAATTTTGGCTATTGGGGAAAGTGGAGCCATGCTCATCTATCTTCAGCTCAAGCCTAGGTTGGAGAATAACAAGTATGTGGAGAATGATTTCATGCTCCTAGGGCCGCCTAAGGGAAAACACACAGTTGAGAATGTGGAAGCTCCAAATCCTACCTGACCATAGAGATAGATGAGGAAGAAGAACATGAGGATAGTGGAGGCTTGGACCATAGAGGTTAGAGGTAGCCCACAGATAGAGTGGAAAGTGAGTGCACAGATACTCCACCACAGGCACAAGAAGGAAAGGAGGACTTGGACGTGGATGCAGTCCCTGAAGAGCACCAATTTAAGAAGGTATTCAGAAGAACCAGGACTCAAGGTGCAGGAACATCACAGCCTGTATGAAGATCACCTCGAATCTCCCCTCAGAAAGAAGCACCAGAGAAGAAGAAAAGAAGAAAGTTAAAGCTTAGTGAGGAGGCAGAGGAGTCTGAAGAGAGTGCGCCTAGAACCCCAGTTCAACTGGAAGATGTGGAGGAGCCCTGGGATGAAGAAATGAGAGATGAAGAAGAAGGGGTGAAAGAAACAGAAGAAACTATGCACGAGTAGACCAACGTGCCTGTTACAACTCAGGTAGGAGAAGGGCCAACTCCAAACCTTGGTGCTCATGTTCCTAAGGGGCCAAGACAAAGAGAAGTGAAGAGTATGTTGTGCCTAGTATGGGCTATGCTGAGGACACAAGAAAAATCATTTGTGCCTAGTTTCAAAGCACTATGGACCTTAAGGAATTATATGGATGGGAGCTGATGGATCCAGATATGGCCACTATGCATGCAAGGAAACAACTATCCTGGTCCATGCAGACCCATATGGATGAACTAGATTTTGATGTATGTGAGGAGTCTTGTGTCTCAAGAAGAGTAAAGAAGGCACCACAGAGCAGGCACATGACCATAAATCCCACTCTTATGTCTGATGAGTAGGTCAACAATGCCTTAGTCAAGGTATCTACTGAGGTGGCATGGAGAAATATTGATAAGGCCACCACCATTAGAGAGTTGATGGAGGATAACAAGGACAAAACTACAGAGATAGAGTGGTTAAAGGTAGAGAAGGAATGAGAACACACAAATAATGAGGCCTTTATTGGCATGGCTGAAGAAATTGGTGATTACATTCTAAAGGCAAGGCCTCATCTTGAACCAAAGGTACCTGAAAATTTTCCTTCTGCTATGCATTATGTGTGCACTTTGGTTGATTTGGTGTTAGAAGATGGACCACTTAGAATGTGTGCACCAAAAGATGTTGAACAAGAAGCAGAGAGGGCAAGGGCCTCTATGATTAGAAAAATTTCAACTTATGAGGCATTACTCCAAAATTTAAAGGATGAGCTAAAGAAAGCAGACCAAGCTCTTAATTTGTGTGGCACCAGAGGCAGTGATAAGGATCAGAACTCTGGTTGAAGATAATGACGTTCTGGCAGCAATGAAGGATGAGACTTTGGGGTGTGCAGAAATATTGGCACTAGTAAAACAAAAGTGTGAATCCCTTGCGGCAGCCCAAGATCCACATAAGGAGAGGATAGATGAGATTGGGAAGCTCATAGCATAGAAGATGGATCTTCTGGAAGGAATGATGTCTGTTATGGCCAATGTTGTCTGGGTACTACAGAATGAGAAGGAAAAGATCACTCAGGATGAACTAGATGCCATAGCCACAGACATTCCAAAAAAGACAAGGACAACGCTAGATGACTGGAAAACACTGGAGGCAGAAATCAAACTTGAATATCTAGAGCTAATCCTCCTAGTTGAAGAAGAGGATGCTGTAGAGTAAAGATTCATTCTTTTGTATAGTGATTCTTTAATTCTTTCAATTCTTATTCTTTATTATTTGGGAACATCAGAAAGAATTCCCATTGTTGGGAAGGCAATGTACTTTAGTGTGGGGTAATGTTGAGCAGACATAATATTGTTCTAAGGAGAAGACACACAAATAATATGCACGTGGGAACAAGGCACATTTGAAGGCACAAAATAATAGGAAAGGAAACACGGGCCAGAATAGTTTGGTTTGGACTTAGCCATTTTTATGGATACAGGCTATTTTTGGAGATAGCGTGTGGAGCACACATCGGGATGGAGACTTGCGTGACATGCAAATGGTATTTTGGGAACATGATAAGTGCCATGCATGGTTGTAGTTAATAATAGGATTACTTCTTCTAGTTAACTATAGGACATCTATTATTAGCGCACTTGCATGTGTGCATGTTATTGTAAAGGTGCATGGCTATTATCAGCATGTGACCTATTTTGAGAAGTGCGTAAGTGGTGAAGGGAAATTCCCCACCTCTATAAATATGTATTGAACTATGTAGTTTAGAGAGAGACTAGTGTGAATTATTGTAGAGTTATGTTGTTGGATCTGATGCGCGCATGACTTATGGTGATACTTTATAATGTAAGAAGCTTATGTGTTTTACAGTGTTTAATGTAATGAATGATATTGGCTGGATAATGGTGTTAGACATAACTAAAACTGGTTCATGTATGGTTAATCTTATTATAGTTATTGTTTAATTCATGATTCTCTAAGATCTAGATCTGGATTATGCACTGTGGAATGTTTATGTTTAATTATGGATCTGAATATGTCTTATCTTCATCACACTAACTCAAAAAACAGTGCCTCGTTAAAACTCTTAGGGATTCTTTTGGTGGATCCTCTATTAGTTATCAACTACTCAACATTCATTAATGTGGCATAATCATCATGTTTATCCTCATAATCATTCTTTGATGACTCTATAGTAATACCTATTGGTTGTTCCACCTTTGGTAATTCTAGCATTAATGAAAAGGCTTCTGGTGTTAGAGTTTACACCCTTTCTCCACTTCCATCCAGAACTTATTTATGTTTTGGATCATAATTCTTGACACAAAGCCATATGATTTTTGGAGAATGTATGGAAGGTGGGAATTCTGTAGCTAGGGAATTTTTTTTGGAATCAATGGTCGTAATGCCTCTACTTCTATTTGGAGAATGAAGTATTTGTAGAAAATCATTTAAGTCAATGTTTAATAGCTTTGTTTCTATGAATGTTTCCAGATTACTGGTAATACCAGAGGTTATATGAAATATTGACTCCATAGGTATCATCTTATGTGTTTTATCTTTCTTTCTTGACCCTTTACAAATTACAAACTTAGTAAAACAAGAAAAACACAAGTGGTACGCGAGAACTTACACTTTTTCTGAATATTCTCACAAATTGTTCTTTACACAAGCATTTCTTAAACTCCTTGAATCTAATGTACCTTCCACAACCAATTTTATTCTCTTTACAATGTAAATTTTCAGAGCTAGGGATTATAGATTTTCCATGTGCACAAGTGAATATTCAAAATGATAAGAGAATTTGAATCATAGGAAGACCTAGGGGAATCATATGAGACATGTGGAGATTGAGGATTGATATGGCCTTCTTCAAGGGATTGGATTTCTAATTTTCTAGCCATGGAAAAATATTCATCGAAGGTGCAGAATGTATGAATTTGAAGGGTGGATGATATGTGATGGGCACATAATCGGGTAAACAACTCGATTAATTCTGACTGCGGAAGTGGAAAAGACAATTGATTGACAATGTTTTTCCATTTAGTGACAAAGTCTCCAAGGGATTCATTTTTGGATTGTTTGATGGTGGCGAGGTCATAAATGGTGATATTTATAGTGAAGTGATTGAGAAACACCATAACTAATTGTGTGAAAGAGACCAAAGAATGTTGAGGGAGGGAATTGTACCAATCCAAGGTAGGTCATGTTAGTGACATAGGGAAGGTTCTAAGAAGGAGATATTTATCATGGATGATGAGATAACATGAATGTATAAAGGATAGTATGTGCTACTGAGGATCCTCCTAGCCATGGAACATGGTAAATTTTGGAAATTCCCAATGCGGAGGATAGGGATTATATGGTAATGATGGATGGATGGGTTCATTAAAAACCTTATCATTAGTGAGGACTTGTTTGGATCCTTTGGTAGAAGTTTCTAAATTATCTAACCTATTTGACAGATCTTGTATGGAATCATTTGTAAGATTAAATGTGAAGGAATTGACAAGAGGACACGATTGATTTGACTGATGAAAATGTGAAGTAGTATATTTTTGTAATAGATGGGCTTGATCTAGAGATTGATGAGGGTAGCTAGAGAGGATATTGTTTGTGAAGTGGGTTATGATAAAGGGATTTGGGGAGATGTGGAAAAATGTTGAGTATGTTTTTGTTGTTAGATGAGAGAAGTTTAATGGGACTGAGTAGGGATATGTGTATGGACTTGGGATGTCTAAGGTACTTACAATGAGATTGAAGAAGAGATGGATTGATTAAATGAAGGGTGGGGGATATTGAGATTCCAATTATATTGTGATGAAGAAGGGGATGTTGGAAATACTACTTGATGGGATACATTGGACATAGAATGAGAAGAAATAGTTTGGAAATGGTTTGGTTCTGAAGAATAGTCATAGGTTTTTTGGATGGGATTATTGTAGGATTTTTTAATTAGATAAGAGGTAGAAGTTCCACAGGGAACATAGGATGGCTTAGATGACTATGGAAACATATCAGAGATAAATAAATTTTATTGAGATGTGATAGGTTGATAAAATGAGTTATAATGTTTTACTGGTGTAGATAATGATGCATACATATTTTCTAAGGTTTAATTATGAAATCGCTAGCAAACAAACACACAATTTCCTGATCAGAAACCTGATGGATTTATAAACAACAGATAAATAAGCAGAATACATTTTAAATTTTCTTCATTTAATTAAGAAAAGTGAAATGTGAAAAATGGATGATGGGTCCTAGGAAATGGCAAGCTATGGATGGTTTTAGGTATGTTTAAGGGTGGAGACATTGATATTCCCGAAGGTACATGAGGCCCAACTCTATACTGCTACTAGTATGGGCGCGTATACTGAGGGCTACCCCCTCACTTCACGGTCCCGCTACGATAAGGGAGTTGGGTGTTGAGCCAATATATATCGACATATAAGAGATTATACTTGGCCAGAACATTGAGTCGGTTTCCCTATTGCGTGATGAAATCTCAATCAGTTTCACCTGGGTAAGAATTCTTTGAATGTGTTTTTTATTTAATAGTGGTTTGGTTGTGTGTGACGGAGGATACGTGAATGCAAAAAATTTAATTTACTATTTAAAGCTAGATTATCAAGAAGTATGAAATGATTCATTTTAAAACTCAAAATGAAATGTTGGTTTCGATGAGGATAAAAAAACAAGAATGTAAACGAAACTAAAAAATGTGGTTTTCAAGACATACTGTGAGAGAGCTCCCTTTTATATATATATTAGCAATTTTCCATAGTGTACAACTAGCAAATCTAGAAAACAATCCTCTCAGCAAGAGTACCCTGTAACCAAAAATAGAAAACAAAAAGGAGAAGACAAATTTTTAAATTATGAGAAAACTACACAGAGAAATTTTAGGTGATCAGGATAATCGTAGGTGATTATGCTAATCATAGGCGATTTACACAGTGAAAATAATTAATATTTTATTGATGAAATGAAACAAAAGAATAAGGGACAGGGTCCCACCAGCCATGTCAAAATGTTGAACAAAATTTTACCTTGGGGGTTATTTTGACGTGTCAAGGGGGTAAAACTTAGCTCAACCTCAATATGGGGGGTTTCTAGGATACCCATTAGATGCAGTGGATGTTTTACGCTTTGTGGAGAATGTACTGGATTTATTTTACCTGCAAGTAAGCCTCAAAATAAAAAAAACTATACAAAATGGATTTAGGAAAACATATGATGGATTTCCTGGTAAAGGATAGTCCCTAGAAGTTAATGGACTTCCTTGCAAGGATGTCAATCTGCTTTTAAGAAATTAATCTGGTGATGATAAAATAAATGATAAACATGTGATGAAATGATAATTGACAATATAACTAACAATGCAAAGGTAAAGGGACATATGGGGTCCAAGGTTATATGTTCGTCTGATGGTGGTTCCTGATCTAAAGGGAGTTACAGAATCAAAATATGGATCAAAGGAGAAAAGGTGTGGACATGTATGCACTCACAAAGGCAAGCGAGATAAGTATGTGGTTTGGATAAATAATAAAATACAGCAGATGGCTCAAAGGAAATTGAAAAGACTTAATGGAAACTTACAAAGGAAAAGATAATGGTCAAGTTTGAGCTCTAGATATCAGAGAGATAGTAATATTTGAAAACAAGTATGAGAGATAGGGATTGTTGGTGATTTATTGAATCGTTGGAGATTCAAGGAATCACTGACGATTCCTGTAGATGTGTATATGATGATAAACAAATGAGATAGCTTGACAAAAATGGTCAATTAATAAAAGAGATAGAAAATGATAATCAAATAAGGATGTTTACCTAGTTGCAATAGATAATCAATGCTAAAAAAGGAATGAATTTATCGGAGAAGTGAAACTTGAAGGTTTTGACAAACGATTCACAGAGTTAAATACTTGAACGAGGATAATCTTCAGAGATGAAGGATGGATCTAGAAGAGTATGGATGCAATAATATTTCCTTGAGGATGATTTGAACATTGTCCTGTCAAAGGATGAGTCTAGGTGACTATCAACATATGAGAGGAGTCTGCAGACATATTAGAATAAAGATGTGGATAATGCATTGAGTTGAGCTCCTAGATATATCAATGGTCTCTAAGAGAAGAAGAGAAAAATTAATTGAAGAGGGATATAGTGCAAGAATAATTTTTTGAAGATATATTGTCAAAATAAAAGCCCAAAAATGATCATCCCTCCTCCTAATATGAAGGCATGGGGCTCGTATTTATAGAGTTAATAGGAGAGAATTGCTGGTGATTGGGGGAATCGCTGGCGATTGCAGGAAATTCAATTTTGTGAGGATAAAGTTGATATTTTGAACTTAGATGGTTAGGGATTTAGGGGAATCATAGCTAGATAAGTTAGAGCAGCTGAGAGGGAGGTTTAGAGTAGTGAGGATAGGGTAGAGATAAATTAGAAGGCTTCCTAAATTTTAATTAGTGCTAACTAGTGAGGAGTGAGAAGTGGTTATGGATATAAGTTAGAGGTGGTTAGGGAAATATTTATGGAAGGTTGCTAATTTAACGTAGTTAGAACTAGGGAGTGTGGAGGGATTCCACATGAGGATAAGTTAGATGTGGTTAAGATTAATATATTTAGAAGGTTTAGTTAAACTAGTCTTAACTAGTGTGCTAGAATGAGTGAGGTGTAAGGATGAAATTAATTAATTAATTATTTAGCCACGGGAGGGGTGATATGACTTAGGAAATGTGATGTCATTTAAATGGTGATACAGTGAGTTTAATTAATTTGATGAATGGTATAGGTTTATAAGCATATAGCCTAAGACGAAGAATATGTTAATATGTGAATTAATGATGGATGTGGATTTATATGAGCATGGCGACGATGTTGATGTTAATATAAATATGAGGGGTGTAATGTGATAATGAGGGGTGCCTAGTGGATGCCAACACTATAATTAACAGTGCTAATTTTAGGTGTTTACAAGTCCCAAATTCTTGGGACAGTTGGTGAAAAAAAGTGTGCCACCTTCTGATTGGCTAAAATTTCAAGGTAGAAAATTGACTAACTCCTTAAGCCATACCTTGGGGAACAACTTGTCAAAGGCGTAACTTGAGTTCCTAGAACAATGTTTGTACACTTCTTTATATGAAGTTCCATAAAAATGACCTTCAGAACATAATGGTAGGGGTATCATCCCTTTATTATTCTTAAACCCCCCTAAAAATAGGATTTTTCTCAGGGATCAAAGGTTGTGCATGTTAAAAATAGGTTGTGGACAAAAAATCCCGAGTGTTATAAAAATAGTGAGACCACCATCCTCTAGGGCTCTGAATTATCTTTTTGAAGATATTTTTTAGCTCTTAAATCCTTACGGATCTCTTGGAATTGCTTCCTGAAGCTCACGAGCTTTTTTTTACTGAGCATTGCTTTACCCTCCAAGACCCACTTTTTTTGAAACTACTCCAAGAATTCTAAAAATTCCCATATTATTCCAAAAATAATTAAAAAACATTATTGTCTCTTTGATACACCTCCATGATGAGTTTTATTAGTTTTTTCCACTCCTGGGGTGTACCACCCTCAAGAATATTAGAGAAAAATCCCTTTCTAAAGCTTCTTAGATATCTTGTCTTGAAAGATATAATTTTGGAAGTGCTTGAATAGACAAGATATCCATAAATCACCTACGAACATGATGAAACAACACATTAGACTACTCAAAGTGGTGGGATAGGGATAACACGAGGGTTAGGGTGATCTGGAGGAGGGTACGAGATGAAATTTAAGCAAAACGTTTTGGGTAGGGTATAGTTGTCAAGCTTTTAGGTGTGAATTTTTCCCTTGCAAAAAATTATGAAAAAAAAATTCTCTGACTTGGGGAAATGTTGTATATCGAGTGCATCAAGGACATGACATGATAAATCCATAATATTAATACATAACATTGACCAGTTCCTTATCCATTGGGCTTTATAGAACACATAACTTGCAAGAGATGTACGTAAAGGGGGAACACACAAACACAAAACTGAAGGGAAACACACCACACAAAAGGGAAAGGGAAAAAACCTAAATCACCTATAATAAAATTTGGGGAATAACCCAATTTTACTGATGGTACTGTTTCAAATATTTCCCACTAGGGGGAAACTCCAATAGTGTTCCATCAAGATATGATAGAAGGAATAAATGTTATCCATAGGTGTCAGGGATCTGGAATGGACCAAGCCACAAAGAATCTAACTTCCCATGGATTCCTTTTGGCTCCCTTTTCTTATCCCAGAGCAGAACAAGAACTCTGAATTTGAATTCTCTAGCCTTAGCCTTCTTATCAAACATCTTCTTTACTTTCAACTGATGTTCCTTGATATGGTCCACCACTATGAGCCTGTTTTCTTCTAGCTTCTCAACAAATAAGATTCTCTTGTCAATTGAATCCTGATACTATTCATCTTGTACTCCTTGGAGTAACTTGATAGATGAAATCTCAATCATGACTGCAATCTCAGATTTAATCCTATAGAGAAATTGGAACAATGATATGCCAATTACTTTCTTTGGTGTTATCTTTTCCGTCCACAACACATCATAAAGCTTCTTCTGCTAATTTATTTGATTTTCATCCACAAGCTTCTGGACTATGGTCACAAGGTTCCTATTACTTGACTCGGCCTAACCATTTGCTCATGGGTAATATTTCAATGAGTGAGACATGGAAATCCAATATCCATAGAAAAAATTAGTCAACTCTCTTAAAGAAAATTAGGTGGAATTTTCTACCACAATCTTTTGTGAAACTCTGAAATGGACAATGATATTATCTTTGATGGAATTTCACACCATTTTCGTATTGGCTTGTTTGGTTGGGATAACTTATACAAATTTTTTGAAGTATTCCTTTGATATGTGTACGTGGGTGTGTCCTGCACTCGAGTGTGGGTTTAAAACACCAATGAAATCCAATCCCCACTACTGGAAGGGTTCTTCAATTACCACTAGCCTGAGGGGAAGTGGTGTAAGTTGTGGTATCCCAAAAAATTGCTGACATGCCTTAAACTTGGAAACCCATTCTTGAGTATCTGTAAAGAGAGTAGGCCAATAATACCTTTTATGAATAATCTTATGAGTGGTGACCATCACTGAAGAGTACCCACCATAGGATTGATCATGATATGATTTCAGTAGTTTCTCTTATTGTTCTTTGTTCACACATAAGAGAAATCACCCACCAAGACCTCTCTTATAGAGTATGTAATTTCAAATGACAAACTTGTCTACCCTTATTTTAAGTGTTCTCCTCTTATTGTAATTAATATGAGTGGGGCATTCACCATAGGTCAAGTAGTAAGCAATGTCTGCATACCACTCGTCAGTGGTGTTTACAAAGAGAACTTGTGGAAAGTATTTGAAACATTTAGGGCAAGGTAATTCTTTCTCACCATGTTAATATTTGAGAGCTTCATCTTTAGCTATCAGCTTCGACAAACCATTTCCTCATACTAGGTTGGAATTTCATATCTCTATGTCATACTCTTGAATTTTTGCAACCCAATTTCCTCTCTTGGCCCTAGGGTCTTACTAAGTTAGAATGGACTTGATTTCCATTCTTGGAATCATCACTATGGTGTGAGAGTTGAGGATTTAGAATCTTAAATTATTCATGGCTTTAACCACCATATAGGCATGTTTCTCTAACTGTCTATAGTTCAACTCATTGTTCTTTAATAGGTAGCTCATGAAATAAATAGGTTCTTTGACACCTTCATCATTCTTTTTGACTAGAATGACAGAGAATGTGTGCTCAGAATCATATCAGTACATAATGAGATATTTATCAAAATTGGAACTTATTAGGGTTTAATATTTTGCAATGGATCTCTTAATTTCTTCAAATGTTTCTTTTCCATCATCACTCCATTTGAATCTTTCCTGGGGCTTCATCATGAATGTGACGTGTTTAGTGAACTCTATAAATTTGGGAACAAAGTACCAGAAGAAGTTGTATTTTCTAAAGACGGAATGAAGTCCCTTATTTATTGTTGGTAGGGACAAGGATTGGATTGCTTTCACTCTTTCTGGATTGATTCTTGACCCTTTCCTGTTTAGGATGTACCCCAGTAGTATTCTTTCAATTACACCAAAAAAAAACTTCTTGGGATTCAAAGATATACCATGTTTTCAACATTGGATGATGACACACTCCAAGTGATATTTTTAATTTTTTTAGAACACCGTCAAGTCATCAAGATAGATGATGATGCAATGTTTTAGATATTTGAGCACTAAATACATTTCTCTCTAGAATGTTTCCCTGACATTGATCAAACCAAAAGGCATTCTACTATATGCAAAAGTGCCCCATGGAGTAGTGAAGGCTATCTTGGTCCTATCCTCTTCTGCCACCTCAATTTGGTTGTATCATGAGAAACCATGGAGTAGTGAAAGAATTTATGATCCAGTGACTTCTTATAGAATGTAATCCATGATTGGAAGTGGATAATTGTCCTTCAGGGAATCCTGATTCAAGTTACAAATGAGGATGAGACTGCAAAGGATTCCACTTTTTCATTTTTTTCTCATGGGATGGCTTGGATTGAGAAAGAATCAAAGGAATCAATAAAATCCCAAATTATATTTCTATAATGCTCGAGCCTTGGATTTTTAACTTGATACTGGTCTTTTACTTGCTTCATTATCACTTTAGCATCACCTAGAAATTTCAACTACTTGATTCTCATATCTTTAGCTATGCCCATTCCTAGGAGGAGAGCTTCATACTCCTTTGTGTTATTTGTATTGTCAAATTGCATCTTATAGTAAAATGGGTATAACTCACTTGAGGGGAAGTTAATACAACACCTACTCTAGATTTGACATTAATGTTAATGAAAATTCTATCTTTTACAGTTGGATTGATAGTACAATGAGGTAAAATCGGATCAACCTCAAATAAGATGGGGTTTCTAAGGTACCCGCAGATGATGTTGATGGGTGTTGATTTTTGTGCTTCGTGGAAGAATGGACCAAGCTCTTTTCCTACAAATAAATATGCAATCATAGACACTACACTAGATGAAATTAGTAATGTGGGTAGTCAGGTTTCCTGGAAAATTATAGTTCCCAGAAGTCAAATAACTTCCTTACATGGATGTCAACCTGCTTTAAAAACACTTAATTTTATTCATGAAAATGAGATACAACATATGATATATGAAAGTACATGATCAAATGTTTATGATTTATTTAGTCTATTATAGATATTCAACTGATAATGATAACATGAAAATAAATAAGTCTGGGGCTCAAAATCAGAATCTAGATCAGTTTCTAGATTCTCAGAGAAATTTGAACCCACAAAGCAAGCTAGATCATCCTCCTTAGAGAAATATAGATTAGGCCCCTCAATGTAGTCATCTACAAATAAATTTGAATATTCCTCTTCAGTGTCATACTGACGTGCCAAATTTGAGTTAGAGTCTTCAAAGCTGACTTCACTTCCCAATTCTGATTTGGGTTTGGTATCAGAAACATCAGGAATATTGAAACCCACTTTCTGTTGATACTCAAACCAAGCTAGGTTGGCTTAGATCTGCTACACTTCGTAGTAAGCCTCCCAAAAATCATAGGTAGCCTCATGGATCTTTTGAGTGGATTCAAATATGGTCTCTAATCAATTGGTAGGAGCTGCATGTGTAGCGAACAACTCTAGGTCATGTAGAAGATCTTGTTCCCATTGAAGAGGATGTTGAATGATCGGTAGAGAGTTAATGTTGGTGATTAGGTGGTTAGGTCCACCTATGGCCATTAAAAAAAATTCATGCTTGACAAAATATTAGTAACGCAATGGATAAAGTAATTGATGATACCTTTTGAACAAAATATGACTGTAAAAAGAAATAGAATACAAGGGAAATGTTGATGATCCTAGGAAACGCAGGTGATTCTAGGGATTGAAGGAAATTCTGCAAGGCTTAGATAAGATGTAAAGATGTGAATTCTATTTGATTGAGTTAATAAAAATGGATGAATTAGGTCATGAAATGGTGTAAATATGTGAATAGGTGTATTTATTCAATTATTTGCATTGGAAAGGGGTGTGCAGATTTTTGGTGTCTACATTAACCCTTTTTGTCTGACATCTTAGCAAGGTATTAGAAAAAAATGATCGAGAGTGTTTGGTTGTATGGGTGATTTAGCTATAGTGTTACATGAAACACCAATTGTTTACATGTGTTTTATTTTTCAAAGGTTTCCCCAATCCAAGGGGGTACCGAAACAAAGTGTGCTACTAAGGGATCAACTTGATAGGGAAACTAAGGGTTTTCCACCTATAGACGTGTGATCCATGGAAGCATTCTAGTTTAATGGGAAATCCAAGTGATGGGGAGCCAAAGCACACGCATCCCATAGACGTATGCTGAGTCCCTAAATATGATGTTGTTTTTCTTACTTAGATGTTCCAAGGTTTGGGTCTTTTGAAAGTGACACACTTGTGAAAAGTAGTGCTTTGTTATGTTTAAGGATGAAAATAATAATGGTTACTAAAATCAAGGTGAATATCTGGCATTTAGGGGAGTTACTTGTGATTATGGGAAGAAACACCAACAATTGGATTGTGGTAAAAGTGGGGAATAAAACTACCCAACCCCTTTATTATTTTTTATTTCAACCACAAGGGGAAAATGGCATGACAAATAATTTCCAAGCATTTTCAATCAATTTTGAGTGATTTGATCATGATGGCATCCTCTAGCAGACAGAGAAAACCACCAATGACCAAGGTAAGTAGATTTCATTTTTTTTTGTGTGATTTTGGGTAGATTTAGGTTTTTACTACCATTTTTGGGGCATACGAGTGCCCTAGCCAGAATCGTTGGTGATTGATGTAATCGTCAACAATTTAAATAAGAATAATTGGCGATTGAGATGAATCGCTTGTGATTCACCTATATTTTTGACAGTTTTTATTTTTGTTGAAGGAAATAAGAGTCATGGATGTTTTAGATGTTGTTAGTGTAAAACAAAGGATTAATGTGTGCATTTTGTTAATTTTTAATATGTTGTTGATATATTTATTGATGATACTAATTTTTTATTTGTTCATTTTTGTAGGTGGATGTGAAATTGAATATTCATGATCACATTCCATTGATTTTGGAGTGGGTGAGGGAGTATATGTCAGTTGATGATTCATATCATGTAGATCTTGTCAGTTTCAGTGCTATGAGACATTACAAATGGATTCATAGATGTCTGGGCTTGATACTAGCACTGTTAGACAGGTGGAACTCTTCCTCCAACACTTTCTAGTTACCTACAGGATAGATCACCATTACCCTAGAGGATGTTCACCACATCTTGAGATTTCCGATCCGTGGGGCAATGGTGTACATCATTACTGAGGTAGAGAGAGATGATGTGATGATGAGATTATTTCAAGAGGATGCTGCATACATTAGATATGAGTCAGGGAATTTTTCCTATGGCCACATCTATTCACCTGAGATAGAGGGTTACATATGAATGACCATGATTATGATGACCATGATGTGTTATGCCTTGATAGATTCTAGGAGTGGTCACTTTCTATAGATGATGATAGGGGTTGTGGCCGAGATGATGGAGTAGTGCAATATTTTTGATTGGGGTCCCACTCATAAGTTTAGAGATTTATGGGTCTGGAGGGCTCACAAACGTTATGGTATTGATGTTGACTTTCTCTTGTAGGCTTAGGCCTTGGAGAAAATTATTATTGCTTAACCAACATCATTTCCATGGGGCATTGGTGATCAACACCCTGGTTTTATGAGATGGAGGTTAGATAGGGGTCATGTGGGGAAGAGGAGATGGACATGATTCTATAGAGACTTATTGTCTGGACTACAGGTGGGATATGTTGTATGGAGGCCTTATTTGGATTTACCTACCTATCCTGAGTATCCTCATGAGTTACTCAGTTTACAGTAGCCCATGTGGATTTAGGCATGCAGAGATGGTGAGCGTGAGTTTATTAGTTTTGATCATGTTCTGCGATAGTTTAGATTGGTGCAGGGAGTTCCTGGTGAGCCCATTCAGTATAGGTGGGAGGATACATATGTGGATACACCATGGGTAGTAGTGATGAAACCTAGCACTATTTCTGAGTTATTAGGGGCTACAGGCCCTAATGAGGAGGGGTGATTATTTAAATTGATGATGTGGGGGTTACCCCAGAGTACAATGCATGGTGGGTTATATATTTGAGGATATTTGATAGAGCATGAGTAGCATAGAGGGATATGTAGCGGGTGAGATGAGTACATGCTTAGACAGAGGGAGGAGCACAGGTAGGGGTGGTAGAGCCAGATTCTAATGATGAGGAGGAGGAGGGTGATGATGAATTAGCTGTTATTAATGCAATGATGATGGCCGAGAAGGCCATAGTGGAGGGAGAGAGAGACAAGGTTTGGAGAGAGCGAGATGATCTACTTGGTGTTTGGGATAATCTAATTGCAGAGAGAGGGCTAATTATGGAGAGAGATACAATGGTAGGGGAGTGAGATAGTCTCCGTGCATAGCTTGTATAAGTCTTTGCTAACAAAGAAAAGTACAAGTGTCATAGGGATTCATTAACAAAGGCCTTGGGGATCACAAGGCCTTCCATATCTAGTGTGGAGTTATCAATGATGGCTCATTCTGGTAGGTAGAGGGGAGCACCTATAACACCTCCTCCATCTGGGATGATTTTGGTGGCTCAATATGATGTTGTGAATGCACAGTGGGATATTTATGTTGATTTTATCATTAATAACTACTCGGATGCCACTTTGTATCTAGATTACGAGGTTGACAAAGGGGCGGCCACAACAGTAGCGAGGCCTAACATGAGTATAACCAGTGTGGGACAACCACCTTAGAGGCCAAAGAGAGTAGATGGCGGTGAGGAGAGAGTTGGAGGTGAGGTTTTGGTTATGAGTTCTCTTAGAGGGGGAAAAGAGACAAGTGATGTTGGAGGCACACATGCTTCGGGAGGAGAGGGTGGTGCTAGTACAATACTTAGAGACGTATATTTTACTACCTTATTTTGATGTATATGATGACATAGGCTCATAGAAGCCCATTTTTGTATGATGATGATATATATTTATTTTTTGGACATTGATTATGATGTATACCAAACATCTGTTAATATGTATATGGCGATGATGAGTTTTATGGTTTATATCGTATTTTGATTTACATGTGTTATATGTTTAATGCTTTTATTTGAAATGTGTTTGTGGTTTAGATGGATTTTGATGGATATAAAGAAGAAAAACATGTTTAGTTACATATGATCAGGTGTGGTTGAATGTTTAATTGATTCAAATGAATTTAAATTGTGACACTAAAATATGGTATATCAAAAATGTAACTAAATAAAATGAGGTAAAAATGAAATGATTTCCCCATTATGGATTTGATCTATACGTGACGGGTTTTGAAAAACACTTGCACTTGTAGCCTTATCAAATGTTAAATAAGATTATCAATGGGTAGTTACACAAATCAGGATAGAAATGTGACTTTGAGTGAATGTGCTTTTCTAGGATGATGGAAGGGATTTTGTGTATGTAGGCCGATGTGGGAGAAAGGGACCTCCTTTTCAACAGGTTCATAGGGAAGATGCCCCAACTTTACATATTATTTTGAAGAAAACTGATTGTGGTGGGAAGCTTGCTATAATGGGAAATTTGATCAATACAGGCACCTTTCTTGGATGATTTTGATATTGATGTACTTTTAAAAGGCTGATCAATGCGGGAAGCCTTTTACATGAGTAGCCATCCTTCAAGGGTATGGTCTACATTTTAAATTTTGACAATATGGCCGTCCTTCGAGGGATCGGTCCAAAATTTTGATGGGTAGTTATCCTTCGAGGGATCAGTCTAATTTTTATATTTTTTATATTTATTTAGACTTTTGAATAGCTATCCTTCAAGGGATCATTCTATTATATTTTCATATTCTGATAAAAGGAGCATCCGAATTATTTTTACATACTTTTTTTAAGGGCAAAGCATTTCAGGAGGGGAATAAAACATGTAATGACCTACACACACATAATGTTTTTGGTTGATATAGGATGAATAGGTGTAATGATTTTCAAGAGGTTCCTACAAAGGAAGGAACTTGAAATGAAAGATACGATGAACAGAGCCATGGTGCTCATCTTTAAGGTATATTTAGGATGCTGATGGATAACCACATGCTTTCAAATCATTACAATGATATGATGAAGTGATAGGATTTATATGTAACTACTATCATAATGATCAATTATTTAAAAGTAGAAAGGCCATAAGTGTGAGGCATTCAGAGGTTCCCTTTCAAGTTCCCCATCAAGAGAAGCAAGACAATACGATCCTAACCCATAATTGTGAGTAATAACGTATAGGCCAATCTAATTAGTGGAAAAATTTCAAATTTCCACGTTTACTCCATTCTAATGTAGTGACATTTTGAATTTCTTTAAGTACAAGATCACCAATTTTAAATTCACGTTCTTTGACATGTTTTTTATATGCTCTACTAATACGTTCTTGATAGACTTAATGATGTACAAGGGCTATTAAATTCTTTTCATCCAACAATTCAATTTGTGCCAAGTGTTCTTAGCGATACTCTTCATCAACGATAAAATATTTGAGAGATACACGAAGTGAAGAAATTTGGAATTCGAAAGGTAGGATGACTTCTAAGCCATAGACTAGTGAATATGGTGTAGCACTAGTAGGTGTGCGGATGCTAGTTTGATAAGAACAAAGAGTAAACAAGATTTGGAGATGTCAATTCTTGCCTGCATCATCTACTATTTTCATAAGGATTTTGTTAAGTGTTTTGTTAGAGGCTTCAAGCTCGTCCATTTTCTTGAGGATAATATGGTGATGAGAAACTGAGCTTGATGTTGAATGTATCACAAATCTTTTTAACTTCTTTATTTTTGAAGGATTTTCCATTATCTGTGATGAGTTTATGTGGGATACCAAAATGACATATGATATTTTGATATATGAAGTTGATGATAGGTCTTATTTTTTTCGAGGTTAAAGGGATAGATTCAAATCACTTAGTAAATTATTGAGCTATTGTGATAATGAAATGATTCTATTGGAATGAATTAGGATTGATAACACCAAAGAGGTCTAACCCCCATTGATAAAAGGGCCATAAGTCTTGAGCGGGTTGTAATGCTTGACTAGGGACGTGAATGAGATCTAAGTGGAGTTGGCATCTAATGCATTTATTTACGTATGCACAACAATATTAGGTGATGCTATACTAGTATTACCCTAGCCGTGTGATGCATTTAGTGAAAAAAATTCCATTGAAGTGACCACCACAAATGCCATCATGGATTTCTTCAATTTCTTTGATTGATTATTATGATTTAAGACATCGTAATAGTATACTGTCAAAGATACGTTTATAAAGGATATCACCTATGATGATGAAGTGAGTGACACATTAGAAAAATTATCATTTAGCACCATGTGATAAATTTGATGGTATTTTACATTTGGAAAGATAATCATATATCTGAGTATACCATAGATTAGGTGGATTATTGTCAATGTTGTTAATGGGAGGAAGCTCATTTTGATGTGAAGGATGGTCCAAGCGTTGAACAACTACATATATCTTAGTGTTATCCTTAGATTTTTTTTTCAAAAGGGAAGAGGGATCCGAGAGATGTCACAGTGTCTGCAAACCTGTTAAAAGATCATGGAATAGCCTGAATGGTATAATGATTGAATGCGTCGAGGAGGAAGTCGACAATAGATGTATATTTATGAAGTATTTCATTTTTACATTGGTATTATCCTTTGATTAGACTAATGAAAAGTTGTGAGTCTCCAAATATTTCTAACATGTGGACACCTAAGAGAATGATGTTATTTAGGCCCATGATTAAGAATTCATATTCTAACATGTTGTTAGTACATTTGAAGTTAAGTTTAAATGATAGTGGAAGTCGAATATTATAGGGAGGTATGATAATGAGTCTTTCTCTCCCCCTTCTTGGAATTTAGAGCCATTGAAGAAGAGATTCATTTTAATGGGGATAAAATAAGATTTGTCGATGTTGTTAATGGAATCATCTATAAAGTATTCATTATGGAGTTGATTATCTGGAAGGGGTGCATTAATGAGTTGATCTATAATGGCTTGACCTTTAATATATTTATGTGATATCATTTCAAGGTCAAATTTATTCATAATCATAAGTGATTGAGTTATGCGATCATTGTGATAAGGTTTAGAGTGCATGGTTTTAAGCGGATTAAAAATGGTGATGATGTATGTCTTGTGATTGAGGAGATAATGTAAAATCTTGGAGGTGGAGGAATATAATGCACAACATAAATTTTCAACTTTAGTGTAGTTTGTTTCATACTCATGAAGTGTGCGGCTAATATAATTTACAACCTGTTCACGACCTTGATTATCATGGTGAGCAATCATAGCTCTTAGATCATGCTCTAAAGTGGATATGTATAGATAAAATGGATCCCATTCATGAGACAGAGTAATCACATGAGGTGATAATAGATATTTCTTGATTTCATCAAAGGCCTTCTGGTAATTAGAATCCCAATGAAATTTATGGAGAAGATGGTGAAAAGGTTGACAATGGCCAGAAAGTTGTGATATGAAACGTCAAATTGATTGCAATTTTCCTTAAAGGCTACACAATTGTTTAAGATTAGATGGTGGATGCAATTCTATGATTTCTCTAACCTTTGATGGGTCAAATTCAATGCCTCGGATAGATATGATGAATCCTAAAATATTTCTAGTGAGAACACCAAAAACACACTTTGCAGGATTCAGATGAAGACAAAATTGGATGAGACAAGTGAAGATTGATTCAAGGATGTCAAGATGATTTTTTTTGTGATTTGGATTTTCCTAAAAGGTCATCGATGTAGTCTTCGATGATTTTGTGGATGAAGTCATGAAAAATGTATTTCATGGTACATTGATAAGTAGCCCCTGCATTTTTAAGAACAAAAGGAATGACATGGTAGTAGAAAGTTCCCCAAGGGTTAATGAAATAAGTTTTATGTTGATTGTCAAGGGAAATGAGGCTTTGGTGACAACCAGAAAATCCATTCATGAGGGAAAGGATTTCATAGATATCTATTAAGTCTACCAGCTGATCTATGTTTGGAAGAGGGAAATCATCCTTAGGACAGGTGAGATTGAGATCCCTGAAGTATGTGCAAATGCATATCTTTCCCGAGGCTTTGATTATGGGGATGATGTTAGAGACCCATTGTGGATAGTCAATGGGTATAATAAAGTTAGCAGATAAAAGGAGTTTCAACTCTTCCTAAATAAAGAGAGCTATACAAGGATGCATTTTATGGAGTTTTTGTTTAATTGGCTTAGCATCAGGGTTTGTGACTATGTTGTGTACAAAAATGTTAGGATTAATTCTGGGCATATCACTGTATGACTAGGCGAAGGATTGGTAATATTTATCTAGGAATTAGGTGAAATCATCTAGTTCTTGTGGATTTAAAGATTGATCGACCTTAACTATTTCACCATTTTCTTTATGGATTTGATGAAATAGATAAGGTGATGGGCCAAGGAGGAATACCTATTACGATGGTTGGTTAGAGGTTGTACGTGTGTTCTGACTTCTTGATCAAATACTGAATATGAGAGCTTCCTTTTGGCTAGGAGGAACTACCTGAAATACAAAACAAGACCACAAAAGAGAGTTAAACAATATATGTCAGTGGGCTTCCTAGCGTGTGCTAGATCCAGGAAGTATGATACTTCCTTGATGGAAGTCAACCCACTGTTTAATACAACTTAATGTAAGAAATTCGTAAATAAATAAATCCTAGTGTAGTTGATATGATTTAGGTATCTCATTCAAATACAATAAGCACATCTAATATAACAGGCTGGGTTATGATCAGATCTAGGAGTAGGGTAGGTAGTCAAGGTGCTGGAATAGGTCAAAGTTAGATTCTAGGTATCTTGGGTTACTTGGATGTAGGTTATTAGGTTTCTGTTATTGGCATGATTACCAAATATAGAGACCAACGTTCGGTGAGGTATGACCGATGATGGCTTAGAGAGAACCAATGATGGTCATGAGTAACTAGCGTTGGTATAGGCGGGATGATAGAAACTCAATGAAACTTGGTTTTTGGGGTTTGTCTGAGATTAAACAGAAATGGTAAGGAGAATGGTTAGGTCTGTGGAGGTGTTGGGAATACTTAGGATGTCTCAGGAAATGGGTATAGGTGATCAAAATGATTATGGGTGGTTGAATGGTTGGGTTCACATGGAGGTAAGATTGGTGGGATAAAAATGTAAGTAGAGGATGATAAATAGAAGTGAAGGAACTTTGTAAACTAAATAAATATGAAATGATGGAGGTTATAAGCACACTTAATGGTGTTGCATGTTTGATAGTTGGATGTTGATGATGGTTGATACGTGAAATAGTGCTTGGTGACATGACAGTGCTTCCCAAAATGCTACTGTGAATGCAAATACCTTTGGATCAGTCTTGGTGTTGGTTATGGCTGTCTAAAGGTGTGAAAGGGCTCTGGTTCTTGCTTGCATGTAGATCTCCTTCTTTCCAAAACTTGAGAATGTGGCCAACCTCTCAAACAAGGTTACCAAAATGAATATATGGTAACCGACGATGGTTTAGGGTGACTAGCATTGGTTTAGGGTTGACCGGCATTGGTTAAGGTGGGAAATCCTAGGTTTACTAAAAATGACAGATCTTGGCAATTTTTGGCCAGCTCTGTCTATTCTCCTGGATCAAAATGGAATGTTGTGCTTAGATAAGTGGGAATGTGGTTAGAGGAAGAATAGGCATGTGATTTTAGGGTTGAACTAAGTCTTAGTTAATTAAGGTAGGTAGGAATAAGTCTTAGTTAGTTATGGTGAGTGAATATTGAGTCCTAGTAAAAGGGAAACATGCTAAGAAATGAGGTTCTAGGTGAGGTGGTGGGGTGAGGTGTCTAGGTGAGGTGGAAATTAGTTTAATTAAGGTAATTAAATAATGAATATTGTGATCATGGGAATTAATTTAATTGTGGGTAATTAAATTAATATACATGTGGGGTAAAAGGGGAGTGTGACCTAAATTTGGTGTCTACATTTTCCCCCTTTTTGTCACGTAGCTTGTATTGGTAAGCGATGTTGACAAAAATAGGAAGTGATTGCCCCATGTGTGGGTGAAGGTGATCCCCCTCAAACTAGGAACTGATGAGGTGTAATATGGAATCAGTGAGTGGGTTGATAAATGTGTAGTTGGTGGAAGTGAAGGTAGATGGGGAAGGGTATGTGGTACAACTCAATGGTAATAGGTAATAGGCTAGGGTCCAAAATCAGGTAATGGGTAATGACAATCAAATGCATGCACACGTATACAATTGCAACACAGTACTTAGGTTGAAGAGCTTGCAAAATCTACATTTTCTAAGGTCGATAGGTTTATCCAAACAAGGGTGAAGTGATTCAGGTATCCAAGGTATAGGATATGGTCCAGAAACACAACATAGGTCAGGTGTAGGAATGTTTAGGTATGTTCTGGTACACCAAAGGTTTGGTCGGGATAAACGACATGAAAATAGGCAAGGTATGGTTGTTAGGCTAAAACAACATAGGTAACACCATTGCAAGGTATAATGAATACATAAGGTCAATGGTCACATCAAGTGGGTTGGGTTTAGGAAAATAGGTCATGGCACGGGTAAGGCCAAGGTATAGGTAAAATAACAAATCCTAAGACACAACTAAGGAAATGTAAGGGTAGTGTGGGCTTGTCTGTATGGTTCCATATGTGTCTGGACTGATGAAAGTTGTGTGGGCACTAATGGTTGCAGGTAAAAGGGAAGCTTAGAAGGGGAAACTAGCATTAAGGGTGACCGATGCCGGTTCGGTTGGCTAGGGCACAAATATGACCAACATTGGTCATGTCGATTTGGGTTATAAAATAGGAAAATTTCATATTTTATGGAATCATTTGTATTTTCCACTTTTGAGAAAATGACAGAAGAGAAGTGAATTTATTGCACCTTTGGAAAGAGAAGGACAAGGCATTATAAAGAGCTGAGGTGGGAGAGCCATGAGTTGGTGACAAGATCATTCGGTAGATGGGTCCATGAGATTGGGTTGAGTGATTTGATTGGGTGGTTGGAGGTGAGGAGTGGATTTGGTGATGGAAAAGGTGGGAGAGTGGTCAAGTGGGCCACTAGTGTAGCATCCAGATGTTCCACCACATGCCGACAAAACTGAGATGAGGTAGGATTCGATCCAATCTATGCATTTAGTTGAAAAATGGTTTGTAGAAATTGGGTTGGGTAGAAACCTTTTGGGTAGGGATTAAATTTGAATTTGGAGTGTTAAAATTAATGAAATAGGGAAGTGGTAGGAAGTCCAATGTAGGTTAAATAGGGTATGGAGGATGATTTAAGGTTAGATTTGGGTAGGGATAGGGTAGGTATTTAGGGGTATTGGTTCAAATTTTTGAGAAATGGGGGAGGGTTTGTAGGTTTTGTTGGTGCGATAGTGACCAATGTCGGTCAAAGGGTGGTTGATGTCAGTCGGCCCAGATTGTAGCCGACATCAGTCAGTAGGTGACCGATGTCAGTCATGATGGACTGATGTTGGTCACCTAGTGACTGATGCGGTTGGATTTTGAGGAAAAATGATCAAGAAAGGGTTATGGTGGGGGGAAAGGGAAAGATAGGCAATGAGGTATAAATGGAAGTGTTATTGAGAATAGGTAGGGTAAAAGGTATATGATAGAGAGTTGAGGGGTGTGAAATTGGGATGGGAGAAAAGGGTAGGTCGTTAGGGTTGCTGGTGAAATAAATAATAATAGTTTCAAGGAATAGGTTAGTTAGGTAAGTGATATGTTAGGTATGGTCAAGATTTAATAATGGTGTGGTTTGTTGGGATGCAGGCTAGAGGGACTAGTTACAGATAAGGGATAGGGTACCGCCTTTGTTATCAGTGGTATAAGGGAGTGTGATGACAGAGGAGTGGAGGCACATGTTACAGATGTGGGCCTGATTAGGGATCTGATGACTATAGCATATAGTTTGAGATCCAAGCTTGATGGTCGCACTCATCGATAGATGGGATTTGATGACCAACACATTTCATTTACTGACATGGGTGAGATCACAGTCACCTTAGAGGATGTGTACAGGATCTTGTGGTTACCAATAGTGGGGATGAAGTTTATTCTATTTCTTCAGAGGATCAGAGGAGTTGATGTTGATGGTGTTTGGAGAGGGTATGGAAGAGATGAGGTTCCATAGTGCATGAGCATGAGCTATAGAGATATGTATGCAGCCCATATTGAGGAGATGAGGTTAGTGGTCCTGATCATGGAGGTAGTGTGTTGTTTTGCATTACCAGATGCAAAGGGTGGGAGATTCCCATGGGCAGCTGATGGGGGTTCTCCATGACATGATGGAGGATAGGACCTATTTTTCTTGGGCACCAACATACTTGGTGTAGTTATATAGGGAGTTATGGGCCTACGGGTGACTACAGAGGTTCAGTTTGTGTTGTACCTTTCTTCTCCATTGTTGGGCATACAAGCACATCGTATGTGTATCCAGTTGGTATGCCCCAACTTGATGCATTTGATGGGGGCTTGGTTTGAGTTGGATACAGGAAGTTGGGTACCTATAATTGGAGAGCATAGGGCTTGCTAGGGCACACATGATGTGGCATATTATAGGTGGTGCTGGAGGGGTTATCTGGTGTTGACATCATTTGGAGGCCATATGTTGGCTTCCCTTCATACAGGACACATGGCAGTGGAGTTGGATGAGTTACATACTACTGAGGTGGATAGAGGGATGTATGTGCTGGTGAGCATGAGATGATACCCATTGATAAGGTTAGATGGCAGTTTAGGCTGCCCACGGACGTGCCTCTGCCATTCCCAGAGTACAGGAGAGATGACATGGAGAGACCTATGCCTCTACCACAGCCAACAATGTTGATAGGGAGGAGGAGCAGGTAGTGGACCGGTGGATTGATGATGCAAGAGTACCAAATAGATATAGGTAGTGGTGGGTAGTCCAGCTACGAGAAGCACCACCCAAGGGGGCAGCCAGACTTGGCTACCCTTACAGTTCAAAGGGATACTTTGCAAGGGTAGGTTGCCACTTTATAGGACCAAATCACAGTATTACATGGGCAACTGATACGGTCTGAGGTACATAGGTTGCCACATTATAGGAACAAGGTGGTGGCTTTTCCTAAGATTTCCAAGGATAGGTACCTACACAGGGTGGAGATGGAGATGGGGGACAGGTGGCCACCTTTGCTGCACAAGTAGGTTTACAGGGTCAAGTTGGCCACCACACAGGCTCAGATTGTGACCTTACAAGCCCAGGTCACAACATAGGCACCCTCAACACTCTAGGGACATGGGTCATATTACATACATGCAGTAGGACAGGGTCCTATGGTATAGAGAAGAGGTTCAGGTTCACAGGTACAAGGGCCTAGACTACCAGTAGCATGGCAGGGTTCACAAATTACTGCAAAACCCATGACACCACCACAAACAGTGCCGATGGCTAGATTCAGTTATGCTTTGAATGAGGCAATAGGTACTATATAGGATCATTGACTACTGTGGGGATAGATCTTCCCTTCCTATGTAGAGTACAGGGTACAACAGGCCTCGATTGAGAGGACTAGGTATCACACACATAGTGCAGAGAGTACAGGGGGTTGATGAGCCCTAAGACAGGGTCAGGGAGAGGCCACTAGTTCACATGGAGGTTGGACCCAGCTGCAGGCGCAACGAAGGTGAGGGCTAGACCCATACAGGGTGGAGAGATGCTGGTAGGGCACTGGGCCAGAGGAGAGGAGAGATCAGATGAGACAAGATGAGCATCCAGTGGGGTGAAATTAGATCACCATATATGTTCAGGGTATAGAGTTTTTGTATATTTTTTATTTATACTAGCATGCGTGCCAAAGATAGTGAGGATGTACATGAGAGTTTTGGAGTCTTTTGATTATTATACCGGCCTGCATGCCGAAGATAGTGAGGTTGTATCTGAGAGCTACTTGTATTTATTTTGTATCTACGTACATATATATGGATACAAAGACTTTCCCAGTTATATATGATGAATGAAATTTATTATGTTCATGGATGATGTATCTATGTTATTAATTTCCATTGTTATTGTGTATGTGATGAAAACTAGGTGAATTATGCATGATTGAGTTGAGGTCATGAATTAAGTACATGATGAACATCTATGTCATATTAGGTTAGGCATGGTAGCATTAGGTTGAGATACATTGGTTGAGTCAGGTCCAGTTTATCCATATGATGGAGTCAGGTCGGTTTAGGCATGATGGAGTCAAGTGGTTTAGTGAATGATTTTCTTCTCTAGGTTGGTCTTAGGCATGATGGCCAAGTTAGATTCCTTTAGGCATGATTGGAATTATCCTCTATTTAGGCAAGATAGTGAGCTTCAGTTTATACATGAGGATTTAGGTCAAGTTTCAGAATGATGAATTAGGTTGGCTAATAGGCATGATGGAGTTTTCAATTCTTCCATGATTGAAAGTTTAGGTCACTTGTGCATGGTCATGAAGTTTTAGGCCAGTTAGGTATGTTTTTGCCATGTTGTTGGGTTTGATGTTTTAGCATTTACCAATGCTTAGTTATGGAAAAATAAATGGAATATGCATGTTATGGGTAGATTTACAAAATCTTTGATTTTATAGAAATGTGAAATGATTGATTGGATGTTGTCATGATGTGGTAACATGGGAGATATGTATGTTTGTATTATTTTCCAAGTGTTTTAGAAAATGGAAATTAAGATAGAGTGGTGTCACTCAGATTTCACCCTGAAATCTGTGACTACCCTATCCGAAATTTTTTCGTACTTTTAAAATAATGGGTTGTTTTGTGTTTTTATTGCCTGAAAGTTCTTGTATTGCGTCAAGATATTCCCAAAGAGCCATATTAGCCTTTTTCGCCAAATACCCAGATGCCCAAAATTGTTATATTCTGTCGTCGGGATTTGTCTGCGGGAAATTTGTATTTAATTATTTTGAGCCCCATATGAGGCTATTTGCGCTCCGTTTTAACTCTGTTATGATCGAATATGTCATTATTCCTAAGTACCAGAAGGGTTTTAACAAGGAATAAGTTTTGGGCTTTATTTGTGACTTTTGGCAATTTTTCGTGTTTTTGTGTTGTCCCATTTCATTTTCTGTGAAATTTCTCTGGAACAATTCCTTTGCCGGGTAAGCCCGATTTTTGGCCTGGAGCAGCTGGAAAACATATATGCACATTATGCCCAGAGGAAGTCGCCATCAGAGGTCTGGATCACTGAGAAAAACTCGAAGTCGTGCACAGAAAAGCCCCTGCGGGGATGGGCGCATTTTTGGAAAACAAAGGATTTAAGCTGCAATGGAAAAAATAGAAGCCGCAGGCAAGGTGGGAATTTTATACCTGCCTAGCAGGGTACTTTTTCCCATGTTATAAAAGTCACTTAAGCATGCAGTGGGAAAATTAGAGGCAGCAGGCAGGTGGGAATTTATTGCCTGCCTTGCAGGGTAAAAATTCACCATGGTGAAAAATAGAAGCTGTAAGGTGGGAATTTTATAGATGCCTTGTAGGGTAAAAATTTCAACATGACTAAAAATGCAACACAAGAAAAGTGACTTAAGTGAAATCATGGGATTTTATTGCCTGCCTTGCAGGGTAAATAATCCCATTGTCAAAGTCAAATCACTTAAGTGAAATCATGGGATTTTATTGGCTGCCTTGCAGGGTAAAGAATCCCATTGTCAAGAAATTCTTAAAAATAGAATTCTATTATGCAAAAAAGTGCGACCCACCTTGGGTGAATAATAATGCATTAAATAAATATTTGTTAATATTTATTCACCCAATTTTGGCACCCAGGCTTGTGGAAAAGTCAACAAAAGAAAAAGGGAATAAATCAATTGGAAATAGAATTCTAAAATTAAATAAATTTAATTTATTTAATGCAGCCCCTTTTGAGAAGGAATTAATACTTTTTAAAGTATTAAATGATTATATTAATTCCTATTTTCAGTGGCTATGGTCAAAGCACACTGTGAAGCTTAAGTGAAGTGAAGTGTGGATGATTAAATTGAATTAATTTAATTTATTGGATGGTTGTCCTTAAACATGCTATTTTTAAAAGAGAAGAGCATGATTTTTAATTAATTAATTGCCTTTAATTGTTAGGGCAATTATTAATTATAGAATTGTGAGGGTTATATAAGCATGGGCAGCCATATGGGTGAATTATTTAATTCACAGGTAAAGAATTGCAGCCAAGAGGAAAAGTGTGCCCCATTTGAAGAAGGATTTTGCTCAAGCAAGGTGGAAACAAGGCTAAAAGCTTCCAAATTTGGCGCATGCTTTGAAGGAGGTTGATCTTTGTCTGCATAATTGTTTGCATAGGTGTTACAGGAGCTCAGGTGTTGTTGAAAGGATTCATGCTCTTTTTATGTGCAAATTAAACACCATTTTTTGGGGCAGCAAGGCTTGAAAAGTGCAGATTTTTACAATTAAAATTCACTATTCATGCTCCGGTGGCCATTTTTGTCTGAATAAATTGCAGGAATTCATTACAGGTGCTTTACAAAGGAAAAGGAGCTTTTATCAATGTCCAATACATTGCATATATCCTCCGAATCTGAAGAATTGTCCAGATCTGCACCAGTTTTGAAGAATTCCGGTCAAATAAGAAGAAAAAGAATTTTCAGACAAAGATAGACAAAGCTATGGCGAAGAAAGATGAAAAAGAAAGCACAACGGAGTCATGCATCACTTCTAAATTTGCACACAGATCTAGGCTCGGAACCTCTTGCTAAATTGATAGATAGACCCAGAGCAGGAAAGACTCCACTCATGCGTGCAGGAGAAACTTCACTCATGCGTGCAGATTAAAAGCAGTGGAATTATTCGAGTTGCAGCTTTTCCATCCATAGCCCAGTTGCCAGAAGTTTGTTATGCAGGTGCAGATCCATATCCAGATGCAGATGCAGATGATGCAAATCCATATGCAGATCCAGATCCATATCTCATAGTTGTAAAAGCTTCCGGCACAAAGGCTTCATCCTCTTGTTTCGAATGCAGCCTGTGAAGAAGACAATGCATGGAAAATTCCTTCCAAGATCTTGTGCATGTGCTCTCATCTTCCAGTTGAAGCCTTCATTGAATTTTCATTCACCCTGAGTGCTTTCCAGAATTTTTAATTGCTCATATGCAATTAAAAATAAGGATGATGAGTTATCTACGGCCAAGACATTGCACTGATGCATGTACAACAGAAGAACTGCAAAAGCTTCAAGGATAAAAGAGAAGACAATGCGAAGGCAAAATTCCAGCTTGCTTCCAATTCCAACTGCTTGCAATTCCAGCTTGTTTCCAGATCCAGCCTGCTTTTAGATCCAAGGTTTGAATTAGCTGCATGCAGATATGAAAAAGGACAAAGTCAGCTTTCCTCTTCTTCTTCTTTCTTCGACAAAGTCATCTTTCCTCTTCCTTCTTCTTTCCATCGACAAAGTAATTGAGCGATCAATTCAATTATACAACTTAAGTGATTGGTTTAAAAGCCATTACTTGAAGAAGTCAACTACTTGGAGATAGGTGGTAGACGTGCAAAATAGAAGCTTCTATTTTCAGTTGCAAATCATACATGTCATGCAAAGAGGAATTCTAGGAGGAGATTTGCCAGTTGTTTCTTTCCGACTTCCACATGTGCCAGTTCAACTAAAGCTTCCAACTTGTAATTGCCCCTCTACATTCTATAAGTAGAGGAAGAACCTTCGGGTTAAGGATCGAAGAGAATTTGTGAGAAGCAATCTTGTGTTTTAGACTTTGTGCTGAACCCCTGAGAGCAACTTGTAGCAGAGGAATACAAAGAAGCAGGTTTCCGGAGAACTTTGTGTCACGGCGTACTGTGTTTCTTGCTTCTAAATCTTAGATCTTTTAAGTAAACTTTGTGTTATTTTAGATCTGGATCTAGAGCTGCCTTTGCTTTATAATTCTGTGTGTTCAAATCTATTAAGTTTCTTCTATGTGCATGCAATTAGCTCTGCTATCTACTAATTGGGATGCACATCTTCCCCATTTCTTCTCTGTAATTCCTTTACTTCCTTCTTCTATAATTTTCCTTTCTTAAACAGCTGCTTACTTGCTGCAGAACTTCTTAGTTATGGTTCATGAACTAAGTGGTTAAAGTAAAACCCCTGATAGATAAAAACACATTTTTATTGACAAATCTGACACGGGAGCCTCACCGGTTAAATGAGGGAGATTTATCTCATGACTGTCTAGGTTTGATGCTATGCAGAAAATCTAGCCAACATAGAGTATGAATAGGAAAATGAGGGAAAATAAATTAGGGAAAAGAGTGGCTGAGCTAACCTCTAAGGGCCCCATGCCCTAGGAGTGCTACCTACATAGCCCTAATGAAAATGGGCCTCAGGCCTATGTAGTTCTCCCATAAGCTAGTGAAGAATATGATGAGGTAGAGGAATGGGTTGTTAGGTTTTAGACATGGTTGAGTCTTAGGTGATAGGAATGGTGAAGTCTTAGGTGATAGGTGAAATATTTTAAAATCTAGGTGTCGATGGTCTGGTCTGGTATAGGGTAATCAATAAGTAATGAAGAAGGTGAATGGTAAGAGGTGGTAGAAGATCCACCTAATTGATAAGAACCTTAATGAGTCAATCATACTAGATATTGGCTTATGAATGTGATACCCTATAAGGCATTACATAATGGACTATTATAAGGGTGAAGAGAGTCACATGATCATGAACTGTCGGAATTGCGGAAATTCCCTTGAGCAGATAAAATAGTAGGGTGAAAAGGTAATGAGGTGAAAATAGGTGGTTTAGAGTATATTAATGTACGAAAACATGTTTACCTAACAAGAAACCCATGATCAAAAAATAGGCAGGTCCATGACAAAAAGTTATTATTTTGTTCATTTTTTTTATAGACTGATCAATGTGGGAAGTCTATATGGGATGAGTATATTATCTCCTTGAGGTCTTCATGAAGCTGATCAATGCGGGAAGCTTCTGAACATTTTATTATATTTTTGCAATGACTATATATAGTTTTCCTTCAAGGGATTAGTCTATTTATAGTAGTGAGGTAGAGAGAAGAGATGTCATTTTTGAGGGATTCATATTTTTTCTGGAAGTTTGAATCAAGGGGTTTCATCCTATTTTGTTTTTGGACATTTAATTCATGGATAAGACTATAGAGGAAGATTATGTACTTGTTTAGAAGAAAAAACCATAGTACACAGAGGTTAATTATGAGAGATATGGTTTCAAGTGGCAAATTACCATGGGATTCCATCTTTGAATATGACAAAAATTATCCATGTGAATAATGCTATGAGTAGATCCAGGATACTCATTTTGAAGATAAGGATGAAAGGTGATGAATAATCACATGATTTTTGTTTTAGTCATTGATCCTCAAAACATGTAACATGGAAGGTGAATGATGCTCAAGGGACGAGTGACCAATAGACAGAAGGTGATATAGGACTAGAGTTCAAAAATAAAATGGTCTAAGATGTAATGCACTGAGGGGCTCTGGTTCAGGTTTACCTTCGAGTGAAGACAAACAATAAGCACCTGATCCATATGCATGAATAATGATATAGGGTCCAAGCCAATTAGGAGAAAATTTTCCTTGTTTACTTTTATCTTCTTTGGTTACATATTTATTTTATTTCAGGATGAGGTCACCAACGTAAAAGGTTCATTTTTGAACCCGTTTGTCGTAGGCACACTTGATACATTTTTGGTAGATTTGGAGATGATCAAGAGCATTGAGATGATGTTCATCTAACAACGTAAGTTGTGCTAAACGGTCCTGGCAAATGTCATATTCATTGAGCATGTATTGTAGTGAGATATGAAGAGATGGAATTTAGAACTTGAGAGGAAGGAAAACCTCAGTACCGTAGACCAGAGAGAAAGGTGTGGCAGCAATCGAAGTGTGAATACTAGTGCAATAAGCCCACAAAGCGAAAGGAATGTGTGTATGCCAATCCTTCCTAGTATCATCAACTACTTTCATAAGAATTTTGTTTAAGGTTTTATTGGTTGATTCTACTTGGCCATTTTTTGTGGGTAATAAGGTGATGAGAAACTGAGTTGAATTCCAAAAGCGTCACAAACTTTCGTAGTGTTTTATTTTTGAATTGTTTTCCATTATCAGTGATGAGGCAGTGAGGGACACCAAAGCAATAAATGATGTGATGGTTGATGAATTCACATATTTTCTCAACTTTTGTAGAAATGAGGGGAATAAATTCTACCCATTTAGTGTAGTATTCAGTAGTAGTTATAATCCATTGATGGCATTGTGAAGAATGAGGATTGATTTCTCCAACAAGATCCAAACCCCATTGAGAGAAAGGCCAAAGGTCTTGTGTGACCTGTAAGGCATGAATAGGTGTGTGATGAAGATTAGCATGTTGTTGGCATTTCACACAATGTTTGACATAGTCACAACAGTCATGGTTTAGGGTTGGCCAATAATAGCCAAGGTGAAGAATGCATTTAATGACAGCTAAGCCACTAAAGTGACCTCCAAAAATTTTGTTGTGAACTTCCTTGATGGTGTAGGGAATTTCAGAACTGGTAAGGAATTGTAAGAGAATACCTTTGAAGCTGCATTTATAAAGAAGTCCACCCATGATGACATATTGAGAGACACCTTTAAGAAAGCAATGTTGTCCATTATGAGTGAGATTGGGAGGAAGAATGGAAAGGGAAAGGTAGTATGAAAACTACTTATACCAATGATCACGTGGGTCATATGCAATAGTTCTAATGGAGTTTACCACTTGAGATAAATAAGAGGGTGATTGCAACCTTTGTATTGTGACAAATATTTTGGAGTTAGAAGGCAAAGCGGGTATCTGAGAAGACATGCAGGCCATGGTATCTACAAATTTATTAGTAGAATGTGGGGTGGTTTGAATTTCGTAACAGTAAAAGGTAGTCAAAAGCATGTCGACATGACATTTATACTTTTGGAGTATTTCATTATGACATTGGTATATACCATTGACTTGGTTTACAACCAGTTGGGAATCACCAAAGATATTAATTGATTTAACATCTAGGGAGATGGCGAGTTTGAAGGCCTAATACAAGTGCTTCATATTTGGTGATGTTGTTAGTGAAATCAATTCTAGTTTGAAAGATAAAACCATAGGTTCACCATCAAGAGGAATGATGATAACACCTACACTGCCTCCACATTGACATTTGGAACCATCAAAGAATAAGGTCATCTGGTAAGTGGTATCTTCCAAAGAGAGGGTAGTAATAGATTTTTCTGGGAAATCAAAGTTAGAGGGTTGATTTCCGGAAAGAGGTGTGTCTTCTAGTTGGTTAGCAATGGCTTGGCCTTTGATATACTTTTGATGGATGAATTCGAGGTCAAGTTCTACAAGAAGCATGATCCAACATGCAGCACGTCGATGTTGGTAGGGTTTGGCATACATGTAGTGTAAGGGGTTAGTGTTGGTGATGAAAAAGGTTTTGTGGTTGAGTAGGTAATAACGAAGTTTAGTGGTGACAAAAACTAAGGCTAAGAAAATTTTTTCAGCATGGGTGTATCTAGTTTCGTAGTCCAAAAGGGTACAACTTATGTAATAAACCACTTTCTCCCTATGTTTCTCATCATGCGATGAGTGAGCATGGAACCTAAGGAATGGCCAGTAGCAGAAATGTATAGGTAAAAGGGTTGGTCATATTTAGAGAGGAATGAGCACTGGTGGTTGAAGAAGGTATTTTTTAAGGTGTCAAAGCTTTATGGCATTCATCATCCCATTTGAATGAGACATCCTTTTTGAGGAGATGATGAAATGGTTGACAGTGGTCAGAAAGTTGTGAAATAAAATGACATGATAGATTGCAACTTACCTTGCAACTTCAAAGTTGACAGAGATTAGTAGGTGGAGGCATTTCAAGAATAGCCTTCACTTTAGTAGGATCAAATTCTATGCCATGTAAAGAAATGATGAAACCAAGGAATTCTCCTAAAAGTACCGTAAATACACACTTCTTATGTTGAAGGAAAACACAATACTTGATGAGGTGGTCAATGATGACCTTAAGGAATGTTAGGTGTTTGGCCCGATGTTTGGATTTGCCAAGAAGGTCGTTTTTGTAATCTTCCAAAATAAGATGCATTATGTCATGACAAATATATGTCATAGCCCGCTGATATGTAGCACCAACGTTTTTAAGGCCAAAAGGCATGACTCGATAGTAGAAGGTCCCCCAAGGAGTGATGAAGGCAGTTTTGTGTTGATCTTCTTGGAGTGAGTAATATTTGATTATAACCCAAGAAACCATCCATGAGTGATAACATCTCATGGCCAGCAGTGAGATCAACTAGTTGGTCAATACCTAGTAGAGGAAAGTCATCTTTGGGGCAAGCTAAGTTGAGGTCATGGAAATCTATGCAAATGTGGAGTCCCCCTGCTGCCTTTTGTGATAGGAACGATGTTAGAAATCCATTGGGGATAGTCAATGGGTAGGATGAAGGAAACTGAGAGAAGGAGCTGAAGTTCTTCTTTGACAAGAAGAGCAATGTGAGGATGCATTTTCCGCAACTTCTGTTTTATGGGTTTGGCATCAGGAATGGTTATGATATTATGGACCACAATGTTTGGGTCAATACCAGGCATATCAACATAGGACCAAGAAAAAGTCATTGCTATGATCCTGGAGGAAAGAAGTAAAAGCTTCTTGTTCAGTAGCAAGTGGCATCTAAAGATTGGCCTATCTTTAGAATGTGTGGGTCATCTTGAGTGTTAATGTTGATTTCGATGGTCGATTCATTCAACATGGTTTACGTCTCAGAAGGTAACGACTGGTGAATATAAGAATCTTCCACACCAAGGTAGGTGAGGATAGACTCATCGTCTTGACATTGAAAAAAGTTAATAGAAGGTGTATCATCATTGATAATGTCAGGATATATGAAGGGAAGAGAAGAGGGAACCTCGCCATTGTGTTGATAGGTCATAGGTCCCAAGGAAATTGTGTCTACAAAAAAAAGTTAGGAGGAATAGATTTGGGATCTATGGATCTCTGTGGGTGAAGGTGGTGACATTGGTGAATGGGGTGAGAAGGTTTTTCTTCCTCAATGAGGTCGACGTAGGCCTTCTCAAAAGATGGTGTGGTAAAGCCAATGCCACTATGGTCATTATGCTTATGGGTGGTACATGAAATGATGGTATGGTGGCCTTGTTCATAAAAACTGAATCCAAAGCCTTTCCATGCACAACGGTGAAGGAAAGTGTGGGAAAAGTGGTGGTTAGTAAGGGATTAGAGGTCAGATGAAAATGGTCATGTTTGGGATGGAGGTTCAGGTGAATAAGTGGTAGTATCAAGTCCCCCATATGTTAAGTTAGTGTGAAGGTGGGGAGGACCATAAGGGAAAACCTCTCCTATGCGGTAGTCATAATGAGGGTGTTGGCATAGGTTTCCATACTCTTGCAGAGTGAGGAATGTGTTAATATTGTAGAGGCGGTATTTCCCAGAGTAAGGCATTGAAAAAAACCTTCTAAGGGATCAGTAGTCGATATGTGGGTAGCGGGATAGATGAATCACTAGATGATTGGGTAGGCGGGGTATCGATTGGTTGGAAATTATATGGGTCAGCTGCAGAGGCTGTGGCAATAGTAGGAATAGAAGAGTTAGGTGTGGGAGAGGTGGTGGAAGCATTGGTGGATGGAGATGTGGGTGAAGGAGAAGTGGGGGTAGTGGTAGATGCCTTGACTGGTATAAGTACATCATTAGGTTGGTACAACTTGTTACAAGTTTTGAATGGTGATGAGTTGGTGAGGATGGTATAGTTATGTCCTTCATGTTCCAATTTTACACAACAGTGTAAAGTTGAAGGGACACAACCCATGACGTGAATCCAAGGTTTATTGAGTAATAAGTTATACTAAAACTCTCCCTCTATGACGTAGAATAGTTCTAGGACAGTACGAGGGCCTATACAAACATGAAGGATAATGGTGCCAAGGGTGGAGGTGATGGCATCATTGAAAGATCACAACATAACTGGCTTATTATGCATATAATTAGAAGGGATGTATATTTATATATATATGCATGGTAGGAGATGATGTTAATTCTAGCACCACCATTGATCATGACATTCATACACGTATGTTATTGATATAGATGGAAATGAAAAGGGTGGGATCAGGTCATCTGACTGGAGAGGTATAATCTCCTCATCAGAGAAGCTGAGGGTGGTGACTTGAGGAGTGGGCATGGGGGTAGAATAAGGAGTTGATTTGGTAAGCAAGGTCACGTGGTGAGGGCTAATAATGGAGGCCACTGGTGTGGGGTCATTGTGTAAAAATTCAATGGATTGCAAAAACTCCATAAGGGCTTGTCTATGAGATTCATAAGTTTGGACAAGATCATATAAAGACATCTTTAGATGGGACTGATGTAATTTTTTTATCATTGCACAATGGGTGACCCCATTAGAGATAGGGTATGTAAGTCCTTGAATGGTGATTTTTGGCGTGGGTGTAGATGGTATATTGGGCAAGGGTTGGTTGATGGGCTAGTTTCTTTTTCTTTGCCTTTGTCTTTCTGTGCGTGGGTGTCAACTTGAACCATGTTAATCTAAGGGGAGGTGGTAAATGGAGAAGGTGTAGGATGAGTAGTGTAATGACATGATGGTAAAAAACCTAACGGTGGGGAGAATACTTGTGAAGTGAGTTATGTAGGCTGAAATTTAGGTGGTAATTTGACAAAGTCTCTAATACAGACCATGTTGATCTCAATTTTTTGGGGTGGATAAAATGGTTGTGGGGGTGGAGATACTGATCATTGAATGGGTAAAGGAAAATGATGTGTGGTGACATGTGAAGGTGGAACATGGTCCTCATCGAGAAGGTCTTCATTGTCAAAATTTTATTCAGGAGGTAAACGTTGGAGAAGAATGGTTTTTAGAGCCTTACAATTTTCTACATCATGTCCTGGTACACGATGATAGGCACAAATCTTGGTTTCATCAAACCCTTTTGGTTTGGGTTTGATAGGATCGTAAGGTCAAAGTGGTGGTAATGTGATGATGGAAGTCTCTAAGAGATTGGTTAAAATTTTAGTGTAGGACCCTGCTAATGGATCACAATGGGAGGTGAGTGTGGGTTTGGGTAAAGGTGTGGATGATTATGAGGGAAGAGGGTTTATGTGAGGGGGAATGGGTTAGCCCATTGGTTTGGTAAGTGGTATTATCTTAGGTTTTGATGTCATGTGGTTATGTAAAGGTGTGGTAGACAAACTAGAACTATAAGGTTTTGTTTGTTTGACTACTTTATTTGAGGGTAGTGGGCTCTTATCTTTCGGTTACACCTTCTTGTGTAAAGGTGACATAGGAGTATGAGATGCAGAAGGGAAAGTAGATGGTGGAATAGGATGGGTTACCCATGGGGACAACTGAGTTGTGGTGGAAGTGGGTGGTTGAATTTCGGTGGACAACATGGGTTAAAGTCGTATAGGTAAATTTGAGGTGATAGTAACTAGTGGAGGTATAGGTGGTTAAAAGTGTATGGGTGAGGGTGTTTGGTTTTTGGGTGAATGAGGTATAACAAAGGCTTGTGATGCACTAGTAGGTTGTTTAGATTTTGACTGGCCTTGGGTAGGAATGATCAGGGTTGATGGATGAGGCCCTAGGATGGATGAAAAGAGGTAAGGTGACAAAGGTGTGGTAGGCAAGACCGATGCATACTGTAGACACCTATAATTATGCCCAAGCAATTTAAATACTTAAATTGCGCTAATTATCCCCTTTCTCACAAATCAATGACATATCGTCAAAAGCACTCATTTTCCCTCATATCATCATTAATTAATTACACTAAGCTAATTAATTAAGTTGCCTATCCAACAAATACCCTAATTAACGACCTTCCGTTAATAAATCACCCCTTCTACCTAGACTAATTAATTATTATTAATTAATTAGCTTTCCCTTCCATTTAACCAATAAATCAATATTTAATTGATTTAATCCCCTTCTAATAGCCTAAATCGTACTAATATTCCTCTAATTGGCTTCTATAAGCTTACACCTACCTATTAGTTAATCACCTTTGATTAATTAAAATACCCCCAACTCCCATGACTTGCTAAACATGTATTAAACCCTTCTAAAGTAAGGTTACCTTTAATAAAGCAACCTTATCCATTCCTAATCATGTTTTACCTTTATCCCACATTCATGAGAATGTGTTGAATCCTTTATCCTTTGGGCTATATAAAGAGCCCTCCACCTACCTTTTTACTTACACCTAAACTTTCTAAGAGAGAAAATGCAAAGCATATAGCAAAGAGACTAAGAGCTTGCACCTTGCCCTTTTGAGAGTTCATCATCTTGAAGAGTTAAGCCTCTTTCTTAAAGTGCTTGGGTCATATGGGAGGTGTCAAAAGGGTCTTGTAGCCCAACTTTGATTAGCCCCCATTCCTAGGTTCTTGGAACATTAAGGACAACTATTTTGATAGCCATGGAGCTTACTTAGGTCCATTCATTTATTTGTTGTTAGAGAATAGAGGAGTTTAGATATTTAGCATTGTTAGTTTCAAAGTTTGTATTTATGAATGCTAGCATCTAACCCTTGTTTAATTCTTATCATGATGGTGTTTATGCTTTGTTTTAGCTAAATTGTAGAACTATTTTAGGTGGTAGTTCTTGCTTCATTTGATTTAGCATTAAGAAAAGTATACATGCACACATTTGGCACGCCCGGTGGGACTTACTCCATTGTCCTTTGCACTTAATTTCAAGTTTTTGTAGTTAAGTTTTATTTTTGGTTACTAACCCTCTTTTACACATGTTGATCTAACTTGTTTTTCTTAACTTGTTTTGTTGAGTTTGCATGTGTTGGGTATTCCTTGTAGGTATGAAGGAGGTGAAGTGCTGTCAAAATTGGAATTGATGGGAAAATTTCAAGATTTATCCATGTTTTCATTTTTAGAGCTTACTTTTTCAACATTTACATGCTAGTTTTGTCAATTTCTTGAAAATTTTAAATTGAGCATGAAAAATTTTAAATTCTTGAGCATGTAGGTTAGTGTTTGATAGTGCTGAGTCTTCTATTTACATATTAATGTGGTGGGTTGCTGTCAAAATTTAATCTTGGTGAGAAAATTTCAAGATTTCATCATGTTTTCATTTTTAGAGCTTACTTTTTCAACATTTTACATGCTAGTTTTGTCAATTTCTTGAAAATTTTCAATTCTTGAGCATGTAGGTTAGTGTTTGATAGTGCTGAGTCTTCTATTTACATATTAATGTGGTGGGTTGCTGTCAAAATTTAATCTTGGTGAGAAAATTTCAAGATTTCATCATGTTTTCATTTTTAGAGCTTACTTTTTCATCATTCTACATGCTAGTTTTGTCAATTTCTTGAAAATCTTAAATTCTTGAGCATGTATGTTAATGTTTGATAGCGTTGAGTCTTCTATTCATATATTAATGTGATGGGTTGTTGTCAAAATTGAATCTTGGTTGGAAAAATTTGCCCATTTTGCAGATTAAGGGACGTTTTTTTGACATTTTTTGAGTGCATGTCAAGTGCATACCCATGAGCATAAGAGCATATGTGTAACCCATCTTCCGAAGGCCATAACTTTTGCTCCCGAACTCGAAATGACTCCATTTTTTTTGCGTTGGAAAGGTATTGAAGTTAACTATGCAATGAAAACATAAATTTGGGATTTATACTTATAGAAATTATAGGTTTTTCTGTTATTTTAAAACTGGTCATTTTCTAACATGTCTAATGTTTTGATGAATGTTGTATTTCCATGCTTACTCGATTTAGACCAAAGCATGTGTATGCTCTTCTCTTGCACCTTTTGGTGATATTGAGAATCAAAAACAACTTTGATCTCTATCTTGTTAACATTGGGATTAAACTTGGAAACTTGATTATTCATTTTGCTTAAGGGAATGAACCTTTTACAAAGCATTTTTCAATGGTCCTTTGATTTGAAGTTTTCCATTTCTATATAGTTGGGATAAAGTTTGTGTATGCTCTTCTCTTGCACCTTAGGGTGATCTTGAGAATCAAAAGCAACTTTAGTCTTCATTTTATAACATTTGGTAAATTGGAAACTTCATCTTTCACTTTTTGCTTAAGGGAATGAACCTTTTACAAAGCATTTTTCAATGGTCCTTTGATTTGAAGTTTTCCATTTCTATATAGTTGGGATAAAGTTTGTGTATGCTCTTCTCTTGCACCTTAGGGTGATCTTGAGAATCAAAAACAACTTTAGTCTTCATTTTATAACATTTGGTAAATTGGAAACTTCATCTTTCACTTTTGGTTTAGGGGAATGAACATTTATCAAGAATTTTGTATGGTTCATTGATTTTATTTTCTTTACTTTTTAGTTGGATTATTTGTTGTGTATGCTCTTCTCTTGCATCCTTGGATGATCTTGAGAATCAAAAGCAACTCTTAATCCTCTTTTAAATAATGTGATTTTCTTGGAGAACTACTAACGCTTGAGTGCAGGACCTAAAAATGCTTGTCAAAGAAAGGAGGAATCAAAACAAAATCAAAAACTACTAATACAGTTGTTATACAGGTTGCCAAAAGGTGTTCAAGCAAACCACACCTAATTAAACAAGATAAAAAGAACAACATATTCAAAACACTGTATTGCAGGTTTCGGAAAAGGGTACGTCCCTCTCCGCTCAACTGGAACATAACCCCTTTGGCATAACGCCTTAAGCTACAACAATGGGGGTGGTTCCAGGAACCCCAAAGTAGTCCACGCAAGAGGGAACCTTGTGGACGAAACGGGAAGTGCTCCGCACTACCTACTTGACTAGTGATTCCTTTGTGAGATAGAGTTACAGGTTGTCCGTTGTGGCGACCCCAGTGATAGTACACGTAGACGCACTAGTTGCCTACTGTTCTTGAAGGGGGTAAAGTAAAGCCGAGATACTCCCAAACTAGTCAGTGTGACTTTTTGGGTAAATCGCGCTCGCTCGTGGCAACTTTGTAACACCTAGGGCGAGAGAACCACCTAGGAGAATATACTTTGGCCAGGAGCCCACTTTGACCATTTGAAAACAGTGTTGAGTTGTGAACCTTCTTTTTGAGAAACGTGTGACGTATTACTTTCGCCTAGTTTTTACTTGCCTTAGGGCGAGGTGAAACTCTGCTGAAGTGAGGCTAGCATTTTTCGTCATTTTTCTTGATTTATTTCCTTCATATTCTTTTGACACTTTGTTGATCAAAAGAGGTGTGATTACCTTTGTGTTGCCATTCGACTGTTTCTCTCACTTTTATGTCCGTTTACGCCCATCCATGTTTGCGGCTGGGTTAGTTAAACGTCTAAAGTGAGTGGAGGCATTTTCACGTCATTTGGTAGCCATTGTGATCTTGATACCCATGTCAAGATCGTCATTGTAGTTAGGCGTGGTTCATCACTGCGGACTTCCATAGAGGAGTTAGCTTGTTTGTCTCGTATCATTACAATTTTGATATTTACGTCTTGTTTCTTGTAAACTCGACATAAATACCTATATTTTACGGTTACGCTGCACACATTCTTAACTATTCCTAGCTATACTTTGAGCTTTTTTTTTTTTGTTCGGTTTTATTATTACCTCGATTTCAAAAGGTGCTAGGCACTACCATTTGTGCGTGTTATATCAATAACACCTCGATATCAATACTTCACTTTCTTGCAAAGTGGGTTAACATATCTTGGTGATATTGTTGTGTCATTCACAAATTGTAATTGGCACTTTTTGAGATATAGGTCTTAATCAGACTTGAGCTTGCTCATCGTATATCTTGATTGGGAGATCACATTTACTTCATGTATTTACTTACGTCTTGTTCATTCCTTTGAACTTGGCATAAGTGGAGACATCTTGTTAATCATCTGGCGTCGCATATTACTTTGAAACGTAGTCTAGGAGGTACTTCATTTGATTAAGTTTTGGTACCAAACGCTTGTATCATTGGTGATTTATCACTCTATCATATTGGTATTCTCACATTGTGACACATTCATACTCTTAGCAATTTCATCTTGTGTTTCACTTAGGGGTAGTCATTGAATTTTGAACAAATCTACAACTTACCTTAGTGAAACTTATCACGAAAACATGGCTCCCAAAACACGTCTAGGGTTGAAGAAACAAACATATGAGGAACAACAAGCACAAGCTTGGGAAACCTCTAACAGACAAGGGTCAAACCCCTTCATTGGACACGACTTAGGGCCACTATTTTCTGCAAAAAAGGAAACAGAAGAGATGGTCGATCATAGTGGAAATGAATTAGAATCACCACACGCAGACTTTGATTTTGACCCCACTCTACTAGATGAGTTTCTCCTTAGAAACAAAGATAGAGTTTTGGCACGGGTCATGGAATTAGGGGCCAAATTGCCCACCGAGAATGAACCAATATTACCTACAAATGACACTACTAAGGAAGAATGCCCCCTTATCAATATGGAAGATATTTTAACAGGTGGGCATGCTTCCACTTCTTACGTAGAAAATGATAAAGTGGTAGGGCATAGAATACCCCTCATCAAAGTGCCACGAAGAAACAAGATAGAACATGAGACAGGGGAAGAACCTCCACAATACGAAGAGGAAGAACCTTTAGAAGAAGAAGACACAAACCAAGTCACAATCCAACAACAACTCAGTAACCTAAGCCGACAACTAGCTTTGCTTACTTTCCAGGTACAAAAAGACACAAACAAGAATGTTCAAAAGTCAAGGCCTAAGTTTAGGATCCACGAACTCCATCGAGAAAACCAAGGAGAAGAAGACACGGGGTATCATCGTGTACACGTCCCCGCTTCTCCCACTAGAGAACAATTGCTCGCACAAGAAGTGCAATCTATGAAAGCAACGCTTGCGAGCATACAAGAAAGCAATATAGGGAGTATTAGGAAATACCAATACGAAGAACTATGCCCCTATCCTTTTGACAAGACAATGACCCTTCAACCCTTTCCAAAGAAATTTGATATGCCAAAGTTTGACAAATACAAAGGAAAGGGAGACCCAAGGGATCATGTTAAAGATTTCTACATGGCATGTCAAGAGGTGTCTTATAGTGATAATTACCTCATCAGACTTTTTCCTAAGAGTCTCGGAGGTCAAGCATTGGAATGGTTTACGCGCTTACCACGAGGATCAATTTTCACCTGGCCAGAATTGGCGGAAAGATTCGTGCGTCATTTCTCATATAACATAGAGAGTGACATCACCATGGCAGACTTGTGCGGCACAAAACAACACCCAAATGAGACCTTCGCCAGCTTCCTCCAACGATGGAGAGGGATAGCTAGTCGCTTCCCTTGCGCTTTCCCTGAGAAGCAGCTGGTCAGTATTTTCATCCCTAATCTCAACCCAAATATAGCTTTCCACCTCCAAATGCATTGTGTCTGCACCTTTGAGGAGGTTATCGAGAAAGGGATTCAAATAGAAAAGGCTCTCATTGCCAAAGGCACCCTCAAAACCCAATCTAAAGACAACCAAAGTGTCAAACCCACTGAAAAGCCAAAGATCTTTAACAAAAACAAAAACGTGGTGGGAGACGGAATCACTGATTCCAAACGTGTTCAAACGGTCCAAACCAGTCAACCTTTTAAACTAACCAAGGGCCCAATTCAACCACCACCAAAGCGACGAACATTCACCTCCCTCAATGAACCGTTGTCCCTCATACTAAAACAGTTGGATGCGGCCAACATGATGACCTATCCTACAACACAACCATTTGATGACAACGCTCCTAAACCTTCATGGTATAAGGAGCATGAATATTGTGAAATGCATCGCGTTAAAGGTCATAAAACAGACAAATGTTTGCGACTTCACCACTATATTCAAGACCTCATTGACAACGGGGAGATAGAGGTGGATAACCCTGGCCACATGCAAACACCTAACGAGAAAATGGGGATTTATAAGGAACCATTCCCCAAGCATGATAAGTTGGAAAAGACAAAGCCGGATCGGGGAGAGTCATCCCAAACCTATAAAGCCACGAATTACTTATATACCAAAAGAGATAACAATCATTACGATTCACTTATCGGATGTATTCACTCCCCTGCTGACTGTGTCAATACCATCCGGATCAAGGGAAAGGACTGCGCTGCGGTAACAAGGCGTGCCCGCCTCGTGATTCTGGAACCCTCTCTGTTGACCCCACAAACTGATAAATATAACCTTTTAGAACAACTTGAGAGGACACCTGCTAAGATCTCGATCTTAGATCTTCTCAAGATATCCAATGTGCATAAGGACATTTTGTATCAAACTCTTCAAGGGTCGGGAGTGCCTTTAGAAGTCGATCCTACGTACCTTCAAGCCGCAGTGGAAAATATTGCATCAAGTGAGCATCTTACTTTCAACCATAGGGAGATCCCTGCCACGAATCCTACACATAATCTTCCCTTGTACATCGAGGTAGTTGTCACCCGCAGGAAAATCAAACGGGTGCTTGTGGACAACGGATCGGGATTGAACATCTGCATGCTTAAGTTGGTCAAACAATTGGGACATACGGAGGAAGATCTTGAGTCCCATATTATTACTATCACCGCATACGACAACGCGGAAAGAGAGTCAGCAGGCACCATTACGCTACCCATGGAGGTGGGCCCCACTTGCCATCAGACAAAGTTTCACGTCCTAGACTTGGAACTTCCATATAATATGCTTCTAGGCCGACCATGGATTCATGCCATGCAGGCCGTGCCATCAACATTTCATCAATGCATCAAGCTGAAGCATGAGGGACATACGGTTACAATACCAGGAGATTCAGAGCCCTTTGCTCATTGTAGAGCTCTTAATAGCTTTGCACGAAAGGGTACATATGCATGTCCCTCCACAGATATAGCTGTCCCTCTTCATTCTGAGGCCATGGAATCTCGAGTAGATTCAAATTCTCTTAATTCTTACGCTCATGGGGCGTCCACTTCCACATCTCCATTTGATTCATGGGAGATGAAAATTCTGGAATATGGCTGTGGGGAGTATAATGTACAACAAGCACTCTTGGTTTCTGACCTCTCCTTGTCGCCCAAGACTAGAGGTCGACCCAACTACCGCTTCAGGAGACCTAGAGAGGAACACACTATTGGGTCATTCCTACCTGGAGGCTTGTTAGCTGAGGAAAAATTACTTGATCCACCTACTACTTGGGTCCCTGAGGACACTCAACCATCTTGTTATCAAACCCCAGAATATGAAAAATCTAGCAGAATGATGTACTCCATGGGCTACAAAGGCCTAGGATGTGGGAGGAATGAACAAGGACAAAGAGAACCAGTCCCTCTTCCACATTTCAAAATAGAAAGATATGGCATTGGGATTCACCCTTATGGAGCACACCCCAACGATCAAGATGTGACTTGTTCTGAGCATGAGGATAGCTTCGAGTACCTAGACAGCGATACGGATTCCCATTGTAGCCTATATGAGGATCTGGCCTCCACGAACCTTTTCATGAACAATGTTGTCCTGACCATAACCCCCACCGAACCGACCCTTGACCTTGTGTACCCTTCCCTTGTTGAATGGGACCAACAACGTCACATGCCACTAGATTTATTCGAGAACGACGAGGCTATTGCAGAGTTCATGGGCATAAGGGATACAATTCCCATTGGAGATCACAAGAAGGGTTTCTTTATCGACTTAGACACCTGCGCCTACTTCGGCGAGGAGGCTGAACTTCGTGGTCAGCAAAATTTAAAGAAAAGCGAGGGCAAGAGTTCTAAAGAAAAGCCTCGGCAAAAATCAAAGTCCAAGTCACACAGTGAAAACCTCTTTGAGGCACTGGCTGACAAACAAATAAGAAAATCAAAGGACAAACAAAGTGACCACGCCAAGGATGAAAATCTCGTAGAGACATCCTTGGATGAAGATCTCAACCTACCTCCCGATCCTACGCGTATGGAGGATTTATCAAAATTGTTAGTTGAAGAAACCATTGATGTCAATATTGGTACCGAAGAAGATCCCAAGATAGTAAAATTGGGAGCATCACTCTCGGCCAGAGAACAAAAGACGTTCACTATGCTACTGCGAGAGTTTATTGATGTGTTTGCATGGTCTTACAAAGACATGCCCGGCTTAGATCCAACTTTAGTCATGCACAACCTGGTTGTGCACGCAGATGCTAAGCCTATCAAACAGAAGCTCTGAAAGATGCACCCAAGAGTGGCCTTGTTAGTTAAAGAAGAGTTGGAAAGGTTACTTGCAGCAGGATTCATCAGGCCAATTGATTATTCTGAATGGATATCGAACATTGTTCCTGTCCAGAAGAAACCTATCGGTATCTGAATCTGCACAGATTTTAGGGACATCAATAAAGCTTTCCCTAAAGATGACTTTCCATTGCCCAACATTGACATGATTGTTGACTCAACTGCAGGGTATGAAATGCTATCACTCATGGATGGCTTTTCAGGTTATAATCAAATTAAGATCGCTGAGGAAGACCAACACAAAACAAGCTTTCACAACTCCTTGGGGCACCTTCTGTTATCAGGTGATGCCATTTGGCCTTAAGAATGTGGGAGCAACTTATCAGCGGGCCATGACAGTAATCTTTCATGATATGATTCATGACATCATGGAAGACTACGTAGACGACATCCTGGGAAAGTCCAAAACAAGAGAGGATCATCCTATCATTTTGCGGCGTATCTTTGAATGCCTGCGTGAATACAAAGTCAGATTGAATCCAAAGAAATGTGTCTTCGGTGTGTTATCTGGGAAACTATTGGGCTTCATTGTGTCGAGACGAGGTATTGAGGTAGATCCCGCTAAAGTGTCTGCCATCACTGAAATGCCTCCACCTGAGAATATCAAGCAACTGCGTAGCTTGCAAGGGAAAATTCAAGCCATTCCGCTTTATCTCCCAGCTTGCAGATAAATGTCACTCATTCACCCATTTGCTTAAAAAGGACGTCACTTTCCTTTGGGGACCCGAGCAACAACAAGCCTTTGCTTTGCTTAAACAATACCTGGCTAATCCACCTGTCCTCATGCCTCCTACTCCAGGAGAACCACTTTTGCTCTATATTTCTGCTACGCAATACGCTATTGGTGCTCTGCTCACCCAATATGACCTTAGCCATAAAGAGAAAGTGGTGTACTATCTGAGTCGCACCCTCATCACCTATGAACTTAATTATCCTCAGATTGAAAAGGCTTGCTTGGCCGTTGTTTTTACCTTTCAGAAACTTCGCCATTACCTGCTAAATACTAAGACCAAGCTCATATCCAAGGTCGACCCACTCAAGTATTTGTTGTCCAAACCCGCCCTCACAGGTAGAATGGCTAATTGGATCATTCTACTCAGTGAGTTTGATATAGAATTTGTCCATCAAAAATCAGTTAAAGGACAAGTACTTGCCGACCAGCTAGCGGAAGCACCTTTGCAAAGCACAAAACCTTTGAGTCTGGATCTGCCAGATGCATCTTTGCTCTACATTGAAGAATCTGTCATATGGCAGATACATTTTGATGGATCTTTTACGTTTCATGGTTCAGGTGCAGGAGTGGTCCTTATTACTCCTTCGGGTGATCCTATACCGCAGGCTTTCCGCCTGGCCTTCCCTTGCACGAACAACATTGCGGAATATGAAGCACTCATTGCAGGGATGAAGCTAGCCATCAAGTGGAATATTCAACATGTTAAGGTTGTAGGTGATTCGCAGCTAATCATCAAACAGGTTAATGATGAGTATAAAGTTAAGGATGATAAGCTCATACCTTACAAAAAGTTAGTGGAAACTCTAAAGGAGTATTTTGTGTGCATCACCTTTGAGCAGATTCCAAGAGCACAGAACAGATCGGCAGATGCCATGGCAATGGTGGGATCTATGCTTCGTATTCCACCAGGGAACAATGATATGCCATTCTTCGTAGAAAATCTACGCCAGCCCGCGTATGACATGCCAGAATCTTGCCTGGCTTGTGAGGTTGTTGGTCCCCATTCCCCATGGTATGAACCCATCTTCACCTATCTTAAGGACAGTACTTTCCCTCCCAATATCTCCCATTCTGAAAAGCAAAGCCTGATTCACCAGATAGCCCATTACACCCTTTTAGGAGGTACACTTTATCGTCGTGGCTACGATGGGAATCTGTTACGTTGTCTGGATGTGACGGAGTCAATCCAGGCAATTAAAGAAGTACACAAAGGAGTATGCGGAGCACATACAAATGGAATGGTCTTGGCTAAGAAACTGTTAAGAGTAGGTTACTATTGGCCCACCATGGAAACTGATTGTTGTAATTATGTTAGAAAATGTGTGCTTTGCCAAAAGTATGGAAATTTCATCCATGCTCCATCGCAACCATTGCAACCAATCACTACCCCATGGCCATTCTCTAAATGGGGACTTGATCTAATAGGGAAGCTTACTCCTACCTCATCTGATGGTCATACACATATCATCACAGCTACAGAATACTTTACAAAATGGGTGGAGGCTGTCCCTTTAACCTATGTCACAGGAGCACAGATTTCTAAATTCATCATGAATCACATTATTTGCCGATATGGTATCCCTGCAGCCATTGTCACAGATAATGGGAAGTCATTTAAGAACAAAACTGTGAAAGGTCTTTGCCAACGGTTCCAAATTAGATTAAAATGGTCCACGCCATATTACCCTCAGGGTAATGGACAAGCTGAGGCAACAAACAAGACTTTGGTAAGGATAATGGAGAAGATGGTTAGCAAAACCGGTCGAAACTGGCACCTACAAATCCACCCAGCCCTCTGGGCCTACCGAACATCAATTCGCACTCCTACGGGTGCGACGCCATATTCCCTAGTGTTCGGGACAGAATCTATCATCCCTTTAGAGATTGAACTCCCATCCCTGTGAATTTCTCTTCGGGACTATTTGGATAAGGATGAAGATTATCGAGTGGCAAGATTGGCTGAGTTAGAGCTCCTAGATGAGAGGCGCATTCGCGCTCTTAATCACCTGAAGGTATATCAACACAGAATCTCCCACAACTACAACAAGAGAATCATCCCTCGCCAGTTTGAGGTGGGTGATTTAGTTATGAAGGAGAACCAGTTCAACACCAGAGCAGAGCGAGAAAAGAAAGGGAAGTTCGAACCACACTGGTTAGGACCCTATGTCATAGTTGCCAAGTATGGCACAGGGGCATACAAGTTGGCTCACCCCAATGGTGATGAGCTCCGGGAGCCCATGAATGCCATGCATCTTAAGAGGTTTTATGCCTAAACATGGCACAAGAAAGTCATAAAAAAAAAAAAACAAAAAAATACAAAAAAAAAAAAAAAATCAGAAAAAGAAAAAGAGAAAACAGGTCGTCCACTAGTGAAAACCACGCAATTGTGGCACTTTGGACAAGTCCTTGGGTGAAAACCAGTTTCCGGCGCCTCGGGAGGATTCGTTGTTCACAAGCATTCTGTATTAGAAGGGTAGTTGTCTTTGGCCTGGACCTGGTTCTGCCTTCGAGTTTCCTTGTGCACACCATCTTGTCCAGCCTTGATCCGGCTTTGCCTTCTTCTATTCATCTGTAAGGGACGTGGTCTTTCATTATTTCCCATCTTACGCTAGGGGCAACTCAATGACTTCACCTTCTTGTTCATAAGCGCGTGGCTTCTGCCCTTGTATATTCCCCACCTAACGCTGGGGGCATCCATGCTTTCTTGGTTACCTGCACATAGCTTTGGAAAACTGTTAAAACCACAAAAACAATATAAAATTGTTTCGAGAAAAACACAAAAACAATATAAAATTGTTTCGAGAAAAACACAAAAACAATAGAAAATTGTTTCGAGAAAACACAAAAACAATAGAACATTGTTTCGAGAAAACACAAAAACAATAGAACACGAGAAAACACAAAAACAATAGAAAATTGTTTCACAAAACACCAAAACAATATAAAATTGTTTCACAAAAACCTAAACAATAGAAAATCAGTTTATGAAAACATATCTTACAAAAACATTTACTTGCATTGTCTTGTTTTCTTGCTTTGCTTGTTGCTTGTATAGTGTTTTGCGTGCTTGCTTTTGAGTTGTTTGTTGCTTGGGTGTACTTTTTCATAGTTTATCTTTTCTTCCTTAGAATAGATTCATTCTTGCTTGTGCATATTGTAGTGGATTTCGACATGCTAGTGTGTTAATTCTTTATTTCTTTCTTAATGCATTTGGTTGTGTTTTGTTACTTATTAATAAGGCATGGTGATTCATGGTGTATTGCATTAATTCCTGGTGTTCTTTGTAGCATTTGGCTGTGTTTCTTGCATGTGCTCTATTTTTTTATCATTCACATCACATTACCATCACTATCATCACATCTAGCATCATCTATACATCATATATAAACAAAAATGCTAAGTTTTACATCATGCATGTATGCTAAGCTAATCATCACATATCATATCATCAATGGGGGCAAGAGGGGTTGCGCATAATCAAAAATCTATCCCCCCCCGCACCAATATCATCATATCATCCCATCCATAGACATCAAAATAACACTTGAAAACAACATTTGATATTGTCTATAGATCTATCATCTACAATCTACAGCACGCCTCAAACGATCACGTGCGATCACCATCTCTCCTGAGTGTCAGAGCCTCATGGTAAGTTTTCTAAACTGAGCGGTTAAAATGAACTGATTGTGATGTTTTTACCCCCCCTGGGGGGTATATTAACCTATTTTTCACTGATCGGACGGCCAGGACACCCGTTTAGCTCACCGTTTTCTCCTCTGTTCGCTGTGGAATAATTATTTTTAATTAAATAATTATTTTTCTCTTATTTTTCACTGTATTGGGGCATTTTTTGTCCAATACCCCTTTCTTCTCCCCCGGACAATTTTATTGCTCCCTGGTGATTTTTATTCTTCTTCACACCCTCGTAAATAATTATTTTTCAAATAATTATTTTTTCTTCATTTTTCCACTAAACAAGGACATTATTTGTCGTTTGTTTCTCTTTTCTTCCACCTAGGGCACTTTCTGTTGCCCCTAGGCCCTTTTTCTTCTTCTCCTTTCTTCTATTGTTTATCACCATGGTTCAAAAAGCCAAAACAATACAAACATATATATATATCAAAAAAATCCAAAAACAAGGGAAAATTTTTCAAAAAATTCCTAAAAAGTAAAACACCCTACAAAATGGTAACTTGCTTCTTACGGCTGAAACTTGTGTCTTGCGCATGGTATTTTCTCCATATCCTGTTGGTTTGTCTCACATCTTCCCTGATTAATATGACTCGCGGATCACCAGATTCACAACCATTCACAAAAGCTAGCTGCTTGCTTCGTCTGTACTCTGGGGCACTTTTGGTTGCCTGGTGCTGTTTCGTTGCGCACAAACGCTTTTCATGGACCCCGTGTCCATTTTCATTTCCCCTTGCATGTATCCTTGCTTGGGGCATCATTTTTAACCCTTGTCGTCAATCATGAACTTGTGGATCTCTCCAGCACTGATAACAAAACATTTGTACAACTGTCTTGACCGTTGTTGGGTTGGATATGTGCGTTCGTACTTGTTTTCCCTGTTATATGAGCTTGTTTCCTTCTCGTATTGCATTGCATTATTGTATGTTGCATGGAGTTGGTACTTTCAGCAATGGACAATTGTTCGTAGTATGGCTTTTCATGTCATTCTACCTTTGTCGTATGCTTATATTTTTCATAAGGACCGATGATGTAGTTCCTATGGCAATATGATGACATCAAATTTGTTCCAAACAAATAAGTGGCTAGAGGTTAAGCTCTTCTCTCCCCTCATCCATATTTCTTCTACACCACTTCCCTTTCACCCCTAATTCTCCCTCTCCTCGGGGCATCCTGCCTCGTCCCCATTCTTCTGCCTACTTCTCATCTTTTTCGATCGTCGATCGGCTTCCTTCATCACCCCATCGACACTCGAGGGGGCATCTCTCCCTCCTACTAATTTTTCTTCTATCCCTTCAAAATCTCTTCTGTCTACTATCTTTGAAGTGGCATCACTTACGCCACCCCAAAGAGGGGCAAATGTAGACACCTATAATTACGCCCAAGCAATTTAAATACTTAAATTGCGCTAATTATCCCCTTTCTCGCAAATCAACGACATATCGTCAAAAGCACTCATTTTCCCTCATATCATCATTAATTAATTACACTAAGCTAATTAATTAAGTTTCCTATCCAACAAATACCCTAATTAATGACCTTCCGTTAATAAATCACCCCTTCTACCTAGACTAATTAATTATTATTAATTAATTAGCTTTCCCTTCCATTTAACCAATAAATCAATATTTAATTGATTTAATCCCCTTATAATAGCCTAAATCACACTAATATTCCTCTAATTGGCTTCTATAAGCTTACATCTACCTATTAATTAATCACCTTTGATTAATTAAAATACCCCCAACTCCCATGACTTGCTAAACATGTATTAAACCCTTCTAAAGTAAGGTTACCTTTAATAAAGCAACCTTATCCATTCCTAATCATGTTTTACCTTTATCCCACATTCATGAGAATGTGTTGAATCCTTTATCCTTTGGGCTATATAAAGAGCCCTCCACCTACCTTTTTACTTACACCTAAACTCCTTAAGAGAGCAAATGCAAAGCATATAGCAAAGAGACTAAGAGCTTGCACCTTGCCCTTTTGAGAGTTCATCATCTTGAAGAGTTAAGCCTCTTTCTTAAAGTGCTTGGGTCATATGGGAGGTGTCAAAAGGGTCTTGTAGCCCAACTTTGATTAGCCCCCATTCCTAGGTTCTTGGAACATTAAGGACAACTATTTTGATAGCCATGGAGCTTACTTAGGTCCATTCATTTATTTGTTGTTAGAGAATAGAGGAGTTTAGATATTTAGCATTGTTAGTTTCAAAGTTTGTATTTATGAATGCTAGCATCTAACCCTTGTTTAATTCTTATCATGATGGTGTTTATGCTTTGTTTTAGCTAAATTGTAGAACTATTTTAGGTGGTAGTTCTTGCTTCATTTGATTTAGCATTAAGCAAAGTATACATGCACACTAGAAGAAAGATTTTTTAGGTTCAATTCCCATGCCAAGCTCAAATGTTGTCATCAGTGACGATGTTGGCTAATGTCAAAGACACATTAAAAAATCACTTGTTAAAGATTTTCCACCATTCCCAAAGTATTAAGATTTGTAATATTCATATGAGAAATGTAGGTGTTTCATTGAACATTTCTTAATATGGGGTCTCTAGTAATAAAATACGATAGCTGTTAATCCTAATGGAATCACATTAATGTGGTGGTTTTACACAACCATCTGGAATTCACATCAGTAGAAATTTTGGTGAACAACATTTTTGGGTGAAACAATTTTTTTTAACCAATTAGAACTGGTAAGAATTATAATTGATGAAAAATCTATGATGTTTCCTTGCAGTCAAATAATCACTTACACGTTCCTTTGCTTCTATGGATCCATAGTTGAGTGATTTAATTCTCCTAAAATAACAATCCCTGGTTGACTTTCGACCTCAAGATAATCATCCTCAATAGACATGACAGCATAAGCTATTTGCACACCATTTATCTCCATAAGATACATTGGCCTTAAATATTATCGTTGGATGACAAGTTTCATAAAGTCTTAGGACCCTCAATTTACAATAAATCGATTCTCGAAAATTTTTCCATGTTCCTTCCATGTTATCACAATTTTTAGGGTTTCTCATTTATTTTTGTGATTTTTGAGGAATAATAAATTCAGTTGGAGAAAATATAATATAATAACCATCACACATTTCTTGTAATTATTTGAAGCTGAATACATCATGAAATAATCTCTTTAGACAAATGTACAGTAATGATCATGGATTCACATATCAAATTGAAAGGATTGAGGAATAATTTGATAAATTTCGGATAGTTGGAATCCTTGAGTAACATTGAATTAAGTAATCCTTTGAAGTGATCCTCTCCTTGATGTATTTTCTCCATAAATATGATTTTGGAATATTTGTTGAGATAGGAATCCTTGATTAAAATTATATGGACTTCTTCAGGGTCCTTTTTTTGTCATCAGCTTGGTGTATCCTATTAAAGTTAAAATAACACTTTTATATTTTTGGATCTTTTGAACCCAATGAATAGATTCAACTAGAGAGTAGTGTGATTCTTCTTTTGTACTTTTCCATTAAACCAATTGAATTGAAATTCTTGTTTACAGGATGACAAATGTGGGGGGGGGGGGGGGGGGGGGGGGGGGGCCATTTGGGGATTATCTTTCAAATAAATTTTTAATCCATGTATTGTCTCCATTCCTAGAAGAACTTGCACATCAAATTGATACTAATGTTATCAATATCTTAAAATATCTAGTTAACCAAACATCCCATAGGATTCACTTTTGGTTGTGTAGTTTTGATAGTTCTTATTGGTGATTTCTTGAGGAAACCATAACTAAAATGGCTATGAATCTTCAGGCATGAGCTAAATTATATTGATAATAATTCTTGGTACATAGCTCAAATTTTATCTTTAATGTCAAAATTTTTGGGGTCCACATGATCCAATTCCATGACGATCACTTCACCCATTTTTATGACTCAATTCCATGAGTGTTTTGCAGTTGCACATTGATTTCAAATTTAGAAATTTCCCAGGATACACATGTTTTCAAGTTATATGGAGGCGAGTAAATTTTTAACCAAATGCAAATAAAGTTAAAGTACATTAGCATAGAAATTTCCATTATCACTTACTAGGAGTTTGAACAATCCTTGTCCACTTGAGGACATCCTACACTAAATCTCCAAATCATGATATAGTTTTTCATGGGATCAATAAAGGGTTAAGGGTATCCAAATTTATGCTTGGGGTCCATTCTAAGGTTATTGGCCAAATATTAGTAAGAAACATAAAGACAAATAGAATGTTTTTAGAAAACATAGCTTAAATTTATAAGACTTATGAAATGTGTAGCCTAAGGTCAGACAACATATTGTATGTTGGCTTTAAAAATATAAAAATTTGTACAAATTCCTGTTCCAACTTGAAATTTCGATAGATTTGATCTGTGACTAGCATTACTCTAAGATACTGTTTTGTCAAAGAAAATTGTTTCCCTCTATGATAGATAACACATAACACTTCACAAGAATGTCAACATTTTTACCTATAGGATGTGGAGCCTATTTTAGTGGAAAGTGTTGACACATGGTACACTGGGAGTTGTTATGTTTCCATGGAGCTTGTTTTCATGTTAGGTTGTGGTACACCTTCTATGTGTTACAATTAGGTATTTTTATGGTGGTCCCACTCGCCGGTGATGGGTCAAGGGGGTTCGGGGGGGGTGAAGCCCCCCCGATCAATGGGGGCTTGAGCCCCTGAAGCAAATTTTCATGGGTGGTTTATTAACCCATGGGTATGGGTTTATGGGTTGTTTTTGGGCCCATGGTTTTGATACCCATTGTTTTGTAAACCATTCTTAAGCAATTGATCTATTATAAATAGATGGTATTTGTGCATATCATAGAAATGATAGTTTTGTAACATTGCAGATGTGCTTTGAATTCGGGTGTGAATTCTGTAGAGTTTGTTGAGCATAGCTCCAAACGGATCTAGGTATTGTATTGAGAGAGTGGTGGCTTGTAATAAAATCTGAGCAAGTGATTCTTGGTGGACGTAGCCCAAATTGGGTGAACCACATTAAATATTTTCTTCGTGTTGTGTTATTTTATTCTCATTTTTATTTGAGATCTATAATATTTACTACATATTAGTTTCTACTGTTACGATTCTGTGAGGGATTATTCCGCATATTTTATCTCTTATTTCCTAACAATTGGTATCAGAGCCTGGTTTGGTTTGCTGAAGTGTTGAATTGCAGGGAAAGTTTTATCTTGAGTGGGAGCTATGGCAGATGATGGAAGATCTAGGGTTGATAAATTCAACAGGCAAAATTTCAGTCTTTGGAAGATGCAGATGGAAGATTACCTTTATCAGAAGGATCTTTATACTCCGATGTCTGAGAAGGTGAACAAACCCTTGAGTATGACGAGATGTGGAATGGGATTTGTTGGATAGGAAGGCACTTGGACAATCCTCACTGTGTCTTGCATCTTCGGTATTATTTAATGTTTCAAAGGAAAAGACTGCAAAAGAATTGATGGATGCATTAGGGAAGTTGTATGAAAAATCCCTCTGCCTCTAATAAGATATTTTTAATTAAAAAGTTGTTTAATATGAAGATGTCTAAGAATGGTTCAGTATTAGATCATTTAAATTATTTTAATATGGTTGTAAATATGCTAGCTTTGGTTACAATAGAATTTGATGAAGAAGTTAGGGCTTTATTAGTTCTGTGCTCTTTACCTGAGAGTTGGAATAGCCTAGTAATGGTGGTAAGCAACTCGGTTCCAGCTAACTCAAAGTTGAAGTTTGAGGATGTTGTAGGGGTGATTCTAAGTGAGGAAATGTGAAGAAAAAGCTCTGGTGAATCTTCTACTTCAGGGAATGCTTTGACAGTGGAAACTAGAGGGAGATAGAAGAATAGAGGAAACCGTGGAAAATCAAAGGATCGGGCAAGGTCAAAATCCAAAAGCAAGATAGTATGTTGGCACTGTGGAAAGTATGGGCATGCAAAGAAGGATACTGTTGGGAGCTTCGGGACAAGAAGAAACAACATGAAGAAAAAAAGGAGGAAAATGTGGCATCGGGTAATGTATGTCAGGATGCTTTGATTCATTTCTTTGCATAATATTACTGAATCTTGGGTTTTAGATTCAGGGGCTTCTTTTCATGCTACTCCACATAGGCATTATTTTGTTGATTATGTTCAAGGGGATTTTGGGCATGTTTTTCTTGGTGATGATGAGCCTTGCAGTATAGTTGGAAAATTTTCTATTCAGATTAAGATGCAGAATGGGAATACATGGCCATTGAAGGATGTCAGACATGTGCCTACATTAAGGAGAAATTTGATATTGGTGGGGAAATTGGGAAGTGATGGTTGTACTGTGACATTTATAGCTAACTCTTGGAAGGTTACTATACGATGCAAAAGTGACATGCGAGCATGAGAATCTACAAGTAACTCTTCCTCGCACCTGACCTCCCGAGGTCGTGCCGAGACAACCAGTGGGGATGGAATACATGTGGGATGCAGATAAGCTAGTTAGGTAATCTTATGTCTTCAACATGCAATAGCGGGATCTGTGAATCTAAGGCAAAGAAGGCCCTCCTAACCTGAACTGGTGTGATAGATCGTTTGGCGAGGATAGCTACTCGAAGGCTCCAATCAATATCGAGCTCTGTCGTGATCTGATCTATGGGTTGTGGAATACGTGGAAGATGACCTGTGGGTGCTTTGTATATATCTCCCGACAAGGTCATGAAAATGGAATGGCTAAATGTGTAGTGGATCTTTTGGTGCTTTATGGATGATTCTCTGGTCTAGTCCAGAAATATTTAGCTTGGTTGGCTGTTACGTTTAATAATGATAGTTGTGTGATGATGTCTGGTGGGAGTGGAGAGGACCTAAATACTAATGTTCGCAAACCAGCATCAACGTTGGATTGATTTGTAGGCCCGTTGGGTTGTGGGACCTGTGGATCACAACCGTAAGTTCGTGGTTGTTGTGGACCTCCTATGGTCATATGAAGAGTCAACCCCTGATTCTGAGTATCCAGTAGTCGTATGCCTTTTTGGCCTCTACGTTTAGAACTAGAAGTTGCACGATTTTCTCAGAGTACCTAACAGGTGTTCTGGAAACTTGGATATGTAAGCTAGTGTCTATATCAACGAGGAGGTCTCCTGCGTCTGGCTGTGGGACTAGTGGATCACAACTGAATGTTTGCTCTCTTTCAGGTCCTTCTACAGTCATACGGATATCTATCAAGGCAGTCTATAATTTGGCTGATTTGACCAGAACGTGTGTGCTTTGTCATCTTCTATGTTTAATCCTCTTAGCTGTGTGCTGATTTCTTGTAGGTCTATGTTGTTCGGAAGACCTGAATTCTGAGATTTTGGTCTATGTCAGTTATTGCTGCAACAATATTTGGTTGAGGCACGATTGGCTCAAAAACGTATTCCCTGGGCTCCCTAGGTCCCGTGATTGTCATACAAGATCAATATAAGCCTAACTGAAATGAAATAAACTAATTATGCAAGATATATCTACAACATATATATATATATATATATATTCCTCTATTTTTGTATTTTTGATAGAATTTTGAATAGAATTGAAAGAGAAACTAATCTAATACATTCAGAAAATGACAACTAATCTAATAAAAAAATTAAAACAAGCAAGGTAGCCCAGTGTAGCTACTTGCCTGTGCAGTTGTGAGTTTATCCTAAATAACTAGATAGCTGATTAACTTAATTGAAAGATTCTCGATCCTACCTCAGAAGTGAGGAATGAATCATAGTTTCTCAGAAACTATCAATCCCCACAGCTTCCCTGGCAATATCGAAAATGAAACTTAACTGAAATGAAATATTTCACTACTCTATTTGATATGTTTTAACTAGAACTTTGACAAATAAAACCTAGAATTTGCAGAAAAGTGGCGAATCCAGTAGTGTATGATTTTGTCCCCTCAAAATGATCTACTCATTCCTTCATGTTCACGTGAGTCTAGAAGAGTGTGTATATGCTAGCATCAATAGAAAAAGGTATTTTGAACAATGGTAGCTTTGGATATAGACCGAATATAATGCGAGTAGGAGAGGGATAACGCAAGTGACAGAGCTTGGCGTATGCAATTCCTAGCGGGATTTATTGCGGGAATACAACACAAGTGTACCGAGAGATTCTAGAATCTACCTTCTGTGAAGAACACAACCTGCAACTCTAATGGATTTAATCTACAAATGACACTACTCTGCTCTAAACTAATTTGTATGAACAACAATGAACAAGACTGAAGCAAGAAGATCGAATGGCTTCCAACAGCAAAGGAAAACTAGCATGGATGCAAACATGAAAACAAAATGAGCTCTAAACAAGAAATTGAAAGACTAAACAATGGAAATGAGAAGTTGAGGGGCCATTTGCTTGAAAACAAGCTGGCTATTTATAGATTTCACATTCACCCAAAGGTAATTCCCATTAGAACTCTTTTACCATTAAACAATGAAGAAACACTATTCCAGGGAACATAAAACATTAATACGAGCTAAGGCGGTTGAGAAAAGCTGGTGAAAGTTGAAAAATTACGCAAGTCGCGATCAAAGGAGCATGCTGGAAAATGTGTGAAGGACTGCCGCCCTGAGAAGGGCGGCGGTTACAGGACCGCCACCCTGGTAGGGTGGCGGTTTCGTCACTGAAGGTCAAAAAGCTTAGAAAAAGAAAAGTAGAGGATAAAACAAAGCACAAGGAACTTGGATAAAGCATTTGGGATGCTAACATATACTTCGTGAGCTTCTCTGGATCCTGAACACCTTGCGAGGTGACCTGTATCATCATTGGGGCATGTGTAACATCGTTCTGGTGGTACAGTACCCTACAATTTTGGGTACGTACATATTGCCCCCTCGGAGAAGTGTTTTAACCATGAAGAGGCATAAAACGGTGGGTCCGAGTATGGCGGTCCCAAAATGGGAAGCTAGAAATTATACCTGACACGCCCGTGTGTCGAAATGTCACCATCCGAGTTCCCGCTACCTGCAAAATGGAAAGAGGACTCAAGTGCAGATAGATAAAATAAATCGAAAAATAAATACTAAATTAGTATGAAATGAGGACTTACCATTTTGCGGGGATGAGAACTTACCTCCGTTCGGTGCTCTAAACCTGTGAAAGGGGCATTCAAAATGAGTCAAAACACCATATATATATATATATATATATATATATATATATATATATATATATATATATAAAATGGGACCATTTTCCTATTCATTTACGCGTGTTGATTTGATAGTTTTTGAGCTCTGGGACCCACGGTGACGGTTTTCAATGAGAGTATAGTCGAAACGTTCGTATCGAGATAGTGATCATGCCTCCGCGAGCAGAACCTCGACCCGCGAGATCCCAGGTTAGTTCTTCTTGATTTAACGTTTTTGCACCCAAAATGTTAAAATGATGAAATCTTTGTTGTGGGGGGGTTATTTTTAGAAATGTCAGTTTTAAATGTGTCTCTTAGGGGGGACGCCTAATGGGTAGGCTTTTGTTTTAGCTAAAACGGTCAATTTTTTGTATTTTAAAGCATTTTTAGGGCATGCGACCCATTTGTAGTCGCGGGACAGGACCGCCACCCTGAGCAGGGTGGTGGTTACAGGACCACCACCTTTTAAGGTGGTGGTTACGGAACCGCCACCCTGCTCAGGGCGGCGGTTCTCTACAGAGTGTTAAAACAACACTAGTTTGAGTTTATTTTTGCATTTTTAGTATTCTTACTTGCTTTAATGATTTTTCCAATGTAATCTTGGCACTAACTTGCTTCTTTTTGCATGTTTTTGGGTGTTTTTGCAGAAGAAGGAAGAGTACATTAGATGGAGCTGAGAGAGGGAGTGTGATTGGCTTCCAGCAGTTTTAGATGCACTCTCTTAGGCTGAGTAGGATACTCTCCAGAGGGCAAGTATATTGAGGATTGCACGGGTCCCCCACGTTGCACCTGCCAGTCACATATTATGTGACTTATTTTCTTATTGGGATGCAGATCGGAACACCTTCCAATTTCCAGGTGTTAGGGGTGAGTGGACTATCACCCTAGAGGATGTCTACCACATTTTGGGAGTCCCGATTATTGGGAGGAGACTTTCATTTGATACAGCAGTATCCAGAGCTCAGGTGACTCAGTGGGCCACCTATATGGGAGATGCAGTTGTCTCTACTGGTTTGAAGAAGGGGGTGAAGGTCCGTTCTATTCCTGGCTTGCCCATCCCTCTGATCCGCCAGGCCATTATGGGCATCCTTGCTTCGAGATTGATCAGGGACAAGGGAGGGGATACTTTTCTCTACTGCTGGGCCCCCATCATCGCACAGATTGAGGCACATGGTCAGATTTATGCCTGGGGAGCCGATATACTTGGGACCACCTATCATGACTTATACAGGGTGGTTCGATTATAGGGACAGTCGCTGAGCCATCCGACCTTAGTTATGAGTTGGGTCTATGAGCGCATCATCCCTTATGGGAGAGGCATAGAGGTGGAGGATCCCGGGGCCGTGAGGGTAGCTAGATGGACAGAGATGATGGTGCTTAGAGCACCCCACCAGCCAGTTGCTTCCCTGACTACTGAGGATATGGAGGCCACACCTTATCAGGCCATGGCGGGGTTGTGGGGTGAGGAGACCTTTACTTTGATTTCCTGCTCTACTACAGGACAGCTTGTGGATAGGACAGGGAAGGTAGAGACACACCCCTTTGATCGAGTGCCTCAGTAGTTCGGCCTTGCTTACATTGACATGCTTCCCCCAGTGGTGCCAGTGTTCAGATCAGTTCAGGAGGCTAGGGGAGGTCCTAGAGGCCGGGGTTGGACTGTTGTTACTCCTGGCATCCCTATTGCAGCCAGGAGGGTGGTACGCACTCGAGAGAGAGTTGGTGCTCCTCAGGCACCTTTACTTTGGATTACCGCCGGTCCTACCCATAGCAGTGATGACCCCATTGATATAGACTCTGAGTCTGAGGAGTTCACAGGGGGAGAGATGGAGGAGGAGACCGAGGACATGGAGATCAGTGAGTCAGGTGGGGAAGAGGATAGTGATCCCGAGTGGCATGACACTCAGGAGATCCTACAGGCTGAGAGGGCAGAGCAGAGCATGGAGAGGGTGACTCTAGTCTCAGAGGAGTTACTTTCTCAGGACCTAGGTGGAGAGGACGAGTCTGTGGTAGGATGCCATGTTGTCCCAGATGTAGGAGGGGGACACCAGTCAGTGGTGGCATCCATGGTAGGCGTGGATCCTAGAGATCCTTCTTGGAGGCCCAGAGATCTGAGTGAGTTGTCACTCTTCTTTTGATATTTATTTTAGCTAGAATTGCCTTAGTTGCTACCTCTCTTTTTGTTCATCCTTGGTTTCACCTTTTGATTATTTTCTAATTTGTTTTCTCCTTTGCTTGCAGAGACTGTTGATGAGTGGCGAGACTTGATTCGCCAGGTATGTACTGACACCCTGATGCTCCCCATGGAGAAGACTCGTGCCGAGCTATCTATGGATGCAGGGGAGCCTTCAGCAGCCGGTAGGCATACCGATGTTTTTTCCCCTGTCTGGCATGTGGCCAAGATGGTGACTTCCCTCCGTGCCGAGGTAGCTGGGTATAGGGTTGCAGAGTGCCTGATGAGGAGGAGCTGCTCTCATAGCGAGGCTACAGCTACTGTTTGGGACTGCGAGCCCTCAGTGCACTCAGAGCGCCGGCGTAGCCGGAGTCCTAGACGTGATCGTGCGCCTTCTGAGGGATCCCATAGGGATTGAGAGGCCACTTGGCTCTTTTTGTAGTGACCTTTGTTAGGTTGTTTATATGAGTATTTTTGTACTTTTCTGGGCTCATTGAGCATTTTGACCATGCCTAGTGCATGATGGCATTGTATATGAAACCTGATTTGTATATATATATATATATATATATATATATATATATATATATATATATCTTTGGATCTAGACTCTTGGTATCTTGAATTTTGTGACTCATTTTCTAAATGTGTTTTTAGAAGAATATTTTCTTTTCATGTTTCCAGAATGTATGCAATGGACAACAAATGATAGTAAATAGAATGTTTTACTCTATATGTTTTTGCAGTGTTGATATGAGATGATACTAACATATGGTAGTACTAAACTTTTGAACTCTTTGGGAAATGTTTGTGATTCCTTCTTATATTGGTAAAATGTGATGAATGCATAGTGATAAAGAGATGAACTTGCCCCAATCCCAAATCCACGCAACTAGTAACACGCGAGGGCTCAACACCAAGAATTAGGAAGGGCAAAAGTTGTATGAGCTTGATTGAATGGAATGACAAGAGACAGAAAAACCAAGAACAAGAACAAAATTTGGACCTACACACCTACCCTACTCAGAACTACTACCAAGCTTAGAAGGCCACTTACTTTTCAGTTTATCTAGACTTAGATTCATAAATGGCAACCTGGTTGACAAAATCTGGTTTTGAGGATTTGATCTCTTTGGAATTTGGATGTTTGGATATTTGCTTTCTCTTAACATAATTTGACTTGTGTTTTTAGCATACCAAGATTTGTTAGTTTGTGTGACTGGACCCCCCACACCCTGCCTCATGCTACTAGTAAGAAGCATGGGTTTGTCACCAAAGGCAAGATACAGGTGAGTAAGGGCACTTCTTTCCTTTCCCAACCTCACATCACCAGTAAGAGATGTGGGCTTATCACTGAAGGTTGATGGGGCAAAGAAGTGTGTAAAATAAAATATTTTGTTTGCTTGGTGCTTTTGATTTCATTTGATTTTGACATTTCTGATCTAAGACTTTGGGATATCCTTTCATTCCAAGAGATTTTAAGAGGGATAGATGTGACACCAAGAAGCTTCCAGAACAGACCGTAGGCAAGGACAACTTTACCTAGTAGAAAGAAAGAGCAAAGCCAAGTATGCAGGTCTTGGTATGGTTTCCATCAATGTTTGTCTGTCGAAATTGATGAGAAGATTTGAAAATATTTGATGATGTTTGAAGAGATGTGATATGAATATTTTTGCCAATATCTTCAGAAATTTGTAACAGTTTTTAAGAGTAAGCTCCTGAACTATCATTTTTACGAAATGGACAGAATGAAGCAGCTAAAAGACTAATGCAATGTAGGTAGCTATAATGTACTAGCAATGACTTTGACATTTTATGCGTAAAACCGCTTAAGGTGCAAGGAATTGACAGTTTCACCAAATTCCTCACCTTCTAGTGTGCACAAGAGATACGCACCATTTCCGTAGTCCTTCATGACTCGGTATGGGCCCAACCATTTGGGCCGGAACTTTCTTCCTTCACTGGTTTTCTTATCGATCCGGCTGTCTAGTCTTAGAACTAGATCTCCTTCATATATTTCTCGCTCATAGAATTTTTTGTTATACTGCCGGCACATCCGGTCAGCATAGGCTCTGTGCCATTGTTTGGCGTTTAACCTGGCCTCGTCAAGGCTTTCTAGTTGAGAGAGGTGTGCCTCCCTATAAGCTTCTTCATCTAGAATCCCTTGTAATGAGATGCGGAGACTGGGTATTTCAACCTCAAGTGGGAGAACTGCTTCTACCCGAATACCAGTGAGAAAGGAGTTGCTCCTGTTGGTGTTCTTATTGAGGTTCGATGGGCCCACAAGGCCGGATATAATTTTAAATGCCAATCTCATTTGTTTTCCTTTACTATTTTGAGGAGAATAGCTTTCAATGTTTTGTTTGTCGCTTCAGCCTACCCATTGGCTTGAGGGTAGTAAAGAGAGGTTGTGTGATGGTTTATCTTGAACTTGCTACATAACTCATGAACCTCATCGTTCTTAAAGGATGTGCCATTATCTGAGATAATGACTTGTGGGACACCATACCTACAGATAATTTGGTTCAAAATGAATTTGGCAATCACCGAACCTGGTACAGTGGTGAGAGGCATGGCCTCCACCCATTTGGTAAAATATTCCATGGCTGTGATTATAAAATTATGGCCATCAGTTGATGAGGGAGAGAATTTCCCTATTAAGTCTAGACCCCAAGTGGAGAAGGGCCACAGAGTCGCTATTGGTTGCAGGGATTGTGCTGGCATGTGAATCTCGTGAGAGAATTCTTGACATTTGTGGCATTTGCGTACAAATTCCACTGTGTCATGTTCGAGAGTGGGCCAAAAATAGCCCATCTGATGTATTTTGTGAGCAGTGGCGTGACCACCGAAGTGGCCCCCACATATCCCACTATGGGATTCATGAAGAATCCTCTTGGATTCTTCTATGTCGACGCATCTTAGAAGCATGTCATCGAAGGCTCTACGATAGAGCACTTGGTCTAAAACAACATATTTAGCGGTAATAATGTGTAACCACCTTCTTTGTTGTGACGTGGCACTTTTTGGGTATGTATGGTCCATGATAAAATTGATGATATCAGTATACCAGGGACATGTAGAAATGGGGGGTCTGGTTTCGACAAAGTATACACATTCATCGAGAAAGTCTAGATCTACCAGCTCGCCTCCATCTAGTGGATTGTCAGCTAACCAGTCTGTAATGATTTTTCCTTTAACGGATTTTTGGTTTACGAATGTTAACTCAAATTCTCCCATTAGGGTTATGAAACGACCAACCTTTTTAGATAAAGATCCTTGTGTGAGAAATGTTTGTAAATGGTCTGTCTTTACAATGACCCTTGTTTCCTAGTTTAACATGTAATGTCTCAAACATTTTGTTGCAAAAATTATGGCAAGGCATTCTCTCTCTGCCTATGTGTAACATGTTTCATAATCAAGCAATGTTCGGCTAATGAAATAGATCATGTGTTCTCATTTATCATCATCTTCTTGAGCTAGCATGTAGGCCAGCGAGACATGAGTGGCTCATGAGTATAGGATCAAAGGGTGGTCTGGCTTGGGAGGCATTAGCGTGGGTGGTGACAACAAGAAGCGCTTAACTGCTTCGAAGGCCTCATTGCAATCTTCAGTCCAATCGATACTATAATATTTCTTGAGTAGATTGTTGATTGGATGAATGACAAAGCTTAAATCTGGGATGAACCTTCGGATTGCAATGAGTTTCCCAAGAAATGACTTAATTCCAGACTCTTCTGAAGGTGGGATCATTTCAAGAAAAGCTCGTATTTTGGCCGGATCAACATCAATCCCTCATGAAGATATAATGTATCCTAGAAGTTTTCCTCCTGTTACACCGAAAACGCACTTCTCTGGGTTTAATGTGACACCATACTCAATTAGTCATGAGAGGATGATACAGAGCACTTCCGGATGATCACAACATTTCTTGGCCTTGGCCAACAAGTCATCCACATATGATTCCACAATTTTATGGATAAGATCATGGAATATATAAGTCATTTCCCGCTGATACGTAGCGCCGGTGTTCTTAAGACCAAATGGCATGACAACATAACAATAAGTTCCCCAGGGAGTTATAAATGTGGTTTTGGCTTGATCTTGTTCAGATATTTTAATTTGATTGTACCCTGAGAACCCATCCATGAGGGACAGTAGTTCAAATCCAGTTGTTGCATCAACGATAACGTCAATGGATGGTAATGGGAAATCATCCTTGGGACAAGCTTTGTTAATATCCTGGAAATCTATACAAATGTGTATCTTCCCATTATTTTTGAGGATGGGAACGATATTAGACACCCATTGTGAATAGTCAATGGGCTCAATGAATCCTACTTGGAGAATTTTTACTACTTCCTCTTTTACCATGAGAGCCACTTTTGGCTTCATTGGTCTTGACTTATGTTTTATTGGCTTCGCATCTGGTTTAGTGACAAGATTATGTACCACAACTTGTGGTGCGATACCTGTCATTTCTTTATAATTAAATACAAAATCCTTTTGATGTTTTTTGAGGATTTGGGTGTGTATTTCTATTTCTTCTGGAGTTAGCGAGGATCCCAACTTCAAAATTCTTGGTTCTTCCTCCGTTCCAATGTTTATGTCAATGGTTTCTTCTATCAAAGAAGTGTTACCTTCTTCAAATTTAGGTGGGGCTGGAGGTAGTTCCAAGCTTTCTCTATTTTCTATCTTGTAGATATTGAGATCCTTCTGTGGAGGAGACTCTACCGTGGGATTTCCAAAGTAGGAAGAGGAGTGTGGTATTAGGGAAAGATCAACTATAGGGTGAGAAAGGTGTAGCTCTGCATAGGCATTTAGATATTTGAGAGTGACTTTATCACTGTCAACATGATGTAAGATAGAAGATTCATTCTCAGTTGTATGTGTTAGAAGAGGGTTTGTTGACATTTTCTTCACCAATGGTTCAGTATGAAGTGATACCTTGAAACTTGTATCTTCCAACTCATTACTTGGGGTAAAACATGAAGCTGAAGTTACTATTGAATCTGTGAGAAGGTTCTGTTCTTGTGGGATTGCCTCAATGGATATGAAGTCAAATCCTTTTCTTAGATTTAATACCATTATTTTATAGAGCTGTAAGTGCTCATCTCTAGTCTCATATACTTCAGAGACTTGGTTTACAACTAATTGTGAGTCTCCTAACACTCTGATGTCATTAACACCAATCCTTTTGGCTATGAGGAGGCTAAGGAGGAGGGCTTCTTACTTAACACCGTTTTTTATACATTCAAGGTTCAACTTAAAACAAAAAGGTAGGATCTTTCCCTCAGGGGAAGTAAAGATCACACCTGCCCCAGCTCCATAGTGACATCTAGCTCCATCGAAGTGGAGAGTCCAATATTTAATAGGAAAGATGGATGCTAGGAAATTCTTTACATCTATTTCTTCTATTTCGGTTAATTCTACCATGTAAAAGTTCCTCTGATGGAAGAGAACCAACTCCTAGGGTACATCCCATACCTGTGGAATCAAATGGTAGGAAAATTGGTAGACCTTGTTCCAGTAACTTGACAATTTTTGCAGTAGTTCTTAATGACACTGTTTCTACAACATTAGCTTCATCCTTGAGGGTTGGGATGCCCTTGACTAGGTTCGTAATTTCTAGCTCTGTTGTAGGTATTAATTTTTCTTCCGGTTTTGAGTTGATCGGTTTGTTAAGTTGGTTTGTTGGGAGTTCAAACTCAGAGTGAATGCCTAGTATTTTCTTTAGTTCTGCTAGGTGTATGTCGAATGGTTTTGGGTCACCTTTTGCTACAAATATCTTTCCTAGGTGTAAGAATCTTATTTCCTGGAATAACGTAGAAGGGATTGCTTTCATGTGATGTATCCATGGTCGACCGAGGATCATATTATAGTTGGTTTCCCGATCTATGATATAAAACTTGGTGAGGATTGTCTTGGGTCCTAAGGTGACTGGTAGTATTATAGTCCTAATTGAAGTAGCTTTAAGGCTATCATAACCTCTTAGCGTATTTCTTGTTGTGGAACAATTTGTTTCTCCATATCCTAGCTTTTGAAGGAAAGAGAAGGGGACAATGTTAACTGCTGCCCCATCATCAACCATTACATGTTTAACATAATTATTGTAAACCCACACCTGTAAATGCAAGGCCGGATCACCTCTGCGTGTAATTTCAGCATCTGTTGGCTTTTTGTTTATGTCGAATATAAACTCGGTATCCCTATCTGGCTGCCCTGGAGGGTGGATATCAAAGTCTATATGGTTTACTTGTGTTTCAGGAGGTGGAGTGATGTTAATTAAATGACCTAGACCTAGTGCTTCTAAAAGAGCAGCCCTATGGGCAGGAGAGTTTTTCAACAAATCCAAAAAGGAGATGTGAGAGAAGGTCTTTGTTAAGTCATTAATTAAATCATAAGCACCCATGGGTTTTACTAACGTTTGTTGAATGTTATCTGGCTCTAGTGGATAGATTGGATTTGGTTGAGAAGAATATTCTCATGCTCTTGTTATGGCTTCTACGTGCAGCTCAATATCTAACTCCACTAGACCAACTATCTTGGTTCATGGCTGATTTCCTAATTGCGGTGCGACAGGTGGATTTAGTGAAGTTGAGGCTTCATGATCGTTATTTCCTGTCATTACACCTTTGTTCGTCCCATTTGGATTTAATTTATTATTGTTATTGTGATTTGGAAGTGGATCATTCGAAGATCTTAAGAGGTGCGTTTTGAGGGGAAACTACCCCTGTGAAAGTATTTGGCATAGGTGTCACAGAATCTGTTAAGAACATATCTATGAAGAGTTGTCTTTGTTCTTCTAGAAAATGTTGCATGAACTTATTGTAATCGCGGAAAGTCCTAGTGTCATGGCCTCAAATTTTTTGGAAACCACAATACAAGTTGGGATTATAACTCCTAGGTTGTTGGCTTGGCATGTGTTGTGTTCCAAAACTCCTATTAAATTGTTGATTATTAGGATTAAAGTTTTGCGGTTGTTGTCTTTGTCTTTGGTTTTGATATCTAGTTGATTTTTGACTTGGACCCTGTGTCTGGATCTACCGTTGTTGTTGTTGTTGTCGTTGGGGATGATTAAAATCCACTGCATTGATTGTTGGGGTAAAATTGTTGTTTTGTTGATTGTTAACTGGTGGTGGAACATTTACAACGTTTTCTTTTTTAGTTTGGTCAGTCACTCCATCTGTTGTCACTCCGTGGTTTTTGTTAAGGATTTTAGGTCCTTGATTGGCGTTTGTGGTAGTAGGATAAGTCATAGTGTTTTGGTTGGGGATGATTAACCTCCCATTTGTTCCATATGTCTTACGACCGCTATCTATTGCAGCTTGATCTATTCGGAGAGCACTCTCGAGCACTTCATCATAATTTCTTAGTGGGAAATTCTAGACTTCTTCCTTTATCTCTCTGCTAAGAGAATGAAGGAATAAATCGTATAGTTCCATATGATCCATGTTTGGAGCAATTGCTGAAGAATAGAGGACTGTATGCCATCTTTGGATGAAATGAGCAATAGATTCATTGTGTTCTTGTTTGATATGCAAGAATTCTCTGATTCCTATTCTCAACAATTTGTTCATGTCGAAAACCTTGATGAACTCTGAAACGAGTTGTTTAAATGAATGTATTGAGGCTTCAGGTATTTTGTAATACCAATCCAGGGTGATACCCTCTAAATTTTTGGGGAATATTTTAGCAACAAATCCATCCCAAGGGATAAATTCTTGAATGGTTGTGGCATAGGCATTAATATGTGCATTTGGGTCTCCCTCCCCTTTATACTTGGGTAGATCGGGGAGAGGTCTTGGAAGCATGATGATTCATATAGTGAATTCTAAAGGTTCTTTCAAATATTCTAAATAAGTCCCTATCGCATAGGTTTTGACCATTGATGGTGCTTGCTGAGGGGGTGGAGGTGGAATGGGTTGTTGATATGGCATAGCATATGTATTTGTAGGGGCATAAGGAAATCCTTGTGTTTGATAGAACATGCTAGGAGAAGAGAACATATCTCCCTGTGGTGATTTGGAATACATGTTTAAGTATAGAGGAGCAATTACTCAGGAATGGGTTGTTTTGTACTAAGCTGGGAGGTTATTATATTCTCAACTGGATCGGTGTTAGAAAATTTGGTTCTAGTTGGCGTTTTTTGTAAATATTGAGGAGGCATGCCCAACATGCCTGTTCCTATGAGGAGGTCTACTTGGTATGGGTTGATGTGGAGGATTGGAAGTTCCTGCTTGCATGAACTATGAATTTTGATTTGCTTGAGCAAGTTCCAACCCTCTAACATTCTCAACTGAAGGCTGAGATGACCTCGTTTGGTAAAGACATGATATTTTTCCTTAGTGGCGGTTGTTGTATATCTTGAGGTTGTATAGGAATATGGTACACTGCTATGAATTGATCCGTGCCCTACCAAGTTTCACCAAGGTCATTTCCTATAGGTGGAGGAATGGGGGTGTTTTCTTAAAACGAGACCTCAGGTTGTGTTTATAAACCTCCTATAGGTGGGTACATATTTTGAGAGCGTTGTTCATTCCTAGAATAACATGCTAAGTATTCATCATCTAAAAACAGATACAGATCTGACTGTCTACTAATTTGTGGTCTAAGAAACACCTAAGGAGATGAACTGGATTCTCCAGTGAGCATCATTTTTTTGAGCCTAAAGGCTCTGGTTGTTGTGTTTGAGTGAGCTGATCCAACTCCTCTATTTGGATAGAAGAACTATATCTAGTCCTTTGAGGTGGAGCTTGTGTTGAAAATTGGTTAGTTGAATATTTGTCACCCCATGCTAAGAGCGAGGGTGATGGTTGTCTATTTAATTGATCGCAGTATGCTTTAACACCTAGGAGAGGTCTGCCATATGCATCATATCCCGACATATTTTGGGGGTAGATAAATACCCACAAAATAATGGGAAAGAGTGAAGGTGGATGAAAGAAAAGAAAAGGTAGATAAAACTGAAAAAGAAGAGTGTGAAAGTGAAGCAATTGTTCCTTTCACGTTAGGTTCACCATTTTTTGTATGATGTAAAAGTGACCATGCGAGAATGAAAATCTACAAGTAACTCTTCCTTGCACCCAAACCTCTTGAGGTATCATGCCGAGACAGCCAGTGGGGATGGAATACATACGTGGGGTGCAGATAAACTAGTTAGGTAATATTATGTCTTCAACATGCAATAATGGGATCTACGAATCTAAGGAAAAGAAGGCCCTCTTAACCTGAATCAGTGTGATAGATTGTTCGGTGTGGATAGCTTCTCGAAGGTTCCAATCAATATCGAGCTCTACTGTGATCCGATCTATGGGTTGTGGGATACGTGGAAGATGACCTATAGATGCTTTGTATATATCTCTTGACAAGGTCATGAAAATGGAATGGGTAAATGTGTAGTGGATATTTTGGTTATTTATGGATGATTCTCTGGTCTAGTCCAGAAATATTTATCTTGATTAGCTATTATGTTTAATAATGATAGTTGTGTGATAATGTTTGGTGCAAGTGGAGAGGACCTAAACACTAGCATTCGCAAGCTGGGTGTCAATACTTGATTGATTTGTAGGCCCGTTGGGTTGTGGTACCTATGGATCATAACCGTAAGCTCATGGTTGTTGTGGACCTCCTATGGTCATATGAAGAGTCAATCCCTGATTCCAAGTATCTAGTAATCGTATGTCTTTTCGGCCTCTACGTTTAGAACTAGAAGTTGCACGATTTTATTGGAGTACCTAGCAGGTGTTCTGGAAACTTGGATACGCAAGCTAGTGTCTATATCAATGAGGAGGTCTCCTGCATCTGGCTGTGGGACTAGTGGATCATAACCAAATGTTTGCTCTCTTTCAGGTCCATCTACAGTCATATAAATATCTATCAAGGTAGTCTATAATTTGGTTGATTTGACTAGAACGTGTGTGCTTTGTCATCTTCTATGTTTAATCCTCTTAGCTGTGTGCGTTGACTTCTTGTAGGTCTGTTGTTGTTCAGAAGACCTGAATTTTGATATTTTGGTCTATGTCAGTTAATGCTACAACAAGATTTGGCTAAGGCACGATTGGCTCAAAAACATATTACCTGGACTCCCTAGGTCCCGTGATTGTCATACAAGATCAATATAAACCTAACTGAAATGAAATAAACTAATTATGCAAGATATATCTACAACATATATATATATTCCTCTATTTTTTGTATTTTTTATAGAATTTTTAATACAATTAAAAGAGAAATTAATCTAATATATTTAGAAAATGATAAATAATATAATAAAAAAATTAAAACAAGCAAGGTAGCGCGGTGTAGCTACTTTCCTGTGCAGTTGTGAGTTTATCCTAAATAACTAGACATAGCTTATTAACTTAATTAAAAGACTCTCGATCCTACCTTAGAAGTGAGGAATGAAACATAGTTTCTGAGAAACTATCAATCCCCATAGCTTCTCCCGACAATATTCAAAAGTGAAACTTAACTGAAATGAAATATTTCACTACTCTATTTGATATGTTTTTGTAGATCAAGAATTTTGCACTTGATAAAACCTAGTCCAAGTTAATGCACAAAACAGTGGCAAATCACAAGTACCCTGTATGACTTTTTCCCCTCATAATTGATCTCCTCGTTCCTTCGATGTTCACGTGTATCCAGGAAGCCGATGTAGTATATGACGGGCATCACACGAGCAATTCGTGCAATGGTATTTGAACAACCTGCAAAACACCGCTGCTTGAAAGATATAGACCACGTTAATATATATGTAAGTGGATTGCCCGAGAAGCGGATAGCGAGAAGTGACAGAGCTTCCTCGGCATATGTCAAGTCCACGTTTTCAATTAAGAAAAGAAGCATACATGATAAAAGATGTAAATAAAGACTAGATTTTCTGATTACAGTAATAAGACAGAATCTAAACAGCAGACAGAAAGTACAGAAAACAGGGAACTATGAAATAAATGCTGGATTTGTGTTACCTGTATCCTTTTACCTATCTGCAGATAAATCGGCGTTGACTGGGTAGAATCGGCGTCGATTGAGACTGGTCGGCGTCGATTGAGGGGGATCGGCATCGACTGGAGACAGATCAGTCAATCAGGGACTGTGCGACAAGATTCAGGAATTGGAAGGTGAATGTGGTCTGCTGGATGTGCCGAAGTTGGCGAGACACTGGAACAGGGTCACCAGATGATAGATGGTGGTGTGCGATGCTGATGTGACAGGGACAGAGTAATGGTGCTCCTCTCAGGGATTGATTCGGACAGGATCTACCCTAATTTGATACAATTGATGCTAAGAAGATCTCTCTTTCTCTCAACCTGTATCTTTCGCTCTCTGCTCGCTTTTTCGCTCATTCGTAATCTCTTCTTCGGTCTCTTCGCTCTCTTCGGTCCTTAGAACTGAGTTCTGGACTTGCTTTTATAATCGGCGCCACTCCTAGAAAATTGGCGCCGACCATATGGGTCGGCGCCGATCGCGGAAAAGAATCCTAGAGATGGCCAAATTGATTGATTTGAGAAAGATAAGACTTATCCCGACTACGGGAAAATATCCCGCTTAGTGAAGATTAAAAATAGATTCTGATACATGCGAGGTAGAATAAATTTGGGGTGGATAAGTGATTAAGATGCATGGGAAGAAGCGTAATTAAATATTTAATATTTAATCACTCATGGGCAAGATGTGATGGGATGAATTAAATTTGGATAAGTGATTAAATCACAAATTGGATAATATCCCAAGGGGATAGTTGGTGACGTAAACGTGCCCCAGGTTACCTAAGAAGGTAAACGAATGTGAGGGACACTAAATTGAGTAACCAAATTTAGTGTCTACATTTTGCCCCTTTTTGTCAAGTAACTTGCGAATAAGCAAGGTTATGAGACAAAAACAAGGAGATGGAAGAAGAAAGAATTTGTGACCAGTGATGTGATCCCCCTCAAACTAGGGATGGGATGGATGATAGAACAGACGATCCGAGTTTGAAAGAGGTTGATGAAAAGTGCAGGATGCCCCAGTCGGATATCTGGAGTAGATTTGATCATTGATGACTACATAAAAATAAACAAATGGGCAGCAACCTAAGGAACTCACATTGGTAGGGAAAACTAGCCGGTCTCCTCATGAGACGACGTTAGTGCCTACAGACCCATGAGTGTAAGGAGAACCGCAAAAAGTGTTAGCATCTAAAGAGAGACACATTGGTAGGGACAACTAGACGGTCTACAAAGGTCAGACGACGTTAGTGCCTACAGACCCGCGTAACTCTAAGCGGCCAAACAAAAAGCGAGTGATCCACGCAAAGGGAACAAACAATTCGAAATAGACAAGGATATCTAAAAGATGCGTCAAAAGGAAAAATTCAGCACATCACAATGATCAGATAGATAAGTAAGCCAAGCATGAACACTAAAAAGACATGAAAAATGGGGCGGCGACCAAACTAATCGGCGCCGACCAAAATAAGCGGCGTCGACCCAAACAATCGATGCCGACCAATCCAGACGCATATAAATATGCGAACGGAAAACGTAAACGATTTATTTTCAACATGACGATTGATTCAGAGAGAGATAAATTTGTGATTTGAACACAATGGAAGCCTCTGGGAGCGGACAAAAGCGCTAGGAGGACACGACCTGGGGTAAGTGATCATTCTTGAACCCACTTTAAAGCTTAATTTATGGATTTTTTGTTTGAATTTTTGTGCATGGAAGGCCAGGGAATGGTTTACGATCTGGCCAGGAAGTCGGTAGCCGATTGGTTTAATCGGCGTCGATTTGTCGTGGATCGGCGTCAATTGGGAGTAATCGAACCGTCGACTTAAATGAACGACGCCTAGGATTTTAAGAAATCGGCGCCGATTGAAATATTTGCTTTTTTTTTTTATGTTTTGGAAGATGAGATTTGGGGAAATAAGAGACTAATTATGTTTTGTGATGTCGTGGATGCAGGCACGAGAGGCTCTTCATATGAGGGATGCCATCCCTGAGCTATTGGAGACGATCCTTCCTGATGTGACAGATGCAGACTGGCAGCATTTAGTTGCTAGCTGGGCTCGGGGGTTTCAGATATTATAGACATAGTGCCACGAGATGTGGAGCTCATGCGGGCATTAGTGCGACGGTGGGACAGCCACACGTGCACATTTTGGTTCAGGACAGGTGAGATGACGATCACACTCATGAGGATGTATTCAGGATCCTCAGATTACCGATTACTGGGGACCCGGTCGAGATCACACCTCGGGAGTAGCAGCAGAGGGCCCTGGTGCGATTATACAGAGATAGAGCAGATGAGTCGGAGATAGTATTTGGGGCAGTGAGGATAGCCTCACAGTACAGGTAGGATAGCCCTCAGAGCTAGGATTTGGATAGCCTTGATTCAGATGGCTATCTCCTATTTTGCACTGCCAGACTCAGGAGGTGGGAGATTCCCATTGCTACTACTAGACTGCGTTTGTAGACATCTTGCAGCACAGACAGGTTTTTGCCTTTGCCGTACAGCCCTGATAGCTCAGATATATCATGAGCTATGGATGTACACCACTGGTCAGAGGACAGGGATCGATGTCAGTTCCTTTGTGCTTCATTACTGGGCATAAGAGCATATAGCAGTGATCAGGCCATCCGGGCTTCCTTGGATGCCAGCTAGCAGTGGGGGGTGTGGATTATGGATTTCAGAGATGGCGGGCTGACATGGCCGCAGGAGATACAGGTAGATCGGCCGAGTGGTACTCTGAAGCGTTTCAGGACGCTTACACCAGATCAGGTCATCTGGAGGCCATATCATGGCATTTCCGACATGGGTATGGTCAGGATGCCCACTTGGTAGCATTGAGATAGAGTCGGGTGGTCAGGGGCCGAGGCCGGATATGTGGGAGCGGGTCCCAGTTTCATGCGGATACTGAGGCAGTTTGGCCTAGTACAGACAGTACCGGCCACCTACACGCTGTATAGGCGGGATAGCAGAGAGACGGATTTGCCGATTTTGATCCCGGTAAAGACCCATTGAGAGAGGCCCCACCCTCCACAGATAGTGATGATGATGCGGGGGTGGATGAGGGCTACGCAGCATGGTACGATACAGAGTTGCCACGACATCTCCCGCCTTCTATAGATGTTGATGAGGAGGACATAGCTGCTACGCTGGACAGATTAGAGGGAGAGCATGCCACCCTCACACAGACACATCAGGTAGCACTGGAGGAGATCAGGGATTTGACGGAGGAGAGGGATGCCCTGATTGTGGAGAGAGACACCGCTCGCCAGGAGCGAGATACAGCGATCCAGCAGAGGGACCGCTACTTTCGGCACAGGGAGGCCCTCAGGGCCAAGTATGGGGAGACAGGTGCCACATCAGAGTCTGGCACACAGGGTACGACCCTAGGAGGAGTACCACCAGCGGCGCATAAAGCAGTATCGTTATGGAGCACACCAGGTACTGTGAGCCTGAGCATGTACCAGTCTCTCCTCGCTGAGGTGAGATATTACGAGGATGCCCTAGCGCAGCATGCCCCAGATGTGCCTCGATATGGGGCGAGGAGGAGAGCAGCGACGGCGACAGTGAGCGGAGCCTCAGGCGGAGGGAGCACTGGGAGAGATCGAGGTGGGCCGAGACCTCCAGCAGCAGGTGCATCAAGCTCGATAGGCGGATGGCCAGGAGAGACAGCCAGGTGCAGAGGAGGGTGGAGGGGATAGTGTCCTCCACGCTTCAGATTTTACCATATAGAGATTTGATAGATCTTGTATTTGTATAGTGATGTAGCCTCGATTGGAAGGCATTGTATAGATGGCTTGATTGGAAGCCACCCATTTTTGTACAAACACACATGTACATATAGATTGATCACGTTATTTGTCATATAAGTGTACTCATGCTTTTAATTTTGATATACATGGGTAGATGGATATAGATAGAGGACAAAATAGATGTGATTGGATAGATATAGATGATAGAAATAGATGTGATTAGATAGATTGAAATGTGGATAAAATAGATGTGATTGGATAGATATAGACTGATATGATAGATGGATGTGATTAGATAAATTGATAAAATAGATTAGAGATATGAGATTGATAATGTGGATATGGATGTGATGTGATGTGATGGATAGATATATTGATAGATAAATATAGATGTAATTTGGATAAAATAGATATATAGATAGTGTATGATTAACTTGGATGTACATTTTGATGATAATAAATAGATAGATGTGTTTGATGTATGGATTAGATATAGATAGATGTAATGTATCTTGGATGTACATTTTGATGGATAGATTTAGATATAAATAGATGTAATTTTAATGAGAAATGAATAAAGATAGATGTTTTGATAGATAAGATGTAATTTTGATAGAAGATGAAATTTTGATTGAATTAACATGATGAAATGCCAATTATAACAGGGTTGCAAGACAAAGAAATGGAGAATACTGAATCGCAAGAGCCAAAGATGAAAGCGGAAACAACCGCGACTTAGAAGAGAAGATACTCGGAGAAGAAGAAAAATGATAAGTTGGACTTCCAACCGACCATAGATAAAATCAGAGAAAGGGAACCAAAAGACTAAGCATACAAGGCCCTATATAAGATTAAAATAAATCTGACACTAACTAGTCGCAAACCAGATCTAGGATAGAAACGGAAAGAAAAGTAAGTATCTTGTCGGAACTTACAAGGGACAGAATACATGTCCATAGTGGGAAAATAGGATTCTCCATATGATCGACAAAAAGGTCCTAAATCTCAGCTTCATGATTTTGGTAGAAAAGCAAACTGATCAATGCGGGAAGTTTGCTTGATATGGAAAGACTGATCGATGCGGGAAGTCTTTCAGTGATGCTAAAAAGTGTAAAAATTGACTGGAAGGCTGATTGATTACAAAAAGCCTTGAATATTGTCTTTGAGAAACAGCCGTCCTTCAAGGGAGCGATCTGTATTTGGAATTTGAATGATAGCCATCCTTCGAGGGTATGGTCTATGTTCTTAGAATTTTTGATTCACTTGGTAATATATGGATAGCTGTCCTTCGAGGGATCAGTCTATCTTTTTGGATATGCATCTTTTTCTTTTTTTCATCTTTTATTTTGAAACTTTTGAAACTCTTTGGAAGAAGCTGAGTTTAGACCTAGATAGATCAGATGGAGGGGAAGAGAACATAGAAGAACATGTACTCATGCCCCGAGTAGATCCAATTAAGATAAGTACTTGGGACAGATGAAGTGGTGATTAAGGTATTCCTACCATGAGGAGGAACATATCCACAAGAAACGTGCAATGAGTAGAGCCGCGATACTCATATTTAAGGTAAACGAGGCAATAGGATGGAGAACCACACAATTTCAAATCACCACGAAAGTAGATGACTGGCTATTAGGACGGATGGAAGATCTGAGTTGCGACTAGATTTGTATAAGATAGATTTTAACAATAGAAGGGCCGTAAATGCAAAGCATTAAGAGGTTCCGCTTCAGGGATACCATCCATGGAAGATAAACGATAAGCCCCAGACCCATATTTATGAGTGATAATATAGGGGCCCATCCAGTTGGGAGCAAACTTACCACGTTGACTCCTTTCGAGTGTAGTGACATTTTGATTTTCCTTAAGAACAAGGTCACCAATTTTGAAGTCACGGTGTTGCAAGTGCTTGTTGTAAGCACGTTTGACACGCTCGAGATAGACTTGATGATGCTCAAGAGCGTTAAGACGCCGCTCATCTAACAATTCAAGTTGTGCTAGACGATTTTGACGATAATCCTCATCGGAGACAAATTCTCTGAGAGAAACACGGAGAGATGGGATTTGGACCTCCAAAGGAAGGACGGCCTCAGACCCATAGACGAGAGAGAAGGGAGTAGCACCAGTAGGAGTACGAATGCTAGTCTGATAAGCCCAGAGAGCAAAAGGGATATGTAAATGCCAATCCCTGCCAGCTCGACTAGTTACCTTTGCGAGGATATTACGCAAAGTTTTATTGGAAGCTTCGGCTTGACCATTAGCTTGAGGATAGTATGGAGAAGAAAAACTGAGCTTGATATTGAAAGCATTGCAGAGATTCTGCAAATCAGCGTTCTTGAAAGACTTACCATTATCTGTGATTAGCTTGTGTGGAATGCCAAAGCGACAAATGATGTGTTGATAGACGAAATCAATTATGGGTTTAGCCTTTGTTGAAGAAAGAGGGATAGCTTCTACCCACTTAGTAAAGTATTCAGTGGCAGTAATGATAGAATGATGACGCTGTGAAGAACAGGGATTGATGAGACCAATAAGATCAAGACCCCACTGCGAAAAAGGCCACAAATCCGCCGCAGGTTGCAAAGCCTGACTAGGAATGTGCGTGAGATTGGAATGTTGCTGACACTTGACGCACTTCTTAGTGTATTCACAACAATCTTGATTAAGAGAAGGCCAATAATACCCCAAACGTAAGATGCGCTTAGCTACAGCTAAGCCACTAAAATGTCCACCACAGATACCATCATGGACCTCCTGGATAGCTTTAGATGATTCATGGGTTTTGAGGCATCGAAGCAAAATACCATCAAAGCCGCGTTTGTAAAGAAGGCCACCTAGGATAGTATAGCGATTGGCGCGTTGGACAAAATACCTTCTACCATTGGGAGTCAGATCTGGAGGAAGGACCGAATGAGATAGATAATCAACTATCTGTTGATACCACTCATCCTGAGTATGGGTTGATGACAGCATTGAATGACGTTAGTTGCCTAAGATGAGATGGTTGATCTAATCGTTGCACAGCCACATAAAGACGCGAGTCTTCTTATGTAAAAGGCGGGATAAGGGAGGCTAAAGAGGCCATGGTATCTGCGAATCGATTTGCAGTACGAGGAATGGCTTGGATAGTGAACTTATCGAAAGATTGGAGTTGGGAAAGAACGATGTCACGATATTTTTGAAGGATATCATTCTTGCATTGATAGACACCCGTGACCTGATTAACGATGAGTTCAGAATCACCAAAGATGTCAATATGACGAGCGCCAAGATTAATGGCATTTTGAAGACCTAAGACAAGAGCTTCGTACTCAGCCATATTATTGGTGCACTCAAAGTTTAATTTGTGTGCAATTGGGATAGGCGTACCCCAAGGAGGAATCATCACGAAACCTGCACCTCCCCCTTGCTGGCATTTGGATCCATCAAAGAAGAGCTTTACTTTAAATGGAGATAGACCAAAATCAATTTGTTGGATATATTCATCGGGGAATTGAGCAAGGGGGTCTTGAGTGTCCGAAAGAGGAGCATCAGCTAATTGATCTGCAATAACCTGACCCTTGATAGACTTTTGCGGGATAAACTCGAGGTCAAACTCAGTCATGAGCATAAGCCAACGAGTGATGCGATCATTGTGATAAGGCTTTGCATGAATTGTCTTGAGGGGATTGACACTTGTGACAATATAAGTTTTATGATTAAGGAGATAATGACGAAGCTTAGAAGTTGCGAAGAAGAGAGCACAACATAGTTTTTCAGCTTCGGAGTAACGTGTTTCATACTCATGGAGGGTGCGAATGATGTAATAGACAACTTGTTCTTTACCACAAGTGTCCCGATGCGAGATCATGGCTCCCAGAGCATGGTCAGTCACAGAGATATAAAGATAGAAAGGCTCCCCCTCGCGTGGAGGTGTAAGCACAGGTGGAGAAAGAAGATAAGCTTTGAGATCATCAAAGGCCTTTTGGCAATGTTCATCCCACTCAAAATGAACATTCTTACGGAGGAGATGGTGAAAAGGTTGACAACGGTCCGACAATTGGGAGATAAAACGACGCACTGATTGAAGACGTCCTTGGAGACTGCGGAGTTGCTTTAAGTTAGACGGGGGAGGCATCTCAAGGATGGCTTTTATTTTTGCGGGGGTCGACTTCAATACCCCTGATGGAAATGATAAAACCTAAAAGTTTACCAGTGAGAACGCCAAACACGCACTTAGCTGGATTTAGACGAAGACAGAAGCGGATAAGCCTCTCAAAGAGAGGTGCAAGGATGAAAAGATGATCCTGACGGCGTTTGGACTTGCCGAGGAGATCGTCAACATAATCCTCCACAGTTTTGTGCAAGAGATCATGGAAGATGTACGTCATTGCTCGTTGATAGGTTGCTCCTGCGTTCTTAAGGCCAAAAGGCATGACACGATAGCAAAAGGTCCCCCAAGGAGTTATGAAGGAAGTCTTATGCTGGTCTTCTGGTGCGATGAGGATTTGATTATATCCGGAGAAACCATCCATAAGAGAAAGCATCTCATGACCCGCAGTTAAATCTACGAGTTGGTCGATATTAGGAAGAGGAAAATCATCCTTTGGACAGGCAAGATTAAGATCCCGGAAGTCGGTACAAATTCGAATTTTCCCAGTAGCCTTAGTTACTGGTACTACATTAGACACCCATTGCGGATAATCGATGGGTTGGATGAAGCTAGCCGAGAGCAAGCGTTGTAATTCTTCTTTAACAAGAAGGGCTACTCTAGGGTGCATTTTACGCAATTTTTGCTTGACTGGTTTGATGTTGGGAAGAGTAACGATATTGTGGACCACAATATCGGGATCGAGTCCTGGCATATCTTCATATGACCAAGCAAAGGCTTGACGATGTTTGGAGAGAAAAGCGGTAAAGTCCCCTAATTCCTGTGGATTAAGGGATTGGCCGACCTTGATGATGCGAGGGTCTTCAGAAGTCCCTATATTAAGGTCGATAGTGGCTTCGTTGAGAAGGGTAGACGTGTCAGAAGGAATAGTCTTGGGGAGATATGAATCCTCTGCCCCCAGATAGGTGAGGACAGAATCATCATCCGCACAGTGGATAGTGTTGATAGTAGGAGAGTCGTCTCCAACTATTTCAGGGAAGATTAATGGTATAGAAGCAGACCGATTGTTAGTCTCATAGACTAACGGCCCTAAGGAAATGGTATTGATCAAAAAAAAAAGTTAGGTGGGATGGAAATGTCATCGTCCACATCAAGTGATGCTTCTGACTTAGTGGGGGAAGATGGTTCTTCAGTAGGAAGAGGCTCATCAAGAATAGTGACAGTGGCCTTTGAAAGAGGTTTAAATCCTAAACCAAATTTCTGATGTGGCATGAGAGTAGGAATGGATTTGAGATCATGTATACCTTGTTCATATTTTCCAAGGCCAAAACCTTTCCACGCGCATCGATATAGATAAGTTTTTGCAAACGTGGGATTCTGTAGATAATCAAACCCTGTTAGGTAAGGTTTGGCTCTAGGAGGAGAATCCGGGTGATAATGAGGTGTATCAAGACCACCGTAGATGAAATTGGTCTGTTGATTGGGCAAACCAATGGTGACGATGCGACCGAGACCTGGTTGATATTCAGGTTGTTTGTCTGGTCTACCATACTCATTAGGTTTGAGATGGGCATCGAAAGAAAAGAGAGGAAGCTCTCCTAGTGAGAAACGCTGCAATGTCTCTTCCAGATTTTGTAAATCCGGTAGTTTGGTTGCAGGTATGGAAGAAGATGAGGCCTCGTCAGGAGAACATGCATTTTCTTTTAAAGGGGCAGATCTTGTGGTCATGTCGCATTGTGCGGAAGGAAAAGGATCTCCTGGATGAGTATATATTTTGCCCTCATATTGATATTTTAGGCATCGATGGAGGGTGGATGGGACACAATGCATTGCGCGAATCCAGGAGCGTCCGAGGATCATGTTATAGTGGAACTTTCCTTCGACAATGTAGAAGAGTTCATGAAGCAGCTTCTTACCTACTCGAATGGGTAAGACCACAGTTCCTAGAGTGACTGCTAGCTGATCGTTAAATGATCGAAGGGCGAAAGGTGGGGGTGACACCACATTCTTTGGTAACTTAAGTTGTTCGAATGTGTGCGAGGAGATGACGTTGAGTGCAGCTCCACTATCGATCATAACACGTTTTAAGGTAGTGTTATTGATTTGGACTGTGATGAAGAGGGGAGCCTCCAAATCTTCGGAAGAAAGAGAAGGAATTTCTGAATCTTCAAAAGAAATGGTAGTTGATGGTCCATTCAGTCCAACAACCAACTCGAAGGGCTGGGGCTCATCGGAATTCACTGCGATGCGACGCAGATTATCAATCAAAGCTTGGCGATGTTGTGGAGAGGATTGGATGAGGTCAAAAAGAGACATTTTGACCGGAGCCTGGGTGAGTTGTTTCATAACACTCTCCTCAACAGACACGGGAACTTGAGCCCGAGGTGCAGCACGAATAGAGACCCTAGGTCGTGGGGCTGATGAGGAAGGAGAAACGCCTTCAGGGGCTGCAGAAATGACAACTCGTGGTCGAGATGCTGAAGATGAAGATGGGTTATCATAGTGTTGGGTTCTAGTGGCGATATGGATTGTGTCAATTTGGGAAGGTGGAAGATCAAGTGGAATGGAACCACTAGAGGTCTGGGTGGATGGTTGAGGTTTGGATGGGGCTAAGATGACAGGAGGTAATTGTTCCTCCTCCAGCAAAAGGTCACTTTCTTCCAGAAGGTTCTTGATAACGGCTTGAAGAGCTTTACACCCCTCAGTGTCATGACCCGGGGTACGGTGGTAAGCACAAATCAGATCAGAGTTAAACCAAGTAGGTTTCACTCCTTTAGGATTATAAGGTTTAATCGGAGGAAGGGTTATGGATGAAGATTGGATGAGTTGATGAAGGATTTCGGTATAGAATCCGGTAGACGAAGATGAGGATAGAGATGATGAAGATGGTTCTTTTACCTTAATCGACTGCCGAGGTAAGAGAACTTGCATGTTAGGTTTAACAGTCTCTTTAGGGATCCTCTTATTTGTTTGGACATTTGGAGGAGCAGTCTTGGGCACTTGAGATGGGAGTAAGTGAGACATGATTGACTTTGGTGGAGGAGGAGCCCCTAAAATAGATTTTGAAGATGAGGGATATGCGACAAATTTTGCGGTCTTTGGAGACAAAGGGGGTTGCTTGGTCGAATGTACTGATGATTTAGATAATGTTGGTTTAGAAGAGGAAGAAGCTCCCAAAGTAGATGAGATTGGAGGGAGATAGGGTGTCTTGGTTTTTGGTAATGAAGATGATGGTCCTGATAGAAGAGGTGACGTCTTTTTAGTAGGTAAGTCTACTTTTCGGGGTATTGATAAAGAATGTGTTGTGGAAGAAGATGATGGCTTTGATAAGTGTGTAGGAGAAGATGCCTTCTCAGCGGGCAAATCCAATCGTTTATGAGGCGTGGAGAGAGATTTTTGTGGAAGAGCACCAAGAGTTTTGATGGTCCGAAATATGGGCTTTCCTTTTTCAGGGATGGTGACGACTTCAACGGCATAAGGTGATTGTAACCTTTTTGGGGGAAGCAAATGGGGAGATACTGATGGTGTAATGTTAGATTTTGGTTGTCTCGGTTTAGGTTCAGGAACCGAGTGTATAGGTGTTGGTGCTACTTCTTTTGATTTTTCCTGAATAGGTGAAGTAACATTGGTGATGGAAGAAGGGGGTGATGACGAAGCAGTTCCTTGGGAAGGGACTACTTCTGATGCAGTAATCATGGGTGAAACTACTGTAGGAAAAGAGATAGGAAGGGTCAAAATTGAAGATGCTTCCGTTGAAGTTGGCACAATGATAGGTACGTTCACCAAGGGCATAGTTGCAGTGGGAATGGGAGCAACAGAAGTGGATGTGTCTGAAGTGGAAACTCGAAGGGATGTAATTGCCTCGAGTATTGAAAGAATGTCTGATGATGAGACAGATGAGGATGACACTGTCTCGGGTATGGATGGAAGGTCAGACAACGGAGCGGAGAAAGATGACTCCGTGCTTAGTAATGTAGGAATATTCAAAGACGGATTTTCTGAAGATGGAGGAATTCCAGTGATTGATGAAGTGGAAGGGGGTTCTGATTCGATTGATGTGTTTGCAGATGGATTGGTTTCAGAAGAAGAGTCCTCGGTAGAGATGAAGTTGATAGTGTGGGTGTTTGGTTTTTGAGATTCTGAAGAATTATGATTTGGGGCATGATTGGGGAAAGGTTGTTTAAAAACGTCCAGTGCTTGATTTGGGGGAGCATTTGGGTTATCCAGAATGAGCTCGCCTTTATCAATGAATTTTTGGACAAGATTTTTGAAAGTCTGACATCGTTCGATGTCATGACCTTTGGTTCTGTGATAATGACAGAAATCATTTTCCCTATACCAGAATGGGCGTTCTCGGCTTTCATCAATATCCCTAATGGGTGGAAGTTCGATCATGCGAACTTCCAACATTTTTTCTAAGATAGAGGCATATGATTCCCCCAAGGGAGCAAAGGATCGAGATGATGAAGCCCCTTTTCGAGCAGATGAAGGGTCTCTTCGTGGTGGTTGATTAGGAGTACTATCGGTTCTTGATGTTTTTAATACGATAGCATTTGTGGACCCTTGATTCTTATCTTTAGGAGGGAAAGAATTTGGTTTGGTGAACCGAGAGAAATTTGGTTTAGATTTGGAGCGAAGTTTTAGCTTTCCTTGTTCAATGGCACGAGATTCGAGTTTGCGTGCCATCGTGAAGGCTTCTTCGAAGGTATGAAAAGTTTGGATCCTTAACGTGGAAGAAATGTGACTAGCACAAGATCGGGTGAACAACTCGATCTGTTGGGATTGAGGAAGGGAGAAAGACAATTGGTTGATTATCCCTCTCCAACGAGCGACAAAGTCTGCAATAGACTCATCGTCGAATTGGCGAATGTTGTAAAGATCTGTAATTGAGATCTTATGCGCAATATTTATTGAAAAGTTTTCAACAAACATCTGGGCCAATTGAGAGAAAGAAAATAAGGAATGTTGAGGAATATTATTGTACCAGTCCAAAGCGGGACCCGCTAGAGACATAGGAAAGGTACGGAGCATGAGTTCCTGATCCTGGACGATGAGGTAGCAAGCATGTTTGAATGCTCGCAGATGTTGTTGGGGGTCTTCCCGACTATGAAATTTTGAGAATTTGGGAAGTTCCCATTGGGGAGGATAAGGCTTAAAAGCCACCGAAGGATGAATGGGTTCATTGCACACTTCTTCAAAGGAGTATGAAGGACGGGCTCCTTTTGTGGAGGCTTCCAAGTCTGCAATTTTCTTGAAGAGAATTTGAACTACGTCGGATTGGGGAGGAGGTACATTGGTATGTCCTACATAAGAAGCAAGTAGTGGGTGTTGTTGGGGTGTCAATGGAGGATTCATCTGTTGATGGATAGGATGATAAGAAGAATAACCAGGTGTTCTGGGTGACACCGGGTGGGGTATTTGTTGTGAGATAGCTTGCGTATAGGCAGGCTGTGAGATAATAAGTGGTTGAGCAAATAAAGGTTGGGTGACGGATGGAGCCTGTGATTGGTGGACTCCTATGTTTGTTGATTGGATCGGGACAGATTGAGGAATATGGGTGTTGGTTGGATTGGTCATGTTGGGGAACAAGACCTGAAAGGGGCCTTCTACTGCCGGGTTAGGTATTAAGGGTGCCGATGTTAGAGGATGGGCGAAGGTCACAGTTGCTGGAATATTGGAAGAAAGACCCCCTAGAGGACGAGAAGTGGGAGCCAACTGGCTATTCGGAGGGGGTTGGCTCATGAAGAGGTATTGACCTTGGGACACGATGGAGGGCATAGACGAATTGACGGCAATGTGTGGGTGTGCAGACGCATTCATTATAGCCAAGGCAGAAGACCTCTCAGAATTAGGTTGTGGAATATTCAAGGTAACTGCAGTGTTAGGGATAGGTAAGACTAATTGAGAACTAGTCGACATGGTAGGTGGAAGAGAAAAGGGAGGCATAGGGGCCTCGCCCTTCTCCGTGGCTCGAGGCAAGAGAGATGGTGCAAACTACTCTACAAAGGCCTGGGAAGATCCACGAGGATAATTGTACACTTGTCAGATTGGTGGGTCTTGGTCCGATATTTGGATCGACTTGTGTACTAGGTAGTCCATGAGGGCTATTGGATTGCGATCGAGGAAGGCCTGAAATTCAGGATCCCCGTGAGGAACATACTCCAAGCCAGATGATATCTCGGAGGGACTAGGAGAAGCTGGACGTGATGGAGGCGCTTTGGTTTGATATAAGGGATTATACGACCATGACGGGGAACCAACTAATAGTGGTCCCGAGGAAGATTGGAGGGGTGCCGAAACATCCACGCTGGTGGTGATTTCGGAGGAAGAAGGAACCTGTTGGGCCATTTTCCTAGATTGTGACCGGGTGATAACCGTCATAAACAAGCAAGAAAGAAGATTGTCCTAACTAATGCACAAACAATTCAAGTAGCGCAAGTGATTATCTCCTTTAAATTTTGATGCCTTTAAGAAAAGAAAATGTTAGGGAAGGCTTTTTAGAACAGGAACTACTCAGATAGCCAAACTAAGGATGGTTTGGGTAATGTTTGGTGAGGAGTCCCGAAGGCACTTCAGTAAAAGACCGATACGTGGCTTGATATAGGGGCCTACCCCCGCACTTCACACACCGCTGCGATAAGGGAGTCGGGTGCTTTGCCAATATATACCAAAATCTTTCATGAATTTATAGCGCGGCCCGAGTACCGCGTAGGCTCTTCCTCTTGGATATCACTTCCAAGTAGGCGAGGCCAGGGAAGGAGTTTTGTTTAGATGCTTTATACCTAGTGATTTTGGCTTTGTGTGCAAGGGTGAAAAATAAAAATAAAATAGTGTCACTACCGATTTTGATCAATTTTCCAGCCTAATTAAAACTAGATGAAAAGCATGCAGCAATGACAAAGAAAAATTTCTTTTTAAGCACTTAAAAATGAAGTGTTTGATTTCGATGAAGACGAGTCAAACAGATTTTTTCCCAAATGCGATTAGGTTCTTTTTAAGCACCAAAAACTGAAGTGTTTGGATGTGATAGACAACCAACAAAGAAATCCTAAAAAGGAGAAAACACCGAAAAAGAGGAATACCTGTAGGTTTAGCTCTCCAAGGTGTGTGGACTTCAAAAAGCGCGTTGTTGAGCTCTTCCCCTCAAACAATCCCACGAACAAGCAAAGTGCTCTGCAAGAAAAAGATCAAGCAAACAACAAACAAGATCCGGAAAGATACATCCAGATAATGGTGAAACGAAAAATTTCTATTTAAAGGAAATGGAAAAATTTCAAGATAATGATTTCGCCTAAAAGCAAGATTGAAATGATGAACAGAAATGCTCAAATAGGACTGATAAAAATCAGTGAAAAAAAGGAATAAAGTTCAAAACTAGAAAAGAAATGAACTTACCAAAAAGGGACTTTGGTTGGGTCCCACCGGGCGTGCCAGAATGTAGATCAAGAATTTTGCGCTTGTTACCTGTCCAAGTTAATGCACCAAACTAAACACAAAAACCCTGAAAAACCTCAATGAAATTGATACCTGATGAAGATGTAGACGGATGAGGAAGCCGATGTAGATAAGACGGGTGCACACGAGCAATTCGCGCAATGGATCCGAATAACCTGCAAAACACCGATGCTTGACAGAAAAAGACCACGTTAAAAGATATTTAAGTGGACTGCCCGAGAAGCGGGTCCGAGAAGTGATAAGCTTCCTCGGCGGATGTCAGTCCAAGTTTTCAATTAAGAAAAGAAGCATACATGATAAAAGATGTAAATAAAGACTAGATTTTCTGATTGCAGTAATAAGACAGAATCTAAACAGCAGACAAAAAGTACAGAAAACAGGGAACTATGAAATAAATGCTAGATTTGTGTTACCTGTATCCTTTTACCTATCTACAGATAAATCGGCGTCGACTGGGTAGAATCGGCGTCGATTGAGACTAGTCGGCGTCGATTGAGGGGGATCGGCGTCGACTGGAGACAGATCAGTCAATCAGGGACTGTGCGACAAGATTCGGGAATTGGAAGGTGAATGTGGTCTGCTGGATGTGCCGAAGTTGGCGAGACACTGGAACAGGGTCACCAGATGATAGATGGTGGTGTGCGATGCTGATGTGACAGGGACAGAGTAATGGTGCTCCTCTCAGGGATTGATTCGGACAGGATCTACCCTAATTTGATACAATTGATGCTAAGAAGATCTCTCTTTCTCTCAACCTGTATCTTTCGCTCTCTGCTCACTTTTTCACTCGTTCGTAATCTCTTCTTCGGTCTCTTCGGTCTCTTCGGTCCTTAGAACTGAGTTCTGGACTTGCTTTTATAATCGGCGCCACTCCTAGAAAATCGGCGCCGACCATATGGGTCGGCGCTGATCGCGGAAAAGAATCCCGAGATGGCCAAATTGATTGATTCGAGAAAGATAAGACTTATCCCGACTACGGGAAAATATCCCGCTTAGAGAAGATTAAAAATAGATGTGATACATGGGTAGAATAAATTTGGGGTGGATAAGTGATTAAGATGCATGGGAAGAAGCGTAATTAAATATTTAATATTTAAATTTAGGTGTCTACATGTGCATTTATTTTAGTGCATCCCCGTGTCAGATTGTTTTTGAGAATTTGTGAATGAGTAGTGGATTCGGATCCAGTAGTGCATACTGAAAATGTCTCCTCAGACATTATACAATCCTTTTTGAGCCAAGCGTGTCCTCAGGATGCCTTGTTGTGGCGTTGTATATGCTAGCATCAACAGAAGAAGGTATTTGAACAGTGGCAGCTTTGGATATAGATCGAATAAAATGCGAGTAGGAGAGGGACAACGCAAGTGACAGAGCTTGGCGTATGTAATTCCTAGCAGGATTTATTGCGGGAATACAACACAAGTGTACCGAGAGATTCTAGAATCTACCTTCTGTGAAGAACACAACCTACAACTCTAATGGATTCAATCTACAAATGACACTACTCTGCTCTAAACTAATTTGTATAAACAACAGTGAACAAGACTGAAGCAAGAAGATCGAATGACTTCTAACAGTAAAGGAAAACTAGCATGGATGCAAACATGAAAACAAAATGAGTTCTAAGAAAGAAATTGAAAGACTAAATAATGGAAATGAGGAGTTGAGGGGGCCATTTGCTTAAAAACAAGCTGGCTATTTATAGATTTCACATTCACCCAAAGGTGATTCCTATTAGAACTCTTTTACCATTAATCAATGAAGAAACACTATTCCAGGGAACATAAAACATTAATACGAGCTAAGGCGGTTGAGAAAATATGGTAAATGTTGAAAAATTACGTAATTCGTGATCAAAGGAACGTGTTGGAAAATGTGTGACGGACCGCCACCCTGAGTAGGGCAGTGGTTACAGGACTATCGCCCTGGCAGGGCAGCGGTTTTGTCAGTGAAGGTCAAAAAGCTAGAAAAAAGAAAGGCAGAGGATAAAGCGAAGTACACAAAGGTTAGACAAGGTGCTTGGGATGCTAACATACACTTGGTGAGCTTTCCTGGATTCCAAACATCTTGCGAGGTGACCTGTATCATCATTGGGGCATGTGTAACATCGTTCTGGCAGTACAATACCCTATAATTTTGGGTACATACAGTAGCACTTTAGCAGAGAGGGAGGAGAGAGGTAAGAAGGTTAGAATCTTTATTTAACCACTGGATAGCACTAATGTTGTAATCTTGTGGCTTCAGAAGTAGATAGAACATTATGGCACTATATGCTCGGTCATATGAGCCATAAGGTGCATGGTCTATCATAAAGAGGATTTTCCGATATGCAGAAATAGGTTTAGATTTCTGGAGATGAGAGACTGCATATATGGGAAACAAAAAGTGAGTAAGGTTTCTCAAGGTTGGACCTATAAAGAAAGAGAGTAAGTTAGACATGGTAGCATTTTGATGTATGGGGGCAACTTAGGTATCATCTCTTGGGGGTTCAAGTTATTATGTTAGCTACTTTTATTGATGATGCAAAAAGGAAATTTTGGGTTTATTATATTAGAAAGTTACAAAATCTTGATATATTTGATACTTTTGTTAAATGGAAAGCCATGTTAGAGAATGAAACAGGTCTTAAGCTAAAATTTCTCAGGTCAGATAATGGAGGGGAGTATTGTAGCAATGAATTTGAAGATTATTGTTCTAAGAATGGAATCCATAGGAAAAGATATGGTTCTAGGTAACATGGGCCACAACAGAATGTGATGTCAGAAATGATGAACAGAACAATAATGGAATGTGCTAGGAGTATGAGGTTACATGTAGGACTACCTCTTTCTTTTTGGGTAGAAGCAGTGAGCACAACATGTACTTGGTAAACCTTTAGGACCCTGATGTATAAGTGCCTTGGATGACATTTACCTAAGGAGGCTTGGAACATTGTATTATGTCATTTCTTAGAGTCTTTGGATGTGAGGTAGATGATGATTTGTGGTATATAGACAAGGATGATAGGACCAAACTAGAGGCTAAATCAGAAGAATGTACTTTCATTAGTTATGGTGGTGATGACTTTGGATTTAAATATTGGACTATTAAGGAAAAGAAAATCATTCGATCTAGGGATATGGTATTTAATGAGAAAGTCATGTATAAGCAGATTTTGTAAGTTACAGGAAAATAGGGAAGAATCCAAGAAAGAATTACAGCAGTAAAGGATCTTCCAGATCAGTGACCCATGAATCAATTCAGAAACCAGACACTCAATAGGAACCCCAAACTCCTATACATTGAGGAGGTCTTCTAGGGTAAGAAGAGAACCTGAAGATTTTTTAATCATTCTCTTTATTATTTAGTACTCACTAACAGTAGAGAACTAGAGAGATTTGATGAAGAAATGCAGGTAGATGCCAGAAGAATGGGATCAAGCCATGGATGAGGAGCATTAATCTCATGGAGAACCAAACTTGGGATTTGGTGAAGCTACCCAAAGGCAAAATTAACATTGCAGAACAAGTGGGTGTTCAAAGTCAAACTTTGAAGAATGAGGAAAGAAAAGATACAAGGCCTAGTTGGTGGTCAAGGGGTTTGCACAGAAAAAAGGTATAGATTTTGATGATATTTTTTACTCCTGTAGTAAAAATGACTTCTATCAGAACTGTTCTTGGAATAGTTGCAGTAGAAGGGATTGCACTTAGAATAGTTAGATGTAAAGACTACATTTATTCATGGTGATTTGGAGGAGGATATCTATATGTAGCAGCCAGAGGGATATGAGGTCAAAGGTAAAGAGGAGATGGTGTGCAAACTCAAGAAGAGTTTTTGTATGGCTTGACAAACAAGCTCCATGGTCAATAGTATAACAAGTTTGATAGCTTCATGATGGAGCAAGGTTATATTAGATGCCATTCTGAAACCATTGTGTATATACAAATGGAAATTTGAGGATGGAAGTTATATTATCCTATGTTTGTATGTTGAATGATATTTTGAGTTGTAGGTAAAAACATCCAGGAAATAAAAGTACTCAAGAAGACAAGCTAAGTGAATCCTTTGTCCTACCTATATGAAGGATTTGGGGGCAGCCAGAAAAATCCTTGGTATGAGGATAACTTGGGATAGGAAGGAACGAAAGTTGACTTTATCTAGGAAGAGTACATTAAGAAGGTATTGGATAGGCCTTAAATGATAGGATGCTAAACTGGTTGGGACTCCTTTAGCAAAGCCATTTCAAGTTATCAAAATGAGCAGTGTCCCAAGACCAGAGTATTGAGGCTCTTTAGATTTCTTGGTACCTTACTCATCAACGGTTGGTAGTTTGATGTATGCCTAACATGGTGTGCACTAGGTTTGATATTGCCCATGTAGTGGGAGCTTGGTGAGTAGATTTATGAGTGATCCAGCACAGAGCATTTCCAATCTCAAAGTAAAGTGGATCCTTCAATATTTGAGAGGGACCATGGGGACAGTTTTGTGCTACACTGGATCAGACACCATTTTGTGTGGTTATGTAGATTCAAATATGGCTGGAGATGTAGACAACAGGAGGAACACAATAGGTTATGTTTACACTATAGGTGGGCCAATAGTGAGATGGATTTCATGGACTACAGAAGCTGGTGGCTTTGTCAACCATATAGGCTGAGTATGTTGCTGCCACAGAGGAAAGAAAATAAATGATTTGGTTACAACAATTGCTTAGGAGCTTCAGCTTGGCCATAAACATGATATGTATGGTGTGGACCAAGGTGGATAGTCCTCAAGTGCTACACAGCTAATAGGAACTTTTATTTTTATCCAGGATGAAGCATATACAATGAGAAGGGACTGTCACAAATGACAAATGAGAAGATAAGTTGAACTTGGAGAAGACAATACCAGTCAGAATACGTGCAGAGGCATGACCAATGTGGGCCCATTTGGTAAATATTCAGCTTGTTATAGCTTTAGGAAATATCAAGAACAGTGCAAAGAAATCCCTCACAGAAGTCTTCTCCCAGAAAATAATATGAAATCAATATTAAGATTCAAACTAAAAGTTGTTAAAATAACCAACACATGGAGCCTGTATTTAACACCAAGAATTTGGCTACACCTTCCATGAATTAACTCAGATATTTATTACAAGCCACTCATGAGTGGGTCTTGAATCACAAACCCAGAATTTCATGGGTGCTATGCTCAACAAACATCTAAGAATCACCGAATGGTTTTTCGGTACACATTGCATTGTTAATAATACACCTCTTCGGCTACCAAGATATCTTAAGATATAGTAGACAACTCTATAATAGGATTACAAATCCTTTTGGAATTCCAAAAGCCAACCCTAAAAGTTCAAAAGTCATGACCTTGGGTCATCTTCCCACAGCTGGTTAAATTGTGAAACTGTCATGACATTTCCCAATAATGGCTGAGCAAGTGTTCTTGGTGGATTTTAAAACCAAAAATTGTCATCGTGACTGCTTTCATCTTCCCATTTCTATTCAACCCCTGCTACTGGGGACTACCGGCATTAGATTTTATTAATTTCTCCAAACCGGCGAGACAACTATGGAAAGTGTACAGTACTCTTAGTGATTAGTCTTCAACACTTTCTAAATGAATAGGCTCCACACCACAACCTAACAATCTCCCACTTGGAGACTAGTTTTCCTACTGAGCAAGCTTCTCAACCCTTCATTATTCCATGAAGACCAATCAAAGTTGAACACAACTTCAATTTTCTCCCTTGTGACACCTTGGTCATCATATCTGTAGGATTCTGACTGGTATGAATCTTTTCCAGCTTCAACTTCTCTTCCTCCAAAGCTTGTCTTGATGAAATGGTACCTTAGCTGAATATGCTTTGTCCTAGAGTGGAAAGCAGAGTTCTTTGCTAAATGTATAGCACTCTGACTATCACTATGTACTTTCTTCAAATTCCTGCTTATGACCCAACTCCTCAAGCAATTGTTATAGCCAAATCATCTCTTTGCTTTGCCTCTGTGGCAGCAACATACTTAGCCTCTGTGGTTGACAAAGCCACAACCTTTTGTAACTTTGAAATCCAGCTCACCACTATATCCCACCCATAAAACATAACCTGTCATGCTCCTCCTTTGTCTACATCTCCTGCCATATCTGAATCTACATAACTACACAAAGTGGTGTCTGATCCACTGTAAAACAATTTTTTTTCCATGGTCCCTCTCAAATACCGAAGGATCCACTTTATTACCTGTTAGTGATCTCTACCAGGATTACTCATAAATCTACTCACTGCTCCCACTACATGGGCAATATCAGGCCTAGTGCACACCATGACATACATCAAAATGTTAACCATTGATAAGTAAGGTACCTTGGACATCTGGTTTCTCTCCTACTCAGTCTTGGGACACTACTCCTTTGATAACTTTAAAGGACCGGCCAAAGGAGTCCCAACCGGTTTAGCATCCTGCATATTAAACCTCTCTAAGACCTTTCTTAATGTACTCTTCTTGAGATAAAGTCAGCTTCTATCCTTTCTTATTCTGAGATATTCTCATACCAAGGATTTGTTTTGTTGCCCCCAAATCCTTCATAGCAAAGGAGTCACTTAGCTACTTCTTGAGTACTTTTATTTCCTACATGTTTTTACCTGCAACCAACATGTCATCCACATACAGGCAAAGGATAATATAACTACCATCAAGAAATTTATTTGATATACATGCAATGGTAGAATGAATGATCTAATGGATAACCTTGCTCCTCATAAAACTATCAAATTTCTTATACCATTGACGTGGAGCTTGTTTCAGGCCATACAAGCTCTTCTTCAATTTGCACACCATCTCTCTCTTTACCTTTGACCTCATAGCCCTCTGGCTGCTGCATATATAATTCCTCCTCCAAATCACCATGGAGGAATGCAGTCTTTACATCCAACTGTTCTAAGTGTAAGTCTTCTACTGTAACTATTCCAAGAACAATTCTAATAGAAGTCATTTTAACTACAGGAGAAAAAAATCATAAAATCTATACCTTTTTCTGTGCAAACCCCTTGACCACCAACCGGGCCTTGTATCTTTTCTTACCTCCATCTTCCTCTTTGATTCTATACACCCACTTGTTCTATAATGCTCTTTGCCCTTGGGTAGCTTCACCAAATCCCAAGTCTGGTTCTCCATGAGAGATCTATGCTCCTCATCCATGGCTTTCTCCCACTTCTTCCTGGCATCTACCTACATTGCTTCTTCATCAAAGAACTCTGGCTCTCCACTATCAGTGAGTAATAAATAATAAAAGAAGGAGAAAAACATTCAGGTTCCCTTCTTACCCTAGAAGACCTCCTCTCAATATAGGAGTTTGGGGTTCCTGATGAGTAGGTTCCTGAACTGGATTCATGTGGACACTTTCCCATCCGGAAGATCCTCTACCATTATGTATTCTTTCTTTGGATTATTCCTTGTTTTCCTGCAACTGATCTGCTTATACATGAATTTCTCATTAAAGACCACATCCCTAGACTGAAATATTTTCTTGTCCTTAATACTCCAAACATTTATAACCAAATTCATCACCACCATAACCAATGAAAGTACATTTCTCTGATTTATCCTCTAACTTGGTCCTATCATCTTTATCAATGTGGAACAAACACCTCACATCCAAAGACTCTAAGAAATGAATAATCAATTTTCTTACCAGACCAAGCCTCCTCAGGTATGTACCTCCATCCAAGGCACATTGAGGGTCCTCTGTTTATCAGTAAACAATTGTGCTCACTGCTTCTGACCAAAAAGAAAGAGGTAGCATCTGCATGTAACCTCATGCTCCTAGCATGTTCCATTATTGTTCTGTTCATTCTTTCTGACACCCCATTCTCCTGTGGAGTTTTGGAACCGTTTTTTCCTGGAGTGGATTCCATTCTTACCAAACAATAATCAATCAAATTCATTGCTGCAATACTCCCTCCATTATCTGACCTGAGACATTTTAGCTTAAGACCTATTTCATTCTCTACCAAGGCTTTCCATCTTAACAAAAGTTTCAAATACATCAGATTTATTTCTAATACAATATACCCAAACTTTTTAGTTACATCATCAATAAAAGTGACATAATAACATGAACCCCCAATAGATACTTGAGCTGGCCCCCATACATCAGAATGCACTAACTCCAACTTACTCTCCTTCTTGGTAGGTCCAACCTTGAGAAATCTTACTTGCTTCTATTTCCCATAAACACAGTCCTCACAAAAATCCAAATCTAACTATTTTGTAATCCAGGAAAACCTTTCCTTTATAATCTGCATGCCCTTATGGCTCATATGATTGAGTCTATAGTGCCACAAAGTTGTATCTACATCTGAAGCCACTAAGATTACAAACATTAATAGTACCAGTGGTTAAATACAAAGTTCCAACCTTCTTACCTCTTGCAACCACAAGAGCTCCCTTGGTAACCTTCCAAGAGTCCACTATAAAATCACAGTACAACCATCACTTCCCAACTGCTCCCACTGATATCAAATTCCTTCTTAACTGTAGGCACATGTCTGACATCCTTAAGTAGCCATGTATTCCCATTCTGCATCTTAACCTGAACACAACCTTTTTCTAACTATGCTGCAAGGTTCATCATCACCAAGAAAAACATGTCCCAAAATCTCCTTGAACATAATCAACAAAGTAATGTCTATGTGGAGTAGCATGGAAAGAAGCCCCTGAATCTAAAACCCAAGATTCAATAATATTATCTAAAGAAAGAATTAAGGCATCCTGACATACATCACCTGTTGCCACATTTACCTCTTTGTTTCCTCTTCTTGTTATTTCTTATCCCGAAGAGCCCAACAATCTTTCTTAGCATGACCAACCTTTCCACAGTGCCAACATACTAACTTACTTTTGGATTTTGACCTTCCATGATCTTTCGATTTTCCGGTTGGCTTTCCTCTATTCTTTTGTCTCCCTCTAGTTTCCACTATCAAATCATTCCCTGAAGTAGAAGATTCTCCAGAGCTTTTTCCTTCACATTTCCTTTCTTAGAATCACACCTATTACATCCTCAAACTTCAACTTTGAGTTATTGGAGACTGAATTGCTTACAGCCATTACCAAGCTATTCCAACTATCTGGTAAGGAGCACAAAATCAATAAATCCCTAACTCTTCATCAAATTCTATTTTTACCGAAGTTTAATATTCACAACCATATTAAAATCATTCAAATGATCTGCTATAGAACCATTCTCAGACATCTTCATATTAAATAAATTTTTCATTAAAAATATTTTATTAGAGGCAGAGGGTTTTTCATATAACTTCCCCAATGTACTCATGAGACCTTTTGTGGTCTTCTCCTGTGATATGTTGAAAGCAATTGAAGATGCAAGGCATAACCAAATTGCCCCGAGTGCCTTTCTATCTAGCAACTCCCAATCCTCATCCAATATGGTGTTAATCCAAAGGAAAATGGAGGTCCTTCTGATATAAGTAATCCTCCATTTGCATCTTCCACAAACCAAAATATGTGAACAATTTTTCAATCCCTGCACTATAAGTCGCAACAATAGGTGTATAACTACGTATGTTAATGAAAATATTACGGTGGTCTCAAATAAAATTGTAGAGATAGAAATAACTACAACAACAAAGAGCATAGTATCTTAGACGTGGTTCACCCAATTTGGGATGGATGTCCACTTAGATGGAAACTCACTTGCTCAGATTTTATTAGGATGTGACCTGACCACTCTCTCAATATACTACCCAGATTTCCATTTATGAGCTATAGCTCAACAAACTCTACAGAATTCAACAGCTGAATTTCAAAACACATCTGCAATGTTTACATGTATATCTACCATATGCACAAAACCATGAGTAAGTAGACAACTACTTAAGCAATTAATTACAAAACCATGGGTAGTCAAAACCATAGTTGCATTAATTACACCATCGCATAAACCTATGGGTAAAAAAACCCGCCCATATGAGAAAATCACTTTTCCCGATTTTTACATCGGGCACATTTTAAGGTCCCCGAACCCTAGCTAGACAACTATAGGATAAGTGTATGAGTACTCTGTATTGTAATAGTCTTTAATGCTTTCTGTACATGAGAAATAGGAATGTTGCACAATGTTAACGTACCTAGTACCCTTGCAGTGACTTTGAAAGTGACATGGTTCAGGTTCTTGGCTGAGTAATGTGCTTAGTCGTGAACTATTAGGATTTTATGGGTGATGAATAGGACTACAATTTTGGTTCCATTGTCGGGACCTCTTTTTTAGTTATTTGTTAGGATGTTTCATGATGAATTTGTATTGGTTAACCTAATGAGCCAGTATTAAAGAGTGGCTATGACAATTTAGAGTGAATGAGCTCATACTCACATATTTAGTCACCGGACCTGAACATTCTTGGATGCACGCATGAAGCAACTTTAAGAATAGATATCTGGTATCACGAGCACTATGAAGAGGATTGGGTTCACTTGTTTTCCCACTGATTTTTATGAGCCAGGTTGGTTTCTTATGCATCAAAGATGTAGGTTTGTGAGGTATGTGTGATACTACTGAGAGATTTTTGGATAGTAGGAAATAATTATAGGCTTTGCATGATGTTGATGTTGACTTGGACATTATGTTGGTAAGGATCATTCTGGTGCAAGTGGTGTTCTGAATATGGATATATTTTGTTGAGTACACAGTTTCTACTTATTCCTAGGTCCATAAGGTTACTAAGTTCTATGTTCTTGCATGAACCCAGAGGATACTCTATCTGATACAGGTATTCCTTGTATTGAGTAAGATCTTGATCATGACCCCAGATTTAGAACAGTGTCCTATGGCTAGCTAAGACCCCACCACATGCGGGTGCGAGGAGTAGGTGTGGTAAAGGTATTGACAGACCTAGTGACAAAAAGTACAAAGTAGAGTGAACGTGCATCTGTAAGTGACTAATGGAAGTGCTATGAGAGGGATGTGGCAAATGCATGCATGATTATTGCAGAAAGAATGGTGTTGTCGGAGGGAGATTGTGCTTGTGGAAGGATTTGAAGAGCTGTACATTGTGGAAAAGAGGTTGAGCTAGTGATGCATCTGGAACTCCCCCATTTGGGAAAGCATGATAGAGTATTATCCCTGACTTTGGTATTAATTAGATGGATCGTATTGTAAGAAATATCGAGAACCATAGGTGCACATCTTGAATCCTGACCTAGCAATGTAGCCCTTGCGCTTGGTTTTCCAGTTTTTATGATAGTTATCAGTAAGCAAGCTAGTGTGGCCAGTAGAGTAATCGATAGATAGATGTTAATTTACCTAGTCAATATTACATAGGAGTTAGGTCAGGTAGTTGTAATATCAGCTTATGGTATGTGTACAATCTATAGAAGGGCTCTGTGTTATTTAGAGGTATCCGGTTGAGAGGTATCTGTTTTCTAGCGCATCATCAATCATATGAACGTGGGCACACAGATAGGGATTGCAATCACATCTGGAAGTAGCACAGGTTGACTGATAGAAAAATGTGGTTATTTTAGTGCTATCACAATTGGTCATTAGGACACAAGGCGATGTCGATCCTTTAATGTCTCAGTTCCTGCTATACGTTGAAGTGATCAGGAGGGTACAGGTGGCTCGATGACCTAGTACATCGATGGTGGTTGATGAGGGGTGCAATGGAAGACGTAGGATTGTAAGTACATAGTTTTGGATATGGGTTGTGCACAATCCATACTAGCCCTATCAAATCTATATGGATATGTCTCTTAGTCTTCCATAATGCATTGAGAGAATAGAATATGCAGTTGAGCATCGTAACATATGTGTGAAATACTATGGTGTCCCCTATTATAAAAAGGAGGATCAAATGCTCTCATAGTTGAGTACTAGGCAAGATCAGATTTGTTATGTTTCCAATGTAAGGGCATACGCATGAAGGTTGGTGACTAGGAAATATGATGTGGGGAATTCAGACTAGTGGTCTAGACTCATTACCACATTACGTCCATGCTTTCTTGGTGGAGTTCCACATAGCTGAAGTTTGAGAAAAAAAGCATTGAGTGCACTGAAGGGACATCCAAGGCAAGTGCGGATGATGCTGATGAGTGTTGATTGTTGAGCTCCATGGATGCATGGATTCAAAACCCTTTCCTTTGAAGTAAATATCTTATGACATACACCTGATTCAACATGTGCTTAATGGTATTGATTGGTAGGTTTCCTGGATCATGCTCGTTCTGAAGAAGTCAGGAGCACTCTCACATAAAACTGGATGTCAGATCTGCTGTAAAGGCACTTAAGTTTATTTATGAAAATGAGATACATCATATGATATATGAAAGTACAGTGATAAATTTTTTATGATTTATTTATTTTATTACATATATTTAGCTGAAGACGATAATATGAAAAGAAATAAGTATAGGGCTCAAAATCAGAATCCAGATCAGTGTCTAGATTTTTGGAAAATTTTGAACCCATATTAAGTGAACATGATGGATCATCCTCCTCAGAGAAATATAGACCATGCTCCTCAATGTAGTCATCTATGAATAAATTTTTATAGGTTCCTCTTCAATGTTGTACTGACGTGAAAAATTTGATTCAGAGTCTTAAAAGCTGATTTCACTTACCAATCCTGATTCAAGCTCCATATCGAAAATATTTAGGGATGTTGAATCCCACTTCATGTTGATATTGAAACCAAGATAAGTCATCTTGTATACACTGCACTATGTAGTAAGCTTCCGAAAACTCATCGGTAGCCTCACGGATCTTATGAGTGGATTGAAAGATGGTCTTTAATATTTCGATAGGAGCTGCGTGGATAGTTCACAAATCTAGGTTGTGTAGAAGATCATATTGTTCCCAGTGAAGAGGATGTTGAACGATCAACATAGAGTTGATATTGGTGATTGGGTGGTTAGGTCTACCTATGGCCATATAACAAAATACATGCTTGATAGAATATTAGTGACACAACGGATAAAGTAATTGATAATAACTTTTGAATCAAATCTAACTTTAAAAAGAAATAGAATACATAGGAAACATAGGTGATCCTAGGAAACATAGGTGATTCTAGGTATCACAAGTGATTTTCCAAGACATAGAAAGACTACTAAAATGAGATATTTAACCATTTGATACAAAATTAAGGTCTTTTGAATGATGAAATTGAGATAATAAATGATCAAACAAGCAATTTTAAGATGAAAACATGAAGCTATAAGAAAATAACAAACCTTTATTGACGATGGGTGACAAGAAGTTGATAGTGATTACATTTAGACGATGAAAAAGCTTTAGAACATCTCCAAGACACATGATGGTTGCGAACGTATTTTGGATGGATGTAAAATGAAATTGATATGCTTGAATGAAACCTGATAATGCTCTTTAATTCTCATGGATGGTCTTGAATGGTCTCGAAGAGAGGTTCAGAAACTGATATATATATATATATAGATCACCAGACCACTGACTGAGGAAATCATCTATGTTTTTGGTTAGTTCACGTTTTGGAGAGATTCAAAGGGATTAAATTTCTAATTAGAACTTTGGTGTTATGGGATTTTGAGAAATTATTTTTTGAAAACTTAGAGAGCGGTGAGATATGTATTTTGATACATTAAGATAGGGATTAAGTTAGTTATGATAGATGCGGAGTATTTTTTGGTAGGTCCCCTAGTCAAACTAGTTGTAACTAGTGTGAAGTAGGGGATTGTCATAGGGATAAGTGGGGTGAGGTTAGATGATGATAGGGGTGGTTAGGATAGGTATAGAGATAAGTTTAGAAGGTTTCCTAGATAAATTAGATTAACTAGGGGATCATGATGAGTTCACGTGGCGAGGTGTTGAGGTGAAGTGGAATATGTGAATTAATTAATTAGTTAACAAGCTATGGGAGGGGGAATGCGACTTAGGAAATGTGAGGTGAGTGATTAATTAATTTAAATGGTGTAGGGGAAATGACGTAGGTTTAGAGATGTTTTTTAAATGGTGTAACAAGTTTAATTGAGTTAATAAAATGGACGACTTAGGTCGTGAAATGGTGTAAATATGCAGATAGGTGTATTTATTCAATTATTTGTGTGGGAACAGGGTGTTCATAGTTTTGGTGTCTACAATTAGAGTGGTTGTCATCAAACTCCATTATCCACAATTGATCCTCCTCATGCTATATGAGAATAGGAAAGTTCTCATCTCTTTTTTATGTGAAGAATTAATTCCCCATTCCACTGTCTTGGAATAATATGTTTACTCTAGAATATTCTAACTTATGGATCATATATTTAATTTTACATACTGGAAAAACTTTCCACATCTCTCCCTTCACTGGAATGGTTATAGAGGATGAATCTATCTTGATTTCACCACCCAAATATCTACATAATCTTCTACTCAATATCATCCCAAAATATGTTGGGATGTTTGCCACTAGAATCCTGAGAAATATATTCTTCTTTGGAAATTCAGCCAAGGCCACTTGAGCATCCTTTATTCTACCACCCAATGAAACTTCTTTGGATTCCATGGAATAGAAAGAGTTTTTTGTATGAGTTAAGGTAAGTCCTAAGGCATTTGCTACCTTGATTGGCATAACATTGTCAGAGGCTCTAGAATCTATGATACAATTGTTAAGTTGGTAGCCTTTGACCAAAAGGGATAGGTATAACAGGATTTTAGGTTATTGGTCTTTGATGCACTAAGCGTCAGCATGTTTTGTGAGGGAGCTGTGGACGGTGTAGGGAGTAGACCTTTAACATTAGAATCTACAATACTAGGCTTTGGGGTATCATTTTGGACAACATTAACAAACCTCTTGAATCTGAGTTGGGTGAGTTTGCAAATATCCCATCTCCATTATTTGAACTTTGTTCTTACTCGCATGTTCAACATAATCAAATGGAGATATGGGGAGTGAAGATGACATTCCAGGAATGGTAGGAGTTTTACGTTGGGAGGATGGTGCTACCTTGGGAGCATTTGGATCTCTTTGGTGGATGCATGATAGTAGATTTAGAAGGCGAGGGAGTTGCTGGTTTTGACTGGAGCTTTAGTAGATTTAGTCCGGACTGGCATTAGTTGAAGGACTCAATTTAGAAATAGTATTTTGAGCTAGGAGAGGTACCAGAGGACTTACTTGAGTGTGGTAACAAGCTTCTTGCTTTCTATTGGATCTGGTTTCTCCTTGGGTGATTCCATTGATGGTGGTAGTGGAGATACCTCTACCAATGATTTTATTTTGTGGGACTTCAATTGAGAGAATCTTCCTTCTTTTTCTTTGTTGTCGGTCTACTGAAGACGAAGCTCCTTTCTTTGATTGGGCACGAGTGAACACAACACAAGAGAAGCTTAGAGCTTCTTCATCATCTTTATCCTTCACTTGGATGAGACATACTGAATGAGGCCATTATGAGTATCGCCATCAACCTCTTCAACTTCAAGATAGTTTCCATCATCATCATCTTCTTTTTCCTCTGGTTCTTCTACCTCATGCTTCCTCCTCTGGTTCTTGAGCATCACATTTCTACAAATTTAACCAAATTTAGAGCAAGGAAACTACCACCTAAAAATAGCTTACTAACCTAGCTAAAAATGAGAAATTACACCATCATGATGAAGAAATGAGCAAGTCCTACCCTTAACATTAATAACTTTGAATTAATCAAAACATAATGTAAATTCATGAACTCTATTCCCCTTAATTGCCTAATTAAACATTTAAAATGGACCTAAATAGCCCAAATGGAAATCAAATTATATTGCTTGCTTTGATCCTTCAATGGATGCTTGGGTGTGAGGATTAGCTCTTCAAGAATGGAGGATGGAGGGCTCAAGAATGACAAAAGGCTATTAGTATGAAACTATGTGCTTACTTTTGTCTCTTGAGAGATTTAGGTGTAAGTGTAGAAGTAGAGGGAGGGTTGTTTATATAGCCCAAAGGATAAAGGATTCAACACATCCTCATGAATGTGGGACTAATGGAGATGTAGAGTTAGTTATGGATAAGGGGGGTTTAGAAGGGGTTGAGTTAACTTTAGGAGGGTTTAGTTTGTCTTTAAGTGGCTCATGTGGATAAAGGGGGTGTATTAATTAATCAAGATGATTAATTAAATACATGTGCAAGCTTTTATAAGCTTTTAGATGGATATTAGTGTGATTTGGACCATTAGGAAGGGAATTAAACCAATTAAATAGTGATTTATTGATTTAATGAGAAGGGAGGCTAATTAATTAATAATAATTAATTAGACTAGATAGAAGGTGTTGATTAACGAAGGGTCGTTAATTAGGGTATGTGTTGGATAGGTGACTTAATTAATTAGCGTAATGTAATCAATTAATGAACAATGGAAGAGAAGATGAGCGCTATTGACAATATGTCGTCAATTTGCGGGAAAGGAGATAATTAGCACAATTTAAGTATTTAAATTGCTCGGGCGTAATTATAGGTGTCTACATTTTCCCCTCTTTGGGGTGGCGTAAGTGATGCCACTTCAAAGATAGTAGATGGAAGAAAATTTTGAAGGGATAGAAGAAAAATTAGTAGGAGGGAGAGATGCCCCCTCGAGTGTCGATGGGGTGATGAAAGAAGTCGATCGACGATCGAAAAAGGTGAGAGATAGGCAGAAGAATGGGGAAGAGGCAGGATGCCCCGATGAGAGAGAAAATTAGGGGTGAAAGGGAAGTGATGTAGAAGAAATATGGAGGAGGGGAGAGAAGAGCTTAGCCTCTAGCCACTGTTTATTGGAACAATTTTGATGTCATCATATTGCCATAGGAACTACATCATCGGTCCTTATGAAAAATATAAGCATACGACAAAGGTAGAATGACATGAAAAGCCATACTACGAACAATTGTCCATTGCTGAAAATACCAACTCCACGCAACATACAATAATGCAATGCAATACGAGAAGGAAACAAGCTCATTTAACAGGGAAAACAAGTATGAATGCACATATCCAACCCAACAACGGTCAAGACAGTTGTACAAATGTTTTGTTATCAGTGCTGAAGAGATCCACAAGTTCATGATTGATGACAAGGGTTAAAAATGATGCCCTGAGCAAGGATACATGCAAGGGGAAATGACAATGGACATGGGGTCCATGAAAAGCATTTGTGCGCAACGAAACAACACCAGGCAACAAAAGTGCCCCAGAGTACAGACGAAGCAAGCAGCTAGCTTTGTGAATGGTTGTGAATCCGGTGATCTGTGAGTCATATTAATCAGGGAAGATGTGAGACAAACCAACAGGATATGGAGAAAATACCATGCGCAAGACACAAGTTTCAGCCGTAATAAGCAAGTTACCATTTTTGTAGGGTTTTTTACTTTTTAGGATTTTTTTTTGAAATATTTTGCCTTATTTTTAGATTTTTTGATATATATATTGTTTTTATTGTTTTTGCTTTCCAAACCATGGTGAACAGTAGAAGAAAGTAGAAGAAGAAAGTGAAGGGCCTAGGGGCAACAGAAAGTGCCCTAGGTGGAAGAAAGGAGAAACAAATGACAAATAATGTCCTTGTTTAGTGGAAAAATTAAGAAAAAATAATTATTTGAAAAATAATTATTTACGAGAGTGTGAAGAAGAATAAAAATCACCAGGGAGCAATAAAATTGTCTGAGGGAGAAGAAAGGGGTATCAGACAGAAAAAATAAACCAATACGGTGAAAAATAAGAGAAAAATAATTATTTAATAAAAATAATTATTCCACAGTGAACAGAGGAGAAAACGGTGATCGAAACGGGCCTCCCGGCCCTCCTGACGGTGAAAAATAGGTTAATATACCCCACCAGGGGGGTAAAAACATCGCGACCAATTCATTTTAACTGAGCAGTTTAGAAATTTTACTGTGAGGCTCTGACACTGAGGAGAACCATGGTGATCGCACGAGACCATTTAAGGTGCGCAGATGCAGTCTGGGGGTACCAGTGGCATGGGGATGACGGCCCCTTTGTGAGTATCAAAACCTTACTCATTAATTTTTGTCATTAATGCCTTAATTTTAGCTTTTAGCCATAGGAAAATGTGTAGGTGCATGCCTGTGTGCAGGCGCAGGCATGGGATAGGGTGCGCAGGTGCCATTTTGGGGGCGCAGGCATCTTTTTGGGGGTGCATGCACCAAAAATAGATGCATGCACATGCATGCTGACACAGATCACACACACACACATGCACATGTGCACACACAAGCACATGTGCGCGCACACGCACACATGGGAAATGGGGCGCACACATGAAAAGCGTGGCGAAGGCATGGAGAGGGGCAAGCACACACACGGGGGCATACGCGCGCAAGCGCAGGCACCCAATGTGTGGTGCACACATGCCAAAAAGGGTGTGCATGCACCCGAAAGAGGGCGCATGTGCCAGAAGACACACACGCGCAAGCGCAGGCACCAGAAATGTGGTGCACATGCCCAAAAAGGGTGCGTAGGCACCCTAGATAGGTGGAAAAAGATAGGAAAGTGTCCAAAAACATGACACTTAGAAGAATTTTTAGGATTTTTGGGTTAACCCTAAAAGATGAGATAGATTTTTAGAAGAAATGCTAGGAACTGATGAGCGGCGTGTTATTTTACAGAGATGACTACCAGTTTTACAGATGTGGGAGTGACATACCCAGATTGCAGAGTTAGAGGGTAGTATGCACCGGTGTGACTGGCGAGCCATGGCGATATTACTTGAGGTGGTGGGGCTAGGCCCCGTGGCTCGGATGCCCTCTATTGTACTAGATCACGGCCTTTTGACTGCGCTAGCTGAGTGATGGCATAGCGAGAGTCAGTGTTTCAGACTACCCACAGGAGAGATGATGGTGACCATTGAGGATGTTTGGTGGATCCTTCACATGCCGATGATGGGCATGTTGATCGAGTATAGCTCTGATGCAGGGCTGATTAGAGCAGCTTGCAGTGCCCTATTTGGTGTTGATGATATCCCACATGACGGGATGACTATAGCATTACATGAGTGCATCTCTGACCCCACATTGCATCGGGGACCTCTCTACATCATGGCTCTTATCAGTGGGTTCCTACTCACTGATAAGATAGGGACTTCATTCCCGAGAGGATTACTACCATTGGTTCATGGCATTTACAGTGGTGAGAGATATTGTTGGGGGCAGTGTATACTGGCCCATTTATACTGGGATTTACACCTGATTACATACCATGGTCAGAAGACCATGGGTCCAGCATCATTATTACAGATATGGTCATGGGATCATATTGCGATCGGACGCCCTATGGGCCCTTTCCATGTTTGAGATCCTGAGGAGCCATCATACATGGCCTGGGTAGCAGCTGGTGGAGATGTACGTGGCCATCTTGGCAGCCTATTCAGATATAGGTGGGAGTTTGATGAGCTGGTAGAGATAGACGTCATTTGGCATCCATACAGGCATTTCCAGTGGCCAGAGGATGCCACAGAGCTCAGCGTGTGCTTGGTGGAGCACTTTCTTATTGGCAGCCACAGCTATATCATGGAGTTATATCAGTAGACAGGTGCCAGCGGTAGCTTGGCAGGGTACAGGGGGTCCCCCAGCCAGATATCTGGCATGCACGCAGGGACTCAGAGAGGCAGACCATGGGGCCTCGTATATTGGTGGCCCGAGCTAGGGTGAGCTTCACACAGGTGGTCCCACAGGTATGGGACCCATTACGATAGGTGAGAGACCTGGGGACCACAGCTGATTATGCAGCTTGGTATGCTACAGTATTACCCCGGCGTCTCACCATTCCAGAGTAGGCTTGGATGGCAAGCATTCACCCACCTATAGAGATATGGCATGGGGCAGAGCGTAGGGTGAGGGTAGTAGCACTAGGGGCCAGACCCAGAGGATCCCTTTGATGGTATCCCACATGATGGACAGGGTGCCCCACAGGCACAGGGACCGAGGCCACAGGGCCCAGTACAGGTAGCCATGCAGCCACCCAGAGGTAGGGTCTTTGAGTAGGGACAGTCTTCTAGAGCACCTCAGGGACCAGTCCCTGAGGCACACACAGCCTCCCAGCCAGTGGCACAGATAGCCACAGTACAGGTGTAGTTACAATAACTCATAGCTGAGAGAGACGCGGCCAGAGCAGAGAGAGATGAGGCTCGAGGCTGGTGTGTGACAGCCGTAGCAGAGAGAGATGAGGCCTGAGCTCACATTGTTACTTTACTTTCAGAGTGGGATCAGGCTCGGGCCCAGGCTGGCCCAGGAGATGACAGAGTAGCATGGTGGAGCCAGATCTGAGAGACAGTGGCATAGGGGGCTCAGATATTGAGCCTCCTTCATCAGTCCCAGTCACAGGTGTGCATGGTCGTTGCACAGAGAGACCATGTGTATGCATGATCACAGGCATTATTAGAACAGAGGGACCAGGCCCACACTGAGCTACAGGTGATGACTACAGAGAGAGACTGAGAGGCTGCTACCTCTAGACAGGCTGAGGCAGACCTGGGCCGAGTGACAGGTGAGTGAGATACTACCCTTCAGGTAGCGCTCACCTCCGGAGATGTAGACCTGATACGTGATGCCACTAGGCTTGGTGGTGAGGCCCTATTTTATAGGACTGCTTATTACAGAGTGGTTCCACCATAGCAGTGAGTAGCACTGCCACAGTTGTCAGGGTCAAGTGCATCAGGCTCTCGATCATGGAGATCAGGCCATTCTACCAGATCAGTTAGACAGCCTTTACCAGAGCAGCCAGCCAGACCAGTGCCATCCCAGCCTCCAGTGTTCTGTCATCCAGAGGACAGATCTGGGAGCCCTGGCGAGGGTGAGAGCTATGGTTGAGAGCCACATTTTTGTTGTACAGATTCTTTTATATGTATGCCTCTTATGAAGGCTGAATTTTGATGTACAGTTTGTTATATGTATTTTTGATGATGCCTCATGATGAAGGCTTGATTCTTTTAGATACATGCCCCTTTTTGATGGCATTGTGTATTGATGATGTATTGTATTGAGTACCTATCTAGACATTGTATGTATGTGTACAGACATTTTTGATGTATCATCTTTGTACGCCTCAGCTGAAGGCATTTTTGATATAGAGCACTGATTTGTATCCATTTTTGATATAGATGTATATTTGACACACATGTATATATATGAGGATATATATATGTTTATGATGATTACTTTCTTTTGGATCAGATACACATGGTTATGAGATGATGTATTTTATTGTTTTTGTGTCCTGATGCATGTGACACGAGTGGGATAATTCTATGATGTGAAATACCCCTTTTCAGAAATTACTCTATGTTGATTCTCATTGCATGTTGCATTTGTTTGATTCAGCACTTATGGATGCATTGTGACACGAGTGGGCATACATTGATTCTCATTGCATGCTGCACGTGTTTTGATTCAGCACTTATGGATGTGTTATGATGTTATCTGATTTTGTACTTTGTATGTATCTGATTTTGATGTTTGATGTATACATGTGCTGTGGATGTTAGATGATAGATCCTTAGATGATATCAAATGCATTTCTCATGTGTTATTTTGATGTATATGGACAAGATGATATGATGATATTGGTGTGGGGGGATAGATTTTTGATCATGCACAACCCCTCTTTCCCCCATTGATGATACGATATGTGATGATTAGCTTAGCATACATGCATGATGTAAAACTTAGCATTTTGTTTATATATGATGTATAGATGATGTTAGATGTGATGATAATGATGGTAATGTGATGTGAATGATAACAAAATAGAGCACATGCAATAAACACAACCAAATGCTAACAAAGAACACCAGGAATTAATGCAATACACCATGATTCACCATGCTTTATTAACATGTAACAAACACAATCAAATGCTTAAGAAAGAACATAATGAATTAACACATTACATCATGATTTCCCAAGATTTACTAGCATGCAAAAACATACCACAATATGCACAAGCAAGAATAAATCTAATCTAAGCAAGAAAAGATGAATCCTAACAAAGTATGCCCAAGCAACAAACAACCCAAAAGCAAGAATGCAAAACAACTATACAAGCAACAAGCAAAGCAAGGAAACAAGACAATGCAAGTAAATGTTTTTGTAAGATATGTTTTCATGCACCAATTTTCTATTGTTTAGGTTTTTGTGAAACAATTTTCTATTGTTTTTGTGTTTTGTGAAACAATTTTCTATTGTTTTTGGTTTTTTGTGAAACAATTTTCTATTGTTTTTGTGTTTTCTAATGGTTTTCCAAAGCTATGTGTAGGTAACCAAGAAAGCGTGGATGCCCCCAGCATTAGATGGGGAATATACAAGGGCAGAAGCCATGTGTTTATGAACAAGAAGGTGAAGTCGTTGAGTTGCCCCCAGCGTAAGATGGGAAATAGCGAAAGACCATACCCCTCACAGATGAATAGAAGAAGGCAAAGCCGGATCAAGGCTTGACAGGATGGGTGCACACAGGGAATCTTGAAGGCAGAACCAAGTCTAGGCCAAAGAAACTACCCTCCTGATGCAGGATGCTTGTGAACAATGAACCCTCCTGAGGTGCCAGAAACTGGTTTTCACCCAAGGACTTGTCCAAAGTGCCACAATTGTGTGGTTTTCACTAGTGGATGACCTGTTTTCTCTTTTTCTTTTTCTGATTTTTTGAATTTTTTTGTATTTTTGATTTTTAACTTCCTTGTGCCATGTTTAAGCATAGAACCACTTAAGATGCATGGCATTCATGGGCTCCCAGAGCTCATCACCATTGGGGTGAGCTAGTTTGTATGCCCCTGTGCCGTACTTGGTGACTATGACATAGGGTCCCAACCAATGTGGTTTGAACTTCCCTTTCTTTTCTCGCTCTGCTCTGGTGTTGAACTGGTTCTCCTTCATGACTAAATCACCAACCTCAAACTGACGAGGGATGATTCTCTTGTTGTAGTTTCTGGAGACTCTGTGTTGATACACTTTCAGGTGATTAAGAGCATGAATGTGCCTCTCATCTAGTAGCTCTAACTCAGCCAGTCTTGCCACTCGATAATCTTCATCCTTATCCAGATAGTCCCAAAGAGAAATTCTCAGGGATGGAAGTTCGATCTCTAAAGGGATGATAGATTCTGTCCCGAACACTAGGGAATATGGTGTCACACCCGTAGGAGTGCGAATGGATGTTCGGTAAGCCCAAAGGGCTGGATGGATTTGTAGGTGCCAGTTTCGACCTGTTTTGCTGACCATCTTTTCCATTATCCTTACCAAAGTCTTGTTTGTTGCCTCAGCTTGTCCATTACCCTGAGGGTAATATGGCGTGGACCATTTTAACCTGATTTGGAACCGTTGGCAAAGACCTTTCATAGTTTTGTTCTTAAATGACTTCCCATTATCGGTAACAATGGCTGCGGGAATACCATATCGAAAATGATGTGATTCATGATAAATTTAGAAATCTGTGCTCCTGTGACATAGGTTAAAGGGACAGCCTCCACCCATTTTGTAAAATATTCTGTAGCTGTGATGATATGTGTATGACCATCAGATGAGGTAGGAGTAAGTTTTCCTATTAAATCAAGTCCCCACTTGGAGAATGGCCATGGGGTAGTGATAGGTTGCAATGGTTGTGACGGAGCATGAATGAAATTTCCATATTTTTCACAAAGTACAAATTTTCTAACACAATTGCAACAATCAGTTTCCATGGTAGGCCAATAGTAACCTACTCTCAACAGTTTCTTAGCCAAGACCATTCCATTTGTATGTGCTCTGCATACCCCTTCGTGCACTTCTTTGATTGCCTGGATTGACTCCGTCACATCCAGACAACGTAATAGATTCCCATCGTAGCCATGATGATAAAGTGTACCTCCTAAAAGGGTGTAATGGGCTATCTGGTGAATCAGGCTTTGCTTTTCAGAATGGGAGATATTGGGAGGGAATGTGTTGTCCTTAAGATAGGTGAAGATGGGTTCGTACCATGGGGAATGGGGACCAACAACCTCACAAGCCAGGAAAGATTCTGGCATGTCATATGTGGGCTGGCATAGATTTTCTATGAAGAATGGCATATCATTATTCCCTGGTGGAATACGAAGCATAGACCTTACCATTGCCATGGCATCTACTGATCTGTTCTGTGCTCTTGGGATTTTCTCAAAGGTGATGTGCACAAAATACTCCTTTAGAGTTTCCACTAACTTTTTGTAAGGTATGAGCTTGTCATCCTTAACCTTATATTCATCATTAACCTGTTTGATGATTAACTGTGAATCACCTACAACCTTAACATGATGAACATTCCACTTGATGGCTAGCTTCATCCCTGCAATGAGTGCTTCATATTCTGTAATGTTGTTTGTGCAAGGGAAGCCCAGGTGAAAAGCCTATGGTATAGGATCACCAGAAGGAGTAATAAGGACCACTCCTGCACCTGAACCATGAAATGTAAATGATCCATCAAAATGTATCTGCCACATGACAGATTCTTCAATGTAGAGCAAGGAGGCATCTGGCAGATCCAGACTCAAAGGTTCTGTGCTTTGCAAAGGTGCTTCCGCTAGCTGGTCTGCAAGTACTTGTCCTTTAACCAATTTTTGATGGACAAATTCTATGTCAAACTCACTGAGTAGAATGATCCAATTAGCCATTCTACTGGTGAGGGTGGGTTTGGACAATAAATACTTGAGTGGGTCAACCTTGGATATGAGCTTGGTCTTAGTATTCAGCAGGTAATGGTGAAGTTTTTGAAAGGTAAAAACAACGGCCAAGCAAGCCTTTTCAATTTGAGGATAATTAAGCTCATAGGTGATGAGGGTGTGACTCAGATAGTACACCACTTTCTCCTTATGGCCAAGGTCGTATTGGGTGAGCAGCGCACCAATAGAAAATTGTGTAGTGGAAATATAGAGCAAGAGTGGTTCCCCAGGAGTGGGAGGCATGAGGACAGGTGGATTAGCCAGGTACTGTTTAAGCAAAGCAAAGGCTTGTTGTTGCTCGGGTCCCCAGATGAAAGTGATGTCCTTTTTAAGAAAATGGGTGAATGAGTGACATTTATCTGCAAGCTGGGAGATAAAGTGGCGAATGGCTTGAATTTTCCCCTGTAAGCTACGCAGTTGCTTGATATTCTCAGGTGGAGGCATTTCAGTGATAGCAGACACTTTAGCAGGGTCTACCTCAATACCTCATCTTGACACAATGAAGCCCAATAGTTTCCCAGATAGCACACCGAAGACACACTTCTTTGGATTCAGCCTGACTTTGTATTCATGCAGGCATTCAAAGATATGCCGTAAAATAACAGGATGATCCTCTCTTGTTTTGGACTTTCCCAGGATGTCATCTACGTAGTCCTCCATGATATCATGAATCATATCATGAAAAATCACTATGTCATGGCCCACTGATAGGTAGCTCCTACATTCTTAAGGCCAAATGGCATCACCTGATAGCAGAAGGTGCCCCAAGGAGTCGTAAAAGTTGTTTTGTGTTGGTCTTCTTCAGCAATCTTAATTTGATTATATCCCAAAAAGCCATCCATGAGTGATAGCATTTCGTACCCTACTGTTGAGTCAACAATCATATCAATGTTGGGCAATGGAAAATCATCTTTAGGGAAAGCTTTATTGATGTCCCTAAAATCCATGCAGATTCAGATACCTATAGGTTTTTCTGGACAGGAACAATGTTCGATATCCATTCAGAATAATCAATTGGTCTGATGAATCCTGTTGCAAGCAATCTTTCCAACTCTTCTTTAACCAACAGGGCCACTCTTGGGTGCATCTTTTGGAGCTTCTATTTGATAGGCTTGGCATCTGCATGCATGACTAGGTTGTGCATGACCAAAGTCAGATCTAAGTCGGGCATGTCTTTGTAAGACCATGCGAACACATCAATAAACTCTCGCAGCAACATAGTGAATGTCTTTTGTTCTCTAGCCGAGAGTGATGCTCCCAATTTTACTATCTTGGGATCTTCTTTTGTACCAATATTGACATCAATGGTTTCTTTGACTAGCAATTTTGATAAGTCCTCCATACACGTAGGATCAGGAGGCAGGTTGAGATCTTCATCCAAGGATGTCTCCACGAGATTTTCATCCTTGGCATGGTCACTTTGTTTGTCCTTTGATTTTCTTATTTGTTTGTTCAGCCAGTGCCTCAAAGAGGTTTTCACTGTGTGACTTGGACTTTGATTTTTACCGAGGCTTTTCTTTAGAACTTTTTCCCTCACTTTTCTTTAAATTTTGCTGACCATGAAGTTCAGCCTCCTCGCCGAAGTAGGCACAGGTATCTAAGTCGATAAAGAAACCTTTCTTGTGATCTCCAATGGGAATTGTATCCCTTATGCCCATGAATTCTGCAATAGCCTCATCATTCTTGAATAAATCTAGTGGCATGTGATGTTGTTGGTCCCATTCAACAAGGGAAGGGTATACAAGGTCAAGGGTTGGTTCTGTGGGGGTTATGGTTAGGACAACGTTGTTCATGAAAAGGTTCGTGGAGGCCAGATCCTCATATTGGCTACAATGGGAATCTGTATCACTGTCTAGATAGTCAGAGCTATCCTCATGCTCAGAACAAGTAGCATCTTGATCGTTGGGGTGTGCTCCATAAGGGTGAATCCCAATGCCGTATCTTTCTATTTTGAAATGTGGAAGAGGGACTGGTTCTCTTTGTCCTTGTTCATTCCTCCCACATCCTAGGCCTTTGTAGCCCATGGAGTACATCATTCTACTAGATTTTTCATATTCTGGGGTTTGATAACAGGATGGCTGAGTATCCTCAGGGACCCAAGTTGTAGGTGGATCAAGCAATTTCTCCTCAGCTAACAAGCCTCCAGGTAGGAACGACCCAATAGTGTGTTCCTCTCTAGGTCTCCTGAAGCGGTAGTTGGGTCGACCTCTAGTCTTGGGTGACAGTGAGAGGTCTGAAACCAAGAGCACTTGTTGTACATTATACTCCCCATAGCCATATTCAAGGATTTTCATCTCCCATGAATCAAATGGAGATGTTGAAGTAGATGCCCCATGAGTGCAAGAACTAAGAGAATCTGAATCCACCTGGGATTCCATGGCCTCAGACTGAAGAGGGACAACTATATCTATGGAGGGACATGCATATGTACCCTTTTGTGTAAAGCTATTGAGAGCTCTACAATGAGCAAAGGGCTCTGAATCTCCTGGTATTGTAACCATATGTCCCTCATGCTTCAACTTAATGCATTGATGAAATGTTGATGGCACGGCCTGCATGGCATGAATCCATGGTCAGCCTAGAAGCATGTTATATGGAAGTTCCAAGTCTAGGACATGAAACTTTGTCTGATGACAAGTGGGACCTACCTCCATAGGCAGCGTGATGGTACCTACTGATTCCCTTTCCATGTTGTCGTATGTGGTGATAGTGATGATATGGGACTCAAGATCTTCCTCTATATGTCCCAATTTTTTGACCAACTTAAGGGTGCAGATGTTCAACCTAGATTTGTTATCCACAAGCACCCGTTTGATTTTCCTATGGGTGACAACTACCTCAATGTATAAGGGAAGATTATGTGTTGGATTCTCAGTAGGGATTTCCCTATGGTTGAAAGTGAGATGTTCACTTGGTGTGATGTTTGCCACCACGGCTTGAAGGTGTGCAGGATCGAATTCTAAAGGCACTCCCAACCCCTGAAGAGTTTGGTACAGAATTTCCTTATGCACATTGGATATCTTGAGAAGATCTAAGATTGAAATCTTAGCAGATGTCTTTTCAAGTTGTTCTAAAAGGTTATATTTACCGGTTTGGAGGGTCAATGGAGAAGGTTCCGAAATCACGAGGCGGGCATGCCTTGTTACCACAGTGCAGTCCTTTCCCTTGATCCGGATGGTATTGACATGGTCAGTAGGAGAGAAAATACATCTGATAAGTGAATCATAATGATTGTTATCTCTTTTGGTGTACAAGTAATTCATGGCTTTATAAGTTTGGGATGACTCTCCCTGATCCGGCTTTGACTTTTCTGACTTATCATGCTTGGGGAATGGTTCTTTATAAATCCCCATTTTCTCGTTAGGTGTTTGTGTTTTTCCAGGGTTATCCACCTCTATCTCCCCATTGTCAATGAGGTCCTGAATATAATGGTGAAGCCACTGCAGACATTTGTCTGTCTTATGTCCTTTGATGTGATGCATTTAGCAATATTCATGCTCCTTATACCATGAAGGTTTCGGAGTGTTGTCATCAAATGGTTGCGTTGTAGGATAGGTCATCATGTGGGCCGCATCCAATTGTTTTAGTATGACTGACAATGGTTCATTGAGAGAGGTGAATGTTCTTCACTTTGGTGGTGGTTGAATTGGGCCCTTGGTTAGTTTAAAAGGTTGACCAGTTTGGACCATTTGAACACGTTTGGAATCAGTGATTCCATCTCCCACCACATTTTTGTTTTTGTTAAAGATCTTCGGCTTTTCCATGGGTTTGACACTTTGGTTGTCTTTAGATTGGGTTTTGAGGGTGCCTTTGGCAATGAGAGCCTTTTCTATCTGAATCCCTTTCTCGATAACCTCCTCAAAAGTATGAACACAATGCATTTGGAGGTGGAAAGCTATATCCAGGTTGAGATTGGGAACGAAAATACTAACCAGTTACTTTTTCAGGGAAAACACAAGGGAAGTGAATAACTATCCCTCTCCACCATTGGAGGAAGCTGGAGAAAGTCTCATTTGGGCATTGCTTGGCGCCACATAAGTCTGCCATGGTGACATCACTCTCTATGTTATATGAGAAGTGACACATGAATCTTTCTGCCAATTCTGGCCAGGTGAAAATTGATCCTCATGGTAAGTGTGTAAACCACTCCAATGCTTGACCTCCGAGACTCTTGGGAAAAATTCTGATGAGGTAATTATCACTATAAGACACCTCTTGACATGCCATGTAGAAATATTTAACATGATCCCTTGGGTCTCCTTTTCCTTTGTATTTGTCGAACTTTGGCATATCAAATTTCTTTGGAAAGGGTTGAAGGGTCATTATCTTGTCAAAAGGATAGGGGCATAATTATTCATATTGATATTTCCTAATGCTCCCTATATTTCTCTCTTGTAAGCTCACAAGCATCACTTTCATAGACTGCACTTCTTGTGTGAGCAATTGTTCTTTAGTGGGAGAAGCGGGGATGTATACATGATGATACCCTGTGTCTTCTTCTCCTTATTTTTCATGATGGAGTTTGTTTATCTTAACCTTAGGCCTCAACTTTTGAATGTTCTTGTTTACATCTTTCTATACATGGGAAGAAAGAAAATCTAGTTGCTGGCTTAGGTTACTATTTTTTATTTGATTGTGGCTTGGTTTGTGGCTTCTTCTTCTAAAGGTTCCTCCTCTTCGTATTGTGGAGGTTCTTCACCCATCTCATGTTCTATCTTATTTCTTCATGACACTTCGAAAAAGGGCATTCTATGCCCGACCACTTTATCATTTTCTACGTAAGAGGTAGAAGCTTGTCTGTACATTAAAATATCTTCCATATCAATAAGGGGACATTCTTCCTCAGTAGCATTATTTGCAAGTAGTATTGTTTCATTTTCAGTGGGCAATTTGGCCCCTAATTCGATGACCCACGCCAACACTCTATCTTTGTTTCTAAGAAGAATTTTGTCTAGTAGAGTGGGGTCAAAATCAAAGTCTGCATGTGGTGATTCTAATTCATTTCCACTATGGTCGTCCATCGCTTCTGTTTCCTTTTTTTGTAGAAAACAGTGGTCCTAGGTCGTGTCCAATGAAGGGGTTTAACCCTTGTCTGTTAGAGGTTTTCCAAGCTTGCACTTGTTGTTCCTCATATGTCTATTTTTTCAACCCTAGACGTGTTTAAGGCGCCATGTTTTCATGATAGTTTTTCTAGGGTAAGTTACAAATGTGTTCAAAGCTTAGTGACCACCCCTAAGTGAAATGTAAGATGTATTTATTAAAAGGAATGATAACCAGATCATACCAAGCCAAGAACACATATGCTAATCAAACACCATGATCAATAAGATGAAAGTAATTCACCAGAATAACTTTACATAAACCTTTGCAAACAAATGAGAAACAATATCATATATTATTATGGAACTCAATGAAATACAATGAGAATGGGCCTTACTTATATAGGCAAGGAATAACAATCTAAGAACCAATCAAGGTCATAGATCAAGCCATAAATCAAGGAAAGAACTAGTCATCAAAGAACTAGTCAAGACCATAGATTTATGAGAGAACTAGACATCAAGGATCTAGTCAATACCATAGATCAAGGAAAGAACTATACCTAACAACTAGATAATATCTCCTAATATCTAAATAAATAAAAATAAATATCCACACACATAAGTGGGTGAGGATAAATACAATAAAGGTAAATAAAGTACCTAGGTGAACATGAGCTAAGGTAAATACCTACTCTAACACCCCCCCTCAAGTGAAGCTAGGGGCCAAAATAGAAGAGGCATGTCCATAGTATGAGTCTAGGAAACTAGGCCTGATGAGGTACTCATGTACAATATATCCATGAAGAAATATCAAACCAAAAGAAGGAAAGAATCCTACTATAAGGAAAGAGAAAGAAGAAGAAGAAGGAATATGTTCTCATGAACACCCCCCAAGAACAACTTCTGAAACCCCAAGCATTCCACATAACTCAAGGTACTGAGGTGATGCAAAAGGCTTCGTAAAGATGTCTGCAACCTGCTACTGAGTCGGAAGGTATTCCAAGTAAATAAATCCATCTTGAATGTGTTTTCGAATGAAGTGGATGTGTATCTCAATATGATTGGTCCGCTAGTACTCAACTGGGTTGCAAGAAATGTGAATTGCACTTTGGTTATCACACCAAATTATAGTCAGTGAATCCTATGGGAATCCAAACTCTATCAATAACTGGTGAAGCCAAAAAATCTGTTGGCTCGCTGTAACTACTACCATGTACTCTACCTTTGAAGATGAAAGTGTAATATCTTGTTGCTTTTTGCACGCCCAAGCAATTAGAGAAGAACCAAGACAGAAAATATAGCTAGAAGTAGAACGCATGTCATCAATAGAACCTTCGCAATATGAATCTGTATACCCAACCAACTGAGTAGAACCCCTAGTGTAGTGTAGGCCAAAGTGGGAAGTGCCCTATAAATAGCACAAAATCCTTTTAGCAGCCTACCAATGACTACTATGAGGAGAATGTGTAAACTGAGATACAAGCCCTACTACAAATGAAATATCAAGGTGAGTATGGGTCAAGTACATGAGACTCCCAACCAACTACCTATACAATGTAGGATCACAAAGTGGTGTGGTACATGTGGATGTAAGAGTAACCCCAGATTGAAAAGGAGATGGACTTGGCTTGTAATCAGCCATATCAAACTGCCTAAGAATATCATGGGTTTACTTTTGCTGACTCAAATGAATCCTTGAATCTGTCTGAGAAATCTGCAAACTAAGGAAATAATACAATAGCCAAAGATTTTTCATGTCAAACTATGTAGAAAGAGCCCTTTGAATACTATGAATGTGGGAAGAAGAGCTACCAGTAAGTAACAGATCATCAACATACAAGACAAGTATCACAATATCCTCACTGTGTGAGCCTCTAAACATACTGAGATACACTGTATGATCAGAGTGGCAAAATATAAAACACAACCAGTAGATAAAATAAAAGAATCCATCTTCTCATACCAAGCTCGAGGGGCTTGTTTGAGACTATAGAGAGACCTTCGAAGATGACAAACAAGATAAGAATCCTGAACAAATCCAGTCGGCTACTCCATATATATCTCCTCTTGTAGATCTCCATGTAAGAAGGCACTCTTCACGTCCATCTGGTATATGGGCGACCCCTATGATGCATAAATAGCAATTACAAGGTGTACAGAATCCATCTTGGCAATGGGTACAAAATTCTCAGAGTAATCAATACCTTCGACTTGTGAAAAACCCTTTGTAATAAGACAATCCTTATACTTTTTAATGGACCCATCAGCTGCATATTTGGTTTGGTATACCCACTTACACCTAACCATATTTCTTCCTTTAGGAAGAGATACCAAATCCCAAGTATGATTCTTCATCAAAGAATAATACTCAGCTGCCATCACATCATCCCACTCCAGTATCCCATGAACCTTTGAAAAAGACTGTGGATCTTCAGAAACTACCTGACAAAAAATTCCATAACTTGTAGAATGTGCCTGATGATGCCTAGTGGGTGGAATATCCTCTATGAAAGGTGTTACCTCAGAAAATGTAGTACAAGCCCACTTAGGCATAGTGACAACATCAGTGGGAATAGGATCCTCAATGGCATCTATAACCTCCTCATCAATCTCCTCAAAGAAAGGATCCTCAAGATGAGATGAAGAAGAAGAAGGACTACATGGAAGAAGATGAAGAATCATGAGGAGTGAAATCTTCTTGTGCTCATCAAACTGAACATGTGTTTGAAAAAGAACATCATGATTATTAGGATCTAAAATATGATAAGCTCTCATGTCCTCACAGTACCCTACAAAGATCAAGGGTTTACTCTTCTTATCCAAAGATTTCCTTTTCTTCTTTGGCACAAAGGCCGAAACATGGCTCCCAAAGACTCACAAAAATGAGACATCTTGTTTAGTGTTAGACCAAGCTTCCTCTGGAGTCAAATGCTCAAGTGCTATGTGTGGTGTGTGATTCTGAATATAGTTAGCACAATTAACTACTTCTGCCCAATAGATAGGAGGTATATCTTTACAATGCATCATACAGTTAGCCATTTCCTTCAAAGTCCTATTCTTCCTTTCTACTAATCCATTCTGTTGTGGAGTATGAGGACTAGAATGTTGGTGAATAATTCCTTGAGTTGCTAAAAATTCAAAAAACTCATTATTGAATTACTCCCCCCATTATCAGTGCGAAGGTTCTTTATGCTACTATAAGATTTTTTCTTGACCAAAGCCTTGAAGACTTTGAAGTGTGAAAAAATATCACTTTTTTACTTGAGAAAATAAACCCAAATACACCTCGATAAATTATCAATAAATGTAAGTGCATACTTAGCTCCATTGAAAGATGGGGTAGGAAAAACCATCAAGTCACTATGCACAAGCTCAATTGGTGAAGAAGCTCTCTTAGACAAATTCTCAAGAAAAGGATCTTGGTGTTGTTTCCCTAATACATAACCATGAAAAACTCCCTCAAGACAAAGAAACTCTAGGAAGACCATCTACCATACCATGAGTGCTCAACTCCTTCAAATATCTGTAATTGAGATGTCCAAATCTTAATGAAAAACCAATCCTGTCCCTATAGAAGAAGTTTCATCAAAACTCTCAAAGTGATATAGTCTAGAACTATGATCAACAATACCCTGAGAAAAAAGTGAATAAGTCTCCAACAAAGTTCTTACTTCTGCCCCATGTGGTGTAAAAGTCACTATTTTCTCTTGACCAGAATGACAAATTTGATATACATAAATCAAATTTGTAGCGATGTTAGGAACATATAGTGCATCTTGGATATTGCCACCATCAAGTTGTATATCACCTTTTCCCTAAAAAAAAGGAAGGAAGAATCTCCAACCTCAATTTTGGAAGTAGAACTCAAACCTAGAGAAACAAAAGACTCCTTAGAAGAAGTCATGAGAAGCACTAGAATCTATAACCCAATTGTTTGCAAGTGGTGACTGAGATCTTCCAACAACATTAAGTGCTTTTCCATGATGATTAGAAGGAGGTGGAGTGGAGATAGAATTTTTTTGTTTCTTGACTGTGTCCTTTAAGGCTTGCATTCACTTATAACACCTATGTTCTTCATGATTACTACCCCCACAAAAAGAGCATGAATGGCTAGACTTATTCTAAGATTTAGAAGAATCCTTGGGTTTTGAGTTATTTTCTTTGGGTTTAGGAGCATTTTGAGATGGAGAAGGTGTGGATTTGGTTTTACTATTTGGTTTTCCCTTGCCCTTAGGATTAGATGCAACTAATTCCTTTTGAGAGGTGGAAGACTTAAGGTGAGACAATTTGGATTCTTCCCTAGTAATTTCTTTCACAAAATGTTTCTAAGTTAGGCATTTTGAATGTGTCACCTAAGACATCCATGCTAGAGAAAAAGGATAGAAGAAAAAATTTGGAATGGTCCTCTCAACTTGGATAGAATCAAGTAAACACACTCTTCATATTTCTTATCATCTTCCACTCCCCTTCAATTGTGTCAACAAATGCTTGAACTTGGTAAGTTAGTCTATAATTGTTGGAAAATTTTCAGGATTAAGAGAGGTGATCTCAATTTCAAGTTGCATGGCTTTCATATGATCCACCTTACCAAATAAATCCTCCAATTTCTCCCATATTTTGAAAGGAGAGTCACACTTTTCCAAATGAAAAGAAAATACTGTCACTGAAATAATTTCCTATCAAACCCATACACTCATCAAATTTGCACTGGTACTTAAGTTTCTCATATTCTCTAGTGAATACTGGTTGTTCTGAAGAAGTTAAAGCCCATAATCCTTTATGCTTAATTATTTTTTCCATTCTTGGTTTCCATGTGTGGTAATTATGTGTTGTTAATGGCTCAACATGATATAATGTAGAAGTAGATAAAGATGCCATCCTCAAAAAATCACCAAAAGAAATGCAAGAACCAAGAAATGTAACAAGAGCCCCAAACAATGCAACAAGAGCCCCCCAGATTTTGGCACTTTATAATGAGTGCGTGTTACAATATGACACTTTATAATTATAGTGAAATTCTCAAAATAAATATTTCCAATGGAATTAGGAGCTTAGTGGCCACTAAGCTATTCCTTTAAAAAATGACAATGCATGTTGTATGTTGTCCATTTATTTTACAAGGATCAATCCAACAAGCCTTTATCCTCTAATATTATACTCCACTATTACATTCCAACAAGTTTTAAAAATATTGGTAAGCAATTTAGTAGGATATTTCACAAGCTTTAAGCCCTCATTATACTCATAGGATGAACTATCCTTAAGGATTCCAATGGGTGCTGTGCAACGTTAATTAACTGGTTTTCGAGAAAGTCACATTACCGCAACAAAAAAAAACTCAAATCAGATCTCAAGTGTAACATCCCCAATTTAAAACACCAGAACAAGGGAAATTTTTTTTAAAAAAAAAAAAAAAAATAACGTTCTCTGTTATGAATTATAAAATTCAAACACACGTTCGAGATTTAGTAATTGTTCTCTGCCCAAACCACATAGTTTGGATCATACAATTTCTTTCAAAAACGAATGTTCCCTGTTCACATATTTACAATATGGAACACACATTCAATGCCATTCAATCTCATAACAGATTCTATATGCTGCTGTAAATGACTCGATGAACTACCGATCTTCCATTTTCATGGCTCGGAGTTTCAACGATCCTTCATTTCATGACTCGGCAACAACCGATCCTTCATGTACATGACTCGGCAACAACCGATCCTTCATGTCTGTTTATGCATAGTATATTTTATATACTTGTTCTCATAACCTTCCCCGGTTATCGAAGTGATCCATTTAAGAAGCCTATCTGAATATCTGTTACTGATATTCATCTGACATCCTGCATCTTAAATTAAGTGATAAGGACAACGCAACCAGCAATTGCGATACTTTGGCCAAAGATTTTCACATGCTTTGCATGATCATATTCCTGGATGTGATACACATCTACGGAATACGTCCTTCACTTCACTTCACCTGTTATCTAGAATGGTCTTTCCTGGTTCCTACCAGTCCTCATTGTTTAAGTTCAGTTTTAAACTTTCAATTCCAGCTAGTAATATGAACGGGTATAGGAAGGCACTCCAGGTAACTAAAGATACGCAGACATACGGTGTCGTTACCCCACGACTCCGGTGTGTCTGATTATCTTTAGTAATCCGGAGTCACTCCGTATACCAAATCATACCCTATCTCCACCCCAGCTAAGATCTACACATTCAGCCTATGTATTCTCAATGTTTTAATTCGGGAGGGCATTGCTATATGTCAGCTGCAACATTGTGTCGTCATGAAGACCCCGTCTTCATGAAGACACCTTGCTGTAGCTGGCGTATGTCAATGTCCTGCAGAATTCATCCCATCGAGAATTCACATCCTGCTCAAGTGACTTAGCTACGAGTTATTAATTAAAAATTAACTTTCAGCATCCATGCTGATCCCTTGATCCTCGTTCCAGTTGCAGTTGTACATAACTAAGAGGGACTAAACTGTCCGTTAGTTCGTTATGTATCGTCCCCTTCGTACCGAAGGGTTACATTTCCTTACTTGGTCCATTTCTTAATCATTTGATTAAGCAGTCCGTACCGACGGACATAATAAGTTTAACCTATTAAACTTAACCAAGATGTTTCCAACTGCAACTTATTTCAGAATGATAACTTATTAGACGTCATTCAAACGAGGTCTATTCCTTCAAGAAATGAATTCATTTATTTCCCCTTAACATTATATAGTTAAGGATCATTAGTTATGGATATATGTATCCTACATCCTTTAATCTGAATTTTTATCAAACGGGATCATTAATGGAGTTCGAAAACGAAGTTCGATTACTCCAAATTTAAATTGATATTCCTTAGCTCCTAAGCTAATCCTGAATACCCTCTGATTATAAAATCATATTCTTCTTAATCCTTTTTAATGTCAATTCAAAATTCATCTTTACCCAAGTATGAATTAATTGCATTGTTTAACTTAAAGGTTGTAATTAAGTAAGAATAGATATCAGTTTCAATTCAGCATCCATCCAAGGATTACGAAACAATTCCAAATTGAGAAGTAACATTTTATTCCCAATTATATAACAATATCAAACAGATATAATTATTGAAAATATCACACTTGTAACTGTATTCAATATTTCAAGTCATAATTTGTACATTTGCCAATCCAACTGATTGGGTATTTTTTTACAAAACATCATATACAACTCATGGACAGAAGAATATATTTTCTTCTTTCACAATTCCTCAAAGAGGAATAAAAGCAACAGTTACGATTTAATTTACATTTTAACAAGAGGCATCGGAAGACAGCCAAGTCTTCATTCTAATCAAATTCCATCTGCAAAATGAATTGCACGGGTCAGTTCAATGAACTGAGCACATTAAGCACTTATCCTTAAAATAAGATGCTTCAACTAACTGTTTCAATAAAAGAACCCTGCTTTTATGAAACGACAGCAAAACATCAATCTCGAAAAGCACAAAAGAGAGATCAGCATAACAACTAAACATCAAAATATCATCTCAACCAGCCAAGGGATTGCTGTCCCGTTTCCCACATAATCATTGCAAGTATCAATTTACAAAATTTGTAAAGTTAGGAATTCAAGTAGCTTGCTGCCTATATAGCATACAGTTATCTTTTTCCACACCTTTCATTAATAACAAATGCAAAGGATGAAATTAACTGAATATAAATCCATTACTTTCCTTTCCGTTCATGAAGCATATTAAATTTAAAGCATTCAAGTACAAACAAGAAAGCGAACAGCAATGCATATAGTAGCTCCCATCTAAGCACTATCAAATTCTTCATTCCCGAATTCCAGATTTCTAACTGGATGAAAGAAGAAGATCATTTTTTTTTTTTTTTTCTAAAACATTAATTCATATCTCTATTTCTTTCCACATGACTGTCCTCACAGTGAAATCCAACGAAAATCAATTCAAGATAACAGTTCAGAGTGAAACTTACAAAATCCACTCGGAATTCACTTTCCGAGCAGCAAGAATAATTTCATTTTATTCCAGTTCATATGAATACCAACAGGTTAGTAAGACATTATATTCATCGTTGGGCAAGCCGCATCAATATGCATACTATGTATTTGCTAAACTATCAGATTCCCTACTTCTTACACTGTATAGCTAGCCAACAACAATTATGCAACCACGCAAGCATATATAATCATATGATCTTTTATACCTCCGAACACATATAGTTCTTAATAACAAGTGGTACATTGCTGTTACCTACAGCAAGATCAAGTCATATGCACTATAATTCCAATGTCACTTTCAGAGTCCAAATAGCAAAAGAGAAGAATTCATTCTCTATGATTTCATTAAGAAACAGTCATTGTATTCAGCAGGAAGTAAAACACTCAATTCATGTTTTTCTTAGCATGACGACTCAAATTATAAAAATAGCAAAACAGTTGTCCTTATTGAATAGCAACTCACATAGCCTGTACAATATCAGTCCAACATGCTTCAATAATGAATATTCAATTCGAGTTCTATCTCGATCTACCGTTAATTCCAAAACAGCATTTTCCATTTTTTTTTTTTTTTAAGGAGGGACAGAACTCCAATTATAACATTCATATATCAGTACCTCTATAAGGTCAAACCCGTTTAAGGGGTTAATTACCTAAGCATGGTACAGTCAAATAGACTCAGAAAAACAAGCTAATTCCCACAATTCCTATTTATTAAGGACAGAAATCCAAGTCGAGTTCACATTCACAAGACAATTCAGACAGAAGGTCAAACCTCATCTACAAGACACCATGGAATCATCTTTCCATTACCGAATAAAGAAATATAATCATTCACTGCACTGAATACAAATCAATTTGTATTTGCGTGTACAGTCCGAACAAGGAGACCGAACAGCATCATTAGATCACCATAAGACTAACCCATTCTCACAGCAAGGAGAAAACATAATCCAGCAACAACCTCAGAAGGAAAAATAGCTTCTTTTTCTCTATTCCCACGGGTACCAAAACGTATTCGCTTATTTCATAAACAAGTAAAGACACAGCAATGGAAATACCGTAAATACTTCATTCAAGCGAAACCAGATACTCGTAGAAAACCCAAATACCATCTTCAATAAAATCCCAAAACTGGAGAAGGGAAATGATCTATATCCTTGAAACTTTCAATAAGAAACAATTTCAAACACTAATGCTTCTTTATTTTTAGTCTGTCAACAAAAGGACGTATAGTTCCAATGCCAAAAACAGCTCAAGTAACCTATACCGTTTACTTTCCATTCCACAAGAATAATCAATTAATATTTTCATATAACACCCATAATCAGCACCTTATGGAGGTAATTCCACTCGAGAAGAACAATACCGTTAAACACAGCAACAGAGGAACAATTTTTCTAACATTCCTTAAAGAATGACAGCAAGAAAAGATTATACTTAAAGGAACAGTTCCACTTTATGGAGCGATTGCACAGCCTTTTCCGGCTTCAAGCAACACGAACAGTCATGGGAATATCCATCTCAAACCATTTATACAGTCAACAACCAATACTGTAAATCATTTTCAACATGAATCGAGCAAAGGCAAATCAAGGCCGAGCAACCAAAAGCAATTCTTCTTATCATTTTCCAAAGAAAAGAAGCAAGAACCAACAAAATCCATTTCCAAACAACTCAAAAACAATCAAGCAATCCAAACCCAAGAGCAGGGTTGTTTTAATGAAACATTTAATTCAAGCAAAGATTTTAAAGAGGAGGGCTTAACATGCCTGTAATCTCTTTTTCAGAACTCGAAGAAAGCTTCGTTTTGCCGCGTTTTTTTCTTCCACAACGGCTACACAAACTTCCCAGCACTCTTCTTCCTTCTTCAGGCTTATCAACAGCCTCAATTCTTCCAAGAAAATGAAACCAAATGCCAAGAGCTGGTTCGACCGAACCAGGTCAAAAAACCAAATGCAGAGCAACTTTGCAAAAAGCTCGAATGAACAAAAATGACAATCAAAATTCCTTCATGCTGTTTCCAAGGCAAGCTGGTCGCGAGGACCAAAAACATTTAATGCATTAAAGGCTTGCCTTTCTCCTTATTTTCCACGCCCCCTCCACTTGGGTTGGCGAGTCTCCAACCTTCAAATTTCCCAAGCAAACTGAGTTTAGCCAAGCTTCCAAATAGACACCTCTATCTCCCATCTGTCCCGCCAAAACTGGCGCCGTCCCCTAAGGGACAGTTCATAAATGCCCAAGAATGCCACCTACCCATCCTTATCCTCTCCTTCCAAGGGTCTGCGTACCCCTTTAGCTTAGGATTAGTTTAGGTTACATAGTTCATTCGACCTAGGTCTTAGTTAGACCTTAGGTTTTAGGATTTAGATTTATTTTTCCCCCTTTTTTTTTTTATAATTTAAAAATCCACTTTGGATAGTAGTGTAGAATGTATGTTAGGTGTTTAGGGTTAGTTTAGGTTTAATTCCCACTAACCACTAACACTAACAAATTTCCATCCCGTCCCTTACTAACATCCATGCTATCACAGAACAGGACGTTCAGACGTCCTTCCGGTTCAAGTGTGAATTAGCATAGAAAACACAAGAGGATCTCAGCATACCTGGGTCAATGGAATTGATTCAGGATATGCTGTCAATCAGCACAAGAGCAAGCAATTATACGACAACCTGTCGTCACATCAGCAAACACACAAGTACAGTGTTCGCTGTCCCATGCAATAATTCATAGTATGCAAGAATCCGAATTAGCAACACATTCTCTTAAAATCAAAACATATCCTAACATGTTTGCTTTCATTCCAAGAGCTATAACAGTATGTAAAACATTCACCAAGTTAGCATTCAAAAATCAGAGTGTTTTCCTTTTTCATATGATGTGAATCCCAAGGTGAATCCAGTATGTTTCTCTGCACAACAAAAAAAAACAAAAAAACCAACTACCTCCTGAAATGGTCAAGTTTACAGACGATCTTAACCCACTTTGCGAGAAAGTGAAGCAAAATAAAACTTACAAACGAATGTCAATAGCAATCTCCTGCTCTGATACTATAAAAGGAATGATAACCAGATCATCCCGAGTGAAGAACACAGATGCTAATCAAACATCACGATCAATAAGATGAAAGTAATTCACCAAAATAACTTTACATAAACCTTTGTAAACAAATGAGCAACAATATCATATATTATTATGGAACTCAATGAAATACAATGAGAATGGACCTTGCTTATATAGGCAAGGAATAACAATCTAAGAACCAATCAAGGTCGTAGATCAAGCCATAAATCATGGAAAGAACTAGTCATCAAAGAACTAGTCAAGTCCATATATTTATGAGAGAACTAGACATCAAGGATCTAGTCAATACCATAGATCTAGGAAATAACTAGTCAATACCATAGATCAAGGAAAAAACTATACTTAACAACTAGATAATATCTCCTAATATCTAAATAAATAAAAAGAAATATCCACACACATAAGTGGGTGAGGATAAATATAATAAAGGTAAATAATGTACCTAGGTGAACATGAGCTAAGGTAAAATACCTACTCTAACATTTGTTAAGAGTATGAATAAATCAACAATGTGAGAATACCAATATGATAGGGTGATAAATCACTAGTGATACAAGCATTTGGTATTGAAACCTGTTTAAATGAAGTACCTCCTAGACTATGTTTCAAAGAGTAGTTTCACATTTCAAGATGATTAACAAGATGTCTTCACTTATTCCAAGTTCAAGGGAATGAACAAAACGTAAGTAAATACAATAAGTCAATGCGACCTCCCAATCAAGATATATGATGAGCGAGCTCAAACTCGATTAAGACCTATATCTCAAAAAGTTCCAATTACAATTCGTGAATGACACAACAATATCACCAAGATATGTTAACCCACTTTGCGAGAAAGTGAAGTATTGATATCAAGGTGTTATTGATATAACACACACAAATAGTAGTACCTAGCACTCTATGAAATCAATGTAATAATAGAACTGAACAAAAAAAAAAACCTCAAAGTATAGCTAGGAATAGTTAAGAATGTGTGCAGTGTAACCGTACAATATAGGTATTTATGTCGAGTTTACAAGAAACAAGACGTAAATATCAAAATTGTAATGATACGATACAAACAAGCTAACTCCTCTAAGGAAGTCCGCATTGTGATGAACCACGCCTAACTACAATGACGATCTTGACATGGGTATCAAGATCACAATGGCTACCCAATGCCGTGAAAATGCCTCCGCACACTTTAGACATTTAACTAACCCAGCCGCAAACATGGATGGGCATAAACAGACATAAAAGTGAGAGAAATAGTCTATTGGTAACACAAAGGTAGTCACCCTTCTTCTGATCAACAAAATGTCAAAAGAATGTGAAGGAAGCAAATCAACAAATAGATGAAAAATGTTGGCTTCACTTCAGCAGAGTTTCACCTCGCCCTAAGGCAAGTAAAAACTAAACGAACGTAATGCATCACACGTTTCTCAATGAAAATATGGTTCGCAACTCAACACTATTTTAGAATGGTACAAGTGGGCTCCTGGCTAAAGTATATCTTCCTAGGTGGTTCTCTCGTCCTAGGTGCTACAAAGATTATCCACGAGCAGGATGATTTACCTAAAAATTTGCAATGACTCATTTGGGAGTATCTCGACTTTTCCCCCTTTAAGTACAGTGGGAAATGAATGTGTCCAAATGTGTACTTAAAATGGTCGCGTAGGGACAACTTGTAACTCTGTCTCACAAAGGATTTACTAGTTAGATAGGTAGTGCAGAGCACTTCCCATTTCTTCCACAAGGTTCCCTCTTATGTGAACTACTTTGGGGTTCCTGGAACAACCCCCATTGTTATAGCTTAAGTCATTATACCAAAGGGGTTATGTTCCAGTTGAGCGGAGAGGGACATACCCTTTTCTGAAACTTGCAATACAGTTTTTTGAATATGTTGTTCTTTTAATCTTTTTTAGTTAGATGTGATTTGCTCAAACACCGTTTGGCAACCTGTATAACAACTGTATTAGTAGTTTTCTGACTTTTATTTCAATTCCTCCATTCTTTGATAAGTGTTTTAGTCCTATATGATGATGTTTAGTAGTTTTCCATCAAAAGAGAAGGCATCATTTCTGATTCTCCAGATAGTCCAAGGATGCAAGAGAAGAGCATATGTGATCGTCTTCCAAAATCCAAAAAGATATCAAATGGAAAAACACTTTAATTCAACTACACCAAATTAACAAATTACAACTCAAATACTCTTAGTAATCTCAAAGCATAAAAAAGACTTAAGAATTGTTTCTGATTCCCAAGATCACCCCAAGGGACGCAAGGGAAAAGCATACGTGATCTTAATCCTATAAGTAAATAATGTGAAATGTTACCTAATCAAATACAAACATGTAAAAACAATCTGCAAAGACAAATATATGATTAGATAAACCTGCAAGAATGTTAACACATCAACACTTTAATTTCAAAAATGCAAAAGGATTCCATCGCCTCTTTTTCAGCACCTGTGCATGGGTTAGGGCGTATGTGCCACCAAAGGTTGTTTCCGGCTCACAGTGTACTTGTGCCACCCAAGAGATGTTTGCGCCATGAAAACAATGTCTGCACCACTAAAACAATACCTGCACCACTATGCAGAATTTTTAGATTTATAAGCACCTGCACCACCAGAGAGGTGTGTGCACCAAAAAAACAACGTATACGTTACTCTGAGAAAAATAGACAGAATAACCACATTACCAGAAAAATGTGCCTGAGCCACTAAAACCACATATGTGCCCTAGTTAGGGTGTGTGCACCGATCTGACAAGTTTCAGCATCCAGTGAAGGTATAGTATGAAATGATGCCTGCACCCAGGTTAGTGCACCTGCACGCTGGTTAGGGTATGTGTGCCAGGGTTAGTGTGCATGCGCTAGGGGTAAGAAAATAGAGTGACAGGTTTTATCAGTGTGTCTGCACCACCAGAGAGATGTGTGCACCCCAAAAACCATGCCTGCACCCCTAAAATCATGCCTGTGCCAGACCTGCAGCCAAAATACGGTAGCAAACATAAGAAAACTCACAATATCTTAAATTTTGACAAGTTAGCTTAAGAATGGAAATAACCCATTAAAATTATGGCTATGAACATGAAGTTAAACATATCAAATGAGAAAAAATTCCAAGAAAATGGACATTAATTACTACATGTGCATATCAAAAGTTAGCCAAAACAATGAAACTTAAGCTAAAATTCCATGGGACTAAGTGGTCCTACCGGGCGTGCCAAATGTATGCAAGTGTTTCTACAAATTTAACCAAATTTAGAGCAAGGAAACTACCACCTAAAAATAGCTTCCTAACCTAGCTAAAAATGAGAAATTACACCATCATGATGAAGAAATGAGAAAGTCCTACCCTTAACATTAATAACTTTGAATATAATCAAAACACAATGTAAATTTATGAACTCTATTCCCCTTAATTTCCTAATTTAAACATTTTAAATGGACCTAAATAGTCCAAATGGAAATCAAATTATATTGCTTGCTTTGATCCTTCAATGGATGCTCGGGTGTGAGGCTTAGCTCTTCAAGAATGGAGGATGGGGATCTCAGGAATGACAAAAGGCTATTAGTATGAAACTATGTGCTTACTTTTTTCTCTTGAGAGATTTAGGTGTAGGTGTAGAAGTAGAGGGAGGGTTGTTTATATAGCCCAAAGGATAAAGGATTTAACACATTCTGATGAATGTGGGACTAATGGAGATGTAGAGTTAGTTATGGATAAGGGGGGGTTTAGATGGGGTTGAGTTAACTTTAGGAGGGTTTAGTTTGTCCCTTAGTGGCTCATGTTGATAAAGGGGGTGTATTAATTAATCAAGATGATTAATTAATACATGTGCAAGCTTTTATAAGCTTTTAGATGGATATTAGTGTGATTTGGACCATTAAAAGTGATTTAAACCAATTAAATAGTGATTTATTGATTTAATGAGAAGGGAGGCTAATTAATTAATAATAATTAATTAGACTAGATAGAAGGTGTTAATTAATGAAGGTTCATTAATAAGGGTATGTGTTGGATAGGTGACTTAATTAATTAGCGTAATGTAATCAATTAATGACAATGGAAGAAAGATGAGCATTATTGACGGTATGTCGTCAATTTGCGAGAAAGGAGATAATTAACACAATTTAAGTATTTAAATTGCTCGGGCGTAATTATAGGTGTCTACAAAACCCAACTTCTGGTTGTACGACACTAATAAATAATCTCTTCAAGTTATTGTCTAAAGGCATGACATCTTGAGGGATTATTTTGATTAACTAGTTGTATTTGGATATGAAGTCTCTCATAGATTTAGTAGACTCCTTAATTTATACCAATTACACCAAGATATCTTGAAAATATTCCATATATTTGAATGTATCTTCAAATTATTTACTTATATCATCCCAACAAGTGATTTACCTTTCCAGTAGAAGATAAAACCATTCAGCAGCCTTATCTTGTAATGAATCTACAAACAATCTAACAGATACATCTTCATGTTTGACACCCAACACTCCACATGTGGTGATGAAAGATGCTACATATTCTTCAGGAAGTTGGGAACTGTCTCCTCTAAACTTAGGAAATATTTTCCTTAATCCTCGTGGTAGCTCATGGAGTGGTTGTGGAAGTACAAGTGGGCCGGTATTCCTTCCCCATGGTAAAATTGGTCTGGGTTCATTGTGGTCTACCACTTCTTCTTCGAACCTTTCTCTAGCTACAGCAAAGGATGTGGCTCTTGCATCTACTCTTTCTTGAGCTCTTTCTATTTCTTCAATTTCATCTCTTATCTTAGCTTTAGCTTCTTTTTTGGATCAAACTTCTTCTTCAGTCTCTACATACATGAAGTCTTCAAGATTCTTATTTATGTAGGGAAATTCAATGTCCAATGGATTAACAACACTCATATTTTCAGTGAGAGAAGTTTCCGGATGAAGGGTAGACCTTGAATTTCTGGTTAGCTCTTGTTTTAGTTAAAGTTCTTCTATTATTAGATCAGTATGTCTACCTTTCCTTTGTGACCATGTGTACCTTCTATCAGCCAACTTGAAAATATGACATGAATTTAGGATCTTATTTTTTGTTCTTGAATGTGTCTCGCTCTATCTAATTCAACAACACATTGTTCTTCAAGATCCAAAAATATTGTGACTATGAAGTACTGTGTAAAACTTTTCCTATTATTGTAAATAACGTCTCTTAAATTTAAAGTAATATCCTCTTGAATATGGAATAATAACTCAGGTCTTTCAACATGAGGGTTTCCTAGAATATCCATGGATATGAGACATAGGCATTTATAACTTTTCAAATTCCAATTTTTTTTTTGAATTTCTTTTTTTTTGTAGTTTCTTGAGGTTGTATTTGGGTGCAAGGGCTACAAAATCTTCCCCATGGTGGGCACCAAAAAAATTTATTGAGAAAATTTGGTGGGTATACAAATTGGTGGTTATCTTGCCAACATGGGACTCTAGGTCCCTCTACTTGGGTGGTACAACTCCACTTTATTGTGAATGAACAAAATGGGAAATTTTTTATCGTCCAAGAGGTCAGGGATCCAATAGGCACACTCCACTATACCACGGAAAATGCTTACAATGAATTGCAAGGGAGGAATTTGTTGAAAGATAGGTGAAGGGGAGTGAGAAATTATATAGGAGAAATTAACTCTACAAGTAGAAAATCATACTCTTCCAAAGCGAATTAGAAGTTTTACATTCACAACTTATAAGAAAGAAACAACCATGTTTAAAACGTCAATGATCAAAGGAAACCATGCACACAAAATTACACACTTTCATACATCATGAAAAGAAGAAATCCCTTTCTTTATTGACATCTTATCATGATGTACAATGCTATAAAATAGAGGAAAATAGTTAGGGAAAATGGAAGAATAGCTCTCGTTTTTTCCTTTCTAAAAAAAGATCTCTCTTGAGTGCGCAAAATTGAAAACCATTAAGAATGAGGGTGTAACTACCTTATATAGAACTAGAAATGAATATTCATCTACCCCCATGTGTATTTTCACTTTCCTTTTTCATTTGTGACTCTTGGTTTTTATAAGAAAGAACATTAAATCCCCTTTTATAAAATAAGGGTGACTTATTAAATTTTTATACTATAGTCACATTAATGAATAAGAAAAAATAGGGAAAAAAGAAAAGAAAAAGTGCAACACCCCCCCAACAAAGAATTATAAAATGAAGGAAGAAGGGGGAAGGGAAGGGGAGAGAGAGAGAGAGAGAGAGAGAGAGAGAGAGAGAGAGAGAGAGAGAGAGAGAGAGAGAGAGAGAGAGAGAGAGATATTCTAAAGAAGATCCCATTGCTTAAAAACCCTTGGAAAGATCTATACAATTGATCTTAATTCCCTTGAATTCTTTACTGAATCACACTACTACCAGTGTTACCTTATACTCTTGAGGTATGTGGATGAAACTAAGTGACTTGATCTAATTTTCTTCTAGAGAATTTATGTTCCTGCACTCTAAGAAAAAATCTTGATGACTCTCTACGATGATGGAAATGATTTCATTTATCTCTGATAAAGATACCAATGTGTTTTCATTGAATGAGAATGGATCTTTGGCCTCTATTTAGACTCGATCCTCGAATGCCTTCAACAGATCATCTATTGAATTATCCAAGTTCATTGTTGACACCCCAAGTTTTTTCATCTGAGCATCAAAATCCTTTTACATTTTCTCAAACTACTCTTCATATGAATCCAAATCATTGATAACACACTTTATCAACTCATACCATGCAAACAGAGTTTGATCCCATACTTGAAATAATTATTTTGTTGTCGATGAGAACACGCCTTTGGTTACCAAAAGAGATGAATTTTGACTTTTCTCATTTCCATGAAAAATGGATACTATTATCCAAAATAAGCCCACGCTTATTTTTGGCTAACTCCTCCTTCTTTTCCTATTTTGGTACTTAAAATGAATTTTTGGCATGCTTTAGGGACTCAAAATTTTCTAGCTATGTTTTGATCAGATAGAGGATTTTGTCACCTTTCTAGAAAGGTAAAGAAGTCCTCCTAACTCCTTGTATTTTTTGAGTTATGGCTCAATGGAGTTTGGAGGGGAAATTTTCCCTGGGCAGGCCCATGGAGCTAAGTTGGAAAATTTGCCAAGGAAATTGGCGGACTCGTGGGGCCAGGGACAAATTTTTGGCACTTAAGCCCTTTTGGGAAAAAAACTCAAAGGAAAATCTCATCCTAAAAGCCCGCAGAGAAAAATATATTGTTTGAGGCCCATAGTGAATGAAATGATGCCACGTGTCAAGGCAGAGCGGCGGGCATCAGAGGGACTTCAAGTTTTTTGGCATTTAGTCAAAATGTGTCAAAGGAAAAAATGGAAGTGCATCCCCATTCACCTAATCAAAAGATGCCACATGTCCATTCATCAACGGGAGTTGGGGTTTTAGGAGGATTTTTTATTTTTTTTCCAAAGTGGTGAAAAACGTAAAAGTGAAGAATGGGTTGCATCTCCTCAGCTAATCAGGCAGTGCCACGTGTCTCGAAGCGGCAGGGCCATGGAGAATTTTGGGAAAATTTCCCATTTTCACGAAAGGGGCAAAATGTTGTTTTGAAGCCGTGGATCAACCAGAAGGTGCCACGTGTCATCGAGCCAGTGGGGCGTGGAGATTTTTTGAAATTTTTTCCCAATTTGAAAAAAGAGGGAAAAAGTTCAAATTTTGGCCCGCAAACCCAAATTTTGCCCTAATTTCGCCACTTTTTCCCTAAATCTTCATAGGGCCATATCTTTCGCACTAAAGCTCATATTTTCTCAATTTTGGTATCATTGGAAAGCTGGTAAAATTCTCCACATGATGGAATATTCAATTTTAATTTTTGATGAGTTTTGCAGGATAAAATTGAGAAAACATCTATGGCATGGAAAAATTGTAGAAAATGATCCCAACCACCAAAATTAATGAAGTATGGGCCTCTTTCTCACTCAGTGAAGCAATGTGCTTCAAAGTATGAGATTTTTCATGGAAACCCATCATTTTTTAGGCCAATTAAATGGATCTTTTGGTGGTTGAAGTTTCAAATCAAATTTTCCCGCGTTTTCTCATTTCTTCATTTTGTTTGAGTGATAAAAGCCAGTTTTGGCTCATTTGTAAAAATTTGTTCATCCTTCTTCTCTGCCTCTCCCTTATTTTCTTCCCCAGGGAAAATGGAGTTTGAACCTCCTCCCCTACTTTGTAATGGCATTTTTTTCCTCTTACCCGTGAAATGATGATTCTGTGCAAACTTTTAGAGTAATAAAAAACATGTTTTGTGATGCATTTTTCCATCCTTGCTCATTTTTTGGTTGTTTTCTTCTTGCCTCTCTTCATTACAGGTAATGCATGTTTGGATGTTCATTATAGGTTTGGAGCTATGTTCATGGAGTTTTGGAACATTTTTGTGTGAAATCCATCTTTGGTCTGTGATGCACTTGTCCATCCTTCCATTGCTCACCTCTCTTTGTTTCCATGGTAGTTTTGATAGATAATCAACATTTTCCTTCTCTAGTGTATCACCGTTTTAGTGTAGGCTCTGTTTTTTCTATTTTTATTTCTCTCCCTATCTCCTTGGAAGTTAGATTAGGATTAGATTAGCTTTCTTGCACTGGAATAGCTTGTGGCAGGTAGTTTAGGAAGAGGAACCAACCTTCTATGGAGAGCTTTCCCCATTTGCAAAGGTCCCACACTTTGGGAAATCTCAATGTTGTGCAATCACACCAAATGAAATTTTCCCTAGAAAATTAGATCCATAACTCATTTGGGGGTGCTGTGAATTTGCACTAACAGTTTTGGCATGCCTGGTGGGACACTGGGGTTAGATATTTCATCTTCTCTTAGTGTCTCATGCAAACAAAAACAAATCTTACACCACTGTGTGCCACTAATAGTTTTGGTACACCCGATGGGACCAAGAGGTCTTCCACTTCATCTTTTGTAGGTTGGTGTGTTCCTGTGAAGATTTCAGCCTTTGGAGGCATTCTCAAGCACATCTGGCGACTCCATCTGGTCAATAACCCATCTCTGAAGTTGCAGACCCTCTTTCCATTCATTTCATTCATTTTTCATCCATTTTTCTTTCCATCTCTTCCATCTTCTTTCCATTCCATGAAGTTGTGCAATCATGACTTCATTTCCATCATGGAATTCACATTTACAGTAGCAATAGTACATTCCACCTCCAACATGTTTTACAACTCCTTCAAATCAGCATTTTGAACAAATTCAAAATCATCATGCTTATCCATATGAGCAATACCAAAATCAGTTTGGCTATGAAGCATATCAAGCACATGGATACACATATGATGAGAGAAGTCAAGAAGAAAATGTAGATCTATTGGAGAAGATCCAAAAAATGGAGATTGGCATGGTGCAATCCAGGGCTCAAGCTCAAATGGAGGCTTTCAGAATTGGTTACAAGGCACCTTGTCCATGGGTTGGCCCTTTTCCAAGACACTTCAGCCCTCAGGAGAAGCTAGACTTCATGATTGAGATGCTACCCCAACTTGCACAATGGATAGTGGAGATAGAGGCCTATAAATTTGGTGCTGAGCAACCTTGTCAATGGGTAAGTTCTACACCATCATCTAGTTTTTCTCTTTCCATTCCTCAAGCAGCACCATCTCATTTTGAATGTCAAATTCTAAATCCAACCCATGCTGCCCAAAGTTTTGATTTCATTTCTCCATCCCCTAGTCTTCCACCTCATCTCAATTCTTCTATCCTTTTCCCTTCCAAACATCCATTCCCTCCAAAGAAACAAGAAGTTCTACCTCCTCCACCACCACAAATAATTGCAAAACTAGTTGAGTCACAACCCATCCCTCCTCTTGCTTTCCCAAATCCATGTTGGGAAGATAATCAAGAATCCAGTCAAGGACAGTAAGAAGTGGAGCCCAACAAAGAAGAAATGATAGACAACTTGAAGAGTTGGGCTCTCAAATTTGGGATAACAAAGATCCCCTTGCTGGTTAAGCCTACAGAGGAGGTTAGATTTGAAGAAAAAGTGGTGGCCAAGGCTTATTTTATAGTAGTAGAGAAGCAAGAAGATCAGTCATCAAGTTGCTCAGAGTGTAGTGTCCATGTTGGCACTCTACTGGAAGAAGATGTTGATCCAATAGAAGTTGCACAATCAGCCATGGAAGAGGAAAAATCTAAAAGAGATCTTGTAGTCCCAACTTGTCCTCTAGAGCAGCAGATTGAAGATTTTGATTTGAAAAAATTCATGCTAGAGGAAGAGGTCATTCAAGAGCAATAATGTCTTCACGAAGTTGAGGAAGGAGAAGCTTCTCCAAATCCAAAAGAAGAGGAGCACATTCCAGCTGTGGAGGAGAAAAATGTAGGTCCAAGAGCTTTGAACTCAAAACAGGCTATAAAAGAACCTTCAGTTCTTCCTTCTACTTCATCTCTCTCAAGCTCTAACATTGGAGAAGAGTTTGATCTTTAAAACTTCATCTTTGAGAATGAAGATAACCATGGTGAACAAGTTACTGATCAAGAGAACACCATGGAGGAAGTTGAACATTTGCAGCAGGACAACAATGAGGTAGTTTATCTGTCAGATTTGGAGGACTGTTTTGATGGAGAGGAACTAGTTGAAATCACATTGTTTTCTCCTTCATCATCCATCTTCCAAACACAAGAACCTGCTGCCATGAAGGAGAGTATTCATTTGCAGTAGCCTGCATTTTATAGCAGCTCTTTGGAATCAAGGTTGGAAGATATTAATCTTCCATGTTCTTCACTGGAAGAGGAAGGAAAACAACATAAGAGTTCCACCACTTCTTCCACACCATCCATTCAAGAAGGTCTACAAGAAGACTCCATTTTTGGAGAATAATTTCAAAGCTATGAGCATATCAAATGGATTAGACCTTGCCCAATAAGCTATTTGGCTTCATTGGAGCCAAAGGAGAAACCATAACCAGTCATGCTTACTCTTGAGCATGAGGATGAGCTATCAAAGTACCAAGGATAAGCTGCAATACCTCTTCAATCCAAATGTAGAGAAACTAAAAGAGGTATTTTTTTGCTTCCAGTTGACACCTTGTTAATTTGGGTAGAAGACTAGCTTCTTGTTGATTTTCCACTCATCCAACCAGCCATGTTCAATGTCAAATCATTTGCATGGCTGTCAATTTTGAGGAAAGGAAACTATTTCTCCCAACCAGTTACAGGGTTTGTTTAGCTCCCTTTGCTTCTTGGTTAGAGTAGTGTAGGTAGGTTTTCTTTCAGTAGAAGAAGTGTTTTGCACACTCTACATGTTCCATTTGGAGCATGTATGATTTTTATTTTGTACATAGTTTTTGGTGTTGTTGTTTTGCTCTTGCACAGTCCATTTTAGTGGCATTTTGGTGAAGATCAACTCCAAGTTTCAGTGGGTTTCCAAGTGGCTCAGAGGTCATATTTTCAGAGTTCAGATCAGAATCAGTTTATCAGGCTTGACTCCATGCCCAATGGATGCTTCAAAGGCCACTGATCATTCATCTAGCAGGCAGATGACCCCTCTGAGTCACCAAAATTGTTATCCAAAATGAGCCCCTGCTTATTTTTAGCTAACTTCCTTCATTCTTTCCTTCCTTGTGCTTCAAATTAAATTTTCACACATTTAAAGCACTCAAAATATTCTAGGAAATGGATTCATCAGATATTATTTTTGTTCCCCTTTCCAGAAAGGTAAAGAAGTCCTCCTAACTCCTTGTATTTTTTGAGTTATGGCTTGATGGAGTTTGGAGGGGAAATTTTCCCTGGGCGGGCCTATGGAGGAAAGGAAGCATTTTTGCCAAGGAAAATGTGCCAAGGTGGACCCATGGGAATTTTTTTGGCATTTATCCTTTTTTGGAATTAAACTCAAAGGAAAATTTGGCCCAAAAGCCTGCAAAGGAAATGAAATTTTTTAAGGCCCCACTAGTGAATGAAATTATACCACGTGTCAAGGTAGAGTGGCGGGGGTCGGAGGGACTTCAAGTTTTTTGGCGTTTGGTCAAAATGTGTCAAAGGAAAAAATAGGAGTGCATCCCCACTGAGCTAAGAAAAATATGCCACGTATCCATTCATCAGTAGGAGTCGGGGTATCGGGAGGATTTTGGAATTTTTTCCAAAGTGGTGAAAAATGTAAAAGTGAAGAATGGGCCGCATCTCCTTAGCTAATCAGGCAGTGCCACGTGTCTCGGAGTAGTGGGGCTGTGGAGAATTTTGGGAAAATTTCCCATTTTTGTGAAAGGGGCAAAATGTTGTTTTGAAGTTGCGGATCAACCAGAAGGCACCATGTGTCATCGGGCCAGTGGGGCATGGAGATTTTTTGGGAAATTTTCCCAATTTGAAAAAAGAGGGAAAATTTTCAAATTTTGGCCCGCGAACCTGATTTTTTCCCTAATTTCACCATTTTTGCCCTAAATCTTCAGAGGGCATATCTTTCGCACCAGAGCTCAGATTTTTGCATTTTTGGTATCATTGGAAAGCTGGTGAAATTCTCCACATGATGGACTATTCAATTTTAATTTTTGATGGAGTTTTGTGGGAGAAAAATGGGAAAACATCTCTGGCATGGAAAAATTGTAGAAAATGACCCCAACCACCAAAATTAATGAAGTATGGGCCTCTTTCTCGCTCTGCAAAGCAATGTACTTCGAAGTATGGGATTTTTCATGGAAACCCATCATTTTGTAGGCTAATTAAATGGATCTTGTCGGTGGTTGAAGTTTCAAATCAAATTTTCCCACATTTTCTCATTTCCTTCATTCTGTTCGAGTGATAAAAGCTAGTTTTGGCTCATTTGTAAAAGTTGTTCATCCTTCTTCTCTGCCTCTCCCTTATTTTCTTCCCTAGGGTTGAAAATGGAGTTTGAACCTCCTCCCCTACTCTGTAATGGCATTTTTTCCTCTTACCCATGAAATGATGATTCTGTGCAAACTTCTGGAGCAATAAAAAACATGTTTTGTGATGCATTTGTCCATCCTTGCTCATTTTTTGGTTGTTTTCTTCTTTCCTCTCTTCATTGCAGGTATTTGTGCATGTTTGGATGTTCATTACAGGTTTTGGAGCTGTGTTCATGGAGTTTTGGAACATTTTTTGTGTGAAATCCATCTTTGGTCTGTGATGCACTTGTCCATCCTTCCATTGCTCACCTCTCTTTGTTTCCATGGCAGTTTTGATAGATAATCAACATTTTCCTTCTCTGGTGTATCACCATTTTAGTGTAGGCTCTATTTTTTCTAGTTTTCTTTCTCTCCCTGTCTCCTTGGAAGTTAGATTAGGATTAGATTAGCTTTCCTGCACTGGAATAGCTTGTGGCAGGTAGTTTAGGAAGAGGAACCAGCCTTCTCTAGAGAGCTTTCCCCATTTGCAAAGGTCCCACACTTTGGGAAAGCTCAATTTTGTGCAATCACACAAAATGAGTTTGCCTTAGAAAAGTAGATCCATAACTCATTTGGGGGTACTTACAAGAGTGAATTCCTTAGCTGGGAGAGCATTAGCGGAACTTAGATATAGGAGCACTTGGACATATGAGGTGAGGGTTCAAATGTGATCATCTAATTAATCCAAAATTTACTTATATTCCTAAATTCTTGTGATGAGGTGAGTGGATTATTCTTAGAACAAGTGCAAGTCACCCCCATGTGTTGCAAGTCCCAAGGGAATTTTTCCCATCTAATAATCTATTGGGTTAATTTCTTTGATTGGGTGTATGACCTTTGGCTTGATTGCCTCTATGTATTGGTTCCCCTAGGCTCCACTATAGAATCAGGAAGCCACCTAATCCAATCTACCTTTCTTATGTTTGACCATCAAATCCATAGATGAGAAGTATGGAATGGTTACTTGTTTCACTATGTGGGATTCTATAGTGATCATATCCTGTACCCATGAAAAGATCATATTGGTCTCTAGCTTGACACTAGTCATCATTGTAGCTCCATGTTCCTCATGAGGAGATGTATCCTATGCACATGGGGCCGATGCAATAGTATGAGATGAAGGACTTTGAAGCTACTGTGGCACAAAGGAATTAGCTAGGTCAATTTCTCCTTACTCAAGATCCATCACCGGTTCTTCTTATGTTCTTAATTTCTTGTTTAATATCCTGTAGTGAAGAGCCTCAGGTTCTTCTTATTTCCTCTTTGAGATTTCTCTTGAATGATTTGAACTGGGATCTTTATCCATGGCCTTGGAGGAGGAGTGGTAGGATGTTTTCCTCTATAGGGATGGAAAATTACCTGTCGAGATGATATTATCCCTCTTCTTCTTGAAGTAATCTTTTCTCCTTTTTATTACCATCTCCGTTCATTTTTTGATGTCCCCAAATTCATGCACACTCTAGGCCACCTGAGGGAATGGAGAAAACTTTACTAGGGGATATTCTAGATCAAAAATTTCCAAGATATCTTATTTTACACCATCTTCATAAAAAAATTTAAAATTTCTTCATTTGTTCCACCATCATCCTCTTATGCTCATGTCCACGGAATTCATACTCATCAATATAATTTTTCTAGAAATATTCAATTTGGGATACATGGTGCAAGTTTGGAAGATGAAATGAATCTTGGTCCTCTCTAATATCAAGTCTGCCATGGTGTTTTATGATTGCATACTAATAATGGGAGCTAGGGAAGATTAAAAATTAGCAATATCATGTAGAAATCTTACATCTGAAAATCCATAGTGAGATAGGGAAATAAAGCTTGCTTATTTTTCCTACCCTTCTGCTTATCCATTCACATGTGCACCAACTATCTACATATCTCTATCAAAAAAATATATTTCACTTGGATAGCGAGGAAACGTACTGTGGTGTGAGATCAAATCCTGACACCCTGACGTAATGATAATTTTTAGAACTGGATGACGTATGAACCATACTTCCTGACCAAGGGAGTGGCTTGTGAAGACATCCTCAAGTGCTGATTTCCTTCAAGCATATTGACCACGAACATTGTGAATGTACCAGTCACCAAAGCATAATATTGGTTACTTTCTTTCAGGGAAAACTATGGGTAGTTTTTGAATGCAGGGGATTTTTGGGAGACATTCTAGGAAGGTGTTAAGAACCTTGAATGAGTCTTGTGTTCTCCACGACATAGACAAGGTATACGAGGTCACGAAGAATTTCTTAGAAGCATGAACCAGGATAAATTCTAGAAATGTAAGATGTCACTGATGAGATTGTCCCGAATCAGGTCATTTTATTAACTTCAAAGATCGATGAGAATGAAGAGAACGCTATCCATAATCATGAAATTTTTTTTGTTATCTCTTCTCCCATTACCCTACTTAGAAGAGTGATAGCATCATGAAAAAACATTGTGAAACCTCATTGTGGGAGAGAACCTTTCGTGTATGAGAGGGAATTTACGTTAGATGCTTCAACCAAGAGTCCAAGGGAGAGGCCTTGAAGGTAGGTTTCATTCTTAAACCATTTAGAATATGCAAATTATTTGGTAATCATTACCATATCCTTTTAAGTTGTGGTTTACATTCCTTATGATACGGCCCTTGGAGTAAGCATGACTAAGAATGAATTTTCATATGCCCTGATTGTTTAGGTATCTGGTTTGTAGTGTTGGGAACATTCCAACACTAACTTGATGTTTTGTAAGGACATGGGATGGACACCTTCCACATATAATCCACTAGAAAATATTTTATCTTCAACAAGTTCCCTTGGCCTGCCAAACTTTCTGTGCTTGAGCTCCTCCAAGTCCATGTGAGTAAAATTGTTATCACCCAAACTTTGGAAACATGATGTGAGAGATGAAATGGGCTCTAGTCCAGTGAAATTGAAATTCATGATGGAAAAAGTAAACAAGATAGGTTATTATGGAGGTGGTAGAAATTTTTTGCACTCGGAACCAAAAAATACTATTTGGAGGTTCTAGGTCCTAGGAGCTACCATTTTAGGCAGGTTTGATTTTTTTCCTTGTTTTCAACACTTAAAGGTTCTCTCCAAATTAAAAGCACATACACATATCTTTCATGGCCAATTTTAAGCACTTTATAATTGAAATTTTCTTTTTTTCTTTTTTGGATTGTGTACCTAGTTTCTAGTTTTGTGATTATCAGTGTTTTGTTCTTCTGGAGGATTTTTTCGTTTTAGGAAAGTTACTAAAAATAGTAAGTGAAAACTAGAAGAACTTACTATTTTTTTAATATGGTATTCTAGGCCTCTATTTAATGAAAAACTCTAGATTCTTTCTTGATTTTTATTTTTGAGGCTCTGTACAAAATCTCACATCTACTCGCTTCCTTGATTGATGACAAATGGTGAAAGAAGAGATTAGGTGAAAAAATAAAATTGGATGCCATTAAAAATCAGGGATATATTCTAGAAATTTATTTTATGAAGCTTCAATGCTCCTAAGAGAGGATATTCCCAAATTTTAGTTTTATTTCTCTCACAGGTTCAAAAGTTACGAGAAAATCTTCATTTTTCTTCATAAGAGTTTCTCGCAACACATGGACATGGTTTTGGCTCAAAAAACTTTGATTTTTGTGTTGCAGTAGTGGGGGAGATGAAAAATGGGTGAGATGAGTAATGGAAAGAGAACAAAAGTGGAAATAATGGAGGAAGGAAGAAAATACGATAGTAATGGATTTAATGAGTGTGCGTGCAGGTAGAAGTGGAAGTAATGAGAAGCAACATGAAAAACCAAAATCTTACATATTTTAATGAAATAATCATGGGAAAATTTTTTTTCCCAACCATCCCAAAAATTTGGGATGGTTGGTGAAAAAAATTGTACCCCCTTTCCATTGGTCCACTTGTCACATTCTGATTTGCAGTTGGGAAAAAGAGGGGGTTGGAAATAAGTTTCTTAAACACATGTCGGGGTCATGTGGATGACCAAGGACCAAAATGGGAGGGGGAAAATTTTTGTTTCCTAACCATCCCAAATTTCTAGGACAGTTGGTGCATAAAATTTTTGCCCTCTCTAATTGGTCCACATGGCATTGTGTGACTAGACAGAGCTTGGGGCTCAAAATCAGTGCATGGGGCCTTAAACTAGAAAAAGGGGCTCAAAAATGATTGCATCATGACCCAAGGGCTTAAATTAGAGGGAGAAATTTTTTTTTGCACCAAACATCCCTATCGTTTGGGATACTTTGTTCCCAAAAGTGTGCCACCTTATGATTGGCTAAAATTTCAAGGTAGATAATTGACTAACTCCTTAAGTCATACCTTAGGGAGCAAATTATCGGAGGCATAACTTGATTTCTCAAAGGATTTGATTTATGATTATTTATATGAAATTTCATGAAACAAATATTGTGAACACAATGGTGGGGGTACCATCCCTTTATTCTTCCTGACACTACCTAAAATATAGGATTTTTGTTTGGGATCAAAGCTTGTGCATGCTGAAAATAGGTTTGGATAGAACTTCCTGAGTGTTGTGAAAAAAATGAGACCACCATCCTCTAGGGATTTGAATTATCTTTCCAACGATATATTTTTTTATCTCTCAAATCCTTATGGAGATCACGAAATTTCTTCTCGAAGCTCAGGAGCTATTTTTACACTGTGCACTGAAGAGAATCAATCCGATAAACTAATAAACAAGAAGCTATACAGAACATAATATTCGAGATAATCAAATACAACAAATGAAAAAACACAAAATTTAACCTAGGAAACCATTTTGGGAAAAAACATAGCACAATAACTTCTCTCTCTTATTGCATTAACTTAACTGTTTACAATACAATAATGTACTTCCAAGTTCTGCTTTACCCTACTACATCTCCAGCTATTTGTAAGCAAAACAGTAAGAAACCGTCAAAGCGGTTTTATAATTAAATGGGTACCAAAACCATGGGCTAATAAACGCCCATAATTCATGGATTATGGCACCACACATGTGTACGTATAGATAAAAAAAGCATATCTATACTCCATGAAAAATAGGGATTCTAAAAAAATTTCTTAAGGGCCAACCCCCAAACCCCCTAGTTGAGGCTCATGGAAGAGGTGTACAGTACTCCTGGGTAGACAATATACAAAATATACAACACATTCTAACATTCTAAAAAACATTCTCGAGGTTTTTCCCCCCAACCGGGGCTCATGAAAGAGGTGTACAGTACTCTAGGGTATACAATATACAAAATATATGTAGTTCCCATTTAAACAACCACTTGAGACCAAAGAAACAACCTACGATTAGCTAGAAAATTATGGGATGATTTTTTTTTATTTGAAGTGTCTACAACTAAATTACAAGACATTAGTTTTCACCAATAGGTTCCAAAATAAACCTATTTACTAATACACAAGTTTAAAAGGTTCAAATTTTAGGGGTTAGATGTTCTAGTTAGATTCAGGGAGTAATCTTACCCCATACTTGCTCTCTAACAAGCTCAGAACTGAAGGACTATAGGAAGAGGGTCTGGAAGGAATACACATGCACCAAACAGCTGCACTTCATAAGAAAGGAGTTGCAAGATAAGGCAAGCAAACTTTTAAGAAGAAATGTGCATGCATAGAAAGCTCAAGATTCAAAAATGAAGTGGAATATAATGCTCTTGGATTTCCATGGAACAAAAAGAAGAGGAGTACAAATAGGGGAGTAAATGTGTAACTCCCATGTAAGAGAAGATTCCTCCATAATGGAGAAGAGGAGTTACTTACCCAAATGGGAATGTAACTCCTATGACACACTTACACATATGACAGATTCTGTAAGAGAATCTGTCATAACTAAAATGACACCTAGATCCATGTCCACCTAAGTGAGATGACTCACATGGTGTAGGTGGAAATAACACTAAATAATTAAATAAAGTGATCAAAAAACATCTACACCAAAACCCCACCTTCATCGAAATTAGGACGGGGCAAGGTAAGTTAGCAATAAAAACAAGAAATGGGTCTCAGCTATAGGCCTGATGAGGTACCCATGCACAAAAGGTCTCAAGTAGTGAGGGGAAAACCCAGTGGGAAAAACCTCAACTTACAAGAGATAACAAAAAAATCTCCTAAACTACTAAGAAGAAGGAGTCTATCCTGCCTCCCAAGAAGATGATCCAGTCATGAGCCACCATATGCTGAGTGAAGAGGAGGAAGAGGACCCCTGAAGTGCCAAGGTGTTGTTCCAATCAAGGGAACAATGCTCCGTATGTGAGGTGGAAAATCCAGCTGCTCCACGAAGAAGTGTAGATTTGGAAGCAGTGGCAATGAAGGAAGGTGGAATGCTCTGAACCTGTGAAGTAGTGTACCCAATACCTGATGAGTCCTGAATCATAGTGCCTACTTCCTGAAGTGTTTGAAGTGGGCCAGAAGTGGGCAGATCAAGAGACAACTCCTCAAGATGTGGCAAGTGATAAATGGATGGTGGAGGTGGGTCTCTATCATCATGGCAATTAACTATGCTAAAAGAGATTTCCAAAACATTATAAATGGGCTCAGAAGTATCCTCAAGTCCAGCTGAGTCGGATGAAGAATATGAAGGAGGAGCAAAGTTAGAGAATGAGTATAGCTAAATGTGATGGTCAGCTATACCAACTATAACAATAGGATCACTGTGGAGCTCCCTAACATAAATTAAGTCTGGAGTGAACTCAACCCGCATGCCCTATCCAAGATGAGTAATCTGATAGACTGAAAGAAGATTTGTTGAGAGTAAAGGGATACTTAGAACATTTTTGAAAGTACCACCACTTACTTCAACTAATCCTCTTCCAAAAACCTATGTAGTGGTGTTGCCACCAAGCTGAATAGAGGACATGTCACATGGCTTAAGTGAATCAAACTCAATGTATGATGATGCCATGTGATGAGTTGCACCTGAATCAATGATCCATGTAGGGGTAGGTGGCACAACTATCACTAGAGCTCTTCCCTTTGGTTTCTCCTTGTTCGATTCTTTTACTTTTTCTTTCTCTTATACTTTCTCTTTTTAACTCTCTTTTTCCTTAGAACTGTCATGGGATGATGAAGGTGTTTTGAGAGAATCTGATACTCCAATATTGTGCTTCTCAAGCAGATTAGTGAGGAGAGCAATATTTTTCTTCAAGCACTTTTCTTCATCATGCATGCCATGGCAGTATCCACATTTGATCCATTCTTTGGAATTTTGGGAGGTGGAAGAGTTGTTTTGGGGTTTGTCCTTCTTTTCATGATCTAGTTTCTTCTCCTTAGAAGCTCTCGACTTTTCCTTTCCAGCAATGAGAGCATGGGATTTTGTGGATTTCAAGCTTCCCATTTAAATCAATTTACTTTTTTCCCTGATCAAATCTACAATAAACTCATCAAGAGAGGGCATTGACCAACTTTTTCCAAGTGCCTTTTTTGTTGCATGGAAGGTGGAGACAAATACGGAGTATTTGGGACCAAGTTTGGTAAGGACGGATAAAATGTGTTGAGATTCATTTTTCTTTATTCCACAATCTTCTAACTGAAATTAGAGTGATATGAATTTGGAGAAGAAGTCTTGAAGGGTGTCAAAATCATTGGGACTAAGGATTATTAGGTTATTCTCAAGTTCATGCCCCCACATTTCATCCTATTTCCAAAAAAGTTTTTGGAGAGTCTCCAGAACTTCTTTGGGTTTGGTGGAAGAGGAAATGTGAAAACGTAGCTTTGGAGATACACACATGGTCATGAACCCAATGGCTTCATCACACTTATCAAGCCACTTTTCTCTATCTCTTTCATCATTAGGTTTAGCTTGCAAACCAGTGGCAATGCAAAAAAATTTCTTTCCTTTTAAGGTAGTGTTCATAGCATTCTTCCATTCTTGATAGTTGAATGAGTTGAGCAAAGGAACACCATAATTATCCATGATAGAAAGGAGATGTGTGAAAAAGGAAAGATACCCCCCCAAAAAGTGGCACTTTATAACATAGTTCATTTTACAAAACTAATATTCCCATCATGTAGATTGCAGAAAAAACATCCAATTTTGACTAAAGAAGTGCTAAAAAAGGAGCAACGAGTCAAAAGTTATGGCTTAAATAAATTCCTGCAACTAATTAAAAAAAGCTATTCAGCCCTACAAAACATTAAAAAAGTGCCCAAAACACATTCAAAAGGTATCATTTTTTTGCCCATTGGAAATGGCATCGAATTTTAGAGGGGGTTTGTCTTGACTGTGAGGGGGGATTAGCCTCCTGCCAACCCTGGACCTCACCCTCCACCTTTGACACTCAAAAAAAAGGAAACCCAAGCTTATTTAAAGCCAAAATGAATGTTTTTTTTTACCTTAAAACATAAAAGGATTGAATTAGGCTGAGAAGGCCATTACCAAGCTCCACGTGTGAGGAGGGGTGGCTAGTTTGATGTAGGTGGCCACGTGTTTGGGTCAAAACAATTCACGAACTGCAGTAAGGAGACAGAGATGAATCCCACGTGTTGAATATGCAACAGAAAATGGCTTAGTAGAGAGCAGGATCAGTTTCAAATTGTACATGCTATAATAGTCAATAATGAATAAAGAAATTCCCAATGCGCAGCACCATGTGTTGCTGAAAAAAAATGCTAAGTTGGTGAGAGGAGGGGCCACGAGTTGGTCTGGTCAAGTCGAGCTAGAAGGTGAACAATAGGTCTTAGCCACGTGTTCAACAGAGACAACCACATGAGAAGGTGAACAAGAAGTCAGTAACCACGTGTTGCAGAGGTTCTCAAAATAATAGTCCAGTTCTAACGTAGAAATACTCCTGAGCAGCCATGTTTTTTACAAAGAATGTGCAGCAAAAACATCCACGAGTAGTTGGTAACAAGAATCAAATGGTGAGCAGTACAAGCAGATGTGGTTTGGTGTGACTGTCAGGAAGGATACACGTAGGGAAGGAGTTGAAACAGACCACGCAGGTTGTTGTAACATTTTTGATGAATGTGCAGAGATTTCTGGCGAGCAGAGCAACCACAACTCACAAAGGCGCAACTCAAAACTCACATTCAACATTGAACCACTCAATACATAGAACTGAGTTTTGATGTGTAAAATAATACTGTTGTATTCTTCCTTGGCTCTCCAACACAATAAGCTAGATAGAATTCTTCTTTGGCCCTGATCACATGTAAACCAACAAGAAACACATAAACAAACCACTAAAAAATAACCACAAGAATATGAAATATGCAAGTAAAACACATGCAAAAAGCTAAAACTTGCACAAGCAACTACATGGTGGAGAAACAATGGCAAGCAGCGTGATTCTAGTCCTAAATCTCTGATACCATAAAGGAGTGTAGGACGAGGTTCTGGAAGGAATACACGTGCACCAAACAACTGCACTTCACAAGAAATGAGTTGCAAGATAAGGCAAGTAAACTTTTAAGAAGCAATGTGCATGCATAGAAAGCTTAAGATTCGAAAATGGAGTGGAATAGAATGCTCTTAGATTGCCATGGACCAAAAAGAAGAGGACTACAAATAGGGGAGTAAATGTGTAACTCCCATCACCCATGTAAGAGAAGATTCCTCCATAATGGAGAAGAGGAGTTACTTACCCAAATGGGAATGTAACTCCTATGACACACTTACACATATGAAAGATTCTGTAAGAGAATCTATCATAACTAAAATGACACCTAGATCCATGTCCACCTAAGTGAGATGACTCACATGGTGTAGGTGGAAATAACACTAAATAATTAAATAAAGTGATAAAAAAACACCTATACCAACAAGAAATTCAACTAAATTTTTCTCATATTTAACACTTAAAAAATTTCCCTAAACCATTTCCAGTGGATAGGAAATTTTCTCACCTTTCCGGTGATATAAAGAAGTCCTCCTAAATCCTTGTAGAACTCAAAATATAAGCGAGTGAAGTCTTGGGGTCAAATTTTCCCAGAGGGACACGTGGCAAGAGGTGGAGTGCACCTAGGGTGGGTTGGCGGGTCGTGGAGTGACATTGGGAAATTTTCCCAATGTGGGCTCAAAGGAAAAATGTGTTCCGCACCCTTGTGGGTCCCCAGGGGACACGTGTCAGGTCCAGGCACAAGGTGAAAAAGGGGAAAGGGAAGGGCGGGGTGGCGGACCGATTTGGCGCTTTGCGCCCGAGGGGAAAAAAGGAAAGAAAGGACGTGCAGGTCTGAGCGCCTACCAAAGAAGGGAATCTAAAGGAGAAGATGGAGTTGTAAGCCGCAGGGGGATTTTTAGAATTTTTCCCAAAGGCCCAAAAATGAAATTTCTCCCGAACCTCTGCCGCCACCCCTAGGTGCCACATGGCATGCTTTCATTAGCCACGGGCCAGCAGGGTCAACATGGGAATTTTTCCCCAAAATTTTTATAAAAGCTATGGGTTTTACAAGAACCTGCACATCCACCATAGCCACAAGGGGACACATGGTGGCCTTTGATTGATTGCGGGTCGGTGGAGGAAAAAGTGGAAATTTTCCAAAAAAATTCAAAAAGTTTAAGGGGGTAAAATTTATCTGCGCCTGCGCCTCAGCCCCTGGAGGACACGTGGCAACCTCTGATTGGTTGCAGCCCAGCGGAGGGAAAAGTGAAAATTTTCCTGAGCCCAAATTTTTGAAAATTTTCTAATTTTTGGGTTTTGATGGGATATTTTTGGGTTGGGGGCCCGCTTGGGAAAATTTTCCCAAATTTTCCAGCCAAGGCACACAAACTTCAAAGTGTCATAACTTGAGCTAGAAAGCTCAGTATTGGGAAAACGACAACTTTTCGGAAAGATATCGATACCCTATTTGCAAAATAAATATCAAATTTTATTTTAGATTAATTTTAAAGGGTCAATTTTTCAAAAACGTTCTACATGCCTATATTTGGCAAACGGACAATTTCCAACTTATAATTTTGATAAAATTTGAACTCCATCTTCACTCCACATGTCAAACAGACATGGAGGATCAGTCTACGGAGGGTTTAGAGTGTTTTAGTGAAGTTAATTTTTCCAATCTATTCAAGGTTGCATTTTTCTGACAAAAAATGGAAAAATGACTGCGCAAGCTCTAAATCGAAATTCATTAAGTTTTGGAGATTCATTCTTGACTGCTATAGTGAATTTGAGTTCCTTAGGTAGTACTAAGTCTAATTTTCAATGTTTCACAACTTATTGTTTAGTGCAAGTATGAACTGTTCATTTTTATGAAAATGTGAATTGTCAGGATGAAGTATATCACAGTGAAATATTTCTTTAAATTGGAACCTCCATTTTGTCATTTAAATGTGTATATGATTCCTAACTTAGTCAAATACATTGCTTATTAAATCATCCATCCAATTCTAAATGAAACTACATCTATGATTTCTGTTTTAATATACATTTTGCAAGGAAAATAACATTGACTTTCATTCCATACACATTCTTCTTTCAACATTCCAAACAAAGGTTTTTCATTACAAGTAAAACTTAAACTTCCAATGGAGAAGATAGCATATGAAAAAGGTAAAACACTTTTGAGAAAGGAATGCAATCCTTCATTGATCATCAATACAATTTTGTTACTTTCCTTTCTATTTGATTTTAAGCTACAATATTCACAATAACAACATTGTTTCTTATTCCTTTTCAAAACAGAGATGTCATTCTTAAACAACAAAACAATTCCAGTATACAATCCAATTTTGAAAGATAATTCCATCATTTATTCATATTTCAATAATAGTTATACAACTTATCACTCTTCCAATTTGATTACAAAATACAAAATACAATACTTATAATATCCTTTACATTTCCTTCCAAAAACATAAAACAAGTGTAATTATTCTTTACATTCCTCAATGCAACTACAACTTCCATTAACAATGCAATGCTTCACATTACAACATTTATACATTCATCCACTCAAAGTGGGAGAAGTTACATTGAATTACTCAAGGGAAATGACTGTCAAACTATGAAATTCTTCTCCAAAGAGTAGCATGCTTGTTTCTTCCTCTTTCATCTTGATCAAAATAAGGAAGGAGGAAAGTCAATGCTCTCCACCCAACCAAGATATCCAATGGGAAAGGAGAAGCCATCCTTTCCTCATTGTCCCCTGAGCCCAAACCATATTGAAATAAAGTGTAAACATCAACACAAGGAAAAAAGGATTCTTCCACAACAAATAAACATTCTTCACATTGCATACAAATAATAAAATACACAGTCCAACAAGATAGCAGTTCCCAATTGCATTTGAAATCATACACACAACACATAAGCTTGATCAAGCAAGCTAAAAAGAGCAAGAACTATAGGGAACTCCTTATGCCTCCCAATTTTGAATTGAGCATCCACTAAAATGCATACCGCCAATAAACATATCAACCCCATAAACCTTATATCTCCCAACCCCTCCTTATGCCCCCCCAAGAGTAAGAAATTCAAGCATTTTCTTTTCCAAGGTTGATCCCAAACCAAAACTTCCTCCTCAATAAAACAATGCCATTGGCAATCCCTTATGCCCCCCATATGAAATCCCCATAGCCTTATCCTACACCATGCCCTAATAATTCTACCCAACCAGCCAAGAATGCAAACACAAACACCCTTCAAACATGCATGCAAGAGAAGGAAAAATAATTAAAACACGGCTCAAGATCCTACCTCTCCATACTGAAGTTTGTTCCAAGCTTGCAAGATTTCCAAGATGCCAAAAATAGTCCAAAATAAGAAAGGTTCAAAAAGAAAAAATACTCTAAGCTCTTCCTTAAACAAGCTCTAAGAGAAACAACACCAAAAAAATGCGCCCCCAAGAGGAAATGGACAAAGTTTCAACAACCATAAACAAGCAAGGAGTTTCACTTTTATAGGAGAGGGAAGAGAAGAGGATGATGTGGATCCATGTGGGATGCCACATCATTCTTCCTCAACCCCAATAGGAAAGTCAACATCCTTCACCAAATCACAATAAATAAAATGACAAAAATGACTTACACACTCCAAAAATGCCCATACTCCAAAAGGACCAAATTTAAAACATGTAAGGAAGTGCAATTAAAACTTACATATTGTCACTTCAAAATTCATTATAAATTCCTACATTTAACCTCCAAACCATAGACATGGTTATGGATCATTTTAAGAGGTGTGGGACAAGTTTAACTTGTCCCAAAAGCCTCCAAATTTGGCCTCCAAGGTCAAATTTGAACTTCATAAAAGATGGAGTGCTTAACCTTCCAAAATCTACCTTACAAGACTCTTACATATTTCTTACACATTCTTACAACATTATTATCTAAAGACAAAAAATTTATTAATTACATCCCATGTCCCAATTAAATTTAAATAAAATTTAACTATATGATCTCTTACATTAATCTACCATATTTAAATTAATTAAAAGAAGGAACACATTACAAATAAAATACATACAACAATAATTCAAAAAGGAACACATAAATAAAACACTTATCCCGTGGTCATAATAATGGAAATACCCCCCCATGGGAATTCCTAACATAACTCAACACAAATGAACAACACAGTTTCTATGGTGACCTTGTTGATTTCACCCGGAACTTCAATATGGTTAGTCTCCAGTCCCCCGACATTGTGATTTTTCACCTACAAAATGCAAATACCTCCTTAGGCCTCGTGGCCATATCAAAACATCCAAAAATATATAAGCAACATTTCAATATCATCTAAACGCATGTATCACAAAAATATCAAGAATTCAACATTATCCTTTTTCTAATTCATAAATAAACTATATCATCACTAAGAATCTACCATACTAGGTCTACTCTAAATATCAAGTGTCACATGTCCAAATCAATATCCATAATATGTCCCTTTCAAAAAGTATATCATCAACCACATATAGAAAATGTCTCTAGTAACCATCATGCATAATAACCGAATCTAGATGAATAATAATCCATGATCTAACATCTAACCATCATACTAAAACAAAACATAATAGTGTTCATAATATTCTCAATAGTATCAAAATCAGTATCTAAAAGTGTTAAAGGAAAGTGGGCACTACATCCCCCTCCCCTTAGACTCAACTTCCTCCAGGAAGTCACTAGAACAAATGTGGAAACTGCACTAGTAATACTGTGGTATCCTCCCAAGTGACTGTAGTCTCGTCGTATCTGTCCCACTATACCTGTACTTGATCAATCTCTCTTCCTCAAAGTTCCACGGTCCTGCGATCTATAATATGGATGGGCTCCACCGTCATCTACCCCTGATCCTACACCTAAAATGATGCATAGTTCAACACATGAGAAGGATTTGTAATGTACCTCCTAAGGACAGAAACATGAAACACATCATGTACGTGAGACAAGCTAGGTTGAAATGCTAGACAGTAAGCCAAAGGGCCGATGTGCTCTAAGATCTCAAAGGGACCAATGAATCTAGGAGCTGACTTAGAACCTTTTCCGTAATAGATAGGGCTCTTATGTGGTTTAACACGAAGGAACACCTTCATGCCCACATCAAAGCTACGATCAATCCTATGCTGATCCGCATACTTATTTTGCATGTTCTGTGCCTCCTACAATCTCTACCTGGTCAACACTACCTGCTGCTCCATGTCCTGCAAAAGAGATGGTCCAAGAGATACTCTGTCCTCTAACCTATCCTAGCTAAGAGGTGTCCTACACTCTCTACCATATAATGCCTGAAAAGGATCCATGCCTATAGTACTCTGAAAACTATTATTGTAGGCAAACTCCACTAAGTACAGGTACTCCTCCCTCTTAGACTACTGATCCATCACATACATCCTGAGCATATCTCTAAAATTTTATTTACTCAACTCGGTCTATCCATCTATATGAAGGTGATATGTCATGCTGAAGTTGATCCTCGTCCTGAGGAATACTGCATGGTAGTCCAGAAATGTGAAGTGTATAAAGGATCATGGTCACAAATGATCTTCCGCAGAATCCTGTGCAACCTGATGATCTCATCCAAATATACTTGTGCTACTGCTCTAGCTATATAAGTTGTCTTCACTGGAGAAACGTGAGCCACTTTTGTCAATTTATCAACCATGACTGATGAGTGCATTATGTGACTCATTGATATCATTTTTTCAAGCTGAAAATACTCTTTTGATATGACTTATTAATACATGGGGATGTTTTGTGTAGTTATATCTTCGTAGGTTTGATGCATTTTCCTTGCTATAGTTTATGAAAACTGATTATCACATGAACCTCCTACTAACTATCTTTGTGAGATAAAATGTGATGATTTGTGGAGGGAATGATGGATGTTGCTGGTAGTTATGGAGTCCAAGTCCGAAGCTTGCGACAAGAGACTTTTCCACCAAGTTGACCTATTATTTGGGGTTTGTTCCTAACTTCCCATAGAAATTTATGCATTTTAATTAGTATTTGGTGGACAGTGATTAATTCCACCTATTATGGTGAGCCTTGTAACTAACAGTACCTATATAAAGACTTCATCTTCAGAACATATGAAAAAAAAAGAGAACTACTTTTGATATATTGAGAAAGATTATCTACATTCAGTTTTTGGTATTATTTTTATTGTCTATGTTATGAAACTTATTCTGAGTTAATGAAAGTCATGACATTTTGAGAATCAAAGGTTGTTAATCCCTCTATCCCAAGGAAGAGCAAGGGCCCACTCGACCAAGGAGATAAGAGTTTATTTTGAGTTCATTTACGCATACAGTTCTTTGATTGGATTTACTGTAATTGTTGTTTGAGAATCTTACATGCATGCTTTGATTTACTATATTTGTTTTCTTCATTACCGCTTTTATTTAGAATAGATGTTTCTATTATGCAAATTTGGTTAACAATTAATCTTGCTTTCTACTAAGCTTCCTTTATAAAGTCATAATTTCATTTGTTAAAAGTAGTGTGTGCGCATTTCATTTTCCAGCAGAAGATTAGCTGTTAGTTTCCTTTCATTGCGAATAGTTAAATTTTGTATAACTATATTTCAATTCCGTATATTTTTATTGCATTTCCATAGATTAGTCACTAAACTAAACAACCCCCAACAGTATCAACAGATAACTAGTTCCACTAAACTCCATTGCATACTGCCTAGGACACAACCCTAGTTTAGAATGACACTGACAGGAGATTATTTCAGTTAAATGATTGGAGCAATACAATGACCCAACATTTTTGTCACCATTTTTGGGGATTAACCATAAGCACCATCATTTTTATTCCATATACTATGGGTGTTAATGGAGTTCATATATGAAACTGGTAGTTGTCTTGGACCTTGTTTTAAAATAACCAACCTTGATGTATAGGTCACGAGATAACCAAGGGAGATTTATAGCACATAATATTCCACAAATCTCTCTAGAAAATCCATAAGGAAGAAACACTGAGAGTGATACAGATTCTAACTCAACACCTAGAACCTCTTATGAGTATTTTATATCCTCTTCACACCACTCGGCAATGGTGGACCCTGGGAATGATGGAGACCAACCTTTAGGGAGAACCTTTATGTATCCCATTGTCCTCGATGCAGATGAGGATGCACCTATGAAAAACATCTCACCATCCATCCTCCCCATCTTTCAAGGTATGACCAAAGAAGACCTTGATCAGTTTCTATTTGAATTTAAAATCTTGTGCCAGACATATGATTACCAAACTGACAATCAAAAACTCAAACTGTTTCCTTCCACTCTCAAAGATTCTGCTATGAGATGGTTTATGGGGTTACCATCTAACTCCATTAATTCCTGGGAAGCCATGGAAATAGCCTTCCTAGATAAATACCAAGACTATTGTAGGGGAAGGGATAGGAAGGAAGAGTTCTTCTAAATACAACAAAAGGAAGATGAGAATCTAGAGGATTATCTAGATAGATTCCTCTTTCTCCACAAATGCAGTGGGTATGAGTTACATGCAGACATCACTAAGACAATCTTTCTTAAAGGACTGGATGAGGAAACCAAGGATTCCCTCCATCTCATGGGAGGAGGAGACGTGCATAAACTCACCATGGACCAAATCACTGAGCTATGTAGAAGATACTCTAGAACACGTGGAGGAATACAAAGAAAACAAACATCCAAGTCTTCCTTAGGTACCTCTGAACTTCTGGAAGAAATGGGAAACATGAAAATAAACATTCTACTGCAATTAAAATCAGCCATAGATGAACTCAAGGCAAAAACCAACCTTGCCAAAGAACCATTGGACACATATTTCCCTAAGTGTCGGAAGAGACACCGCTTGAGAGAATGTCCTTTAGATGTCACAAACATGTGCTTAATTTGTGAAGTTACTGACCATGACACTAAGCATTGCACATTATTACCACCATTAAAGGGAGGTTTGAATGCTATCTCTCAAACAAGTGCTGAATTAAACTTTGTCCAAAGACCAAACAATTAGGGTGGGTTCCCATCTAGGCCGGCTCAGTATCCCTGGAGGATGTCATGGCAGAATCAAACCTCTCAGTCTTCTTAGGGACAACCTGAGTGGGCAAACTCAAACTGGATGACTTATCCATATCCACCACCCTAGATAAATCCCTACACTCAGCTAGGATGGGCACCACCACCCACAGCCAATCCTTGGCACAACCAGCAGTGGGGTCCTTAACTAAATTTTAGCCAAAATCAGTCTTGGGCACCACCACAAAATGCTAATCAACAACGTAGATTCCATCAACCACAACAATCTTTAATGCCTCCACCTCAAGCCTACCAACATCAAGGACAAGAAACACAAACACAACTTCTAGCTCAGCTAGTATTCAATCCTAAAAATCAATAGTCAGCTTCAATTGATGACACAGACCCAGGTAACACCATGTAGGTTAATACTATTGGTAATTTACGCCTACGATCTGGAAAAATATTAAATCCTCCTGTTGTTATCACAAAAATTACTTCTAATAATGATAAAGAAGAAAATCCTGAGGATAATACTGGTCCTTCACCAATACCATATATACTGAATGACCAAATAATCAAACAAAATACAACCCCTTTTCCTGAGTGATTACAAGAAATTTGAACTGCAGATGAAACAAAGCTAGTTCAGGAATTAAAAAAAGTAACATATTGAGGCCCCACTTCTGCGAGCAATAAGGGGCATCCCTGAACTAAACCAAACCATTAGAAACGAGAGTATAAAAACACTAGGAAGGAAAAATAAATACCCAAAGACTATCTGGGTTGAAGGGAATTTGGCTGATTTAGTCTCTGGCACCCTTATCTCACCAAAATATGGGGATCCTGGGAGTCCTGTCATTACTATTTGTATAAACAACCAGTCAATATCTAACATTTTGGTGGATCTTGGTGCTACCATTAATGTCATCACAATAGAAATGTTTAATCTGCTATCCTTAACAGGACTTCAACCTACCAACATTGTTTTGTAGTTAGTAGATCAATCCATTGTTGTACCTGATGGTGTGGTTGAAGATATAATGGTCACTGTTGAATCATGGGAGTACCCAGTTGATTTCATGGTTTTGCAGCCTAAATCTTAGAAGTTGGGATATCCAGTCATCTTGGGAAGGCCCTGGTTGGCTACGGTTGCTGCATACATTGACTGTAGGTCAGGAAACATGACAATTCTAAATGGGCAGAAATCCAAACACATTTCATTATACCCTCCTACCCAGCCTTATACGAACAATTGTGACCAGGTATGGGTGGATTCTTTAGATGCTAACTCTTTGAGTTCTTCTTTTTTGGCCACTATTATAGTACACAACCATATGGTGGAAGTTGTGGAGTCATATACACTGACTGATTCTAAGGACCCTATGACTATGGAAATCAGCACTATTGCTATGGAATCTGGAACTCCAACATTAGACATATCCTCTGCTATTTCTCTGGTAGGCACTACCTCTGCTGAGTCTGGTAGGAAACTCTATGCTTATAATTCTGAATATTTAGTTCCTGATTTCTATTGTCCTTTAACTAAGATTCTGTCTTTTAACAACATACCCATCATGGACATGCTTCAGCCCCATGTTTACCCATTGAATTATTTTATCACTAGTATAGAGCTTGCTCTTGTGAATGATACCAAGTAGGTGCTTGTCAGTATGGGAAGAGAGTTGACCATAGGAAATGATTTGGAGGTCAATCAAGAAGCTAGGGTGCTTGAGGTTATGAAGAAACACTCCCATGCTTTTGCTTGGGATTACACTGATATGAAGGGAATTCATCCTAGCATCTGTACACATCATATTTACACTGATGACGTCAAACCTATAAGGCAGCTGCAACGAAGAATCAATCCAGCATTGAGAGACATAGTCAAAAGTGAGATAGAAAAACTCCTAAAGGTAGGTTTCATCTATCCTATATCTGATAGTCAGTGGGTTTCCCCATTAGTTATTGTTCCCAAGAAAAATGGTAAGTGGTGAATATGTGTTGATTACAGGGAACTTAACAAAGCCACCAAGAAGGATTATTTTCCCCTACCTTTCATTGACCAAGTTCTGGACAATTTGGCTGGTAAGAAATATTTTTCTTTCTTAGATGGGTTTAATGGGTATAATCAAATTAGTATTGCCCCTGTTGATCAAGATAAGACTACTTTTATGTGCCCTTGGGGTACATTTGCTTACCGAGTCTTACCTTTTGGGCTTTGTAATGCCCCTGCTACATTTCAGCGGGTAGTCTTGGCCATTTTTGTAGATCTTGCTAACGACTGTGTTGAGGTTTACATGGATGATTTCACTATCCATGGATCCAATTTTGAAGAATCTTTGAGTAACCTAGAGAAAGTACTCAGTCGATGTGAACAACACCAACTATCCCTGAGTCATGAAAAATGTCTAATGATGGTTGATCAAGGAATTGTCTTAGGTCACCATGTTTCAGCCCAAGGTATATAGGTGGACCCCAAAATGATACTAGTCATCACCCAATTACCTTCACCAACTAATCAGACTGACATCAAAATTTTCCTTGGTCATACAAGTTATTACCACTGATTCATAAAAGATTTTAGCAAAATAACCGCACCTATGTTCTCACTACTAACCAAAGATTGTGTTTTTGAATGGTCTCCTCAGTGTCAACAGGCATTTTATTCTATCAAAGAAAATATGACCATGGCCTCTGTCTTACATGGCCCTGACTGGGGAAAACCTTTCCATATCCACACTGATGCTTCTAACACAACCATGGCCACTCTCCTTAGGCAAAAAGACTCAGAATAACATATGTATGCGCTTTATTTTATCAGCAAAAAGCTAACTCCTATGGAAAGGAATTACACTACTACAGAAAAATAATTCTTGGTTGTTGTCTATGATTTGAATAAATTTTTTCATTGCATCACTAGATATACAATTTTTGTTTAGACTGACGACTCTGCCATTCGATATTTGATGAATAAACTACTGGTTGGCGGAAGGCTTATTCGCTGGTTACTCTTGTTGTAGGAATTCAATCTCACCATTATAGATAAGTCTTGGAAATTTTACATTGTTACTGATTTTATTTCTAGATTAAATGTTTCAGGTGATGATGAAGCAGTCCAGGTTCAATTTCCTGATGAAAACTTGTTTGCTATCTCGACTAAGACTCCTTGGTTTGCTGATCTTGCGAATTATTTAACAAAAGGGAAGTTTCCTGCCTATTTTACTCATAAGGAAAGAAGGAAATTGGTTAAAAATAGTGCAACATATAAATGGTGTAATGGATTATTTAAATGTTGTCCTGACATGGTTCTTCGTAGGTGTGTTCGGGAGGATGAGGTACATGACATACTACGAGCTTGTCATGATGAGCCAGGAGGTGGACATTATTCAGTAAAATGAACAATTCACAAGATCCTTGGAGTAGGGTACTATTGGCCTTCCCTCCATAGGGCTATCAAAAAGTATGTGTGGCAGTGTGATGCATGCCAACGAATGGGAAAACCTACACTTTTAATGGAAATGCCTCTTAATCCTCAGCTGGTTTTAGGACCATTTGAGAAATGGGGGATTGAATTTGTTGGACCATTTGATCCTCCATCTTTCAGGAAGGAGTATCTCTTGGTATGCATGGACTACGTCACTAAATGGGCTGAAGTTCAAGCATTGGCATCTGCCAATGAGGATGTTGTTGCTGATTTTTTGTACAATCAGATATTGCTACGATTTGGAGCACCAAGGGCCATTATATCTGATCAAGGTCCTCAATTTGTTTCAAATATGATTGAAGCTTTCTTGGAAATCTACAAAATTAGGCACCGGAAATTTTCACCCTATCACCCCTAATCTAATGGGAAAGTGGAGGTAACCAATCGAGAACTCAAGAATATTCTAACTAAGGTGGTCAATGCCGATAGAAAGAATTGGGTACCAAAGCTTCCTGAGGCCGTCTGGGCCTACAACATGACCTGGAAAAAAACTACTGGTTTTTCTCCCTATGAGCTGGTATTTGGGAAGAAGCCACTGTTTCCTGTTGAGTTTGAATTGCACACCTGGCAAACAGTGTTGGAAGTTGGGATCGATTTGGATGAAGCACAATGCAAACGAGTGCTACAACTGAATGAATTAGATGAAATGTGGATGGAGGCATAGCAGCAGACATAAATTCTACAACATCAGCAAAAAACCTGGCATGATGCTCATATAAAAAAAGGACATTTCATGAGGGACAGTGGGTTTTACTCTTTGATTCCCACTATCAGTAGTTTAAAGGCAAGCTGCATACACATTGGTTGGGTCCTTATCAGGTAAATCAAGTGTTTGATAATGGCTATGTTTGATTGTTACCTATTGATGGAGACAAAAAGACTCTTCTAGTGAATGGACATAGGCTCCTAGATTTATCACCAACCACTAGATAAGAAGACTTTCACTGATGACATTCTATTATGCACGGACATGCATGCTGAGGAGGATCTTTGCCCCTCAAACATGGAGTAATCAATATCTTGCAAATTCAATAAAGGAAGATGATCCTGCATTCGATCTTCTTCCCTTAGTTAGAAGTTTTTCTTGTTTTTTTTAATAAATGTAGGAATTTTCATTATTTCTGCAGCCACTAATCACACTTCATCTCAAACTGCAGGGCGTAGGAATCTACGGATATCGGCCGACTAAACGTGGCATAGGTAAGTGCATCCTAACTTGCTAATGATATTTCCATGCAAAACATTTCCCCATGTGTGCATTTGTCATCATTACGCCATCATGAAATGATCACTATATTTATTTCAGATCTCTTTCCAAATCCAGTTCTTTGGATGATGGCATAAAAGGGGTAATGTCTCATAATCACCACATGCCTTGAATGCATCACATTCTTCAAGTCTGGATGGGTGGCGGTCGCTCCTCAATAGTGGTATATGCGTCGCTACAAATATCTTAAATTCACATGGGTGGCCGGTCTTATTCACTATTTTTCTGCCGCCACCTTCACTTGATTTTGCATCATCTAAGGGATATGGTGTAATTCAAAATTAATGCTTCTATAACTGCTTCTTACCATTGTTTTATGTGCATCAAGCATGATTAGTTCTATCAGTCACTAAACAGGGAGTGGGGGCATGCTTTGTTCTGGCTCTTTCTAGCTACCTGGTATTACTCACCTTCGGCTTCAACATGGGACCACGAAAGAAATTAGAGCCTGACTCATTGGACACGTTACTCTGAAATGCTATTCTTTCACAAGTATTTCATGATTTTGGATGCCTGGATTTCATTTTCCAATTCGAGGGTTTTGATGAAGGCATTGTGGAGGAATTCCTGGATAATTTTAAGTCCACCTGTTCACAAGTCAGTGGAAGACAGGTTGAGATTACTAGTCAGGTCATTTATGACCTATCTAACCTACCAGACTTTGGTTTGAAGGTCATGACAAATGCTCCTCTACAAATCCTGCTTGCTCTATTTCATGATGAAGGGGAAGCATTCCCTAAAGTCATCCTGACCCCCTTGGGTATCCATAAGGGCATTAGGTGGATGATTCTACCTGGAATCTGGAGTGAAATAGTGAAGTGGGTTAACCAGTATTTCATATGTAATGGTCAGGCCTCTATTCTGGGTGGTGATGCACTCAAAATGCTCATCCACCTTAAGAAGGGACATGTCAACCAGGCCCTTCAGGTAAATCTTCCTGAATACCTCGTGGACTCCATTATTAAAGTTTTCCAGAAGTACCGGTCCGGTGGAGGCAAGTCTGACATTAAACACCCAGGGTTGACTCATTTGTTATGCTCACATCAGGTCTTCTTTAGACCAAAGTGGAGGCTCAAGGGACTTGCTGTGGGGGAAGGGTCCAAACCAAAGCAATTGAAATCTAGTCTCTTTTCTACACCAAGCCCTTTCCCTTCACACAACCAAAAAGAGGTAGTTGGTGTCCCTGAGCATTTGAACACATTTGGAACTCCTGAGGGTCCACCCCCTTCCATTTCCAACTCAAAAGGCAAGTGCACCTCGGCTCTTTATTATTCCATGCACCTACGGCCTCGATGGCTCAGTTCATTATTGAAGTTCGGCAGTTCCGGATCAGATAATTTTCCTGATGATACCGCCCCCATTCGGGAAGAACAACACGAGGAGGATCACTTGGCCATTCTGACACCTACTATTCCTGCATCTACAAAAATTCACCATGTGGTTCCCGAAGTGCTTGGAACCTAGGCTGCATCTTCTCGCAACTATATGGAGGAAATCACACTACTAAAAGCTCAATTGTGAGGTATGGAAGAAACAAACCTTTTACTGCAAACTGAATTTACACAACAAACAATGGAGAAGGTTTGGGAAATCACTACCCTATAGCTTGAAGTAAGTAGTTTGAAGCGTCAGTGCGATAAGAGTCTTATTATCTTGGATAGATTCCATTAGTTATCCCTTTAGGAAAGAGAATTTTGGAAGGAAAATCAGAAATTGAAAAGGGAAAATGGAATTTATACAAGAGGAAAAGCAAAACGTGACATCTATTTTAGACTATGTCTATCCTTTGACTCTCAAGTTTCTATCCTGTAGAAAACCCTCTCCGGTCTATAGCATGTTCATTCAAGAACAATTTTATTCCTGGCAGTTGTTCCAATTGTGTTGCCAAGATCCTCATGAAATTCCAAATGGCACTAGTTTCTTATCAGTTTATAAGTGCAGTACTCCTGAGATCCAAAATTTTCTTTGTGAATTCTACCTTCATAACATGATAGTTACAAATGTGCCTGATTTCTTAATCAATTTATTTGTGGGTGATTTCCAAATCAAGGCCTTTCAGTCTGCACTACGAAATCATATCATCTGGGGTCATCAAACAGATATTTTCAATCACACCGCTCAATCAATTGGGTTCCACATCTGTCCAACTCATCACACTGATGTAGCTCTGAGAAAAAACTTTCATTCACTTTACTATCAGGTAGGAGTCGGGGTAAACACTTCCCAGCTTTTACTTCAATGTGTCATGGATTTTGAAAATTATAGTCAGTAGAACTTTGGAACAGCTTGGTAGACATGTGATAGGAGGTGGGATACTCTGATTCTACCCTTGAAATGCAGGGAGGTTCTCTCTCCCCAAAACTTGAGTTGGAGCATGCACAGGGGTGATGCCCTAATCACCATTATAAGACAGAACACAGAACAAACCATCCAATAGTACAATGATGAATGGGCAGGCCTCCAAGTACATCCACCACTCCTTTTGATCCCTCTCATAACCTGGAAGAACAATGCGGCCTAGTCAAATGAGATTTTCACAGCATGGGTAGAGGTCACCTCCAACACTCAGGGCTGCAAGAACACAATAAAACAATATGCTGATCAATTTGAAGAATATGACATGGCTGAGCAGCTTGGTAGGCGGGCTTGATGAAGATAAGTTGCATAGGGACATGCAACAGGTAAAGTCAGAGGGAAAATGAGGAGTGCATTGTTTGTCTCATTGATATCATTTCTTCAAGCCAAAAATACTCTTTTGATATGACTTATTAATACATGGGAATGTTTTGTGTAGTTATATCTTAGTAGGTTTGATGCATTTTCCTTGCTATAGTTTATGAAAACTGATTATCACATGAACCTCCTACTAGCTATCTTTGTGTGATAAAACGTGATGATTTGCGTAGGAAATGATGGATGTTGCTGGTAGTTATGGAGCCCGAGTTCGGAGCAAGCGGCAAGAGACTATTTCCACCAAAGTTGACTTATTAGTTTGGGGCTTGTTCCTAACTGCTCATAGAAATCTATGCATTTTAATTAGTATTTGGTGGACGGTGATTAATGCTGCCTATTTTGGCAAGCCTTGTAACTAACAGTATTTATATGAAGACTTCATCTTCAAAACATATGGAGAGAACGATTTTTGATATAATGAGATAGATTATCTGCATTCGGTTTTTTGCGTTATTATCTACTGTCTATGTTATGAAACTTATTCTGAGTTAATGAAAGTCACAACATTTTGAGAATCAAAGGTTGTTAATCCCTCTATCCCAAGGAAGAGCAAGGGCCCACTCGACCAAGGAGATAAGAGGTTATTTTGAGTTCATTTACGCATATAGTTCTTTGATTGGATTTACTGCAATTGTTGTTTGAGAATCTTACATGCATGCTTTGATTAACTATATTTGTTTTCTTCATTACCATTTTCATTTAGAAAATATGTTTTCATTATGAAAATCTAGTTAACAAGTAATCTCACTTTCTGCTAAGCTTCATTTATACAGTTGTAATTTCATTTGATAAAAGTAGTGTGTGCGCATTTCATTTTCCAGCAGAAGATTAGTTGTTAGTTTCCTTCCATCACGAATAGTTAAATTTTATAGAACTATATTTTAATTCTTTAGATTTGTATTGCATTTCTATAGATTATTCACTAAACTAAGCAACCCCCAACAGACCCAACAGATAACTAGTACCATTAAACTCCATTGCATACTGCCTAGGACACAACCTTGGTTTAGAATGGCACTGATAGGAGATCATGTCAGTTAAATTATTGGAGCAATACAATGACCCACCAATGACCATAGTGGCATCATGGTGGTATCTTGACATAGGTAGCCCAACAATGAAATCCATGGAAATGGTGTCCCACTTCCATTCCAGTATGGCATGAGGAAAAAGAAGACCTGCTGGATGTTGATGTTCGGCCTTAACCCTTTGGCACTCTAAACACCATGACACAAACTAAGCCACATCTCAATGAAGTCCTCTCCAGTGGTACAACTGTCTCAAGGTAGCATGCATCTTCTTCACCCTAAGATGGGCTAAATAGGGTGCATGATGTGCCTCTACTAAGATGTCTTGCCTCAAGCCTCCATCTCTGGGAACATATATCCTACCTCTATGCCTGATAAGACCATCTGCCTCTAAGGAAAATCCATCAAAATTCCCCTCAAGGGCTCTCTGTGACTCGATCTCTACTCGTAATGCCATGTAGAAGTTGTCAAGAGGAAGTTGCGGAAGAATCCTACTCCGTAATTTTGTTCTGACTGAGGTGGCCATAGCCACATGTCTTCATCTACTGAGAGCATCTACTACCACATTCTACTTCCCTTTCACATGCTCTATCTCCAAGTCATACTCACAAAGAAACTCCATCCAACGCCGTTGACAAGCATTTAGATTGGGCTATGTGAAGAGGTGGCGAAGAATCAAATGATCTATTTTAAGTGCGATTCTCCATCCAAGAAGAAAATGCCTCCATCTAACTAAAGCATGTATAACTTCTGCAAGCTCAAGATTATGGGTAGGATAATTAAGCTCATGATCCTTGAGTTTGTGAGACTCAAAAGCTATGCCCTACCATCCTGCATCAACACACCTCCAAGCCCTGCTAAAGAAGCATCTATGCAAACAAAGAACTCACCCTGTGGATCTGGTACTGCAAGAATGGGTGTTGTAGTGAGGCACTCCTTCAGTTTCCTGAAGGCCTACTCACATCTATCCGACCAAACAAACTTCATCCCTTTCCTCTAAAGGGAAGTGATAGGGTGTGTAATCTGAGAGAAGTCCTCAACAAATCTTTCGTAGTAACTTGCTAAACCCATGAAGCTACGCACCTTGGTCACTGTAGTGGGGGATAGCCAATCCATAATGGCTCTAATATTGGAAGGATCGACTATGATACCTTCCCTAGAAATGATATGACCTAAATAGTGCACCCCTTTCTAGAAGAAAGCACACTTCTCCAAGTTCCCATAAAGCTACTGCTCATGAAGACACTGAAGAACTTGTCAAAGGTTCCCCTCGTGCTTCTCACATGTACGTGAATATATCAAAATGTCATCTAGGAATATGAGCATGAAGTGACCTAAAAAGGTTCTGAATACCCCATTCATCAAACCAAAAGGCACCACTATGAACTCATAGTGCCCATATCTCATACAAAAGGTGGTCTTATGAATGTCTACCTTCGAGATCCTCAACTAATGGTAGCATGACTTGAGATCAATATTAGAGAACACCATGGATCCCTTCATTTGATCAAACAAGTCATCAATGCGAGGAAGAGGATAACGATTCTTGATCGTCACTTTGTTCAATTGGCAGTAGTCAATACACAACCGCAATGATCCATCCTTCTTCTTCACAAAAATCATCAATGTACCCCAAGGGGATACACTAGAATGGATAAGGCCCTTCTCCAAAGGACCCTCAAGCTATAGCTTGAGCTCATAGAGCTCTAGGGTGGTCACTCGATAAGGTGTCTGTGAGATAGGCGTTACTCCTAAAACTAGGTCTATATGAAAATCAATTTCATGTGGGGGTGGTAACCCTAGTAGCTCCCTTGGAAAAACATCAAAAAAATCTCTTAAGATGGGATGATCATCTAGTGATGGTCCACTAGACCCATCCTCTAATTCATCATTGACTGTAACAACATACATTTGAAAACCCCATCACACACACCACTTAAGCTACATAGTGGAAATGGTGTGAATAGAAATGGGTCTCCTGGCCCTCGAGATCACCAACTCAACTCCTACATCATCTACACAAGCTATAGTCTTGTGGTAACAATCCATCCTGGCCCTGTGTGTAGATAACCAATCTATACCTAAGATAACTCCATACGAGCCCAAAGGAAGAATACGAAGATCTAAGTTGGTGGTGAAAGGTCCCAAATCCACAACACACTCCTTAACTAAGGAGTCTACTAGGATCTTGGCTCCAGAAGCCATCTCAACATCCCACATGAGACCTTTCCTAACTGCCACCAGCCTACATCGCTCTACTAAATATGGTGTAATGAAAGAATCAGAAGAACCAGAATCAAACAATACAGAGGTAGGAATACCACCAATGCTACCTGTGGTCTCAATGACTGTGCTATGGTTCTCTGCCTGGTAGTTCTCAACCACTGCATAAATCTTGTGGTTGCGTCCCATTTCACCAACTATTGGCCTAGAAACCAGTGCCTTACCCTTCTTAGGGTTCTAAGGAAATATCTCCAAAAATGTCTAGCTACTCCACATCCAAAGTAACCACCTGATCCTCTCCAAGGAACAAAACCTCCAGTAGGTTCCCTAGAATCCTATGGTGTGGATCCTGATGATTTGGCTATGGTCTTCTATGGCCTTTGCTAGCGATCTCAAGCTAACTGAGCTCTAGGTCCACCCTGTGTCGTGATGGGACCCCGAAGAGGAGGCCCCATACTCTGACCTCTCTATGCATCAGCTCTCTATGGAGGTCTATACGGTGGGTGGGACTGTTGTTGCTACTGTGGCCAAAAGGATGATTGTGTTGAATGCTGACCACCATGAGGAAGAGGTACTGAACCTCTCGATCTATCATCCTGCATCTACTGAATGCATCTCCTAACTTGGTCTTTAGCCTACTTGGTTTTACCATGAGTCTCCTCTGTAATATAAGCCTTCTCGATGGCCTCTGCTAAAGTATGTGGACAGTGAATCCGCACTGCACCTCCAATATCCAAATTCAGGCCCCAGATGAATCTATGAATCCACACCTACTCATCCTGCATATACTCTACATACTGAAGTAGATCTATAAATCTACTCTCATACTCTGCTACTGAAAGGGTAGGCTGTCAGAGGTCATGGAACTCGTCAATCCTCTGCTAGATGAACCTCAATGATATGTACATGCTTCTGAATCTCTCCTCAAATAGCTCCCAAGTCACTATCTTTAAATCTACATGGATATTTTACTCCTCTGTCCTCCACCATACTCTTGCTCCATCCCTTAGTAGATGGATCACAACACAAGCTTTCGTGTTGCTAGAACAAGGACAAAAGCTTGAAGCAACCGCTCAAGCTCACTAGCCAGGCCTCTACCTGAAATCCACCTGTATCACCTGAGTAATGTGAGGGCCTAAGCTTCAGGATCTCCCTGATGTGATCCACTGCTGTGGTCTGTCAGCCTCTAGGTCTCTCTGCATGCTCATCCCTAAGCCTAGGGCTCTGAGACCTCTCTCTATGCTCCGAAACTCTGTCACCCTATCTCCTAGGTGGTGAATCTACTCTAGCTGACTCCACATGGGAGTTCTCTCCTCTATGCTCCTTACTAAGTTGAGGGGGTACCTGACCCTCGATAGAAGGAGCTCTATCATGACTAGCTGTCTGTCCTCCACCTAATCCTCCACGTAGAGCGGCATTAACATCCTGAAGGGTCTGTAGAATCTGAGGTAGAATGGTTGCTACACCCTGATCTGGTGGTGGTGGTGGTGGTGGATCTGAGTCTCTGTGAAGGTTCCTCTCACTCCATCTGAGCCTCCTACATAGACCAAAGTGAGAGTTAGTTCATTTTCTAAGTTATACAACTTCCATGTTTACTAAAAACATACAAATTCTTGCTAAGTTGTTTTCTAGATTTACAAGTGTACTAGGTTTAAGTTTTCATGTCTCAAGTTTTCTAGTGTGCCCAATGGTCCAAGCCTTTGAACCACTGCTCTGATACCAAACTGTAGTGCCCATTTAAACAACCACTTGAGACCAAAGAAACAACCTAGGGTTAGCTAGAAAATTATGGGATAATTTTTTTTTATTTGAAGTGTCTACAACTAAATTGCAAGACATCAGTTTTCACTAATAGGTTTGGAACAAAACCTATTTACTAATACACAAGTTTCCTTTATTAACTTATAACAAGTTTACAAGGTTCAATTTTAGGGTTATATGTTCTAGTTAGATTCAGGGAGTAATCTTACCCCATACCTACTCTCTAATAGGCTTAGAAATTCAACTAGATTTTTCTCATATTCAGTGCTTTAAAAATTTCCTTAACACATTCCCAATGGATAGGAAATGTTATCACATTTTCAGTGATATAAATAAGTCCTCCTAACTCCTTGTAGAACTCAAGATATAAGCGGGTGGAATCTTGGGGTCAAATTTTCCCAGAGGGACATGTGGCAAGAGGAGGAGTGCACCTAGGGTAGGTTAGCGGGTTGCAGGGTGACATTGGGGAATTTTCCCAATGTGGGCTCAAAGGAAAAATGTGCTCCACACCCATGAGGGTCCCCAGGGGACACCTGCAGAAAAAGGGGAAAGAAGGGCGGGGTGGGGACCGATTTGGCACTTTGCACCAAGGGGAAAAAGTACGTGGGGAAAGAAAGGACGCGCACCCATGGTCCAGCGCCATGAAGAAGGGAAAAAAGGAAAGAATGCATGGGTGTGGAGGGAATCCGAGGGAGAAGGCAGAGTTTGGGACATGGGAGGATTTTTAGAATTTTTTCCAAAGGCCCAAAAATGAAATTTCTCATGAACCTCCACTGCCACCCCAAGGTGCCACATGGCACGCTTTCATTAGCCACAGGCCGGCAGGGTCACCATGGAAATTTTTCCCCAAAAATTTTATAAAAGCTAAGGGTTTTAAAAGAACCCACACCTTTGTTGTAGCCACAAGGGGACAATTGGTGCCCTCTGATTGGCTTCGGGCCGGCGGAGGGAAAAGTGAAAATTTTCCAAAAATTTTCAAAAAGTTTAAGGGGTAAAATTTATCCGTGCCTCCGCCTCAGCCCCTGGAGGACATGTGGCAGCCTCTGATTGGCTGTAGGTTTGTGGAGGGAAAAGTGAAAATTTTCCCGAGCCCAAAATTTTGAAAATTTTCTAAGGGCAATTTTGATGGGAAATTTTTGGGTTGCGGGCCTACCAGGGAAAATTTTCCCAAATTTTCCCGCCAAGGCACAAAAACTTCAAAGTGTCATAACTTGAGCTAGAAAGCTTGGTTTTGGGAAAATGAGGACTTTTCAGAAATATCTTGAAGCCCTCTTTGCACAGGGAACATAAAATTTTCTTTTTGATGAATTTTTAAGGGTCAATTTTGTAAAAATGATCTGTAGGCCTTTATTTGGCAAACTGGCAATTTCCAACTTATAATTTTGATAAAATTAGAACTCCTCCTTCACTCAACATGTCAAACAGACATGGAGGATCAGTCTAGGGAGGGTTTAGAGTGTTTTAGGGAAGTTAATTTTTCCAATCTGTTCAAGGTTGCATTTTTCTGGCAATAGACGGAAAAATGACTGTGCAAGCTCCGAATTGAAATTCATTAAGTTTTGGAGATTCATTCTTGACTGTTATAGTGAATTTGAGTTCCTTAGGTAGTACTAAGTCTAATTTTCAATGTTTCATAACTTATTGTTTAGTGCAAGTATGAACTGTTCATTTTTATTAAAATGTGAATTGCCAGGATGAAGTATATTACAGTGAACTATTTCTTTAAATTGGAATCTCCATTTTGTCATTTAAATGTGCATATGATTCCTAACTTAGTCAAATACATTGCTTATTAAATCATCCATCCAATTCTAAATGAAACTACATCTCTGATTTCAGTTTTAATATACATTTTGCAAGGAAAATAACATTGAATTTCATTCCATATGCATTCTTCTTTCAACATTCCAAACAGAGGTTTCTCATTGCAAGTAAAACTTAGATTTCCAATGGAGAAGATAGCATATGAACAAGGTAAAACACTTTTGAGAAAGGAATGCAATCCTTCATTGATCATCAATACAATTTTGTTACTTTCCTTTCTATTTGATTTCAAGCTACAGTACATACAATAACAACACTATTTCTTATTCCTTTTCAAAATAGAGATATCATTCTTGGACAGCAAAACAATAGTATACAATCCAATTTTGAAACTACTTCAATCTTTTATTCATAATTCAATGACACTTTTACAACTTAACACTCTTCCAATTCGATTACAAAATACAAATTACAATGCTTATAATATCCTTTACATTTCTTTCCAAAAACATAAAACAAGTGTAATTCTTCTTTACATTCCTCAATGCAACTACAACTTCCATTAACAATGCAATGCTTCACATTACAACATTTATACATTCATCCACTTGAAGTGGGAGAAGTTACATTGAATTACTCAAAGGGAAATGACTGTCAAACTGTGTAAATTCTTCTCCAAACAACAGCATGCTCGTTTCTTCTTCTTTCATCTTGATCACAACAAGGAAGGGGGAAAGGAAATGCTCTCCACCCAACCAATACATCCAATGAGAAAGGAGAAGCCATCCTTTCCTCATTGGCCCCCGAGCCCCAACCATATTGAAATAAAGTATGAACATCAACACATGGCAACAAGGCTTCTTCCACAACAAACAAGCATTCTTCACATTGCATACAAACAATAAAATACATAGTCCAACAAGACAGTAGTTCCCAACTGCATTTGAAATCATACACACAACACATAGGCTTGATCAAGCAAGCCAACAAGAGCAAGAACTATGGGGAACTCCTTATGCCTCCCAATTTGGAATTGGGCATCCACCAAAATGCATACCACCAATAAACATATCAACCCCATAAACCTTATATCTCCCAACCCTCCTTATGCCCCCCCAAGTTTATCCCTTATGCCCCCCAAGAGTAAGAAATGCAAGCAGTTTCTTTTCCAAGGTGGATCCCAAACCAAAACTCCCTCCTCAATAAAACAGTGCCATTGGCAATCCCTTATGCCCCCCCATATGAAATCCCCATAGCCTTCTCCTACACCATGCCCTAAGCATTCTACCCAACCAGCCAAGAATGCAAACACAAAACCCTTCAAACATGCATGCAAGAGAAGGAAAAACAATTAAAACACAGCTCAAGATCCTACCTCTCCATACTAAAGTTTGTTCCAAGCTCACAAGCTTTCCAAGATGCCAAATATGATCCAAAATCAGCAAGGTTCAAGCAAGAAAAAAGACTCCAAGCTCTTCCTCAAACAAGCTCCAAAAGAAACAACACCAAAAAATGTGCCCCCAAGAGGAAATGGACAAAGTTTCAACAACCATAAACAAGCAAGGAGTTTCACTTTTATAGGAGAGGGAAGAGAAGAGGATGATGTGGATCCATGTGGGATGCCACATCATTCTTCCTCAACCCCAAGAGGAAATTCAACATCCTTCACCAAATCACAATAAATAAAATGACAAAAATGACTTACACACTCCAAAAATGCCCATACTCCAAAAGGACCAAATTTAAAACATGTAAGGGAAGTGCAATTAAAACTTACATATTGTCACTTCAAAATGCATTATAAATGCCTACATTTAACCTCCAAACCATAGGCATGGTTGGTGGATCATTTTAAGAGGTGTGGGACAAGTTTAACTTGTCCCACAAGCCTCCAAATTTGGCCTCCAAGGTCAAATTCGAATTTCATAAAAGATGGAGTGCTTGACCTTCCAAAATCTGCCTTACAAGACTCTTACAAATTTCTTACACACTCTTACATATTACACACACTCTTCCAACATTAATATCTTTAAACAACAACTTTATTAATTACATTCCCATGTCCCAATTAAATTTAAATAAAATTTAACTATATGATCTCTCACATTAATCTACCACATTTAAATTAATTAAAAGAAGGAACACATTACAAATAAAATACATACAACAATAATTCAAAAAGGAACACATAAATAAAACACTTATCCCATGGTCACAATAATGGAAATCCCCCCATGGGAAATCCTAACATAACTCAACACACAAACGAACAACACAGTTGCCATGGTGACCTTGTTGAATTCACCCAGAATTTCAATATGGTTAGTCTCCAGTCCCCCGACATTGTTGTGATTTTTAACCTGCAAAATGTAAATACCTCCTTTGGCCTCGTGGCCATATCAGAACATCCAAAATGATATAAACAACATTTCAAGATCATCTAAACACATGAATCACAACAATATCAAGAATTCAACATTATCATTTTTAATTCATAAATCAACTATATCATCATCAAGAATCTACCATACTAGGTCTACTCCAAATATCAAGTGTCACAAGTCCAAATCAATATCCATAATATGTCCCTATCAAACAGTATATCATCAACCACATATAGAAAATGTCTCTAGTAACCATCATGCATAATAATAGAATCCAGATCAATAATAATCTGTGATCTAACATCTAACCATCATACTAAAACAAAACATAATAGTGTCCATAATATGATCAATAGTATCAAACTCGGTATCTAAAAGTGTCAATTTGAGTGAACCCAATAGTGGAGACCAATCGCTGAAGCCAAATTGCATCTTTACTTGCATGAGTAGCTGTCATGTACTCAACCTCTGTGGTTGATATCACAACACTTTCTTGACATTTACTCATCTAACTTACCACTCCACCAAAAAAATTGAACACATAACCACTGGTAGATGTTTGCATATCCAAGTCTTCACCCCAGTCAGAATCCACAAAACCATGTAGATATAATGTTTTACTATCTTTAGGTTTTCCGTGATAATAAATTACATAATTAGATGTCCCACGTAGGTACCTAAATATTCTCTTTACCACTGTCAAATGTTCCTTTCTAGGATTTGACATGAATCTTCTCACTACTCCCACTGCATGTGTAATATCAGGGCTAGTACAAACCATTGCATACATCAAACTACCAATTAGACTAACATATGGTACCTGAGACATGTCCTCTATTTCTTCTTCAGTTTTAGGACATTATTCAGAAGACAATTTTTTACCAAAAGGAAAAGGAATACTAACAGGTTTACTTTGATGCATTTGAAACCTTTGTAATATCACCTCAAGATACTTTCTTTGATTTAACACTAGTTTCCTATTTACACGATCTCTTTTTATTTCCATGCCCAAAATAAATTTTGCAACACATAGATCCTTCATATCAAAATGAGATGAGAGTTGATATTTAACATGACTGACCAATTTCTTACTATTACCAATTAAAAACATGTCATCAACATATAATACAATGATAACACAATATTCACCTTCATGTTTAAAATAAACACAGGGGTCAACTTTACTTCTTTCAAGCTCAAGTCTCAACACATACCCGTAAAATTTTTGGTTCCACCTTCTTGGTGATTGTTTTAAGCCATATAATGGATTTTTCAGCCTACACACCAAATATTCCTTTCCTTTAATCTTAAAGCTTTCTGGTTTCATCATGTAGATTTCTTCCTCAAGCTCACCATGCAAAAACACTATTTTAACATCCATCTGCTCTATTTCCAGATCGAAAGCAAAAACAATAGCTAAAAGAAATCTAATAGAATGTAACTTAACAACATGATAAAATATCTAACCAAAATTGAGTCCCTCCACTTGAGAGAAACCCTTTTCCACAAGGTGAACTTTATACTTTTCTATTTTCCCATCTACATTATACTTGTTCTTAAACATCCATTTACAACCAACCTATTTTCTTTCGGGAGGTAATTTCATCAAGTCCCATGTATTATTATTATATAAGGACTCCATTTATTCCTCCTGTTGGTATCCAAACTTAATCTCCTTCACAACTCAAGCAGCATCATGGATCTCAAAAGACACTCAAGGGCACATAAATAGTTTGTGTGTTGTTTGTAGCTAGGGAACACATCTATCTAACTTGTTAGCACTCAAGATTTGAAGGAGTGGGTAGCACCTCAAAATGATTTTGATCTAATCCTCACTATTCTAGGTTGTGCCTTTCAACCAAGGCAAGAGAACCTATATTGCAGCCTTTGTTTGATGAAGGAGGTGGAGATATCCTTATGCTTTGCACATTGTATGGAGATGGCCTTGGGAAAACATGATCAATTATCCATTATTCAAACTCAAAAGAGTTGTCACTACTAAATGATGGAAATTCTTTCAAGACAAGGCTAAGGCTGCTAGAGACATGATAAAATCTTGATATGCTTTGTGCATTTTTGTGAATGGATTGTATTATTTTGTTGAAACACAATGCAATGCAGGTGGTAGTATGGGTAGGATGAGTTAGTTTGAATGAAATTTTGTTGGGATATGTTTAGACAAGATTAGCTAGGAATTACCAAATTCTTTGAGAACCTTTGCAAGAGATTTGCAACACCTAAACAACAGAGATGTTTCAATGGGTTTAAAATACTCCTTCAACCAGGATATGTGCACAAATGGAGGCCCAGATCTGCACTCTTCCACACAATATTTGACAACCTGCTACAAAAGCTTGAAGAAAATATATCAACAAAGTATCCAGAAATCCCTATTTGATCATGACCTAAGGTACCCCCAAAGGTTTACAAATAATCTCAAGATTCAAGGATAGTAAAATGATTTTAAATATGTTTATCTTCTATCAAATGAAGGATCTTCTAGATATAAGATTGCAGATGCCATCAAACCATCAAAAAGAAATGAGACCATGTATGATCAAAGAGATCCTAAACACAAGATTGCAACATGAGCAAGGAACACAAATTGAAATCATTCTGAAACACAAGCATATACAAATTTTTCCAAGAGATAACACCAAATAATACAAAATTTGATCAAATACATCAGCAGGGGAGTGCTATAAGAACAATCTCAGAGCCTTTTGATGGCTTTACAACTGAAACCAACTCAACATGATGAAATCTGATACAAAAATGGAATTGAAAATGGCTCTCAGGTGGTTTTCTCAGAGAAAATGGGCTTCTTCTTGTTTCTTTCTTGAAATATTCTATGTCCTTTTTTCTCCTCTCTTTAAAAATTCTCCCAAAATGAATGATATACTTCATGCCATCATGAAGTCTTCCTTCCCAAGAAAATAATATGCTTAAGGGATCAATTTTTTTAAAACAACTCTCCATGATTCCATGAAAATGACATCAAACTGGAAAATAGTTCACAGGTTACTAGGGATGCATAATTTTTTTAAAATATTACACAAATTCAGATCCTTATCCATCCCAGGGTCATGTTTTTATCATCCAGGGATGCCAACATGCTTTATCAATCATTTTTCACCTTTTACCTTCATCATTTCACCTCTGTAACTTTTGATTTTTACTTTTCATGTTTTTTACATCAGGCCTGAGCAAAAATGCATCAAAAACATCATAGATCACCAAATTAGGTCACAAAAATGGTGCCATTGCATTCAGAAGGCAAAGACGATGCAAAATCATATAATGTTTGATGAAATTTGATGAAAAACCTTGATTTCTAATCTTCTTGGAGCTCCCATGGCAGCCAAAAAGGGGGAATGTATAGTAACCGTTGATTTCAGATAACTTTAAATGCCAGCCCTCCATGTGGAGGATGAGATCCTTGAATATTCCCTCTTTTGACCTTTTTTATTTTTTGGATAAGGTGAGACACGTGCCAAGATACCATTGGATCGGGCCCCTGCTTTTAATAATTGTATTTGTGACCCTTTTGAGTTTTGGAAAATTTTACAAAATTTCCCCACTCCTCCCTTGGACTTGCCACGTGTCCATATGTGGGTCCCATTGAAAATTTGGGCCAATTCTATCAATTTTGACACCTTTTGATAAAATAAAATTTTTCTCAAAATTTTCTGCGGGCCCGAACACCCGCTCTCTTCCTTACCATGTGATGCTCTCCCATTCACCGTGGGTCCAAGCCTCCCACTTTGCCATCAGACTTACCTACCAATTTTGCAAAATTTCAAAATTCTCCATGGGTCCGCGCTCTCCCCTTGACTGCTTAGGACTTGCCACGTGTTGACTCCTCATTGGTCGCGGGACCACCTTTCATTTTTTACCTTACAAACACAAAGGCAAAAATTCATAAAACTTTCCCTCGTCCCCTTCTGCCACCTTTTGTATTTCTGGACACATGTCGACTTCTTACTAGTAGCGGAACTTTGGCTCAAATTGTAATTTTAAAAAATTTTGAAGTTAAAAACTTCAAATTCATCAAAATCTCCACCCCCTCATATTGGCCTCTTCTGGACAGGTGTCCACCTACCATTGGATGCGGGCCTTCGGGTCAAAAATTTGCTTTGACATTTTGAGCCAAAAACATCAAAATTCTCCAACTACCTCCGCCATCCACATGCCCACTTTACCACGTGTCCTCTTCCTATTCGTTGCGGGCCTTCAGGAAAAAAATTGAATTTGAGAATTTTGCAAAATGAAAGCAAAATTCCTAAGGAACCTCCACCACCCGCCAATCCTTCAGCTAATCAGCACGTGCCACGTAGACACCTCATTGCAAAAAGGCGGAGCCATGGGTCAAAATTTTCCCTTAGCCAAAAATTTCAAAAACAACAAGTTAGAAATAATTCCCGACCACCCCCGGCCAATAGGAGCCCGCCACGTTGCAATAATATTATGATGATGAATTTGATGGGTAGAATATGCCCGTATGATCGTCAAAACGTCAAAAATTCACCAAATGCTCTAGAAATCAAATTTTTTGACAAGGTGGATTTTTATAATTTTAAATCAACTGATCCATTTTTGACATTGCTTTCGAGCTTGGGATTGGGGAAACACTTGCACAAAAATGGGATTCGATAAAACTCAAGTTTTTTCATGATTTTTCAAAGGAGAAATGACACAGCCCGTAAAAATGAAGAAATTAGGGCACAAAAAGGGGCATACATGGATTTTGTTCAAATTAGGGAAAAACAATAACATCTTAGGCATTTTCAAAGGTATTCAATTGGGGAAGATGAACTACAGACCACCAAATCAAAAAATGAAACGTTTTTTTAGCAAAATTGGACATGGAAAATTAGGGCAAAATATGCAAGCTCAGAATTTGCACTAACACCTCCATAGCCTTTTTCCAAAACTTACTTTCATTAGATCCAAAAGCGTGCTTCACAGTCTTGGGTTCATCATTAGTAACAGATAAAATTGAAAAAATAGAAGTAGAACAAAAATAAGGAGGACTATACCTCCTAGGTGCCCTTCTCAGCCGATATGATCTTCTTAAGATAAGATTTTCTGATTCCTCATCTGCTTCATCTAAATCTTCCCCTTGCAACTCTCTTTATGGTTCATCTTATGTAGTTGCATCAAATTCAAATACAAATTCATCTTGCTCAATGTAAACATGATCTCCCTCTATCTTTGCTTCTTGCTCTAGAATTTCCTTAAGCTCTCTAAAAATTACATTACGGCTAAAAACAACCTTATGTAATTCTATATTCCAAAGCTTGTATCCTTTGATGCCATTAGAGTATCCAATAAATATGCACTTAGCATATTTATTATCTAACTTGGTTCTTTTCTCTTTCAGAATATACATATAAGCAATACAACCAAATACATGTAAATGTCTAATAGAGGTTTTATTACTAGTCCATGCTTCCTATGGATTTTTCCCTTCAATTGTAGATGTCGATGATCTATTAACCAAATAGCATGTAGTTGTCAGTGCTTCTGCCCAGAATTTTCTATCCAAATTGGCACTACTGAGCATACTTTTACACTTATCCATTAATGTTTTGTTCATCCTTTCTGCAACTCCATTATGTTGTAGTGTATATGGAGTTGTCTTCTGCCTTTCTATTCCACACTCTTTACATAATTTCTCAAAGGAATTAGAGAAATATTCCCCACCATTGTCACTTCTCAAAATATTTATCTTCCTTTCTATCTGATTTTCCATAAGAGCCTTAAACTCTTTGAATTTATTGAAAACCTCGGACTTATTTTGAATAAAATATACCCAGGTATTTCTTGAGAAATCATCTATGAAACTAACATAGAACATGGATTTTCCTAATGATGTCAATTTTACAGGTCCAAAAACATCACTTTGTATCAAATGTAGAATTCTTTTTGATCTTATAGCATTCGTAGGAAACTTTACTCTAATTTTCTTTCCAAACACACAATGGTCACAAGAATCAAAATCTAAAGGAAACTTATAAATTCCTTCAACCATACATTTTTAATTTTAAAGTATGAATTCCTTTCTCTATGATGTGTCCCATCCTTTAATTCCATAACATTTTCTTCATTGTAGCAGATGTAGGATTTGGATCTGAAGCTTTCTTCTCCTCTAGAACCAAAAAGCTATTACACTCATTAGTAACAAAGATTGCCTCAAGCTTAAATATTGTTCCAGTATGAATGCCTCTTTCCAATACCATTGTACCCCAAACCATATTGCAACTGTCTTTACTAAATGCTACCTGAACACCTACATCATTCATCTTACTTACAAATATTAGGTTTTAGGTCAAACCTGGAATGTGCAGAACACTTGGGAGGGTTTTAATCCTTCCAACTTTTAGCCACATCTTGATTCTCCCCTGACCAATGATCTTCTAGGTTGAGTTGTCTCCTAGATATACATCACCTCCATTACACTTTTCATATTCACAAACTACTCCTTGTGTGGTGTCATATGAAAGGAGGCACCTGAGTCAATCAAACATGCACTGTCACATGCATGCAAGTTGGAAGCTTCTAAAACAAAATCTCCCGAGTCTTTATTAGAGGGTTTTGTATCTGAATATCCACCATTGTTCAAGGACTTACCCTTTTCTAACTTCTTAGATCTACATTCTTTCTTGAAATTCCTCATTTTACCACAGTTCGAACATTTCCTCTTATCTTTTTATGTAGTCTTCGATTTACTTCTGGACTTTGACTTTCCTTTCCTCTTCTTGTTTTTCTCTTGAGTATGACCTCTTACATATAGGGCATCCTTCGATTGATAATCCTCAATGGATTTTCACCTCATTTATTTTGATAGTAAGGCTGCAACTACATCCTCAATTAATAATTTTTTCATTGTACTAGTAATAGCCATAACTAGATTATCCTAAGACTCAGGTAAAGAACACAAAAGATTAATACACTTATCCTCTTCTTCCATTTTAATATCAACATAAATCAACTAAATTACCACAGTATTAAATACCTTCATATGTTTTGCAATAGAGTCTCTGTCATTCATTCTTAATGAATATTACTTCTTTTGGAGAAACAATTTTTTTACCAAATACTTTTTCTGATACAAAGTTCCCAACTTATCCCATAACACCTGAGCGGATTTCTCATTTGACACATTCAGCAAAACTAAATCTGACAAACACAATCTAATTGAACTCCTTACCTTTTTATCGATCTTTTCCTAGTCCTCTACCTTCATACCCATAGGCATGACTCCAGACACATCAATCCACTGATCTCTAACCATAAGAAGATCTTCCATCTTGAGATTCCATAACTCAAAATGTTGGCCATTAAAGTTTTTGATTTCGATCATTGTGCTTCCCATCATTTTATTCTACTTGAAAAATTCACTTGTAGATCTCCCACTCAAAAATGTTTATCACAGGTTTTATAAACCCTAACTCTTCACATAAAAGCTAAAACCTAGCTTTGATACCAAATGAAGAGAATCAATCTGATAAACTAATAAACAAAAAGCTATACTAAATAGAATATTCAAGATAATCCAAGACAACAAATTAAAAAACAAAAGATTTAACCAGGGAAACCCTTTGGTGAAAAAACCCAGCACAGTAACTTCTCTCTCTTATTACATTAACTTAGCCATTTATAATACAATAATGTACTTCCAAGTTCTTCTTTACCCTACCGCATCTCCAGCTATTTGTAATCAAAACAGTGAGAAACCGTGAAAGTGGTTTTACAATACAATGGGTACTAAAACCATGGGCTAATAAACACCCATAATGGTTCCCCATAATTCATGGATTATGACACCACCCATATATATGTATAGATAAAAAAAGCATATCTATACTACCAAAAAATATGGATTCTGAAATTTTTTCTTGGGGGCCATACCCCAAACCCCCTAGTTGAGGCTTGTGGAAGAGGTGTATAATACTCCTAGGTATACAATATACAAAATATACAACACATTCTAACATGCACTTCTTTACCCTCCAGGTCCCACTTTTACTGAAACTGCTCCGAGACTTCTAAAACTTCTCAGATTCTTCCACAACCAACTATAAAAAAATATTAGATCTATGATACACCTCCACGATGATTTTGAGTGCTAGTAATATGGTTGTCCATGTGCAGGGTACAAGCATTTCACATCCAAATCTAGATAGTTGCAGCAAATTTTGGAAGAACAACTAAATATAGAGGTTGGTTCATCATTTCTAGTTTTTTATCAGTATTTTTAATTGAAAGGGAATTTAAAAAAAAAAAACTACCTTTGGACCTGTTTTGATCCTCCTCCCCAGCCTAGTTTTTTCCATTTCCTTATTGTCTGGTTTACATTTGTTTACCCTTGTTGAGCTCATTGGACAAGTTAATATTGTTTTTGGTTATGGAGTTTTTTTGTTTACATGCAAGTTAGATCTTAGCTTCGAGTTTCATTGGTCAAACTATGTTGCACTATTTATGAACCAACTGCATTGGGTTGGGCCAATGGTTTTCCTCCTTGTTCTTGGTATGCATTACCCTCTATTTTTTTTTTCATTGTGTTCACTAAAACTACGAGTTTCTTATTACATGTTTGAATTTTATTATCTTTGCATGTGTTTGGGTTGTTTTATTTGAGTGCTTTGGTGCTTGGTCAAGATGTTTGACCATGTTTGCATATGTTGGCCAAGCTATTACTTTACATTCACCTTGTTGTGTTGAGTTCCTTGCATTTTACATGAAGAACCGTGTTATCTCCCTTGCTTTTTGAGTTAATTGGTTTTCATGTGCTCACATTTCTAGTTTTTTGGGATGTTGGATTGTTTATCACCTCACTTAGTGCATCCACATGCTCACTCGTTCCTCTGTACCCTGTTCCATGCCATTAGAGTGCTACTATGCTAGTGCCTTTCCCATACTGTGAACCATTCATACTACCCATCTTCTTTTTTAGTTGTTCGAATGGGTCGTTACCCATTGTGTCATTTGGGATCTGTGCTGAGCTCCCTGACCTTATCCTCGACATACGTCTCTCCACCTTCCTTGAGCCATTTCAATCAAGCTAACTTGGTCTTCCCTTGAGCCCTTTCCGGTCCTTTTTCCTTATCCTCCTTGAGCATATATCTCTAAGTCCTTGTGCTTATGCTCTCTCACTTTTTTTTATTTCAAATCTATTTCAAATTTTTAAGTGGGTAATTTATATTATTAAAGCGGACATTTTAATTAAAAAGGTCTTGATTTTAATATATGGACAGGTTTATATTTAAAAGGCGGGTCACTCTTTTAAATGTGGTCGAGTTTATTAAAAGTGGGATGGTTTTAATAAAACGGTCGGTGTTAGTATAGATCAGGGTGTATGTTTATTAAAGTGGGTTCCTTTTAATATAAAGTAAGGATTTTTTTAATGAGGTAGGTGTTAAATAATTAGTTAGGTCTTAAGTAAAAATTTAAGATCTAATTTAATTTAATCAAATAAGGTTAGTTTAATTAATCTCTAGGGATTTGATATTTTTAAATTAAGCATTTAATTAAATTTATAAGCTCTTTAATATTTCAATTAGTAGTAAAACAATTCGTCTAATTTTTGTATTAGCACTTTTTTTAGTCCTTTTAACTTCTAAAATTAAGCTAATTAGACGTTCTAAAAGTTCATTTTTTAAACGTATTGGATGATTTTTTTCTTCTAATATTTTTCTTGAGTGTGTAGCACCTTCTATCATTTTGTAACCTTCTGTGAGCATTTTTGACATCATTTAGGTCCCCGAGACTCTCCTTGAGCTTTTTTTTTACATTATAATAGCCCTTATTATTTCTTGCAGACTAGTGAGCACGTCAACCACATTCTTGCAGCAAGGGGATTTCTACTGCTACATGAGACACTTGTTCTCACAACATGACTTGATTTCACGCCTTCTCTTGGTTTTTAGCTCATTGTGCTTGTTTACAGTGTCAATTTGTTGTGTATAAACTTGATTATGGTCTCCACTCTTGTACGTTATTACAATGATTGCAAGGTGAATGACCAATTGTTTCATGATGTAATTTCACACCTAATTGTATCCAATGAACTAAACTATAAAGTGTCAAAATCATGGGGTTATAATATTTTCCTGGGTGGTTGTGTTGCTTATTTTTCTTTTCAACATTCCTTCTTTCTCTCTCTTTGCTATGGATGTAATTTCAATTAATTTTCTTACGACATTCAATTTATTCGAATGGAGATAAAAATGGTAATGAAACTAAGGGGTAAAGGGTTATTTCACATCACCATGTGAGTTGAGGCTAAAATTGACGATGATCCTAAAAAATGTAAGCAGTTGAATCAAAGTGACGAAGCCTCAGGTCTTATTTATATGTTTGTTTCTCCTGAATTGCTCTTCCAAATTGAGTCATCCAAAAAACCCAATTCTATGTAGAAAATGTTAGATGATATGTTCGGAAAACAAGATGACATGAGAGAACATGAGTTGGAAAAAAAACTACTAGGATTAAATCCCAGTGACTTTGAAAACCTATAGGCATTCTTCTCAAAGTTCATCCACACTAGATTATTGTTAAGGGAATTTAAAGTGGAGAAGAAATATTCCCAGTTGATCTTATTGAATATTTATCAAATACTCTGTCTTCGTGTAAACTTCTCACACTACGAAAACCACTCTAGGTAGTGCTTGGAATATGCCCTCATTTGACAGTTTTTCATCCCAACTCATTCGAGAATAGGACAAACTCATTAAAATGGAGTCTCTCAAGTCCAAGTCACATGCCCTTATATTAAGTACTATTAAGGGAAAGAAGACTAAAAAATAAGAAAGAGAAAAAATACCAACCTAAAAAGGAAACCAAGACCAACCAACCAAGTCAAAACAAAACCTAACACAAGCGCTTCGAATTCTGAGCCTAAAGTGAAGAAAGAAAAGCATAAGTGTTCCTATTTCAAGAATATTGGTCATGAAGAGCATCAATGTATGAGAAAAAAATTGATCACCTTACTAATTTACTTGATAAGAATCATATAGGTGTTCCAGTGCCTATCAAACAAAATGCTTCGAAAGTTGAGTCTTCCATTGCAAGAGAGTCCAAATTTGATAAGAAGAAAGGAAAGGACCTTGTAGTTAGATTGTATCCTTTATTGACATGAATTATAGATTTTGGTGCCTCACACAATAAGGCTTCTTTACATGTTGATTTATCTAACATCGATACATTTGGCATGTCCCAAATCATGTTGGATGATGAAACTAAAGTGTCGGTTTTTGGTAGTGGATCGGTAGATATGGTTGGGGGGTCATTTAACTAATTTTTGAGTGTTCTTGATCTCTCTACCAATCTCCTATCAGTTTACGAAATCAATCACCTTGGTGAAGGAATGCGAGTGGAATTTTATCCTAACTCGGTGATTATTTGCGAGCTTCACTCCAACACTACTATCGCTAAGGGAAAGGAAGATCACCATTCACATTTGTATACCTTATCCTAATTTACTTCTGATTTGATGCCCACTACCTTTCTCACTCATACAAATGAGGTTAGTAAGCTATGGAATAAGTGTGGAAGCAAACTACATGGAGATTTGGGACCTATGAATTAATTTCAGACGGATAATGAAATGGTCACACAACTTTATACTGCAACAACATGTTATCTAAGGAGTCTAAGCTAGGGTTGTTCAAATTGGGATAGCACCCTAAAGTGATATGTGAATTGATTAGCAGGAAAATTATGAGAGCCATTGAGAGGTTTGAACCAAATTCAGCAATTGTACGTCTAATTAGAGACAAGTGTTCCCAAATACTTCAGATACTAGAGATAGGGATGTATTGAACCTGTCAATAGTTAAATATGACATGTCACATTGACATACTTGAGTATAGATGGTGGAGGTCCTATGGAGCACAAAATCATGAAGTTTCTGATCACTTTTGGGACTTTAAGGCTCTTATTGAGAAAGAAGCAGATGGCTTATCAAGGTTATTTGACCACATCCTTCCTAATAATGGAGGAATAAGTATGCTGTTTGAAATAGGTTGGGAGAATTTATTGTACTTATAAGGGATTGCTTTGTAGCGTACATTTACTTACATTGCGTATGTAGCAAATGCAACAGTTAATGGTTTACCTCATGTTGGTACCCAAAATTTGTTCTCCTTTTCAGTCTAATGCAGCAGCATCACAAATATGTCATGGGGCTTAAATACATATTAGACCATGTTGTATGTCATTGGTAGCCAGGGATATGGTCTAGCTAGCACTCAGGTTTGTGGAGAAATGGATAGCACTCAAATAGGACTTGATCTTGTCCTAGCTGTTTTAGGTTGTGCCTTGCAACCAAGGTAAGAGGACCTATTTTGTAACCTTGTAATGGTGAAGGAGATGAAGATGTCCTTCTCTTTGCTTGAAATTCTATGATGGAGGCCTTGATGAAAACATGATCAACACCCCAGATCTGAACTCTCACAAGTTATCACTTCTCAAATTATGGGTATATTCTCAAAACAAGGCAAAGGTTACTAGAGACATTGGAAATCCTGATCTGTTATGCATACTTCTGCAAATGGATATTGATCTTATATGGGTATACAAATACAAATCAGGGGTAGTAATTGATAGGATATTTTTTGTTGGATGATTTTGGTGGGAGATTGATAAGACAAACTAGGATGGATCAGATCTTTGACAATTTGTACAATACTTGAACAACTATCAGATGAAATGCCTAAAATAATCAGGATGTTCTTTCAACCAGGAGAGGCACAAATGGAAGCCCAGGTTGCACTCTTCACACAATATTTGAGAAACTCACCAAAAAATCTTGAAGTAAAGAACTCAATTAAACACAAAAATCCATGATCAAACCATGCCTAAGGTACCCCCAAAGGCTTACAAGAAATCTCTATAGTCAAGGAAGGTAAAGTGATTTTAAATTTTTTATCTCCTTATCAGATGAAGGCTCTTCTGAGTATGAGATTGCAAATGCCACTAAACTATCAACAGAAATGGAGATCCTGTGTGAATTCTAAAGATTTTCAATGCAAGATTGCAATAAGAACAATAAAATTTATTTGTAGGCATTTAAAATTGATAACAGACATCATATTGCCCAAAGGAAAACACAGATTTAATTCAAAACTTGTTAGATTCAACAACAGGGGAGAGTTACATGAACAATCTCAGAGCTGTGTGGTGGCTATACACTTGTAACCAACCCACATGCATGAATTTTCCAACACATGAGACATTAACCTGGTTCTTTGGTGGATTTTCTCAGAAAATGAGCTTTTTCTCAAAATTTTCTCGTGATTTTCAACTCCCGGCCCTTTACAATTTCTCAAAAATGCATAATATACTTCATACCACCTTGGATTCTTCCTTCCCAAGTAAAGAATATGCTATGGGATCAAACTTGTTACAAAAAACCTCATGATTTAATGAAAGTGACACCAAACAGAAAAACAACTCGCAGGTTGCCAGGTATGCACAAAAAGTTAAATCATTACACAAATTCGGATCATTATCCACCCCAGGGGCATGTTTTTATCATTCAGGCATGCAAGCATCTTTCATTCATCATTTTTACCTTTTCCCCTTTTCAATTTTACCTCTGCAACTTTTGATTTTGACATTTCACGTTTTTTCTCGGGCCTGAGCCAAAATTACATCAAAAAACACCATAGATCGAAGAATTAGGTCATGAAAATGATGCCATTGTTCTCAGAAGGCCAAGGTGACATAGAGTCATATAAGGTTTGATGAAAATTGATGAAGAAATCACGATTCCAAACTTCTTGGAGCTCCCATGGCCGCCAAAATAGATGGATGCACAGTAACCGTTGATCTTGTCCACTTTTTAATATCAACCCTCCACGTGGAAAATGCCATTTAAAAATAAGCTCAATATTACCTTTTTAAACTTTGGATAAGGTGGGACATGTGTCAAAACATGACTGGATTGGGCCCATGCCTTTTAAAAATGCATTCGCTAACTTTTCAAAATTTGAAATTTTTTGCAAAATATACCTGCTTCTCCCCTGGACCCGCCATGTGTCCAAAGGTGGGTCCCATTGAAACCGGGGACCAATTCCAACAATTTTACCTCCTTTTGGAAAAAATAAAATTTTCCCCAAATCCCCCACACTTCCGTCTTCCCGATGCCATGTGGCGATCTCTAATTCGTTGTGGAGCTAAGTCTCACTTTTATACTTTTAACCTATTTTGCTAAAAATGCAAAAGTGCCAAAGTTCCCCCCGAATTCCGAATCTCCGCCTCTTCATTTTGATCAAAAATTCACACAAGGCATTTGACTTTTGAATTTTTGGACACGTGTCTCCACCTGATTGGAGCGGGGCTATAATCCATTTTTCACTTTTAGAAAACAAAGCAAAAAATCATCAAGTTTTCCCTCAGCCCCTTCCTTCATTTTTGCAAATTTTGGACACGTGTCCTCTTTTGATTGGTTTCGGAACTTCAGCCCAATTTTTCACTTTTACCATTTGAAGTTAAAAAATTTAAAGTCATCATGAAACCTGCTGCCCCATCTTGACCTTTCCTAGACACATGTCCATGTGTGATTGGCCACAGAGTTTCGGGCCAAATTTTCACCTTAACACTTTGAGCCATAAAACATCCAAATTCTCCAAGTCCCCCTGCCATCTGCATGCCCTCCATGCCATGTGTCCTCTCTCTATTCGTTGTGGGCCTTCGGGCCAAAAATTGATTTTGAAAATTTTCCAAAATGAAACCAAAAATTCCTAAGGAAAGCCCACCACCTGCCAATCCCCTAGCCAATCAAAATGTGCCACGTAGGCACCTCATTGCAGAAGGCGGAGCCAAGGATCAAAATTTTCCCTTTTCCAAAATTTCAAAAATGGTTAGTTAAAAATATTTCACGACATCCCTTAGTCAATAGGAACCTGCCACGTTGCCATTACCTTGCGATGATAAATTTGATGGGAAAAAGACACCCGTATGACCGTCAAGTTGTGAAAAATTTAAAGGATGCCCTAGAATTCAAAATTTTCAACAAGGATGGCCGATTTCTTGATTTTAAACCAACTGAAGCATGATTTGTCATTATTTTCAACCTTGGGATTGGGAAATTAACTCATACAATTTAGATTTGATCAATTTCAATTTTTTACACGATTTTACAAAAGGAAAATGACACAGCTTAAAAATTGGAAAAACCTAGGGCACAAATAAGAGCAAACATGGATTTCTCTTTTAAACCAGGGAAGAACAACAAGTTTATGGGAAATTTTGAAACATTCAACCAGGGGGGGAAATGTAGATCACCAATTTGAGAAATAAAACGTTTTTGAGCAAAATCAGACATGAAAAAATTAGGGCACACAATGCAAGCTCAGAAATGGCACTAACATCGGCTCCTTCCTAGGGATGGGAACTCCTAATGAGTTCCACAAGGAAAAAACGTAGACCAAGTGCCAAAATACCATTGGGAAAAGGAGTCAAAATAAAAGGTAACCCAAAAAACCATAACCAACCAAAATGGCTGCCAAGAACAAAGGGCAAACCACAAACCATCAAATAGCAAAAAATAAAGCAAAAAAAAAGACTATACAATTGTACAATTTGTGCATACCTCACTTTGGGGATTAATCTAAGAAATGTTTTAAATGTCTACCATTAACAGGCAGCTCTAGCAATTCCCCATCTAGATCTTTGAGAAAAAAGGTATGTTCACCAATTCTGATATCAATGGCATAAGGGCCCATCCATAATGCATCAAAATTTTCCATGCTTTCCCTTCTCCTCATGCCTACTATCCCACAACAAAACTAGATCTCCAATATTGAAGGCTTTAGGAGTGACCTTCTTGTCAAACAATTTCTTCAATTTCTCTCTAAATCTGATATGCCTTTGATGGGATGCTCTTCTCTCCTCATCAAGCTCAATAATCTGATTGATCCTTGATTCATATGGGCCAAGCTCTTGATCTTCCAACTGTTGGGCAAACTGAAATGAAGATAATTGTAGGTGTAAGGGCAGAAAAGCCTGAGTTCCATACACCAATTCAAACGGTATTTTACCAGTAGCTCTTTTAGGAGTTATTCTATCAGCCCAAACTGTAAACTTTAATTGTTCACCCCACTTTTTCTTGTTCATTTTCAAGGTTCTTCTAATGATCTTCAACAAGTTCTTATTACTGGACTCAGATTGTCCATTCCCTTGGGGGTTATAGTTTGAAGAATAAGTCAGATTGATTCCATATTCATTGCACATTGCCATTAAAGGTTTGGCTCTAAAGCACATGGCATTGTTAGCTACAATCTTGACTGGAACTCCAAATCTACATATGATATGATTCAATAAGAAGTCCACTACCACTTGGTGTGTTGCCTTTTTAGATGGGATTGCTTCAACCCATTTTGTAAAATAATCAGTGGCTACAAGAATCCACTTATGACTAGCACTAGAAGGATCTAAAATCTCACCAATGAAGTCCATCCCCCATTGCTTGAAAGGAGCTTCAATTGATACAGGCTGTAAAGGAAGGGAGCCTAAAGCTTTTAGTCTTCCAGAGAAACATTGGCAACTATCACATTTTCTAACCAGCTGGGTTGCATCTTTGAAGAGAGAAGGCCACCAATAACCAGCTCTCAAAATCTTATGTGTTGTTACTCTTCTAGCAAAGTGTCCTCCACAAACTCCCCCATGGAAATCAACAACTATCTTGGGAGCTTCATCTTCAGCTATGCATTTCAAGAGGACACCTTCAGGGTTCTTCCAAGCCAGCCCAAGGTCTGTAATGATATATTTTTGAGAAGCCAGCTTGAGGGATCTTTTCTGATTTTTATTTAAATGATCAGGATAGCAAAGGTGTCTAAGGTAAAATATTACATCCTTGTACCATTCAGAATTTACCAACTTTGCAAGCACATCTACCCTTTCTTCCTCTAGCTGATTCACATCCACATTCTGCAAGTTGCTCTCAGCCATGAGCTTAGCATGACCCAAACCTCTTACTAGTTTTGTGGTTTGGATGTCCATATCATACTCCTGTAGTTTGTTCACCCATCTACATCTTTTACTTGAGATCTCCATCTCTAATAAGATGTCTTTCACCATGGTGTGGGGAACATAGGCAACAATTTTTGAACTCAATATATAAGGCCTGAAAACTTTTGTTGCTTTCACCAAGGAAAATGCTTGTTTCTCCATGATTCTATACTTTAACTCAATAACTTGTAAAGCCTTGCTAAAGAAGGCAATAGGCCTCTCAACCTCATTCTCATCCTTTTGCAGCAAAACAGAAGTGATGGTAAATTCAGAAGCAAAGGAAAAGATTTGGAAAGGCTTGTTATAGTTTGGGGCTGCTAAAACAGGTGCATGTTTGAGTGCATCCTTAATTCCTTCAAAATATTGAATGATAGCATCCTCCCATTTGATAACTTGGTCCTTCTTTAGCATGCTTGTGATTGGAAGAGTCAACTCAGCAAAGTTGGAAACAAACCTTTTAATAAAATTAATCTGACCAAAGAAAGACTTGATGCCTTTCTTGGTTCTCGGGATAGGAACCTTGCTGATTGCTTCCACTCTCTCAAGGTCTATCATAACAACATTTTTTGACACAATGTGACCCAAAAACTTGGCCTTTTGCAGGCCAAAGTGACACTTCTTCAGATTAAGAGAAATGCCATACACCCTACATCTGATCAGCATCTTCTCCAAATGCTGCAAATGATCACCTCTCTGTCTTGAAAATATAGTCACATCATCTTGGTAAACTACAATGAAATCATTGATGTAACTAGAAAAATTAACATCCATTTCTCTTTGAAAAGTGGCACCAGCATTCATCAAACCAAAGGGCATCCTAACAAAAACATATGTCCCCCAAGGAGTAATGAATGTTGTCTTAAGTCTTTCTGATTCTTTAACTACCACTTGATTATATCCAGAGAAACCATCCAATGTGGAAAGCAATTCAGACCCTATCACAAGCTGCAACATATTTTCCATATTTGGCAAGGGATAGTTGTACTTCGTGGATGCTTTATCTAGATTTCTAAAATCCACACAAAGTCTAATGTCTCCATTCTTCTTTCTGACTGGCACAAGGTTTGCAACCCAAGATGAATATCTAGTGGGCTGAATAATACCTCCATCTCTCAACTTCCTTAACTCCTCTTGCATTTTCATGGAGAGAAGTGGATTAATTGGCCTTTGCCTCTATCTGAATGGTTTGGCATTTGTTTCAAGAGGGATCTCATGCTGAAATAAATCTTCTCTGTATGCTTTCAGCTCTGAATAGGACCAAGCAAGGAAGTCTTGATATTTTTTCAAGAGTTGGGCATAGGACTGTTTTTCTTCTTTACTTAAATTGCTGCCCAACCAAACCTTCCTTGGTTTTTCCTTTGTTCCCAAGTCATGCTCTTCCACATCCCTTGAGGCAGACATGTTTCTATTTATGATGCAATCACATTGTTAAAATTTGACTCAAATGTAACAAGACCTCTAAGAATGGTGTTTGTTTTCAATTGGATGATATCTTTTCCAAAAAAAGTTTCTCTTCCTTCAGTCATGCATACCATTGGTTCCCAATCAATATTCTGATTTACAAACTCACCCTAGTTTTGTAAGAACCTTAGCACTTGAGCATCATTGTTAAATACTTGCCAATGTTTCACATTATCAGGGACAGCTGGCCTAGTAAGCACTTCAATGTTGTATTCACAATAAGGTGAAATAGTGCAATTTCCAAATCTAGAACCCAGCACTGCCAACTTATCAACAGCAGCATTAAGACCTCTGTCATGGTAAACAATGTTAAAGGAATCAAACATTTCAATTAGATCCCAAACTGCATGCTTATACTATTTCATACACTAATTTTTTGTAGCATACAGTTTTCTTATTTGTTTGACAACCAGCTCTGAGTATCATTTTGCAACAATATCTTTCACTCCATACTTCCATGCAATTCTTAACCCCAACAACAATTCCTCATACTCAGCAATGTTGTTAGTGCATTCAAAATTAAGTTTGAAGGAAAAAGAAAACTCTTCCAAACTAGGAGAAAGCAGAACTATACCAGCACCATTTCCAAATTTGGAGCAAGCTCCATCAAATAGCAAGGTCCAAGGAGAACCTACCATATCAAGGCACTTTGATCTGATCCATCTTGTGTTCTTTTCCATCAGCAAAACCAATGAAATTCTCAGTATCCACATCAAAAAACAACACTTCATAGGAAGCATTGTTGGGATCTTCAATTAGGTGCAACATCTTCTTTTCACCATAAAGTTTGACCAGTATGCCTTCAATGGGAATGGTGGAAAAAGACATATCCATCTGAATGCTACCACCAACACTTGTAGCCCATTTTCTTGACAAAAGCATACCCCATTTGGCAGGGCAGTCAACAATTACAACATCCAGTTTCAAATTCTTACCCGGATAGGCTACAAGTTGCACTACCAAACCCTTCACACAACCAACCACCGGCACTTCCCTTGAATCCATGGTAGTACACTTCCCATAGGTAGATGTCACTTTGATATCCAACTCATTCATGACTTCTAGAGGCATGACATTACATGATGCACTAGAATCAAACATACAATTGTGAAGTAGCCTATCTTTTATGAGCAAAGTTGTAAAGAATGGATCAACATTCAATTGGGAATCAACCAAGGATGTCCCCAAATATACCTCAGGTGTCTCTCCAAGATCCTCCACTGCTGGTGGTGTTTCAAGGTCAGCAATGATTTGAAGGAGGAGTCTCAACAACATTTACATTTCTGCTTGGGGTGATCTTCTCCTCTTTCAATCCCAAGTACTCAAATGCTCTCTTCTTATGCTCAGGAATTCTAAGCAACTCAATGATTGGAACACTCACTTTAATTTGGCTCAATACCTGGGCTATGTCATATGGAACACTCTTTGGCAAAACAACATTGGAAGGGAGACAAGAAGATTCATCATCGGATGGAAAAGGATTCTTGGTAGCTTGGGCATGAGGAGGACTGTAACTTTTGTTCGGGACAGCAAAGCTTTTAGCAAGTGTTTCTTTCCTAGGAGCTTCTTTTGGAATGCTTGTGAGCAAGGGTGTTTTAGGTTTGGCTTGAGGCCCAACTCCCTTAACAACTTTTCTTCTAGTGTTATAGTCTTTCTCTTGAGCTACAACAACATTCATCAACAATTGTCTATCTTCCTCTGAAGGGATACCACCATCATACTTCTTAATCATCAAATCTCTTAAGTATTCAAAGTCATTGTTAGGAATTTCAAAAGCTTGCACTACATCAAATTCAAGAGCATGAGAGGGGAGAAATACTTGTACCCACTTGATGCAATCCCAAAAAGGTAGCAGTCTGTCCTAGCACTTATTACTTCAGTAGATGTTGCTCCTCCTTGTGAGCTTGAAGAACAACCCACCATGCAAATATCATCATCAGTTCCATCATCATTATCAGCTTCATCAACTTGTTGGTCCACTTCACATGGAGGATGAGGAAGAAAACATCTATCACACCAATCCATATCAGCAAATTCATCAACAGCAGTAACCCTAGCAGTTAGAGGGTCAGGAACCAATCTATTTTCACGTGTTTGGGGTTGTCTATTTGCAGATCCAATAGGCCCTTTACCCTTGTCATCAAACCTCTGATCATTCCTATGGTGATTGCTAAATCTATCTTGTGCTTGCTGCCTAGGCTGACCTTGTGAAGTCTTCCCAATTCCCTTCTCAGCTCTTGCCAACTTGTATGAGATTTCTTTGACAGCCCCTGCCAAAGTTTTCACAACCTCTTCTAAATCAACACCCTTGCTAGCTTGAGGTTTTTCAGGGTTTATCAATTTTACACCATCTCTCTTAAGAGGTTTCCCAATAGCTTTGATATTGTTCTCAATTTGAAGTGCCATGGTGAAAGCTTGTCTTAGATTGGTTGGGTTCTTGTCTCTTAGGTAATAGGCTGCCTTTTTATCAAATGCATCTACATATTTGATTAAACAAGATTCATCACAAGGCCTCAAATTAACATGCAACCTTCTCAAAGTTTTGTTGAACCTTGTGTTGAAGTCATGGACTGATTCATTAGGGTTCTTCTTGATATTCTCAAACTCAGATAAAAGAAATCTAGGATCAGTCCTATCACCATATTACAACCTAAATGCATTTTTCATTTCAGTCCATGAATCAATAGAATTATCAGGTAGAGCCTTGTACCAATCCCTAGCATCTTCTTCTAGTGTATGAATAAACAACTTAATATACACATCTTCAAACTCTATCTCAAAATCTTCCATCATATTATCAAAAAAATTTGAGATGCTGATCACCAGTAATAACATTGTTACCCTGAGAATTTTGGCAACCTATTTCTGACATCTTGTGGGACAACATTTGGGTAACCATCCATTCCTCTAAAATTTATAGGACCAAAGGTGTTAACAACAAATGGAGGTCTAGGCTGAGCCATATTGTTTAGTGGGGGAGATTTTGGAGGCGAAGCAAGCTGATGAGGAGTGTTATGTCTTTGGGGCTCAAGAATGTGATTCACAAGACTTGTATCCTCTAAGTGCTTGATTTTCTTGGAAATTTTTACTCAAATTAAAAACACAAAGGTGTAGATTGGAGAAGGAACTTACCAGGTACAACAGAAGGACCTTCACTAGCTGAGGCAAACAAGTTTATGAGAGGATTTCTTGAATCAGAATCACTTGAAGAAGAGTGATAGTCCTCTACCAAAGGCTGATCTCTCTCACCAATGGATATATCTTTGCCTGATGTTTGACATTTAACCATCTTCCAAACTCTTCTCCCTTCCAACTCTGAATTTCTTGAATCTGAAAACAATTTCTTAGCAAAGTCTTTAAGGAAGAGAGATCTTCTTCCTTCCAGTTTTGCAGAGCTCAACAACACAAAAATAAATGACAGAAAGCTTAAGACACTGGTATTTTCAAATTCAAATCAGCATGGAGTTGCCACTAAGGAATTTCACCTCAGTTGTGCAAATGCACTAAAATAATCTTATCAAATGTTTGCTAGCACTGAAAATTTGCAAAATTTATAAATCAGACCTTCTTCTTCTTAAATCAATCAATCACAATGCACCCAAAGTGTATGAACTGCTAGTAAATGGAAAAAGGGCAGACAAAACTTGAAACCCTTGTTTAAAAACTTGCAGATCTGAAGCATAGAATGATATTTTAACAATGTAGCAGCTCAAATACTTGAATACACAAATGCTCAAACTCTTCAAACACTTCAAAAACACCAAGGAATTCAAATAAGTCCCCGGCAGCGGCGCCACTCATGTTGGTATCCAAATTTGTTCTCCTTTTCAGTCTAAGAAGCACCATAGATATGTCATGGAGCTTAAAGATAGATTAGACCATGTTGTATGTTTTGTAGCCAGGGATATGGTCTAGCTAGCACTAAGGTTTTTGGAGAAATGGATAGCACTCCAATAGGACTTGATCTTGTCCTAACTATTTTAGGTTGTGCCTATCAACCAAGGTAAGAGGACCTATTTTGTAACCTTGTAATGGTGAAGGAGATGAAGATGTCCTTCTCTTTGCTTGAAATTCTATGATGGAGACCTTGATGAAAACATGATCAACACTCCAGATCTGAACTCTCACAAGTTGTCACTTCTCAAAACATGGGTATGTTCTCAAAACAAGGCAAAGGTTACTAGAGACATTGGAAATCCTGATCTGTTGTGCATACTTTTGCAAATGGATTTTGATCTTATGTGGGTATATAAATGCAAATCAAGGGTATTACTTGATAGGATATATTTTTTTGGATGATTTTTGGTGGGAGATTGATAAGACAAACTGGGATGGATCAGATATTTGACAATTTGTACAATACTTGAACAACTATAAAATGAAATGCCTCAAATAATCAGGATATTCTTTCATCCAGAAGAGGCACAAATGGAATCCCAGGTTGCACTCTTCACACAATATTTGAGAATTCACCACAAAATCTTGAAGTAAAGAACTCAATTAAACACAAAAATCCATGATCAAACCATGCCTAAGGTACCACCATAGGCTTACAAGCAATCTTGCAGTCAAGGAAGGTAAAGTAATTTTAAATTTGTTTATCTCCTTATCAGATGAAGGATCTTCTGAGTATGAGATTGTAAATGCCACTAAAATATCAACCAGAAATGGAGATCCTGTGTGATTTCTAAATATTTTCAATGCAAGATTGCAATATGAACAATAAAATTTATTTGCAGGCATTTAAAATTGATAACAGACACCATATTGTCCAAAGAAAAACACAGATTTAATTCAAAACTTGTTAGATTCAATAGTAGGGGAGAGTTACATGAACAATCTCAAAGCTGTGTGGATGGCTATACACTTATAACAAACTCACATACATGAATTTTCCAACACATGAGACATTAACCTGGTTCTTTGGTAGATTTTCTCAGAAAATGAGCTTTTTCTCAAAATTTGCTTGTGATTTTCAACTCCCAAACCTTTACAATTTCTCCAAAATGCATTATATACCATTTCATGCCACCTTGGAGCCTTCTTTCCCAAGAAAATAATATGCCATGGGATCAAATTTGTTACAAAAAATTCTCATGATTTAATGAAAGTGACACCAAACAAAAAACAACTCAATAGGTTGCCAGGTGTGCCAAAAATTAAATCATTACAAAATTTGGATCATTATCCACCCCTGGAGGCACGTTTTTATCATTCAGGCATGTAAGCATCCTTTCCTTCATCATTTTTACCTTTTCCCCTTTTCAATTTTACCTCTGTAACTTTTGATTTGACATTTCACATTTTTTCTGGGCCTGGAGCCAAAATTACATCAAAAACACCATAGATCGAAGAATTAGGTCATGAAAAATGATTCCAATGTTCTCAGAAGGCCAAGACAGACACAAAATCATATAAGATTTGATGAAATTTGATGAAGAAATCATGATTCCAAGCTTCTTGGAGCTCCCATGGCGGCCAAACAAATGGAAAATGCACAGTAACCGTTGATCTTCATCCACCTTTTAATCTTCAGCCCTCCACGTGGAAAATGCCATTTGAAATGGGAAAAAATAAGCTCAATATTACCTTTTTAAAATTTGGATAAGGTGGGACACGTGTCAAAAAATGATTGGACACATGTTACGGGCCCACACCTTTAAAAAATGCATTTAGTGACCTTTTTGAAAGTTTTGGAAAATTTTCACAAAATATCTCCCTGCTGCCTCAACTGGACCCGCCACGTGTCCAAAGGTGGGTCCCATTGAAACTTTGCAGACGGATTCTAACATTTTTACCCTTTTTTGAAAAAAGGGGAAAAAATTTTAAAATTCCCCGCACTTCCCTCCTGTCTTCTCCGTCATGTGAGATTGGGCATTAACACGGGTGCACGCAATATTCTGACTCTTCAAACCTTTCTGAAAACGGGGCTACCTTCGTGGTCCGTGCTTCTTTCCTTTTCTTAGAATTGCCACTCGTTATGGAAAAAGGAACGGAGGCATGCTTCTCATTTACACTGTTTTTACTCCGCCTTTTCCCAAAAATGGAAAACTTGATACTGTCCCCAACCATTGTAGACACCAAATTTGTGTCTTACGACCCCCTGTGCCCCGCATCTCATTTCGCAACCTAACCTCATCACCTAAACCTTACACAATTATTTATTAATTACCTTATAATTAATAAATCCACATCGCCATACCTGCCACCTCATTTCGCCACCTCATCATGACCTAGTCTTAACCCTAAACTAACCTAATTAAGACCTATAACTTGGTCCACATCCACACCCATGACTAATTACTCCTCACCCGCACCTAAAACCAACCTCATAATGACTTGACCAAGCCCGCAACTAATCCCTCGGGAGAAAAGGAGGGAAAGCTGGCTATTTTACTAAAAATAGCCCGCTTTGACCTGACCGATACCGGTTCCTACTCGACCGCCGTCGGTTGCGTAACCGCCATCGGTTCCCTGTAAATGACCACTCCCAACCAAAAACAAAGGGTTGGATTTTCGTGGATCCAAATCAGAAATCATTGGAAGGATCCAGAATTTACTTGGCTGAACAGAGACAAGTGAAAGAAACAAGAAGAGTTTGCAGAGAAGGACATCAAGCCCAAAAACTGCAACTGAGTAACCAGAGCCTTGTGACACTCATCTGTTCATCGGGAGGGAAGATAGCTCATCTCCTGATTGTCAGGTCATCCTACCTAAGTTCTGCCGTCGTCATCACAGTTCTTGGACCTGCATCCTCATCAATAATCAGTAAGTAATATCTTGTATGTCCTTTTAATAACATTTCTTGAACTTCTGAATCACAGCCATCATAAGTCTATTCCTAGATCTACTACCCAGCAACACACTACATCTAACTGTCATTCCTCCACCCTTACGTTACCCCAAGAACACCCCCCATATTCTCTGAGTCCTTCTCATCACCCCATTACCTAACCCCACCCATTTATCAGCCTTATAAAACAACACAACCACCTTACAACCAACCTTCACCAAAAGCCCCTAAAACATTGCCCCTACCGATATCGGTTACCAACAACCGGTACCGGTTACAGTGACCGGCATCGGTCACCGTGATTCTAAACCAAGACCAGCCCTTTCTCTATTGTTCTAACAAGGTAAACAAATTGTAATTGGACAATAGCTTATTTGTTAGAATTTGTGTTAATTCATATTAGCAGGGGAACTGACCACCTTCGAAAGGAAGTTTTATATTTCCTGGGCCCAAGGCAGTTCCCTCATTTATTGTCTAATTAAAATCTGGTGGTCTTGTATTCTTACTTGCAGGTAGTCCTTCCAAGACAAAAAGGAGTTCTTCGCAGTCGATCTGATCTTTCTCTACGGTACGCGCACACCCTCTCGACATTCAACAGGTATTCCTCCTAGCCCTAACCCTTATCTGTTTCTCAAAGGAATGAAAGGATAGAAGCAACTCTATTCCCAAAAGCTGAAACATTCTGTGCGAAACATTTTGGCACGCCCGGTGGGACCCATTTCGGGTTTCTTTCTTTCTTGCTTGCTTTCACATAGGGAGCATACTTGCTGTTTTCTTCTTCTAAAAATTTCACACGGTATTTTGTTATATTTAGTAAAAGAATTTGTCTTGCTTTCCCAGTTTTGCATTAGTGAAAGTCATCTTCTTTGCTTCATCGAATATCATTTTCGATTTGGGTTTAAAACACGTGCATTACATTCTTGCTTGTTGTTTTCAATTCTAGTGAACGTAGACTAAGTAACAGGTCGTACACGTGGGGGTGATTTCCACGGTATTGACAGGAAATTAATCTTACTTTCACTGCACAACACATACCGAATCACTTCATAATTAACACAACAGCTCAAAACATCCCCCCTTTTCCGCGGTATTCCTCCGCCCGATTGAGGTAACCTTATAAGCCAAAACAAACTTGACATTTCCCCTAAGTCTTGTGTTTAGGATTCTGACATCATTCTGCGTCTAAGGGCATAAGCTCAAATTGATAAACACTAATCCTAGGGTTAGTCTGTTAATTTGCTTGTGTATCTTGTTTGTTTTCAGTTCTGTTTCTCTGTCATACACTGTTTCAGTTATCACTTCAGAACAATTTGATAGATGTACTAAGCATTGTTAAAAACTCAAATCAGCAGCTTCTTATATTTTCTTATACCAGTCTTATTATACCGACATCGGTTAACTGACCGACGTCGGCTATAGTCTAACCGACATCGGTTAGCAGACCGATATCGGTTACTGTCTTTTACAGTTCCTGACAAACCAGCAACCTACCAATTTCAACATTCTGAGGCTGTTTCTGTTCCTGATAGATTGAAACCCTACTGTGTACTCTTGTCCATGGTTGTTATCACTCGGAAGCAAGCCGCCGCCATGGTTTCACATGCCTGCTCTGTGCCTTTTCCTGAATCACCCCCTTCACATTCTATAGGGAATCCTACGGATACCAGTGAGGTTCCTAAAATTCCTGTAGGAGATAAGGAATTTGCCAAATTTCTGGATGCTAATCCTAGCGCTGTACAATACTATTTGTCTCATGCCCCTGACCGTACACCCGACGGTCAACTCCTTGTTGGCATGCCTATTAGTATAGCTGCTCATTTAGCTCCTTCTCCGCCTGATAACTCCGCTTTGCCTGCTGCATCCTTAGCCCCGTCTCCCAATCCAGCGGCTTCAGAGGTTCATACGACACAGATTGGCTTTCCTTTGGTTAATCTTGGGCCCCACATGTCATTACCACCGACTGCTCCTACCTCGTCTCTCTTGCAGACTGTTCCGTTCATGACTTGCTCTCTGCCACCTATCCACACGAGCTTTCCTTCTCAAGCTCCGCCCACATTTTCATTCCCACACACGTATCCGGTGACCTCAACGTCTTATATAGGACATCCCTATTCGGTCACCTCAACACATTCGTCCTCCATACCTTATCAACATTTAACGCCACCATTGTCTAGTGGAGGCCCTTGGCCCAATTTGCCTCCATTTGCCGCAACCGCACCATCAGCTCATCCAACCACGGATTTCATCAAACAAATGATGGACAAAATGCAAAATCTGGAGGCTTCTATTTCAGGAAGTCGTAGCGCCTTGACATACGAGCAAGTTTGTCAGGAGCCTATCCACCCTTCTGTCCCCCTTCATTCATATCCTCCTCAATGGGAATTACCAAAATTTACTCGTTTTAATAGTAAGGAGGATCCTCAACAACACTTGCGCTCATTTAGACATGCCTGCTATCTAATTGCTCACGACGATGCCTTACTACTCCGCACCTTTCCCATGTCCTTATCAGGACCCGCCTTGGAGTGGTACAGTGCTTTAACCCAGCACTCAATCTTCTCTTTTAACCAACTAGCCCAATCTTTCTTGGATCATTTCTCCATTAACATTGCCAAGAAAGTATCTATCACCGACCTCTATGCCATCCGACAATTTGAAGACGAATCTATCGCAGATTTCGTTGGACGATGGCGGGGCCTTATCAACCAACTTACGTATGCCTTGCCTCAAGCCGAACTTATCAAACTTTTTATGCGGGCCTGCGCTAAACACATCTCCCCTACCCTCCAAATTCAAACTTTCCGCACATTTGATGAAGCCTTTACTATGGCTCGAAAACTAGAGATTCGAGCCTTAGAGGAAGAGAAATTGCGGTTGCGCAACAAAAACCCCAATTTCCGAACCCAAGATTCCACCAACAAACCTAACACCACCAATCCTCACCCATCGACTGCTTCGAAATCAAAAGGAGCTGTGCACGCGGTGATGGTCAAATCCCAACCACCATCTAATACCCCACCAAAAACCACCTATAAGTATAAAGCTGAGCCCATCAATTACACCCCCTTGGGAGAAACTTATGGTGTGATATTGGAAAAATTGCTTAAAGCAGGAGCCATTACCTTACCTCCTGTTAAACCTCACTCCGGGTTTGATTCCACTCGCGCCATACCTTCTTGGTACAAAGAAAATGACTTCTGTAACTTCCACCGCGTGAAGGGACACAGTCATGAAAACTGCAAGATGTTGAAAAACATAGTGCAGGAAATGGTTGATGCAGGGGATATAGCCCTCGATAATCCTAACCCCTGCTAACCGAAATTTGAAAATTTTCAACAAACCATTCCCTGAATCACTCTTCTAACAGTAACATAAACCAAGATATCTTAGCCGAGGAGAGTGTTCATGAGATCCATGCAGTCTTCGACTCCCAGCCAAAAGCCTCTATCGAAAAATTCTGAATCAAGCTTCTTCACTAACGCAGGAACCCGAACCCCCTTCATCACCATCAAGACAAGACGAAATCCTTGCCGTTCCTTTACCCATCAAAGAATTAACCGCCCAGAGTTCTCTTCTCACAAATGAGCCTTCTTACACCACATCCTTGCAAGACTGTGAGCGGATGTTATCTAATTTATCTATTTCCCAAACGTCTCCTTCTACCATTCTTGCTGTACAAGAGGAAGGTTCACCACTTCTTTTGTCATCCTTAGATGAGAAACCTCTTACACCGACATCACCACATTCTTTAAACATGACGGATCCTCTCAAACACGCCCTCCTACCTATTAGTTCTTCATCGCCTAAATCTTTTTAGCAACCGGTTGACCTCTTAACGCCCATTGATACAGTGCCTCATCTTCCCCCTGTATCACACCCACAGTGGACCGGAATCACAACCCACCTTTCTTCCATACAAAAGTTCCTATTCATAAGTGAGGACTGTCATTCCCCAGAAGATAGAAAGGTCCTATGGGAACGTTTGAGTACGCCATATTCTACTCAAATGCAGATGACCGACCCAGATGCCTCTACCATATACCCAAAGTGTTTACAGAAGCTTAAAATGCCTATGTCCTCATCTTCACCCCCCTCATCTCTACCAAATACCTCATCCACCTCTATTAACCTAACCCAATCTTCCCCTACGCTTGGGACCTCACCAATACCCAGTCTAACACACCCACCTAAGCGGCTTGATTTATCTAAAAATAAAGCCGTCCATCCACTTAGGAGACAGACTCAATCTCCTCAACCTATGTCTCTATCACAACTAAAACCATCGTCGTCACACCTACCTTCCATATTGGGACCTCATCCCTCCACCTTGCATCAATATATCATACCTCCTGCGTTTTCTTTAAAATGACCTACGCCTTCTGCACCCATACAGAGATCCAAGGGTACATCAACACCGTCACCCCGCGTATCCTGTCCACCTACTAACCCTAAACAAATTCCATCATCAAAAGATTTGTTTGTTGTCACTCCTATTTCTCCGTGGTTGTTTTCTGATACCACATCATCTGTGGCCTCATCATCTAACCAGCTAAACATAGCTTCTGCGCCAAAGAAGCCACGTTTAGTTAAAACCCATTATCAAAACTCCTTGGCTAAACCACCACCCATACAAACCAACCATACCCCGTCATTACCAGAATCTACCCAGTCAATAGCCTCATCTTCCTCTGACTTTGACCCACTCAAAGGGTCTTACGCCAAAATCCTTGCTATGTTGGTGGAGAATGCGACCATTTCCCTACCCCCACTTAGACCTTATGATCCATCTAAACCTCGACCTATAGGTTATGATGAGTCTAAAATCTGCGCTTACCACCGCACACCAGGACATGACGTAGAGGGATGCAAAGCGTTGAAAGCCATACTTCGTCAGTCACCTCTCTCAGATAGAAAAGTTAAGAAAGACAACTTACGAAGGGAGAGACCTTTAGCTTCAATTCCCTCTCCTATACTACCTGTCCCCGCCTCACCAAGATCTATCATTATTACAGCCCCACCTCTCGAAGACCATGACTTATCCCTACCGTCTTCCTCCTCTCGTATTCACGAGATCAATATGATTAGTGTTGCTACTCAAGGGCAGAAAAACAATGGGAAAGTGAAAGAAAGCACACCTGCGGCCTCCTTTCTCCGTCCACCATCCCGATCGCACCACCACCTAAAGTGGTTATTCGTGGACCCGCCTACCCCATCTCTAATGGAGTTGCCCACCGAACCATGATCAAACAGCTTCACCAATCACCTGTAAAAATGACACTGTATGATCTCATTCAGACTTATGAATCTCATTGACAAGCTCTCGTTGAAATCCTTCAAGGGATAGAGGTCTTACCTAATGAAACCTTTCCTGTTACCTCCATTCTCACACCCAATCACGTTGCTTCACTCACCAAACAACCCATCTCCCCAACCACTTCTGTCTCTGTACAGCAAGCCGCTGCTGTCAGTTTCTCCGAAGACAAAATTATCGACTTTGGTGCTGAAGATCCTGACCCTGCTCTTTTCATCTCAGCTTACGTCTGGGACATTCGGGTACGTCGTGTTATGATTGACGGGGGCGCTAGCCTAAACATCATCTCTTCAAAAGCCTTCCAACAAATGAATATCCCTTCTAGTTGCATGTGTGCCAACCCCATCATGTTGCGGTCATTCAATGATGTTATTACTTCTACCTTAGGCACTGTGATCCTTAACATTCGTGTAGGGCCACGCACTTTACCCGAACTCTTCTATGTCCTTGAGGGAGAGTTCCAATACAATATGTTGTTAGGCCGCCCTTGGATCCAGGCTATGGGATGCGTTCCCTCCACCTTACATAGATGCATAAAATTTGAGTACGAAGGGAAGTCCTACACTGTAAAAGCTGATCCTCCCCCCTTCAAAACCTGCAATATGTTATATCACCCTAATGATGTGCTTGTACCAGTCAAGACACCCATTCATCTAACCCAACCATCCACTCCAACCACACCTCTATCATCCACTTCAACCGCACCTACACCTTCAACCAATGAAACCGCCGTCGCAAATACCACTTCCTTTCCCGCAGCTAACATCCCAACCTCAGACCCCTTAGTAGATGTTTTTCAACGCCTTACGCTGGGGGAGTATCGCCTATATAACGTTAGTTCTTTCCATACCCCACAGGAGTACGGACAGTTACATACACATCCTACCTATGACCGTCGTGTGGGGGAAGTAATCCCCTACGGACCACCTCATTGCCGCACCAACCTAACGTATGGGGGTGTCGACGCATCCTCCGTTACCCCTGAACCTCCTCTTGGTGTGGTTCCTTTCCAATCCGATTTTCAATACCTGACAAATCGTCGTTTCGCCCTCACCTTCTTGACTCGCTGTGCTTGGAAAGGCTTTGGTTTTGGTCTTTATGAACAAGGCCGACATACAATCATTCCCGTAACTACACGCAAGCACAATGATCGTAGTGGTCTCGGATTTCCTGGAACACTTACACCGAAGGAACCTCGTGTCAGTTGTCTCCTGGAAGATGACGACGTCACCCCTACCGAACCATCATCACCCATTTTTCCATCATCACCCACAGAGTCGATAGATCCTGAATCTATCCCTCCTAACTTTTTTTTTTTCATAAATGCTATCTTCCTAGGTCCTCTCACTTATCAACGCGATAATGAGGACCCGTCTTCTCTTCCCTTTCTGTATCCAGACATGATCGAAGAGGATTCACCTTCAATTAATGTTGTTGAGTGCCAAGATGACGACTCCATCCTCACTTACCTTGGTGCGGATGACTCCTATATTCAACGCGCATTACCATCTGAAACTCAAACCATGTTGAATGAGTCTACTATAGAAATTAACATCCACACAGAGGAGGATCCTCACATTGTGAAGATCAGACAATCCCTTAACGCATCAGAACAAGTCACCTTTACTACCTTTCTCCGTACCCGCAACCAAGCTTTCGCTTGGTCCTACGCTGACATGCCAGGAATTGATCCTGACATTGCTGTCCATAACATCACCCTAAAACCTGATTCCAAACCAGTCAAACAAAAACTGAGAAAAATGCATCCACGCATTGCCCTCTTGGTCAAAGAAGAGCTTCAACGACTTCTTTCTGTTTCCTTCATCTTGCCTATTGACTATCCTCAATGGATTTCTAACATCGTACCTGTCACTAAAGCGACGGGGGGACTTCGGATATGCACGGATTTCTGAGACCTTAACCTCGCTTGCCCCAAGGATGACTTCCCCCTCCCAAGTATTGATCAACTTGTTGATCTCACTGCGGGCCATGAGATGCTTTCTCTCATGGATGGCTTTTCGGGATACAATCAAATTTTGGTAGCCCCGGCCGATCAACATAAAACTGCCTTCATCACTCCTTGGGGAACCTTTTGTTATCGTGTCATGCCGTTTGGCCTTAAGAATGCTGGTGCGACCTATCAGCGGGCTATGACTTACATTTTTCATGACATTATGCACACTATCCTTGAGGATTATGTCGATGATCTTCTTGGCAAATCTAAACATCGCAGTGAACATCTCGATGTTTTAACCATTATTTTCGATCACCTGTTACAATATTCGGTCCGGCTTCAACCAAAGAAATGTGTCTTTGGTGTTCTTTCGGGAAAACTTCTTGGCTTTATCATCTCTTTGCGTGGCATTGAGGTCGATCCATCTAAAGTCAAAGCTATCCTAGAAATGCCCCCACCCAAAAACCTCAAACAATTACGTAGTTTGCAAGGTAAACTTCAATCCATCCGGCGTTTCATCTCCCAACTCTCGGATCGATGTCAACCTTTCCATCACCTTCTTAAAAAGGACATTGCCTTTCAATGGAGCGAAGAGTGTCACCAAGCCTTTGAAGCTCTCAAAGCCTATCTCTTGCAGCCACCCGTGCTTATCCCACCTCAGGATGATCGCCCTTTCTACCTTTACCTTTCTGCCACTGACCATGCTATAGGAGCCATGCTCGCACATCGGGACTCGGCACGTCGAGAACAAGCCGTTTATTATATAAGTCGTACTCTCGTGGATTACGAGACTAGGTATACACATGTAGAAAAATTGTGCCTAGCCCTATCATTCGTAGCCACCAAACTCCGACACTACCTCCTGAATCACAAAACTTTTGTCATCACCAACGCGGACCCCATTCATTATATGTATGCCAAACCACATCTAAACCAATGCATCGCCCGATGGCTTATGCTCCTTGCTGACCTCGACCTTGAATTTATACACCAGAAGTCAATCAAAGGACAAACTATTGCAGACCAACTCGCGGAGGCCCCTTTACCTGGGGAACAATTTACCAATTTTAATTTCCCCGACGAACTCATCACCACTCTTTCACTCAGGGAAGAGTCGTATCCAATGACCCTCTTCTTCGATGGATCCAAATGCCAGCGTGGCAGTGGAGGGGCCGGCGTTGTTCTCATTCCTCTTGACGCTGAGCCTATGCCTCTTTCATTCTGGCTCGATTTCCCCTGCACTAATAATACAGCGGAATACGAGGCCCTTGTTTTGGGTCTCCAGGTTGCGTTACACTTAGGTGTCAAATCTATTAATATTTTCGGTGACTCTCAATTGGTAGTCAATCAAGTTATGGGCATCTACCAATGTAAAAATGAGGAACTTCAAAAGTACAAACATTACGTGGATTCACTTTTGACCTCATTTACTCGTTATTCTATCCAGACCATTCCCCGCTCCACTAACAAATTTGCCGATACTATGGCTTGCTTAGCCTCACAAATTCCTGCTTCATCAACTGACTCTGACATTTTCGTCTTGGTCCAACAACTCTTTGCCCCATCTTACTCAGCCCCGGTTATTTGTATGATAAATAATGTGTCTGCTAATTCGCAGGATACCTGGTATCACCAATTTCACGACTACCTTACAACCTCCGTTCTCCCACCTGACCTTACTAGTACCGGAAAACGTGCTTTTCTTAAACGTGTTTCTCGTTATGTCATCATGGGGGGACTCCTTTATAAACGTGGCTTTGATGGCATCCTCCTTCGATGTCTAACCGGTGCGGAGGTCACCTATACCATCCAACAAATCCATGACGGTATTTGTGGTGGACATTTTAGTGGCCTTGCCATGGCCAAACGAATCCTTCGCCTAGGCTATTCTTAGAATACTCTTAATAACGACTGCTACAAATATGTTAAGCGTTGTGTTATGTGTCAACAACATGCCAACCTTCAACATACTCCTAGCCATCCGCTACAGGTCGCACGAGATCTTTGGCCTTTCTCACAATGGGGTTTAGACCTTATTGGTGAGATTCACCCGCCCTCTTCGCAACGTCACCGTTGGATAATCACAGCAACCGAATATTACACAAAATGGGTGGAGGCCATTCCACTCATTTCAACCAAAAAAGAAAAAATCGTCGAATTCGTTAACCATCACATTATCTGTCGTTTTGGTATTCCTCATCGCCTAATAACAGATAATGGTAAATCTTTCAAAAATAAGTTGTTACAAGACCTTTGTGACAACTTTGGTATCAAACTTAGTTTCTCATCACCTTACTATCCACAGGCCAATGGTCAGGCTGAATCTTCTAATAAAACCCTAACCAAAATCCTCATGAAAGTTGTTAATGATTCTGGAAGAAATTGGCATGATCACATTCCCTTTGCCCTTTGGGCTTATCGTACTAGCATTCGTACCTCCACTAATGCCACACCATTTTCTTTGGTATATGGTACCGAGGCTGTCTTGCCTCTCGAAATACAAATACCCTCCCTCAGAATATCTCTTCAGGATATTCTCACCAACGATGATTTCCGCCAAGAGCGGTTAGCCCAATTAGAGCTTCTTGACGAGCGACGTCTTACGGCTCTTGACCACCTTCAAATCTACCAAAAACGCATCAAGCGTGCTTATGATAAGCGACTTCATGAGCGTACCTTTAAGGTTGGTGATCTTGTCCTCAAAGAGAATCAACATGTAACCAAACTAGAAAAGAGCAAACGTGGAAAATTTGCTCCTAATTGGATTGGGCCTTACATTATCACTCACACTTATGGATCAGGCACTTATCGTTTAGCTTCGCTTAATGGTAAACCTGAGCCTGAGCCCCTTAATGCCTTGCATCTTCGACCATTCTACTGTTGAATTCAGTGTTATATCACTTCTTATCTACCTTGCGCTCGTCCCTTGAGCTCATTTACCACCGCATACACTTTGTTTCCTACATCTCAAAATCAAATCAAGCTCACATGGTTTGATTATCACCTCCCCTTAAAGATGCCTTCCCCTTTTTAGTCTAGTCCATGACTTCAAAGTATCAAAATGACACATTCTTAATTAAACACTTATGGGATTTTCTTGAGTCAAACTTCCTACAAAACTAGATGCTTTATGCCCAACGGACATCTAGACCTCTAAAATTATACATAGACTGCTCCCTTGAAGGACAGCTATATGCCAAACTATTGCTGCTCTTATATTAGACTGCTCCCCCGAAGGACAGCTATACACAAACACCGCATCTGCTACTATAAATAGACTGCTCCCTTGAAGGACAGCTATACACAGTCAGCCTTTATCAGAAGCTTCTCGCATTGATCAGCTTCGTGAAGACCTCAAGAGTAACAAAATACATATCCCTTGTAGACTTCCCGCATCGATCAGTCTATATCCAGAAAAATAAAATAAAAATAAAAGCAGTATTTCAAAGCACTTTTGAGTCATGGACTTGTCTATTTAGGTTTGGTTCTCTTTCGTCAGAATAATCATCTTATAATAAGTTCTCTGCACCCCAGCTATACCGGCCACCTCACCTCACCATTCGTCAAAACAACAAAACTCAAGGGACGTGACGTATATCCGATATATTGTGATTATACAACTCTTTTCACCTATCGACTTCTCGCCTATGCAAGGTACCTAGGGATTCAAGCTCATCCTACATTAATATGTGGTTTGTTTAGCTCTTCTCAACTACGGGACACTCTTGCCTCTTTGCTCGACTCTAGGATTGTGTGTTGACCTTAATCAGGACACGATTCCCTACTACTTGGGTATGCTAACTTTCGCTTCACCTATACCTATACCTACACCAACAACATTACCCTACCAACATCAAATTTTTACCAACCGACAAATTGCCTAACCACAACCAAATTGCCTGAATTCACCTCTCCCTGGTCCTAAGGGAGAACTACATCGGTCTGAGGCCCCTCCTTGCTTTGTGCAATGGGCTATGTAGGCAGCACTTAGGAGACATGGGGTCTCCCAAGGTTAGCTCGACCATCCCCTACCATACCCTATCATGTGTTGTAAATATAAATAGTTTTTGTGTATTTCTATTTGCCAACATTCATCTTTATCCTTTTTCAAAACAAACAAAAACAACATCCAAAACACAACCATTCTTATTATTATCATCACTCAAAACAACATACATATTTAGTTTTATTTTAGATGTTAAACAAATACACCTTCTCTATCATCGACTCGCAGGTCGGCATCCTTATTTATTCTTATATTCCTATGAAATTCACTTAGACCCTTGCGCCTCCTCCCGAATCAGGTGGTGATCGTGATCGTCGATGCCCCTCAGTTGGCCTCTCCATCCTCAAAGGTGCCACTGCCATTGGTTCCTCCCACTGATCCGCCAACATCTCCTGTAACATACGAATACGTCCTCTCGCGTGGAGGAATCTTGCCTCCAGTCTCTCCACTCGTAACTGTGAAACCTCTAACAATCCCGTTGTCTCATTCACCTGTGTTTGAAGCTGGTGAACTAAATCCTGCAGACGATCTCTCTCCGCTGTAATCACAGCTATGTCAGGGCGCTCACGTGCACCTCGCAGCTCTGCTACCCACCATACTCTATAGGCCTCTGTCGTTCCCGCATCCATTACCCTACGATCGGCTGCTATCTCTTCTGGCCCTTCTGGAGGTGTAGGCCGGGGAGGTGAGAATGCTGCCTCGGCGTCGATCCTCATGTATGGTCTATATGTCATAGGTATATCCTGAACGAACCCAAATTGTCGCCGCACACGATCTAGAGGAATCCTCTCGTACTCACCCGGCCTGTGCCCTGCGATCCACCTCAATCGCTCCACACCCCTTAACTCCTCAGCTATGTTCTCTGTCACCATATAGTTCCCGTAAGGCCTCCAACAAATATCCGCAATCGTCACCATCTCCCATACCTGTCTATAATACTCGATGTCATCTATCACGGCCTGGGATCTCGCTTCTTGTTCTGTCTGGACCCATCGTCTGAATCCCAACCTCTGCACTCCTGCCTCTCCCGACTCGATGGGTCGGCCTATTGGACGCACACAAACAATGTGCTCATAGGCCCAACAATGTAATAAGTACGAACAATCCAGTGTCGTCCTGTGTTTTCGCTTGCAGGCCCATAAACCCCTATATAACTCTGCCAGATATGCGGGTGCCCATGCGAAAGTCACGCTCATTTCTATCATTTCCCAAATAACACTCATCAATGCTTTTGGAAATCTTCCACCCTCCGCCCTCGGTAATGCATAATACCCCACCGCTATCATTAATAGCACGGCCAACCTTGTTTCCTCAGGGTGTGTTGCATACATTGTACCATACGTAAATGTTAAACCTCGCTGTGTCAAATCTCGTGCAGCTGAACCAAATACTGCTGTTATCACTGCCCGCCCCGCCCTAGGCAATGCCTGATACACTATTTTTCCTATCATTGGGAGTCTCAAAATACGGAACACATCTTCCAATGTCACTGTCATCTCCCCTGTTGGCAGATAGAAGGTATTCTTTTCTGGATTCCATCTCTCAATCAACGCCTGCAACATAGCATGGTTACGCGCGATTCGTGAATAATAGCGGATTCCACTTAACCCCAAACGATTTATCAATGCCCATTCAGCTGGTGTTACATCCGCTCGGATTCGTGACAACAACGCTGGCACAGTATCATTCATCCTTAACCCTGCTTCCGCCTGCATACATCAAAACGACACATAATTATTCAATAAAACAAATCTCCACGGGTTTTTTCTCAAATTCTGGAAACTCCTACAGTAACCGATATCGGTTATAGATAACCGATACCGGTTTGCTAACCGATACCGGTTATCTCTAAACGATACCGGTCACTGTCAAAAATATACACCCTGCTTAAAAACATACACCTACGATAATTATTTTGCCCGTTTACTCCTATCTATACCTAAAAACATACGTGACCACCCTGCTTACCTACCCCATAGCACTCACCCCATCCCAAACCCTTGCCTATCACCTTTTCTTTCTCATCTTTACCCACTTACTCTCTCTCATCCTATTCACACAAAACATGCAAGAATCAAATTACAACCAAACAGTTTACCTCTCGGGATGCAGCAGCTTGAGGTGGAACTTGTCTTCCCCCTCGTCCCTGCCTGCTGGATGCTTCTCCTCGTTCAGCCATGTTCACCACCCTCTTCAAATATAACTTGTCTTTCTGCCTTCTGAATCTCAGCCCACACTCACTTCACCTGTCTCTTTCCTCCTTATCACTCAAATTCTTTCATGCAATTACCTGTATCAGTCGTCAAACAGCGTCGCATTCACGTATTTAACTTGTTGCATGACTCTAAAAATAAGAATGCTAAAAATAAGAACTTACGTTGCTAACCAAGCAGTTCTATTTTTAGGAAATATAATTTCGAAATAACCGATATCGGTTACATAACCGTTATCGGTCATATAGCTACCGACATCGGTTACATAACCGATATCGGTCATGTGTCCCCTTTTTGCTTAAACCTAAGCCGTTTCTTCGTTTTTGCAAATTTTTGTGGCGCCCGCCTCTTTTTCCTGCATAACAACACCATTATCAATATTTGTCATCCAAATCACATATATATATCCTCATAATTTCAGCAACATCATCCATCTACATTATAACAACCATCGACAACATACATACGACATCATATATACATCAAACCCATCAGCATACACAACATGTGAATTAAACTCATCATCTATATATACATACATTCCACTTCAAAAAGCCATCAACAAAAGACATCAAAACTATCAATATATAAACCATGTGGATCAAACTCATCATACATTAAATTTCACAAACCATCACCAAAACACTTAAAACATTTTAAAACACAGCATGTGTGTCAAAATCCTCATATATATATATATATATATATATATATATATATATATATATATATATATATATATATATATATCAAAGGTTTCAAATATACAACTTGCCCTGCATAGGGGCCTCTGTGATCTCAAGATAATACAAAGCCGGCACGCAGGCCGCAATAACTGTCAAAATATCGACTCGGCTCGCAGGCCGGTCTCTCATATCAAAAATATACTCGGCTCGCAGACCGGTATCAACTATACAACCTGTACTCGGCTCGCAGGCCGGTATATACAACAGGATGAATAAATGAATGAAAGAATCATATGTGGGCACGCAGGCCTCTCTATACATAACCGGTTCGCAGACCGGTGCCTCTATCTAATATCCAATATACAAACAAAACATCTCTCTCTGACCCAGGGATGTCTCAACTCTCCCCACCGCCCTCAGCACCTCTCCCTGCGGGTCCTGGCCCTGGCTCCCGCCTCCTCCCTGTCACCGACCCACCGGCTGTAGCTGCACCACCCTGGGATCTCTGACTCCACGAGGTCTCCGCTCTATGCGCCGCATATGGCTGATAGTCAGCCCCGGTACCATCAAGGACGTCCTGATAGTACCGGGCCTCCGCTCTCGCCTCCATATAACGGGCCCGTGCCACCATAGCTGCTGGGGCTGGTCCCCCGACTCCTAATAACAATGGCCCCTGTCCTACCAGTACACCCTGTGCCGATGGTGGTACCTGTGCCTGTGGTGGTGCCTGTGGTGGTGGTACCTGTACCTGTGGCTGTGCCGGTGCCGCTGGTGGTGCCTGTGGTGGTGCCGCTGGTGGTGCCTGTGCCTGTGCCTGTACCTGCGCCTGGGCTAACTGCCCCTGTAGGACACCTATCTGTGCCTGTGCAGCAGCAAGCTGCCCCTGTAACAACTGTACCTGTCCCCTGAGCTGGTCCCTCTCTGCTCTAACAGCCGCTAAGTCTGGCTGTGCGGGCTGTGCTCTCCTCGCGGCTCTCTCCCCTGCCCACCATACCAAAAATGCTCCTGTGCAGCCGGCGTCGTCTACAGTATCATCTGCTGGCCTCTCGGCTACCCAATCTGGGTCCATGGGCTGTGGTGCAGGCAGTGGGGCCTCTACATCATCCCTCCGGTACTGAGGGAAGGGAGGTGGCTCATCCTGTCGTAGCCCCATCTGCCGTCGTACCCTCTCCAGGGGTATCCGCTCATGCTCTCCCGGCCTCCGTCCCGCTATCCAGAATGTATACTGGATCCACCGCAACTGTGATCGGGCTCCTCCGCGGGGCTGATGACCTCTGTAAGGCCTCCATACAATATCCAAGGCAGTCACGCCCTCTAATACATGCGGTAATACGCTACATCCCGTCCGGCGAGAACTGCTCGTGGCTGGCCCACGACCCCCAGCCACCTCTGAAAGCCATATCTATAGATCACCTGTGGCCCTGGCTGCTGGGGCAGCCCTACTGGTCGAATGCATATGATATGCTCATATGCCCAGCAATGTAACAAGAATGTAGAACAAATCCCGAATCACCTCATCCGGCGGTAGCCCCACAGCTCTCTGTATAACTGCACCAGGTATACTGGTGCCCAAGCATAACACGTATGCTCCTCCACCATCTCGTGTAGTACCCCCATCAGCGCCCGTGGAAAGCGGCCTCCCTCTGAGTCCGGGAGGGTGAAGCATGTGATGCCGATCATCATCAACACGGCAAGCCGTGTCTCATGTCTATGGGCACGATACATGTCCCCATAGGCAATGCTCGCGCTGTGATAAGTCAATAGCGCGGCTGCATCCCCGAATACCTGTAAAATGCTGTCCATGGCTGTCTCTGCATCCACCTGGAAGACTGCCTCTCCATCGATCGGTAGTCTAAGGATGCGATACACATCCTCCAGTGTAATCGTCATCTCTCCCGTCGGGAGATGGAACACATTGGTCGCCGGATCCCATCTCTCGATGAGGGCAACCATCAGACTGTGATCCCTATCTATCACCCTATAACGCTGGACTCCGCCGAGTCCCACCTCGCGCATGATGGCCCACTGCGCTGCGGACACGTGTGGCCGCATCCGTCTCAACAACGGGGGCATCCTATCCCGCATCGTCAGCTGCTGACGTGCCTGCAAAACCAACTCACTGCATTAGCCCTACTCTTTATCACAACAACTCCTTTAACCTTCTATACCCCCTTTTACCCACCCGACCACACAACCACCCCATAACACCCCCCCCCACCCACCAACCAACCTTCCTATCAACCTCTACCCCTTCCCTCTTCACCCCCATAAACACAAAACCCAAACAATAACCACAACTCCCAAACAATAACCAAAACACCCAAATAACAACCAAACACCCAAAACCACAACAAAACCAAGCAACAAAATAGAAAATCCTAACTAGGGACCGGTACCGGTCACCCATGACCGCCACCGGTCCCCTCTCCACCGACGCCGGTCGACGTACGACCGACACCGGTCAACCACAAACCCACCTTGCCCGAAAACTTTGTGACCGATGCCGGTCGCTTAGTGACCGGCATCGGTCACTGTAAAATCGCGGAGCCGAACCCGACGCGGCCCCCCAAATCCATTTTTGGCCTATTTACTCTCTATTTACCCACCCAAACATCCTAAAAACCTACCCACCCTACCGCCTTGACCTATTTAACCCATCTATCCTCTTCATTTTTCAAATAACTTCCATTTATTCATTATTTTATCAAAACATGGATTCCTACCCAAACCCCCAAATATAGCTTAACAACATCAAATTCACACAATGAAGGGTTTCGAACCTACCGGTACGATGACACGTCATCGTGGTGGGATAGGTGGTGGTGGTCCAGCTGGTCCAGCACCTCCAGCTCCTCCTGGCTGTGCCATGGCTCTCAAACTCCTCTGCTAGGTCCTCCACCAATCAAATGTTGCCTCCTCCTCGCTATCAAATGTTGCCTCCTCCTCACTAGGGCCTACCAATCACTCACTTCTCCACTCAAATAGTGCCACCTCAGCCGACAAACTCAACAATCTCGCCAAAAGATCTCAGACAACTAAAATTGGTTTTCAAATTGACAATATGACAATGACAGGCCATATTTTTTCTTTTTATAGGTTTTCGACCTATAACCGATACCGGTTATATTATGCCCTAAAGAACCGGTATCGGTCATCTAACCGATACCGGTCATAGACAATCGATATCGGTTTAATCCCACCTTTTCCCAAATTTCTGCCCTTATTTACTAATCGCCCTTTCTCACAACATTGCCTATATCCACCTTCGCTGAAAACCCTTTGTTAACTTCATTGGCCCGACCCAAGGCCGCAACCAACCAATTTGGCCCGACCCAAGGCCGCAACCAACCAATTTGGCCCGACCCAAGGCCGCAACCAACCATTTGGCCCGACCCAAGGCCGCAACCAACCATTTGGCCCGACCCAAGGCCGCAACCAACCATTTGGGACCCAACAACCACCATTTGGCCCGACCCAAACCAACCAATTTGGCCCGACCCAAGGGCACACCAACCATTTGGCCCGACCCAAGGCCGCAACCAACCATTTGGCCCGACCCAAGGCCGCACCAACCATTTGGCCACAACCAACCCATTTGACCCGACCCGACCCAAGGCCGCACCCAACCATTTGGCCTGACCCAAGGCCGCACCAATTAAATACCTCACCCAAAATCAACAAATTACAATTTTATCCACCCATCATGTAGCTTTTTGTTCAATCGAGCTCACCTGTTCGTGTTTTAGCATGATTAGGGTCCTTGACTTGATCAGTCGACCAACTTTGCCTAGACCAAGACCGTGACGTTTATCTCAACCAAACCAACCATTTGGTACTGCCGAACATGCCTAAACGTTCCTGTACCTTACCCGTTATATCCCCTGGAGCTACTTCCTATGCCTTGGATACCAGGATTATATCACCCTTGTTTGGATAAACTATCGACCTTTGCCTATGAATTGCTTGTTTGCTCTTCAAATCATGTACCCTGGTCGCACTACTGCATTTCAACGTGCGTCTGCTTCCTTGGACCTACCCCACCATCTTACCATCATCTCAACACCATTTCCCTTTATCAACCCTATCCCTGATTTCACGCTACCTCAATCTGTGATAGATTTGAGGGGGATTACCTATACCCTTAACAGGGGTAACCACTTCTTATTATTGTCCGTGCAGCTTTAACAAAGACAAGCTACACGACAACAAGGGGCTAATGTAGACACCAAATTTGTGTCTTACGACCCCCTGTGCCCCGCATCTCATTTCGCAACCTAACCTCATCACCTAAACCTTACACAATTATTTATTAATTACCTTATAATTAATAAATCCACATCGCCATACCTGCCACCTCATTTCGCCACCTCATCATGACCTAGTCTTAACCCTAAACTAACCTAATTAAGACCTATAACTTGGTCCACATCCACACCCATGACTAATTACTCCTCACCCGCACCTAAAACCAACCTCATAATGACTTGACCAAGCCCGCAACTAATCCCTCGGGAGAAAAGGAGGGAAAGCTGGCTATTTTACTAAAAATAGCCCGCTTTGACCTGACCGATACCGGTTCCTACTCGACCGCCGTCGGTTACGTAACCGCCATCGGTTCCCTGTAAATGACCACTCCCAACCAAAAACAAAGGGTTGGATTTTGGTGGATCCGAATCAGAAATCATTGGAAGGATCCGGAATTTACTTGGCTGAACAGAGACAAGTGAAAGAAACAAGAAGAGTTTGCAGAGAAGGACATCAAGCCCAAAAACTGCAACTGAGTAACCAGAGCCTTGTGACACTCATCTGTTCGTCGGGAGGGAAGATAGCTCATCTCCTGATTGTCAGGTCATCCTACCTAAGTTCTGCCATCGTCATCACAGTTCTTGGACCTGCATCCTCATCAATAATCAGTAAGTAATATCTTGTATGTCCTTTTAATAACATTTCTTGAACTTCTGAATCACAGCCATCATAAGTCTATTCCTAGATCTACTACCCAGCAACACACTACATCTAACTGTCATTCCTCCACCCTTACGTTACCCCAAGAACACCCCCCGTATTCTCTGAGTCCTTCTCATCACCCCATTACCTAACCCCACCCATTTATCAGCCTTATAAAACAACACAACCACCTTACAACCAACCTTCACCAAAAGCCCCTAAAACATTGCCCCTACCGATATCGGTTACCAACAACCGGTACCGGTTACAGTGACCGGCATCGGTCACCGTGATTCTAAACCAAGACCAGCCCTTTCTCTATTGTTCTAACAAGGTAAACAAATTGTAATTGGACAATAGCTTATTTGTTAGAATTTGTGTTAATTCATATTAGCAGGGGAACTGACCACCTTCGAAAGGAAGTTTTATATTTCCTGGGCCCAAGGCAGTTCCCTCATTTATTGTCTAATTAAAATCTGGTGGTCTTGTATTCTTACTTGCAGGTAGTCCTTCCCAGACAAAAAGGAGTTCTTCGCAGTCGATCTGATCTTTCTCTACGGTACGCGCACACCCTCTCGACATTCAACAGGTATTCCTCCTAGCCCTAACCCTTATCTGTTTCTCAAAGGAATGAAAGGATAGAAGCAACTCTATTCCCAAAAGTTGAAACATTCCGTGCGAAACAAAAGTTCAAACCTCCACCTGGTAGAAATTTCCATCAAACTATGTCTACTACAAGGATCATTTGAATCATTTTGAATTATCTATGGGAGAAAATGTCTCCACCTCATTAGGCTATAATCCATTTTTCACTTAGAGTTAAATGATAATCAAGTTTGCTACTGAATTTTGTTTGCCTCTTTTATGCTTGTAAATGGACCCGTGTCTACTTTGTAATTGGTTTTGAAATCCTTATATGAATCCAATCAGTAATTCAATTTTACCTAGGTGAATTACAAATCTTCATGGTTCTATGAAACATGGTCATGCCCATGAGTCTGAATCCTTGTGCATCTCATGAAATCTTTCCAATGATTTTGAATTCAGTAGGGCAAATCTTCCAAGTAACACTTTGTATGGAATAACTGATACAATGATCTACTCCAAGTCCCCCCGCTAAAATGCCCTACTGTGTATCCATGTTTCACTCCCCTCATTGGAATAAAGGGATAGCGATCATGAATGATTGATTTCCCACATGATAAATTCACATGCCAAAATGAAACTCAAATTCCCGTTATCATCCTAAGGAGCAGCCCAACCACCTTCTAGATGACTTAGGCCAATGCAAAATGGGATTCACTTGAATATTGCAGTGGGTGAAAGATTAAAAGTTTTAATCTCATTTTCAAAATTAATCAGCTCCATAGCAAGTTAAAAATAGTAATATCTGAGCCAATAGGCTAGTCAGTTATTGTATTACTGATTGATGCTCTTAATTTAGGGTTAAAACTAGCCCAGAGTTCATCCGTAGATCCTCAATGTGGGAACTTAAACTGATGCCCTAGTGTTACGGAAAAATGTTCTCATCAAGGATGGATATCTATTGATGTTTTAAACCAAGCTAGCATTCTAAGTCATCGAGTTGGTGCTTAGGATGGGTTAACCACATATAATCAAGGTGGTATACAACTTCATTTGCATACCTTGGCAAAGGGTCTCAAAGTCGAGCACTTGAAAAACATGGAAAAAGTCCAGGCATATAAGAGCATCATTTATGAATTTCAAATGTTTAAACCAGGGCGAGAGACACTGCTGAGATCTCTTATGGGAAAATTGAGTTATTCATACCGGTGGGAGCCAATGTTAGATCATCAATTTGTAAGTCACACGTTTTATTCAATCAAACATGAAAAGATAGGTTGCCCCATTCAAGTGGCTAAGTTCAAAAATTCACTAAGTATATTACGTCGAAATTTATCTCTAATTTGTGTTCTTTTTCATTTCTGGTAGTAATCACCCAATATGAAGTAATTTCATTACAACACCCTAAAATCCTAGTGAGCTACTTCATCTTTTGGATCTTATTCATAATGGCTTTGTGCAGGAGGCACCCTCCTCCTTCATTTACGATAGACCTCTCTTTACTTTCCAGGATACCTTTTGGCATCTTTGATCTTTTTGGCATCTTTCGATGGGTGATTTGATTCGGGGAAAATATGAATGAAGGACGAATCAGTTATAGAATTCAAGGCTCTTGCTGACCATAATAAGCTTCCAAGTCTCTATCATCTAGTTATTCAAACCATAATGGTTGCATGTGAGATTGATAAGTAGCATTTGAATCAGATTATGTACCACTCTAGGGAAGTGGGACATCTGGGACTAACATTAGTTATTTACACCGATGCAGAGAAATGGAGGTCGGGAGTTATGGAGGAAAGAACCACACACGCTATTAAGCATATGGACATCTACCTATGGATTCTTGCAAAGTCCCACCACATAAGTATTGAGGGCTCCATAATTTAAATGATTGGCTGAGCTGTTACATTTCATAATGGTTTTAACTACATGGATGATAAGATGTAGTGAATGCTCACATAATTTCATGCCTATGGGTGACCGAAGGGTTAGTTCGGAGAATGTTAGATCTTTCATATTAAAGGATTTGATCATATTCGCCAACACAATGTAATCTTATCTTGCCACACAAATAAAACCATGCATATTTCAACGTATCCTAATGACATGAAGGGATAAGAGATGGTTGAGCCATCTAGCAACCTCATTGCTTTGACAGCTGGCAGAGAAAATGAAACTTTGAGTTTTTCTTGTACTAGTCATAAACTTCTCTAACTTCAAAGGTGAATCAATGCCAATTTCCCAGTCCAAAATTTTAGGCACCAACTCTAGGCTCAAAATGATTTTTGATCATGATCCTCAATCCATGACAATCTGCTCCTAGACCTCTAAATCATATTTATAATCTAGAATGATTTTGATCACCAGTAAAAATTGGTCAGTACCCTCCCTCTTGCACTCAAGTTAATTTCCACTAGCTGAAGCTTTGTCAATGTACTCAGAAGTCATATCTTAGTTTAATTCTGAAAAACTTTACAAAGTAGAATTGGAAATCGTGGCTCAATAGCTTCAACAAGAGAAATGGAAACTCAGAGTTAAATGATGTCCTTAATAGAGTTTTTAAGGAAAATGATCCTAATCAGTTTACAATGAGTGATCTATGGTTAGAGGTAGATTCAAGTAGCACAAAATGAGGATAATTTCACTGATGCAAGTTATGGGATACCTTTAGAGGGGATTCTTCTATCCAAAAGATGTTGAACCAACTAATTTGGTACATGAGTGGGTTCCTTGGTGACAAAAGTGACATTGTAGAATTGACATTCCCTCTTGCCCTTTCAATGTTAGGTTACATACACCTAACATAATGGTTTCCTCTCACTGATTGTGGGAATGATCACTCAAAAACCCTTACTTCAGTTGTGAAGATGAATTCTATTTGATTAGACCTCATCATCGCTGATGCTAATAGATGGAAAGTCTATCACATGGTGATTAAGAGTTCCTTGTATTACATATGTACTTAGCTTGAATTGTGCATATAATGGAAGCAAAAGATGCAGTTATTATCATGTCAATTCTATCCCATTGTTATGTTACAATGTGTTGCAGTCTTCTGGAACATGGCCTCAAGATAATCTCATAACTACAAAATATATTATGTCTATTTTATGGAACTCCTGGTTATACATTACATCATGTTTCCAATTTGGTGTCACTGTGACCCAAATCTTTTCATTAGACTGTAATAATGGGAAAAATTAGACACTCATCCTGTTCTAATGTTGCACTTGCTAATCCTTTATTTCCAATACATTGGAGATCTATGATAAATACAATTTTCTGGTGTATCACCAAAATTAGTCACTTTATGAGGTCCATATTTTACCTTCGTTCATTACTTACACACTGGATTCCCAAAACATAGACTTAGGAATTATAATTTCACAACATTAGGAGTCCCTTAAATATATTATCTTGCCAAATTTAGGATGTTGGTAATCCTATCCTTACTCCTTTCTTTCGGAGGATAAGTTTAGTTTGGAATTGATATACTGGTCTTGGAGATGGTACTCTGTATTGATAGTTGGACCAACATGAGCTCAAACACACATTGCATCTAAATATGTATATTCTTGTGATTTGTCAATTCAAGTAAGCATTTCAAATAAATTTACTGTAAAGTCGATCGATATAGTCTAGGAGTATCACATGTTAGGTGGAGGAACTTACATGTGTAGTTGAATCCAAATCTTGTAGGAGTAGATACCAATTAGTTGGATGCCCCCAATGAACTTTTCCTATGGGTTTTGATTTAAATCATCAAAAATCTTCCTCATCCATCACTAGCCAGTCATTGTGGGAAGGTCAAATGTTATTCCATTCATAGAATAGCCTTGCTGCATTTGCAATCAAGTGAGGTATTTGGACATGACAGAAAGAGTAATGCCCAAAAGTTAAGGCAACCCAAAAAGTTGTTGGAAGTTATAGCAGGTATACCCTGATACATTTAGGTTTTGACTATTGATGGCTCTACTATCCACTAGTTTATGACAAGGTTCCAATGAGACACCACTCAATTTTCCATAAATCTAGTTACATGAATCATTGCAATCATAGACACATGATAAACACTATATTCATTTGGGATCCCATGATTTCTCTCAATGAATCATTGCTTGTAATGATTGTCAAACTGTCTTGATATCTTTGTAAATTTTCACAAAACACATCATTCATGATTGCATGTTTAGTTACGATTGGTGCATGCCACCCATTCTTAGGATAATTTCTATCCTTTTCTACCTCAAATTTTTATTTTCACATTCAACTTACATATTTTTTGATACAGTTGGCTCTTCATCAGGCCTTATGACTTGTCCATAACTTCATAATATTAAAACATATTTCAAAATTGCATTAAAGTTTAATTAATTTGTATCTTCATATAAGATAATACACACATCCATTTATTCAATGTTTAAATCCATTACCCTTGAGATCCTTATGAATCATGAGTATGTTGTTATCCAAAATTCACCCCTCAAGGTAATTTTGATAACATGCATCAAATTATTCAGTCCCGAGCAAGTAGATTGATTCAAGGCCCAAAATCATGTTTTTTGGGGTCCCCTCGGCTTTTTTCTAACTCCCCCATCCAAGAAGAAATCCCAACAAGTTAGAAAAAATGGAAAAAATGCAAAAATAAGGTTGCAGGACTATTTTAAAGCATTTCGGGTCTGAAGGGTTCGGGTCGTACCAGCGCGGGTAGTACTGAGGTTCGTCGTACCAAACTTGGGGCCGAAAAACAAAGAAAATCAGCTAAGTCAGACATTTCTTGTCCCAGGCGGTCCGCGGGACAGTTGGGACGTCGGGACGCGCGGGACGCGAAAAGCCGAAATCGGCCGAAAGATGGAAAAAATCGTCAAGTTTTTGTTTCACGCGGTTTCGGGACAGTTGGGACAAAAGTATGCGCGGGACGTGAAATCGGATGATTTGGCTGAAGTCAGTCCATTTCGGGTGGTTCAGAGATATTTGTCCCAGGACTGTTTGGGACAGTTCCGGGACAAAAGTACGCGCAGGGGATGCGAAGAGGTGAAAAAGCCGCAAAAGGAACCAACGTTCGGCCGAATGCAGAAGTCCCGACCCTCACGGCCCAGTACGGGGATGCGTCGGGGACAGTTGGGAAAAAATGTAGATGAAAGTGTCTAGGAACGTGGGACATGCGGACCTGATTTTCTGAAATAGCTGCCGAAGGCAAAGAAGAAAAGTCAACGTTTGACCCGTGAACTTCAAACGACCATAACTTTTGACTCCGAGCTCCGATTTTCACAAAATTGGACTTTCTGGAATGAGCACGATGTCCTCTACGCCACAAAAATTGGATTTATTATTTTTAATGAGGGTAGATATATTTAAATAAAAGAAACATATTCGGCTCCAGTCAGTTAATGCTCATTCCCGTCAAATGACAGAAAACGCCTTTCAGACCCAAAATAGCTGCCCGCACTCAGAAGGCCATAACTTTTGCATTTCTCAACGAAATCACACAAAATTGGTACCATTGGAATCATGGCTCTGAGCCCGACACACAAAAATCAAGAAATTCTAGATTTGATGAGATTGATCGAGATTTTTTAGAAAACGTGGCTGGGTTCATAACAGTGTTTTATTTGGTAGTTGGGAGTGCAATTAAGAGGCATGGTCATCATTCTTTCTCTGCTGCAGCACATGGGACAGTATGGGGAGCCTTTTTCAAGTAATATACAATCATTTCACTCCATTTAATGCCTCTTACAAGTGGTTGAAGGATAGATTTCGGGATTTCCATTTTCCTTTCTCTTCTCTTCTCATTTTTTCTATAAATTGGAGTGTTGGGCTCATTGTAATAGAAGGAGGTAGTTTTTGTAGCAAAGTTTTACCAAAATTGCTTTGTGAAGAAAATGTGCTGCAAGCCATTGTTGTGGACTCCTTGCATGGTGATTCAAGCCCTTATTTTGTCACTGATTGAACTGTGCATATCAGGAAGCAATAAAATATAAGTTTGTGGATGCATCTTCCCCTGCTGTGTTTTCTTGCATTCTTCTTGCCCCTTCAACCTTTCTACAAGAATATTGTGTCTATTATTATGTTCTTGCAGGGATTCATTATCATTGTGTATGTGCTTGAAATATTGTTGTGAATGCATTTTCTAGATTATGGAGAACTGTCATCACCTCTTCTAGTGTGCACTTTGCTTCTGTATTTCACACATTTGAAGACTACTCTCACACCCTCCTTTTCTGGTGTATCACCGCTTTAGTGTAGGCTTTCATTTTATGCATTCTCTCTCCCTAGTCCCTTGGAAATTTAGATTAGAACAGTTAGTTTTCCTGCATTAGAGTAGATTGTGGCAGGTAGTTTAGGAGCAAGAACCAGCTTTCTCTGGAGGTCTATCTCAAGTAGCAAATCCCACAGCTTGGAGATAGTACCCATGTTATCCAATCACACTGTGAGTTCAGGTATATGCACAGGGGTGCTGTGATTCGATGATAACAAAATCTAATAAAAGTGTAAAAGTGATGAAAGGAAAGTGTGCACCTAATGTAGAAGAGTGAAAATGGATAGAAAAATGTCCTAAACTGTTGTGAACAGTGGTTTTTTTGTCGATATTACACCACAAGAGAATATTCTGGGCTATCTCACTCAAAGTATGATTTTTTTGGGTGATCTTATGCCAAGTGAGAGTTTTTTGGGTAATATCACGCCAAAGATCAAGTGTTGGGGATAGAGGTCTAGTTTTACTCTCCATCTATAACTCTTCCCAATATACACCACTATAGATGGTGTGATCCTATTTTTTCCATGTTGTCAATGATTCGTTTTGATTGAAAATGGAGATAAAATGTATTCTATTTTCCGGAGGACTATTCTTTTACCATGAAAAATATTCTCTAAACTATGCTAATATTAGAAATTTGTTGTTTGTGCTCCTAGGACATTAGCACCCAAGGGAGGAAACAGGTGCCCATGCACTCCTATCTTAGACTTGTCACTAGTGTCTGTGATGTGTTGAGTACCCAAGTCATATTCTGGGTTTCTCTCTACCTGTGTTTCTGAATCTTTCTGATTTTTTGTTGTAGTGTGTTGTGTTATAGATCTCAAATGTTGTATGGGGTGACTGATTCACCCAATGTATGTGCACTTTTTTGGGGTGTATGTGATGTTACTAGGAGAATGCAGCCAAAGAGAGGACCTGATGTTGATATGATCTATATCCCCTCAGAGGGGATGTGCATGGTAGAAGCTAAGAAACTACTGCAAAAAAAATTCTATATACATGTGTTACTCTATGAAAAAACTGTGGCAAGCATGTAACATGTAACCATTAAAAAATTTGCATAAGAAAAAGTGCATATAAGATGTACCACGAAAAGAAATTTTCACTTCTTGATATTGACCTCACAATTTCACAAGAAAATTTAGGGCCTTTGAAACAAAAATCCATACTTAATAATCAAACAAGACATAAGGCATCACCCACAATGTTCTATTACAAGTAGAAAGCAATGGAAAGAACAGTGTAATAGAAGGACATGGTGGCAAATAAAAGTTACATCATAGGGCACATATGATCCTCTCCAACTTCTCATAAGACTTCACCTTGTTGGATGTAGTACTAGAAATTCTTGCACTTAAATACCTCAATTAGTGATTCATATCTGAAATGCAATCACCCTAATGTGTAGCCTTTAGGGTTTCCATCTCCTCGGTGGGACTTGAGGACCATTCTTCTTCCTTGGTCTTGAGATCTATCTGAAAATCCTTCAACTTGAGATTCCATTTCCTTGATGCTTAGACTTTAAGATTTAGATTCACTAAGTATTTGATGCACCAATTTAACATACAAATCTACTGCAGTTCATTACCAAGATCATCATAAGCAAGAGTAACTACCATCTAAGGGACATAATATGAAGTTTTCAACTGGTTACACTCATCAATTTGAATGTCAAACTTGTTCTTACAACCTCTAACTGAATTTGATTCCTTGATGATGTATCCATTCTTTTTGATATTTGATCTTAAAGCTTAACACTCTCTGCTCAACTACTCATCTATCTATGTGCTTCAAAGGGTCACCTCAAGCTTGTTAATATTGCTAGAAAGGATATATCTCTGATACCAATTGTTGGAAGCAGTGAATCAATGAGGGGGTAAATTTCAGATTTAGACCCTCAATTCAATCAATTATGAACAATGGAACTACAACCATTCATAAGGTTATAACAAGACATTCACCCTTATCAATGTATGTATATGATCAACAAAAAACATGGGAAAGAAAGAGCATCATAAACACATGGACACAAGATTAAAGTGGGAAACACTCAAGTGGGAAGAAAACCATAATGAACCCCCCTATATTACTCAACACAAATTACTCCTATGAATATTACCCAATACAAGTAACATCATTTAGTGAGATCACCCACTTCACAAGGAGCACCAACCCTAATGGAGCTGGAGTCAAAGACACCAATCCCTAGAGGTTTTAGTAGAAATCCAAAACCTACAAGGAGGAACCAACCCCCTAAATGGATCAACACAAAAAATCCATCTAAAATGAATTCCATATTTGAAATATTTCTTCACACAACTAATGATGACTCAATATGAAGGTCACTCTTCAGTTAAAGGTGGTTGAGGATATCTGCATACCTCAAATGGGTCATTGCAAATAGAAACCTTGGATATTTGATATCATTGGGATTAGGATTCTTCACCAAGCTGATTAGCTCAAAATTTCCCTAGGTCTGAGTCAGAGGTGGGAGAAGTTCTTACATGAAATAACATAATTGGAAGATCATTGGACCTCCATAAGTCACAATAAGACCTGAACATATCTTCAAACAGCCCTCTAGGAGAATGAGACTGTGGAAGGATATCAACAAGTGTGAATCCTAACCAATTCAATCCATCATGATGATGAATAATGTTAGAGTAGGCAGGATCAAATGGATTCTAAATCCAATAAGATCCATCCTATGAAAAGAGTCATGTGAAACCCTGTAGGTTCTCACCTAGGGTGTTATTGGAGAGATGAAGTAGACTGGAATTATGTCCTAAAGCACTCAAATAGAGCCTCGGACAAAATTCATGTATGGTGGAGGGGGTAGGATCAAAAAATCATGTGAAATTCATTATAAATATATCTGAGCCTTCAAAAACCTCCATAAAAAACCATGAGGAAATCACTATCAACATATCACATAGGAATGAAACCCATCATGACATAGAAGTGCAGTAGGTAGAGAAAACACCCTCAAAGGTGTCAATTAGTTGAATAGGTTTTTGGTCACCAAAAAGTGTATTCAAAGCCAAATCACGTAGGAGTTTAATGCATCAAAAAATAACTGTAGAACGTAATGTCTGCACAGTAATGAAGCCATGGCTTACCAGCAATAAGTCCAATTAACACTGGAATACTTTTCATCAATGACTGCTCCAATAGCGTAGGAATGGTTTTAAAAAACATATGAGGGGAAATGTGATATCCTTCTCCATGATTTGCACGGATGTAGAGAAGAATCATAGTTACAGATTCCATAAATGGATGGGGGACTTAAATTAGCCGAGGAAAGGTCAATCTATTTAATAAATGTTTTAAATTGGCCCAATATTGAGCTCAAATCCATTCTCAACTATCAACATAAATACCTAGAGTTCCTATTTTTTAGATACAAGTGCGGATATAAAGAAGAGATTAATTTTTACCTCTACAAGTAATTTATCCCAAGTGACCAAGCGAGTTTATGTGAGAGTAATTTGTGTAGAAAATGTGGCTACAAACTGCTAATATATACATTTTCCTTAGCTGACAATTGGGAGAAATGCGAGCATTGGATTAAGAAAGATCCTTCAAACTTAGCCTTAGAATAAGTCCCCATGAAAAGTATGACTCCTTTCAAGAATACATGGGTGAAAGATATCCATGGTGAGAATAAAATGAGGATCCAAGGGTTCTTGAATGATGAGTTCACCAAATGATTTAACACAAATTAGATTCTATTAAACCCTAATTACATAGTAACATAATGTACAATATGATATATAGCCACTAACCTATCCACTTTTTTCATGCTCAAACCACAAGCAAGTAAGTATGAAACCCTAAGAAAGAAATACCTCAAAAGAATAACTTAGTTTGATTAATCTCTAATCCTAAAGTTTTCCGAACCTGGGGAAAACTTATTTTGCATGAGGTAAATTGTGTTTTTATCACACTTAGGATAGATTTTAAAATTCAAGAATATGGCCAGAAACGAGTGCCCACAGATGGTAAGGGGCTCCTGGGTGCTGATGACATGTACTGGGAACCTATGACTATGAAAATGGTTGGAATTTTATCTTCAATATGTCAGAAAAGTGTCACAATTAATTTGACTACCAATCAACCTTAATGTCGCAATATGATCCTTGAGGTACCTGTAACCTGTACAACCCACAATACCACCTCAAATCCAAACAACAAATATGTAATATGGGGAGTTATACTGACCCCAAAGGTCACCCAATAGAGTGAACTTACGACCAAATGTTACACAATATCTCAGACTAAATGTCATTATGGTGAGTGTGTGTAAGAATCATGCCCTAGGATTCCCTATGTTTGCAAGTGCACTTGATAACATGCTATATATATAATGTAAATTTCTAGATATATGTGTTTATGTAATAGAAGAAACTTCTCCTTCCTATGTTGTGTATGGAGGAAATTCAGTCCCTTATCCATGATGAATGAAAAAATTCCCATATTTTGATAAGAGTAAGAAGAAGCCTTTCATGAAGTTTAGGATAAGAAGAAGTCCAAGAGAATATTTTACTTTAAGGATATTGTAGCTCATCATAGAGGTAAGTAGTGAAGTTTACCTTTGATTTTAATTTACTGATTCTGGAAGTCTGATCATGAAGATGTTGAAATGAAGTCCTATTCATGGACCCAAAGGTATGGGAGTTCTAAAAATTAAAGGTTCCATATATGGAGGATCATGTATGCATTCAGAAGAAGAATAAGGTTGATCTTGAAACCAGAAAATGTGTATTCAAGAATAATTGAAGCATGGGGTATGAAGAAGAACAAGAAAATAAAGGAAAAAGTCAAGGAGTATGAAGAAAAGATTCTTCTTGAGGAGAAACATTGGAATGACACAAAATATGTATGATAAGATCATCAAGTAGTTAGAAACCAAATGATACTATATCTACAAATCCTAAAATCTAAGGAAGAAGAGTGCATCATTTTGAGAAATTTTAAGTGTCTCTAAGGGAAGAATTGACTTTGAAGCTCTGGAAAGGAAAGATCATTTTAGAAATTTGAGAAGATCCAAGGATCTAGATGATCTCTTGGATATTCAGAATCTAGCAGGAGATAGGACTGGTCTAGGGTTCAAGGAGAACCTAAAAGGTAAAGAGGTGATTCAAGAGGATGCTACTCAGAGTAAGGAGGTTTGTTGGCCCAAGTTCCAAAGAATAGATCAGATGAGAGAACAAATTCAAGATATATGAGAAGAAAGGTATGTTAGACAACCCAATGCATCAAGGTATGAGAAGTCCTTTAATGTTATTTTTATAGTTGTAATGGTTTGGACATGGGGAAAAAGATTCTAGAAGTTCATACAAGTATGAGGACTCATGGAATCATGGAATGAGTTTTCAGTTCATACCAGTCAAGAGGTAAGAATGAAGTTGTGTGCTATAAACTATAATCATGTTGGTCACATTAAAAAATTTGGTTTTCATGGTTCTTTAAGAAAAAACAAGAGGTTTCAAGATCCTAGAGTACAAGAGAAAAAGTAAGACAAGGCATGGGAACCAAGAGTGAATCAAGATAATATAGCCAAGACAATTGTTGGAGCAATTCAAGGATGTTCACATAGGTTGTTGATCTAAAGAAGGATGAAAAAGTGTTGTGCCACAGGTGCCAAGGAGGTCTTGGAATCTCCTAAGTTGTTGTTCTAGATCCCTATGGTTTGAGGTGTCTCTACTAAGATTATTAGAGACATTCATCACTTAGATGAAGCATGAAGTTAGGGGGATCCTGATTGGATGCAATAAAGATGTGGATTTGTGTAACAGGGTTGCAGTCATGGAATCATGATGTATGTTGCAAAGTATTTAGTTTGTCATAAAGTTATTTCTCCTTGAAGGATGAATCAAGAGTATGTAGGGTGTTTGAAGGACTATGACATGTATATTGGAGCTTAAGAGTGTTTTTTAAGACCTTATTTAGGTATGTGTCAATCTATTATAGTTGAGCATGTATGTATGTAGTGTCTCAAGACCTCATTCAGGTTTATGATTCTCATGATGGAATTTTTGAGTTGTGTGGAGACCTAATTAGTCTTGTGAAGTCAAGAAATTGAGATACAAGTATGTTAAGTGGCTTGAAAAAATATTTTGTATGAAGCTAGTGAAATGAGTTATGAAGTTGTTACATAGTTCTTATAGCATCATGGTTAAGACAAATAAAAGGCTCACAAAGAGATTGAAGTATCTGGTTGAATGTATGGAGATGTTTTGAAGTATATCTTTAAGTACATGTTGATGAGTTTGGTAATGACTAAAGGTAGTTTTATAGTCATTAAGTGGTATGAGTTTCAAAGGTATAAATAGTTGCATGGTAGATGGTCCTAGTGTATTTGAGTTGTTTGTCCTAGAAAGTATCAAGGTGAGAAAGTGTTTAGATGAACTTGAAAGAGTGTCTTAAGACCAATTCAAGAAAGTTTTTATGACCAATATGCATTTTTGAGGAGATGTCTATGACACTAGCCTTGTATCTTTGAGGGCATAAATTTTGGAGTTGAAGTGTAGTTCAAAATAAAATGTGCAAAATTTATTAGGAAAAAGAGTTATTCAACATGAAAAGATGAGTATTGGTTATGATATACCAATAATGCATTATTTGTTATCAGGTGAGATGATTTGAAAGGCTTTAAGCATAAGGATGATATAATTAGGTTGAGGTTTCCAATAAAGTTTACAGTGTTGTCTTGTTGTTGTCAAGTATTCATAAAGTTACTATATTTATGAATGAGCTCATGGATGTGTTGGTTGAAGTAAAATCAATATATTTGTTCGGTATTGAGTGTCAAGGTGGGTATGAAGTATATTGAAATTTTAGAAGGTTATGTATGAGTTGATCTAAAATGTGAAGTGCCATGCATTTGATGGTCATAAGGCATGTGTTTGTTTTAATGAGTCTGAAAATTATAGAATTTGTACAATAAGGATCAGATCAAAGGTGGTTTGTAATAGTTTCTTAGAAGGATGAATTGATTGACATTTAATTGACTCAGTAGTATGTTCCAAGAATGTAGTAAGTACTTAAGTCATTGGACTCAGGAGGAGAATCAATGAAGAATGTGAATCTAAATGGTACTATATGATATTTATCATATGTTCAAGTACTTAGTTTAGAAGAATATGTAACTTTTGGCTAGAGATTGTAGTTGTTTGATGGCTATCTAGTCATGGTTTGGTAGATTCATTACATGAATGCATGGTAAAGAAGTTTGTTTGGATCTGAAATTTGAGAATTATATGCTCAAGATGGGTTTTGGTCTAGTGATATTTAGGTCTATGATCTCCTATGAAGACTATTTTATGATTTGATATGCATGCTGGGAAAATAAGTTTTGAAGTTTTGACTAAAGAACTATTGAAAAATTTTTTGGATGAAGATACATCTGAAAATATCTATATGAACTTGTGAAAACAAATATCTAATGTATAGTTGTACTATGTTTAAAAGGAGATTCAACAGGTTAAAGTTTTTAATGAATATAGCAGGTAACAATGATTGAATCAAATTTAGGAAGGTGTGTAAACTTGAGCAGTGATAGCATAAGGATGATGTAGAATTCAATTGTTCATTGAGGTTAGTCAAGTTGTATATCAAGTGTCATAAAGTTAAAAGGACAAGGGTATGTGATGATGAATGAGTGAAATATCCATGAAACTAAGTATAAGATTTTTGTCATGTATATGTATGTGCTACCTAAAAATAGGGTAAATATAGTTCTATAAATACCAAGTATAAATATTGTCATGTGATGTCTGTACTATTTTAAGAAGATATAGATATGATTGATCTTGTCATGAAGGTTAATATTAGTGTGGTAGACTTCTATGCATAGATTTTGAAGGAATGAGTTTAATCTCAAGTAGAAGTGATCATTTACTTGGTATTATAATCTATTCAAGTTTGAGTATAGTCAAGAAGGAGGTATGCAATATTAGTTTGCTCATGAATGGTCTTGTATATGGTCTAAAGTGCATTAGGTCTAGGGTTTTTCAAGAAAATTTGGTATTCAATTGCATCAATGGTAACAATCAAGGTAGATAGTAAATCATGGATCCTAGTGTGTCTTGAAATATGTTGAGTTTTATTGGTCATGAAGATTATTTGAATTCTTGAGTTGAACCTTCAAATTTGAGAAATGACAATTTGATTTTTATTAGATGATGATATGAGTCAAATTGAGTGATCAAGGGGGGTAATAAGTTTGGTCATTCCAAGAAGGACATGAGGGAGAAGTATTTTGTATTATTCTGCTCAAGAAAGTGGAAGAGTCATCAGTACAAGGTAAGCATGATGTCATTAAATTGTCATACATTAGTGAACAGGATGAGAAATTGTTGTTTGTTTTTAAATATAGTGAATGGTTTTCAGAATTAGATGTCTTTAAAGAGATTCTTGATCAAAGTGAAGTCAGAATTTATAGTTATTCAAGTCTATTTCATGAAAGGTTGAGTTATTTTGAAGGCATGCATTTCTTAAGGGGAGTTATGTTGCTCTGTGTTGCTCTAAGAGTCAAATTAGAGATGAAGAAGGTGAAAATGGACCTTGTTTTGATTTGGTTGATGTTTCCAACCAAGTGGTGAGCCTAATGTGTTGAGAAAAAATACAAGATTGTTGCAGGTATGTTGCTTTTTCATTAATGTAAAAAGGGGGAGAATGAGATGATGGCATGTGTGTCCCTTAGGGGGAGAATGAGCTTTGTGTGTTTTTCCATCAATGGGTTTGCCATCATTGACAAAGGGGGAGATTTGTTGGAATTGTTTTTCATTGATGTCAAAAGATGAGTTTGATTGTATTGTTTGATTGATGTCTTGGTGTAAATTGATGTCAAAAGGAAAGAAACATGAAGGTTGATTGGTAGTGTCAGTTGAGTTGCTTGGTCTTGTTGAGTGACTTCATGGTGTTCTTGAGAAGTGTAGTGGCTTGTAGGAGTGTGTAGTGACTTGTAGATGTATTGGTGATGTTTTTGAGATGTCATGTAATGTGTTGAAGGTCCTTGTAGGTGTGAAAGTGTGTCAAAGTGATGAGAAGGTCACCAATTTTGGTGAAGCAAACATGTTCAAGGTGCTTGTTCTTGAGGCCTAGTCAGTAGAATGAGGTGGGTCGTGATGAAGTAAGGTATGTAGTAGTTGGTTATGCATTTTCTAAAGCATGGATAGCATGAGTATGAGGTGTAGGGACAGACACTCACAAGTGTCTTATAGTGAAGTCATGTTCTAGGTGTTAGACTTACTTGGTTTTTGGTCTATTCCTAGACCTAGTCCTTGCCATGAAAGCATGCCCTAATGAGGTTGATATTCATCAGTTTTAGGTTTGTTCCTAGCATGTGCCTTAATGAAGTGGAGACATCATTTTGAGTGTCAAATATTTGAGTTTTGGAAGTGTTTTAATGTTGATATGGAGGTGTGGTTCAAATTTTAGGTCCTAGTGTTGAAGATTTTGCAAGTTATTGCATTTTTACTCCTACCAAGTTTTGTGGAAGTGAGAATTTGAGGTCAATTTGACTTTTTGATGCTCATTGGCATGTGAAATATTTACATGGTGGTCCAATATCTTCATGGTAGTTGGGTAAGGGTCCTATATGATTTTTTTGGCATTATTTTTAAGGACTTTAAGGCCCAAACTTTTATGAACAATCGTTAAGAAGCTAAACATGGTTTTAAACCCTCTTAAAACCCTAGGTTCTATAGTGATGGAGGAGATACTTCTTATAGTGGCCCAGAATGGATTTTGTGTGAAAATTTGATGATTTGAGGTTGTATAGGACTCATCCAAATTTCTCTAGGTGTAAGTTAGCTGTCTTGGTTGTGTGTGGACCCCACTCAAAAATGCAAGTTTCTAAAGAAGTTTATTTTATGATAAAGTTCTCCATTGGACCTATTGACTAATTTGGTTTTGGAGGTATTATGGGATATATTATACATGTATATGATGGTGGTTTTAGATCATTTTGATCCCTTATAAGGTTTTTTGAAGTCTCATTTTGCAAGACTGGTTTTGGGGCAGTTTTGGGCAGTTTCAGGTGATGTCTGGTTACAGAGGATTTTTGGAGGTGTCTTCAGTTTGATTTGTGGAATGGTAATACATTTTGTGATGACCCTGAGGTCATGATATTTCCATTTATATATTACAATTTCATGGATGAGGTCATTTGATGGGGGTTTGAGCTTCATTTCTGAAGACTAGTTTTGGGGCATAGCTTGGTTGTCCTTGCTCTCAAGTGGCTTCATGTGGTGAGATGATGGTGCAAAGGTGTAGGATATCTTGTTGGAGGTTGAATTAGAGGTATTATAAAACATTATAAGTGGTTTCCAAGTTTTTGTGAATAATTTATTTTAAAAGTAACATTCTATTTTGGCGAGTAGGCTTTTTGCAGTGCAATTAGGCTTCTTGAGTCTTAATGAGAGGAGATTTGGGTATGAAGATGTTATTCCGACCTTTATGGTCCCTTTTGAATGATTATTTTTAGGATGTTATTTAGTGGTTTTTTAGTTTATTTTCCTATTATGGCCTACCTATGTGATTTATAATCATGAAATATGTATATAATCATGTTATGCGGCTCATTTGAGCTAGTTGTGAGAGGATGAAAAGTGTGAGATAGAGGAAGAATAGAGAAGGTGAAGAGGGTATTTGTGACCATCAAAAAGAGAAAAGAGTGATGTCGATATGTTATAGAGTCATTTTAAGGTATTGGAAGTGATAGGTCATTAGGCATAATCATCTTGGTGAAGAATATCTTGAGTGAGTTGGCCTAGAGAGCAGATTTGAAGGAGGAAGGAAAGTGAGCTTCATTGTGTCATCATTAGTTGTTAGTGCAACTTTAGAGGTGAAAAACATATCAAGTGGCTTTAGTTAGTGTTGAATCATCTAGGGGATATGTGCCTCCTTGTTGGTGCTCCTTAGGGTTGGTGCTCTACTAAAATCTAGGGGTTGGTGCTCCTTGTGGGGTTGGTGCCTCACTAAACCTAAAGGTTGGTGCTCCTTGTTGAGTTGGTATTCAACTAAATTTGATTCATTTCTCTAATAAATTTTTGTTTTAGTGGGTTTTCTGCCCCTTGAGGGTTTCCCACTTACATATTGTTTTCATGTGTTGATATTCTCTCATTTTCTCTTTTATGGTTATGTTCTTGTGGATGCATGGTTAATGGTTAATTGAATGGTTAATGGATAAAATTGTTTAAGTGAAGTAAAAGTTTTTTAAGGGCTCACTGATTCATCCCCGAGGATGTACAAGCCAATAAGGAAGAATGCACTCTATATAGTACAAAGATAAAGAGAGAAGAAGAAACCTTGATTATACATACTGCATTTCACACCCAGGATGAGGAAATGATTTGGTACATTGGTAGTGGGTGCTTAGGAACCATTACAGGAAACAAAAGTAAATTCATATTATTTAGGGAGAATTCAATAGGTTAAGTAAGGTTTGGTGAAAATACATTCTAACATTGATAGTTAGAAAAGGTTCCTTGAGCTTATATTAATTGAGATGGAGTACTAGCAATTTGAAATAAAAAGTTTTGTTCATGTAGAAGGGTTGAAACATAATTTTTTAGTGCGAGTTAGATGACTAGTCAAGGGCACATAGTATGTGATTTCACATAAAAGGATGTAGGTCATATGATGAAAATCAAGACATGAGAGGATAATTACTAAGGGAAAAAGGACTGTAAACAACATGTACATCTTAAATAAAATCAAGAAAATGTTGAGATGAATTATTTATGAGAAAGTGTTGATGAAGGGGGTGTGTTATCCATGTTTTTCCCCTTGGGAAGAAATGGATAATAGAGAGGGACCGAACCCAAGCACTTGACATGGCCTTCACAGGAGAATCTAGGGTTCATAGGTAAGATTTAACATTTTGAGAACATTTGTAGTGATTTAGGGAAGGTGTGGAATCATTCAACATGTTTTTTCCTCTTCCGGGTTTTGAAAGGACTCAGAGTTGCCTAAAACGGAAAAGTGGACTCCGGTGGGCCCACATTCAATCAAAATGGGCCAAAAATAGGTAGAAAAAATAAGGATATTAAATTTTACCCTTAGGGTTCCCTTAATGCATTGTTACAGGGCCCCTTGAAAATCCAAAAAATTCAAAAAAAATAGATCAGTTCACGAAAAAATGGTGAGGTTTTTGGGTTTTTTTGTTTGCAAAAATAGGCATGTTTGGGGTCATTGATTTAAAAACCAGCTCACTGAGCTACTCAGTGAGCTAGTGTGAATGCAAGTGGATGATGTGGGAGAAAAAATTAGGTGAGCTCATTTCCAGGGTGAGCCATCAAGATATCTTGGTTGACAAATGTATGGTAGAAAGTTCAGGGGATGGATCTACCGAGCACCTCATTGGATCCGGAGGTGATGATTGAGGGAGATCAGGGCACTATTGTACATTTTGGGCTGAATTGAACAAGACAATGTAAGAGTGTTCGACATGTGAAGGTTGGAGTGAGGCATGTTGGTTTGGGGGGCCACATGTGTTGGATGGAATGGGGTCATCCCAAGATGCCATGGAGTGAGTGTCGTGTGTGGAAAATGGCTTGGTTGACTAGTGCTGGGGTATGAGTCCGTGGAAAGTGTGAGTTGGGTGGCCTATGCAGAGTGCATACTAGGTGGTGAGACTATTAGGGTCAAGCTCATAATGGCTTGGTAAGGTATGAAATGAGCCAAAAGAGAAGTTTTCAGGGACAGTCAGTGTGGTGGTGGACAATGCTCACAGTCAAGCCCATGAGGATGATGTTAGGGCCGAGGAGATCGAATCAGGTGTTGTTGAGTATTGAGTTAACCGGCACACAAAGAGACCCATCAAGGCATTGGTATGAGGCATGGGAGTGAGTTGGAGCCATGGGGAGGTTGGTGTGATTAAGATGAGTTCATGTTGGTATGACGAAGAGAAAGGGAGCTCAAGATAAGGGAGGAGCTAGCAGCGAGGTAGAGGATTGGTGTATGTAATGGAAAGTTGAAAAACTATAGAATGAAGCTAAAGAATCTTAAAGCTTAACTGACTCAACCATACACCATGAGATAAGAGATAAACAAGGGAAGAACTAACATGAACACATTATAAATTTGATAAAAAAAATAGAAAAATAACATGATAATTGAGCTACTCTCTACTCTTTAGATCACTAATTAAACATTAAGACCTAAGAAGACTACCTAATTAAGTAATAAAGGTGATTATGTAGTTATTTTATCGTTCTCAAGATTTCAAGAATGGAGTCTCACCATTAATGGCTTCAAGGCCAATGGTTCTCTCAATATTACTTAAGAACTTGGTTGAACAAAGGATACAAATGGAGGTGTTAGTTCAAGTTCAATGGAGGAGGTAAGCTTAAGATCAAATGTCTAATTAGCTTAAAGCTAATACAAACGAGACATCAAATATTTCTTAGGCTATGTTTTGGTTTTGTGTTATTTAAAGTTGTAAGTTTTGAATGGGTAGGCTTAGCCTTATATTTATAGTTTTCTACTTGGGAGAGATTGGAATTTGGGTGCATGCGGGACTGAAGATCTAAAATCACTTTTAGATTAGATTAGGATAAACTTGCATTGTAGGCTTAGTTAAGCTTGGTTTAGGCTATTTAACTAGAGTAATCAGGCTAGGTAAACTTGATTAACAAGTGATGTAGAGACTCATTGAGAGTTGGGAGGGGTATAGATAACCAATTGTGACTGATAGATATCCTAGGATGCCAATAAAAGTGGTCTAGAGATGAACTAAGGAGGTAGTGAATGTGGTTGAAAGGAGGAATGTTTAGCTAATAAGAGAGATATTAGCTAGATAAGTTGAATATGGGAAGAACACAACTGAAAGAGTGTCATGAATGGGCATCCAATAATGGAGCAAAGAATAGGGAATTAACAAAGTGTTGTTAATTGAAGGGATTGGATGAAATTCTAAGTGTAAGCATAATTTAGGTGTCTACATTTTCCCCTCTTTGAGGTGGCATAGGAGTGATGTCACTTCAAAGAAAGTAGACAAACATAAACAAGTAGAAGGTTTTTTTAATGGATAGAATAAAAAAATCAGTAGATTGAAGGATACCCCCTCGATTGTTGATGGGGTGATGGAAGAACTCGATCGATGATTGAAAAGATGATAGAAAGAGAACAAAAGAAAAGAATAGTGTGAAGAAGAAGAAAAGTGATATAAAAGAAAAGGAGAATGAGGAAGGGGAAATGAGCTAACATCCATCCATTACCTTTTAAATAGCTTTATTTTTTCATCATATTGTTAGTGATCTTCATCATCGGTCCTTATTGCTTATTGAAAAGAATGAACAAAAGTGTCGTATAAAATGAAAAGCCATATACGAACAAATTTCCATTGCTAAAAACACCAACTCCTTGCAACATAAAAAATGCAATGCAATACGAGAAAGTAAAAGATGAATAACTCTATGCAACATACATAATGCAATGCAATACATGAGAAAGTAAACAAGCTAACTGTAGACACCAAAATTGGGCCACACTCCCCTTAGTCCCTTGTCAAATAACCTGCTCAAGCATACTCGTCTAACCATGGCCCCTTCCACCCCACATTAATATTAATTTAATTAACTTAATTAAATTAATACCCATCCTCAGAATATTCATTACTTAATTATTTTAATTAAGCTAATTTCCACATCACCTAGACACCTCACCCAGCCGCCTCACCCTAGACCTATTCTTGACATGTTTCCATAACTAATATTAACTAAGTCTTACTTGCCTTAATGAGCTAAGATTTGGTCTAACCCTAAAATCAATCCCTAAAATCTCTCTAACCACATTCCTGCTCATTAGAAGGGAAGTTTCCGTTCTAATCCATGAGAATAAACTAACTGGGCCCAAGAAATTAGAAATATCTACCCATTTTAGTAAACCTAGGGAATCCCACCTTAACCGATCTAGTTGGGAAGCAATCTAAGCAAGGAGGAAAAATAGTCTTATGTCCAATTTCTAAAAAAATATCAAGATTTCATGGCTTGGACTTATTCTGAACTAAATGCATATAGTTAGGATCTATTTAAACATGAGATTCCCTTGGAATCTAATGCAAAACCATTTAGGAAGAAATAGAGGAAAATCAATCCACTCATATCTCTTAAAATGCAAGAAGAATTGAAGAAACTCAGGGATGGAGGGATTATTCAACCTACATGGTATTATTCTTGGGTTACAAACCTAGTACCAGTTAGAAAGAAGAATGGTGATATTAGGCTATGTGTGGACTTTAGAAATCTGGATAGAGCATCAATAAAGGAAAATTATCCTTAGACACCCATAATTACGCCCAAGCAATTTAAATACTTAAATTGCGTTAATTATCCTCTTTCTCGCAAATCGACGACATATCGTCAAAAGCGCTCATTTTCCCTCATATCATCATTAATTAATTACACTAAGCTAATTAATTAAGTCACCTATCCAACAAATACCCTAATTAATGACCTTCCGTTAATAAATCACCCCTTCTACCTAGACTAATTAATTATTATTAATTAATTAGCTTTCCCTTCCATTTAACCAATAAATCAATATTTAATTGATTTAATCCCCTTCTAATAGCCTAAATCGTACTAATATTCCTCTAATTAGCTTCTATAAGCTTACATCTACCTATTAGTTAATCACCTTTGATTAATTAAAACACCCCCAACTCCCATGACTTGCTAAGCATAAATTAAACCCTTCTAAAGTAAGGTTACCTTTAATAAAGCAACCTTATCCATTCCTAATCATGTTTTACCTTTATCCCACATGCAAAGGGATGAAGTGTTTCCTTTATCCATTGGGCTATATAAGGAGCCCTCCTTCTACCTTTATACCTACACCTAAACTTCTTAAGAGATCAAATGCAAAGCATACAGTAAAGAGACTAAGAGCTTGCCTTTTTTTTTCTTGAGAGGTCACCATTGTTAAGAGCTAAAGCTTCCTATTCTTGCATTCTTTAAGGATCAAACAAAGTAATTTTTGATTGCCATTGGAGCTAAATAGGTCCATTCATTTTTGTTGGTAATCTAGGAGAGTAGAGATGTTAAAATAGCATGCATAGTTTTGATCTCATGTTTTCAAAGTTATAATGTTAGTTTAGATCTTGTTTAGTTCTCTATCTTGATGGTGTTTATGCTTTGTTTTAGCTAAATTGTAGAACTATTTTAGGTGGTAGTTATTGCTTCATTTGATTTAGCATTAAAAAAGTATACATGCACACATTTGGCACGCCTGGTGGGACTTACTCCATTGTCCTTTGCACTTAATTTCAAGTTTTTGTAGTTAAGTTTCATTTTTGGTTACTAACCCTCTTTTACACATGTTGATCTAACTTGTTTTTCTTAACTTGTTTTGTTGAGTTTGCATGTGTTGAGTCTTCCTTATAGGTATAAAGGAGGTGAAGTGCTGTCAAAATTGGAATTGATGGGAAAATTTCAAGATTTCTCCATGTTTTCATTTTTAGAGCTTACTTTTTCAACATTCTACATGCTAGTTTTGTCAATTTCTTGAAAATTTTAAATTCTTGAGCATGTAGGTTAGTGTTTGATAGTGCTGAGTCTTCTATTTACATATTAATGTGGTGGGTTGCTGTCAAAATTAAATCTTGGTGAGAAAATTTCAAGATTTCATCATGTTTTCATTTTTAGAGCTTACTTTTTCATCATTCTACATGCTAGTTTTGTCAATTTCTTGAAAATCTTAAATTCTTGAGCATGTATGTTAATGTTTGATAGCGTTGGGTCTTCTATCCATATATTAATGTGATGGGTTGTTGTCAAAATTGAATCTTGGTTAGAAAAATTAGACCATTTTGCAGGTTAAGGGACGTTTTTTTTTTTTTTTTGACATTTTTTGAGTGCATGTCAAGTGCATACCCGTGAGCATAAGAGCATATGCGTAACCCATCTTCCGAAGGCCATAAATTTTTCTCCCGAACTCAAAATGACTCCATTTTTTTTTGTTGGAAAGGTATTGAAGTTAACTATGCAATGAAAACATAAATTTGGGATTTATACTTACAGAAATTGTAAGGTTTTTCTGTTAGTTTAAAACTGGTCATTTTCTAACATGTCTAATGTTTTGATGAATGTTGTATTTCCATGCTTACTCGATTTAGACCAAAGCATGTGTATGCTCTTCTCTTGCACCTTTTGGTGATCTTGAGAATCAAAAACAACTTTGATCTCTATCTTTTTAACATTGGGATTAAACTTGGAAATTTGATTATTCATTTTGCTTAAGGGAATGAACCTTTTACAAAGCATTTTTCAATGGTCCTTTGATTTGAAGTTTTCCATTTCTATATAGTTGGGATAAAGTTTGTGTATGCTCTTCTCTTGCACCTTAGGGTGATCTTGAGAATCAAAAGCAACTTTAGTCTTCATTTTATAACATTTGGTAAATTGGAAACTTCATCTTTCACTTTTGGTTTAAGGGAATGAACATTTATCAAGAATTTTGTATGGTTCATTGATTGAAAAGATTTTCTTTACTTTTTAGTTGGATTATTTGTTGTGTATGCTCTTCTCTTGCATCCTTGGATGATCTTGAGAATCAAAAGCAACTCTTAATCCTCTTTTAAATAATGTGATTTTCTTGGAGAACTACTAACGCTTGAGTGCAAGGACCTAAAAATGCTTGTCAAAGAAAGGAGGAATCAAAACGAAAGTCAAAAACTACTAATACAGTTGTTATACAGGTTGCCAAAAGGTGTTCAAGCAAACCACACCTAATTAAACAAGATAAAAAGAACAACATATTCAAAACACTGTATTGCAGGTTTTGGAAAAGGGTACGTCCCTCTCCGCTCAACTGGAACATAACCCCTTTGGCATAACGCCTTAAGCTACAACAATGGGGGTGGTTCCAGGAACCCCAAAGTAGTCCATGCAAGAGGGAACCTTGTGGATGAAACGGGAAGTGCTCCGCACTACCTATCTGACTAGTGATTCCTTTGTGAGATAGTGTTACAAGTTGTCCCTACGCGACCCTTTTAAGTACATGATGGATGCATTTACTGCCCACTATGCTTGAAGGGGGAAAAGTCGAGATACTCCCAAGATAGTCAGGAACTATTTGGGTAAATCATCCCGCTCGTGGATAATTTTGTAACACCTAGGACGAGAGAACCACCTAGGAAGATATACTTTGGCTAGGAGCCCACTTTGACCATTCTAAAACAGTGTTGAGTTGTGAACCATATTTTCATCACGAAACGTGTGACGCATTACTTTCGCTTAGTTTTTCACTTGCCTTAAGGCTAGGTGAAACTCTGCCGAAGTGAGGCCAACATTTTTCATCCCCATTTTGTTTCTACTTCCTTCACATTCTTTTGACACTTTGTTGATCAAAAGAAGGGTGACTACCTTCTGTGTTACCAATCGATTGTTTCTGCCACTTTTTTGTCCATTTATGCCCATCCATGTTTGCGGCTAGGTTAGTTAAACGTCTAAAGTGTGTGGAGACGTATTTATATCATTGGTAGCCTTTGTGATCTTGATACCCATGTCAGGATCATCATCATAGTTAGGAATGATTCATCATTTTATCTCCCTTTGACATGTTACCTCGTTTGCATTGTCTCGACATAATTAAGATACTTATGTCACGTTTCTCGTAAACATGATCTAAGTGTCTGTATTGTGGTGTTACGCTGCCCACATTTTAACACATCCTTAGTATACTTTGACTTAGTTTGATTTCAAACATTGTCCCAAATCTTGAAGGGTGTCGCTTACTTTGTTTGCGTCATTTCGATACCACTTTGACACTAATATCTCACTTCTTCACGAATCTTGATAGACGTGTCCAATTGGTGTGGTTACGTAGCTTACATTTGTAAACCTCACCCTTTAACATTTAGGCCTTGTTGGTTGTTAAACTTTTCATGGTATCCTTTGATTGGGATTCACATCTACCCTTTGTTAATATTTATGCCTTGTTCATTTCGAGCTTGACGTAAATATTGACGTTGTGTTGATCATCTTTGCATCACATTTTCATATGGTGTATTTCCTTGTTGATTGGCTTTGTGTTTCACACTTGCATGATTGTTCCTTGTGATTATTCATTCAGAAAACTTATTTTCTAGGACAATCCCTTTCGATCTCATCGATATTGCATCATCACGATGTCTATTTTCCTTAGACCTTCTTCAGAAAATCACGCACGCATCTCCATACTTACACAATGTCTAGTTGGTTGTCCTTATGCTACCCAAATCGACATGTCACTTCCTTCCCTTTGAAGGAGTTCCATCACACTATCTAGATCTAGACATTTGTGCTTAAAACAGTGCCAAAAATGACTGACTATCATGCGGTTCCCCATACTTACAAAAATATGGAACCTAGGTTTAGCAATTCAAATCAAAATATTCCCATTACAACTAAACCTTGTTTGGTTCTTCGTGCTAGAGAGCCCATACGGGTAACTCGTTCCCCACCTTCATCTCATAGTCGGTGGTATGATTTGGATGCTTCTGATCCAAATTATTATTCGAGTTCCCCCCACTCTTCTTTTGATTCTAATCCAAACATTTCTTCTTCTTCTGAGGATTCCAATCCAAACATTTCTTTTGATTCTTCTGATGATTTGGATCCAAACTACTATTCAGATTCATCCAATTCGACTCCTAAGTCACGGTCCTCCCCTTCTTCGCAGGACCTCTATTATCAGTCATCTAAACAATGTTCTCCTCCTCTAAAGATTTTTGTCACCACAAATCATCTTCATCCTTCATCTAATGTGACTCCTACGTCGCGGTCCTCCCTCTCTTCGCAGGACCCCTTTTATCAGTCGCCTCAACGACATCTTCTTCCTTTGAAGATACGCGCGACTCCAAATCCATCCAATCAAAAATCTAATACAATTCTTGAATCGTGGTCCTCCCTTTCTTTGCAGGACCCTTGTTATTATTCATCCAATGTGATTCTTGAATCATGGTCCTCCCCTTCTTCGTAGGACCTTCTTCATCAATCACCCCCAATAAGTCTTCCTCCTTTGAAGATTCGTGTGACTCAAAGTCCTTCGAGACAAACATCTGAATCGACCCATGCGTCACAATCTACAGACTTTGGAATTAATCCTACTATTTTACATATGACATACCATTGTATAGGTAGGTCCACACCACCTTCTTCTACTCCTGAGACATATAGCTACACATCTTCTTCGTCCCCCACATCATCTTCTTCTATCAATCATCATCAAGCATCTTCTAAGTCTCCCACACCAATTGGATCTCTTTCTTCCAATCAACCCCTGGTGGTTGATCAAAAACTCATACCGATTGATCTCTTTCAGAATGAAGAAACAATCAGGGCATTTATAGGGGCATATGAAGATATTCCTTTAGCAGATTACGAGAAAGGATTCTCTTTAGACTTTGATGCATCTGCATATTGTGAGGAAAAGGTTGATTCCTTTTATCAAGAAATGGAGGAAGAGCCTCAGATCATGCAACTTGATCCTCCTCTTAATCTTCCATCTTCCCATTCTTCATTATGTGATGAAACTCCTTGGTCTTGCATTGATCCATGGCCTATCTTCTCATCACCCAATAACTCTTTGTCTATCATAATTCCTCAATCAAAATCTCTTATGGGGTCAACGCCAAGTAGCCCTTCATCTTCATCTAGGTGTGGGTCACCTTCTAGTAGCCCTCCCTCTACTATTTGTGGGACATTTTTGAGTAGTCCACTATCTTCTATTCTTGGGGCACGTCCAACTAGCCCCTTGTCTTCTAGGTATGGATCACCCCCGGGTAGTCCATCATCTTCTATTCTTGGGCCATATCCTAGTAGTCCATCATCTTACATATATGGGTCACATCCTAGTAGCCCTTCTTCTTCTATTCTTGGGCCACATCCTAGTAGCCCTTCATCTTCTATCTATGCCCTTCATTCTTCACCTCCCAGTAGCCCATCTTCTTCAATCCTTGGACCATCCTTGGACCGTATCCTTTTCATCCATCACATTATTCTTCTACCAAAGACAGTGGAAATCCCATGGTCATTTCTCGCATCAGTTCTAAATGTCCACGTTCACTTTCTTCTCCTTCTTGGGATCAGACAAGTCATGCGTTAGCTTATAAGAAACCCAAATAGTTTCTTAATCAAGCTCAGATCAAAACTGCAAAGAGCTCTATAGCTCCCAACAAATCAAACAATCTCAAAATTCTAAATCAAGTGCGATTCAAGAATGCACATCAACGTAACCATCAAGTATGGTGCAAAGTGCATAAACCTCTGGATAGGGAACTCAAACTCCCACATACAAAATCCATGTTTCAAGATAAATCACAGTCCTTTGTTGAGTGTGAACTCACCACGATCATCGAGATCGGGGAAAACATGACTCTTGATAAACAAAAACGCTTAGTCTCCCTTATTAAGGAAGTCACAAACATCGTTGTTGGATCCTATCACACAAAGTGACTTTGTTAGTCCCAACGGTCTAAAAAACTGGCAAAAATCTTAAAAAAAACAATTCAAAAATACAAAAAAAAACATTGAGAAAACACAACAAAAATCAAAGGTACAAAGATCAAACATTGCAATCAGGTGTTGCGTACACATGGATATTTATTTCTTCCCTTCCTTGCTATTCTTCTACAAGTCTTCCTACCATTTTCATCCCTTTAGTGATATTTTGGTTAGCTTATTCACATGCATTTTGTGACATTTATCTCTATGGTATCTGTTTGACCCTAGTCTTTTATCACCTTGGTAAATTAAAGAACGACTGACCTCTTAGAGATCCTATCACATTCAACATCTAATAAACTTGTTGCAAAGAACTTTTGGACATATTTGTTGACACTAGCCAATGTCGTCATCGTAAGCACTTCCACCTCCTTCCATCAAGCCATCAGTGGTTCTTAACCCCTTGGCAAACAAGAGAGCTGAAATAAGTTTTCAGAAAGCAAAAGAATCAAAATCAATCAAAAATCAAAAGCTAAAAGCTACAAAGCAAAAGCAAATTGATATATTACTCTCTCTTGGGGTATTTCCAATAATCTCTATCAGGGCTATGGATGCCTGACTGGAAGTAGAACAATGTTGCAATTAGAATCAAATACATCTTTTTCAGGGCTATGTATGCTTGGATGGTAGTGGAGCAATGTACGACTATCCTTTCACCATCCATTCACAAAATCACCTTTCACTATAAATCATTCCTACACATTGGCTAGGGTCTCTTCACTTGTTGTCTATTAAATCTTCACTTCAAGAGGTAATAAAATCCACGTGCACACATTGGATCTCTATGAGTAAATAGGATTAGTATGTTACCAAGTGTCTTTTTTGGACCTTGTTCAGACTCTTACTCTAGTCCATATCTCGTCTCACGACTTATGCCTTTGGAGTAATCACTTCTTCATTGTGAGGATTCTAAGCTACATTAATATCATTCACATCATTCTTCTACTTCATTCAGAACATCCATGTGTATAAGATTATCTTTTTGCCATGTTTTCAGACACCTTTGTCCCCTTTCACAAAAACAATCTTCTCCTTCCTTTCTATCATGTGCTTTTAGGCCAACTTACACTAGGGGCATCCTTGCTTCTTCCCAGCATTTCATTGGTTTATGTTCATCATCATGTTGAACCTATCCATAATGGCCTTGGGTCCCGCTTCTACCTGTGAAGAGTTTACCTTTGAATACTCCCACCTAATCGTTGGGGCATTTTTGCATCTTCACCTTTCTGGTACACATCGTGGCCTTATGCCCTTGTACATCCCATCTATCGCTAGGGAAATCCATGATTACTTGTCTTCTTGTACATAGTTTCATAAAACTTTCAAAATCAACTCAAAACATTCAAATATGTTAGAAAAATCATCAAAACATTCAAATATGTTTCATAAAACTTCTAAAAATTGAAAATCATCCTACAAAACATCACTCTTTGGTTCTCACTTGTTCATAGTGTGTGACTTACGGATCATCTTGATCTACCTCCATCAACAAAAGTTAGGTTGACTTACTTCATCTATACTCTGGGGCACAATGAGTTTCCTGGTACTAGTTTTGTAGTGCACATTTCTTTTCCATCATGGACCCAAGTGTCCTCCATTATTCTCATGGTGCATGTATCCTTGCTTAGGGCACCATCATCAACCCTTGTCTTTAATTTACACAGGTCATAACTAAAGCTCAATAATAAAAACATTATATTATGTTTCTCTATTAGTTTAGCTTGTTTAATTTCTAGAATTGCATTACATTTTGTATGTTGCATGGAGTTAGGCATCTTTCACTATCTCGAGGTATTGCATTACATTTTGTATGTTGCATGGAGTTGGTATTGTCAGCAATGAGAAATTGTTTGTAGTATGTCTTTTCATGTTATCTACCTTTTTCGTATGCTTATATTTTTCATAAGGACCAATGACGTAGCTCCTATGGTAATATGATGACATAAAAATTGTTCCAATAAACGGAGGCTAGAAGATAAGCTCTTCTCTCCCCTCCATATTTCTTCTGCATCACTTTCCTTCTCACCCCTAATCTTCCATCTCATACCGAGGCATCCTACCCCTTCCCATTCTTCTGTCTATTCTCATCTTTTTCGATCATCGATCGGTCTTCTTTCATCACCCCATTGACACTTGAGGGGGCATCTCTCCCTTCTACTAATTTTTCTTCTATCCCTTCAAAATTTCATCCATCTACTATCTTTGAAGTGACGTCACTTACGCCACCCCAAAGAGGGGCAAATGTAGACACCCATAATTATGCCCAAGCAATTTAAATTCTTAAATAGCGCTAATTATCTCCTTTCACGCAAATTGATGACATATCGTAAAAAATGCTCATTTTCCCTCATATCATCATTACTTAATTACACTAAGCTAATTAATTAAGTCGCCTATCCAACAAATACCTAATTAACGACCTTCCGTTAATAAATCACTCCTTCTATCTAGACTAATTAATTATTATTAATTAATTAGCTTCCCCTTTCATTTAACCAATAAATCAATATTTAATTGATTTAATCCCCTTCTAATAGTCTAAATCATACTAATATTCCTCTAATTAGCTTCTATAAGCTTACATCTACCTATTAGTTAATCACCTTTGATTAATTAAAACACCCCCCAACTCCCATGACTTGCTAAGCATAAATTAAATCCTTCTAAAGTAAGGTTACCTTTTATAAAGCAACCTTATCCATTCCTAATCATGTTTTACCTTTATCCCACATGCAAAGGGATGAAGTGTTTCCTTTATCCATTGGGCTATATAAGGATCCCTCCTTCTACCTTTATACCTACACCTAAACTTCTTGAGAAGAGAGCAAATGCAAAGCATATAGCAAAAGATACTAAGAGCTTGCATTTTGTCATTCTTGAGATGTCACCATTGTTGGGAAGAGCAAAGCTTGTCCTATTGATGAGCATCCCATTTAAGGATAAAGATCAAAAATTAATTTGATTTCCATTGGAGCTAAATAGGTCCATTTGCATTTTGTTGGTAATCTAGGAGAGTAGAGGATGTTAATTTAGCATGCATAGTTTTGATCTCATGTTTTTCAAAGTTATAATGTTAGTTTAGATCTTGCTTAGTTCTCTATCTTGATGGTGTTTTTGCTTTGTTTTAGCTAAATTGTAGAACTATTTTAGGTGGTAGTTCTTCATTTCATTTGATTTAGCATTAAGTAAAGTATACATGCACACATAATCATATCTTCACAATACATAAATCGTTCATACTAGATCACTGACAGAGAAATTCATGTGTTTTACCTCACCATCTTTTCTTTGAGTGTCAAATTAAGTGATAAGAAGATTATGCTGATTTAACTCCATTAACCTACCCAGATAACTAAATAAAAATTTATGAGCTAAATCCCATGCTGGGGGCTATCACCTATTTATTTGGGGTATTCATTTTTTTCATCGAGCTCCTAAAACCCATCAGAAGTTACATCCTGAGATTAGTCACTGAACAACTATGTTTAGGGAGATGATTTTCCAGCCTCCAAATTTCCAAAAATGATGGACAAGAAGAACCTATAAATTGTTACTTTCCAATTTAAATGAGCATAAACTCCTTAAGATCTGAAAGAAGTTAATTATCTTTAATATTTTTAAATGCATTACCCAATCATTTCGGATTATAGAACTTTTCTTTTCCTCATTCCTAAAGTTGATTTTCTAGTCAACCTTCCTAAAAGAAGAGTGGAGAAGATCCTTATAGCAATGCTAAAAGAAAAATTATTATTCTTGGTACCTCCCTTTTAAAGGGAATCTTTACATAAGTTTTTAGGCCTCCACAAGAAGCTCCGTTCAAATCTAGCATTTGTCACGGGAAAGACACACTTTGACAAATCACATCCCCTCGACCATGATGGGGATAAATAGTCAGAGACCCCTGATGGTTACCATTACCCATCGGGATTAGTGAGTCCAAAATGTTTCACCATCGAAATTTTTACTTTATTGAGAGTTTTGAAACAGATAATGGTAAGGGTTGAGGAGGAATACTGTTTATGCTAGTCGGTTGATGGTTTTCATGCACGTTTTGACTTCTCAATCCAATGTTGACATGTAAGAGAGCTTCCTTTTGGCTAGGAGGAACTACCTGAAATAGAAAACAAGACCATAAGTGATCAGTTAAACAATATATGACAGTGGACTTCCTAGCGTGTGCTAGATTTGGGAAGTGTGATACTCCCTAGATGGCTGTCAATCCACTGTTTAAAACAAATTAATGCAAGAAATAAGTAAATTCCTACTATAGTTGATATGATTTAGGTATCTCATTCAAGCACAATAACAAATTTAATATAACAAGGCTAGGCTATAGTCATAGGGATATGAAGGGTGGGTAGGTGTCAGGGTATTGGAATTGGTCAATTGTTGATTCTAGGTTATTTAGGTTATTTATCAGGTAAATAGGTTATTTGGTTATGTTATTAAAAAAAGGTATGAAAACATAAAGACCAATTTCAGTTAGGTATAACCGAAGATGGTTATAGGTCAATTTGTATCATGTAATGACGTCGGTATTTTAGTCAGGTTTAGTAGTTCAATAAAACCTTATTAAAGAGTCTAGGTGAGGTTAGATAGACCTAAATAAGGGAATGGTGAGGTCTATGGGAATTTTGAGAACACTTTGAGAGGTGGAAAAGGATAGGTATCTGATAAATGGGTGGGTGAGGTTTTTGAGTTTATCAGGAAATACTATGAAAATGGGAATATTAATGGAAAATGATAACAAAAATGATAACAACTCTATCAACATAATCCCTATGTCTAATGGAAATTATTAATGATAAAAACACTTACCAATGTTGTAGGTCCAATGGTTGGGTGGTGGTGATGAGTTCATTGGTTGGTGAATGGATCTTGGTTTCCAATAGTGATGCTTCCTTTCAGAATGTTCACCATGAGTGCAAATCTTTTGGATCTATCCTGGTGTTGGCTATGGATGTCTGATGTGCATGAAAAGAATCTGGTTCTACTTGCATGCAACTCTCTTCTCATCCTCTTTCTCAAAAAATCTTCCAACCTTGAAATAAGGTTGTTAAGGTGAATAAATGGTAACTGACGATGGTTCCAGGTTGACTTCATTTTAGGGGTGACCTACATTGGTTAAGGAAGGATTCCCTAGGTTTACTAAAAATGGCAGATCTCCCTTGATTTCTTTGGGCTAGTTGGTTCATTCTCATGGATCAGAACTAGAAACTTCCTTTCTAATGACCAGGAATGTGGTTAGAGAAATCTTAGGAATTGCTTTTAAGGTTAGACCAAATCTTAGCTCATTAAGGAAAGTGAGATCAAGTCTTAGTTATTTATGGAAACATGCTAAGAATAGGTCTAGGGTGAGGTGGCTGGGTCAAGTGTCTAGGTGAGGTGGCATGAGGTGGAAATAATTAAAATAATTAAGTAATAAATATTGTGAGGATATGGGTATTAATTTAATTAAGTTAATTAAATTAATATTAATGTGGGGTGAAAGGGGCCATAGTTAGGTGAATATGTTTGAGTTCGTTATTCGACGGGGGGCCAAGGGGAGTGTGACCCAATTTTGGTGTCTACATTTTGCCCCCTTTTTTTGTGTAGCTTGTATTGGTAAGTGACACTAAAAAATATATATGTGGTTACCCCATGTGTGGGTGAAGGTAACCCCTCTCAAACTAGGAACCGATGAGGTGGATGAAGTAGAATCAGTGAGTGGTTTGATAAAAGGTGAATGTGATCACAGAAGTAGGTGGGTTTGTAAAAAATAGGGTTCAGGTGTGACTCGGTAATTAGGTAATGGGTTGAAGGTAGTGAAGTCACGCACACATTGTATAAACTTACGGTACCTTGATTATGAGTAGAATTTGGAATTCATACATATGTATTAATGTTATATTAATTATCCTAAAATGATCCTTATTTCGGTATCAAAAGAGGTATTACTGTTAGTGTAGGACATCCAGTGTGATTGCACAACATTGAATCTTTTCCCCAAGTGTGGGACTTGTAAAAATGGGAAAAGAATCTCCAGATTAGAGGTTGGTTCCTCAACTCCTCTGATCAGATGTATTGCTTGAAATTGCAGAGGTTTAAACTCAAAATCCTACTCTAAATTCCAAGGGGACAGAGATAAGATGCAAAAGAAATAAAACTAAGACTAATAAGGTGATACACCAAAGGAGTGGTGAACATTTACTTCTACAAATTGACACAGATTATAGAAATGCAACAAACATCATGCAAAAACTGATAAAATGTAATGAAAGATCAGAAATGAAGCAAACAACACAAGAAGAGGACTGCAACTCATTCACAGAGCTTGCATTGTCATTTCCAATATCAAAAATACATGCATTACAATAGCAGAGAGGTAGAAAACATGTTGCAGTCCTGAAAGAGGTCTGATATTCCACAAAATCACTTTCTAGGGTGAAAGAGGGAGCCTGCAAAACATAAAAATGTCCAACCCTTACAAAATGAGCCAAATCTGGCTTTTAACAATGAAAATTCGAGCCCAGGAAGGAGAAATGTGGGAAAACATGAAAGGATGCTTCAACCACCAACCAAATTGCATTAAAACAACATGGGCACCCTCAAAATTCATTCCCAATGTTTTTGACCATGCTGGGAGAGAATGCGAGCCATACTTCATCAAAATGGTGGTTGAGATGTCGGTTCTGTTTCTTTTCCCCATGCCAGAGGAGTTTTCCATTTTTATCTCTCCAAACTTCACCAAAACACAAAATTGAACCCTCCATCATGTAGATAATTTCACCATCTTTCCAATGACACCAAGAACGTGAAAATCTGAGCTCTGGATCAAAAGTTATGCCCTTCTGAAGATTTAGGGAAAAACTAGGGCAAATGGGTTTTGGCGGGCCGAAAATTTAAAATTTTCCCTCTTTTTGATTTTGGGAAAATTTTCCCAAAAAGTTCCACCCCCCACCACTCTGATGCCATGTGGCACGTCTTGATTGGATGTGGGCCTTCCCCTTACCATTTTACACCTTTTTGGTCTTTGGAAAATTTTCCAAAAATTCTTCGTTGGCCCGAAGCTCCGATGACACGTGGTGTGTTCTTCTGATTGGCCCTCGGGGCCCCTGCTTCCAAATTTTCCATCACTGCCGACCACTACCCTGAATAGGACACGTGTGCCTTTTCATTGGCTGGGCCTGAACAAGCTCTTTTCCTCTCGGACCCGCCTTAAGATTTTGTTGGCCACATGGACACGTGGCAGCTTCTGATTGGTGCGGGCCATCGGGGCGGGCTTTCATTGCATTATTTTCCATATTTTGGCAAAAGGGAAAATTTCCTTCTACACCTCCACCTCCCAATGCTCTGAGGACATGTGGCAGGTTGTGATTCGTTGGTGGGCCTTCGGGCCGAGATATCCCTTTGCGCCAACTTTGGAAATTTTTCCAACTTCCTCCCGCCGCTCCGATGTTCGATGACCCTGAGGACACGTGGCCTCCTCCTATTGGCTAGCGGGCCTTCGGGCCAAAAAATTTCTTTTTGTGCCCCACCAATACTTGGAAAAATTTTTGAATTTCCCCCACCTCCGCCATTCCGCCGCTGACGTGGCACATTCTGATTGGTCGGTGGACCTCCCATGGGAAAATTTCCCTCCAAAACTCCGCCGAGCCATAACTTGAAAAATACAAGGAGTTAGAGGAAAAATTTTACCTTTCTGGAAAGCTGAGAAGATTCTCTATCCAATGAAACCATTTCCAGAAAATTTTGAGTGCCTGAAAAATAAAAAATTCTGACTGAGGCACAAGGAAGGAAGGAATGAAGGGAGTTAGCCAAAAATAAGCAAGGGGCTTATTTTGGATAACAATTTTGGTGACTCAGAGGGGTCATCTGCCTACTGGATGAAGTTACCAGTTGCCTGAAGCAATCCATTGGGCATGGAGTCATCAAATTTTCTACTTGGAGCTCTCAACTGATTAGAAAATTACAAGGAGGAAGAGTGTGAGAGTAGAACATCACTTGATCTGGAACATGGCCTGCAAAAATGCATTTATGGGACAGCAAGCTTGTGCCAAAGCACTTAGGGAAATGGAAAACTAAGCTACAACAAAACAATGTGCACAAGCACTTGGAGGAATGAAAATCTAAGCTAATATGTACAAGGTGGAGATTTCCCTTCTAGTAGCAATGCTTTAGATGGATTCCATTGACTGAAATCTGCAGTTCTTCACCATCTAATGTAGACAATTGGAAGGCATTGTTGTTCTTACACTTTGTGACCATGTAGGGGCCACTCCAAATGGCATCAAACTTTGAATGCCTTCCTGGCTTTGCTCGGTCTGCATCCCATTTCAACACTAGATCTCCAACTTGGAAGGTTCTAGCTTTAGCCTTTCCTATCAAAGGTTCTCTTGATCAAGGCTTGATCCTTCTCCATTGCTTGGGCTGCATGTTCTCTGATTTCTTGGAGCTCCATCAATTCTACATATCTAACCTCCATGGGTTCAAACTCCAACAACTCCAATTGCTTCATGAGTTCCAATGTTGGCAACTCAAGTGACATGGGAAAAATTGCCTCTCTTCCATAAACAAGCTTGAATGGAGAATTACCTGTGGATCTCTTGGGAGTTATCCTATCAGCCCACAAGGCTGATTTAAATTTAGTATGCCAAGTCCTCTGATTTTCATCAAGAGTCCTCTTGATGATCCTTAACAAGTTCTTATTGGTAGACTCAGCTTGGCCATTACCTTGAGGGTAATAATTTGATGAAGTGCTCAGATAAATCCCATTTTTGACAGCCCATTCAGTCACCTTTGATCCTATGAATGCCAAAGCATTATCTGATATTATAGTGGCAGGTATACCAAATCTGGTTACTATCCCTTCATAGAAGTCTAGAATGCTAGATTCATTTGCTTCTTTAAGTGCCACTGCCTCAGTCCATTTGGTGAAGTAATCTGTGGCTGTTAGGATCCACTTGTGTCCTTGGCTTGAGTTTGGGTTAATGACTCCAATGAAGTCCAAACCCCATTGCATGAATGGCTGGTCAACTGAAATTGGGTGCAATGGAAGGGCAGCTAATCTCTCCTTGCCTGTGAAGAATGCACAACTTTTGCACCTCTTGATCCATGCATAACAATCACTGAATACCTTGGGCCAATAATAGCCAACCTTCATGATCTTGAGGGCTGTCACTCTTGGAGCAAAATGACCCCCAGCTGTCCCACCATGGAACTCTTCAAGTGTTCTATCAATTTGGTTTGTCTCAATACATCTCAGCAACACTCCATTTACATCTTTCTTGAACAAAACACCATCAACAAGTGCATATGGGACAACCTGCAATCTGAAGTGTCTTCTCTTGGTTTTGTTCATCTCTGGAGGGCATAGGCCTATGTGTAGGAAGTGCATTATGTCTTGGGTCCAACAAGGAGTGAGGACACCATCATTCTCTTCTTGAACATTTCCTTGTTCTTGGTTGTCTTGCAACACCAAAACAACATCCTTCTCATTTCTTGCTTCCATTGATTTGCTCAAGACCAGCTGTTCACATAATCCCTTTCCTCAGACCAGCTTGGTGACTTTGATCTCAATGTCATACTCCATGACACGAGTAATCCACCCTGCACATTTTTCATTTAAATCTTTGTTGAGGAGGAAGTCTTTAACTCCCACATGAGAAACCAGCAGTTGAACCTTGTTGTTTGAAACTAGATGCTTAAATTTCTTCAAGCTCCTAATCACTGCAAGAACTTGCTTCTCAATGAAAGAATACCTCACCTCATAGTCCTCCAGGCTTTGGCTAAAGAAAGCAATTGGCTGCTCTGCATTTTCTTTGTTCTGCTGTACTAAAATTGCAGAGATTGTATCATCACCTCCAAATGCATAAAGGATGAAATCCTTGGAGAAATCTAGGTTAATGAGAGTTGGAGCTTGTGAAATGGCTTCTTTAATTGCCTCAAAACTTGCCTTACCTTCTGCTATCCATTTGAAAGCCATGCTTTTCTTCAACATCATGGTTATTGGCTTGACAAGGGCTGCAAAATCTGGAACAAACCTCCGAACAAAATTGATCCTTCCCAAGAAACTTTGAAGGGCCTTCTTATGACTTGGTAATGGCAGGATTTTATTGCTTCAACCCTCTCTGGATCAATTGCTAATCCTTCTTTGGAAACAATGTGGCCAAGGAGATTTCCTTCATGAGCTAGAAAAATACATTTTTTGGGATTCAAGGATACCCCAAATCTTCTACATCTTTGGAACACTTGTCTCAAATGAAAGAGATGATCTGATGTACTTTTAGAAAAAATAGTGATATCATCTAAGTATACCAGCACTATCTTGTTGATCAATCCCTTGAATGCCATATCCATTGCCCTTTGGAAGGTAGCTCCAGCGTTGGACAACCCAAATGGCATTTTTCTATATGCATAAGTTCCCCATTTGGTGGTGAAGGCTGTTTTGAACTGATCCTCTTCCTTTACCATGATCTGATTGTACCCTGAATAACCATCTAGCAATGAAAACCTCTCAGAGCCAGCAACAACTTGCAAAATCTGCTCCATAGAAGGAAGTGGGTAATGATCCTTGAGAGATGCTCTATTCAAATCTCTGAAGTCTACACACAATCTGATTTCTCCACTCTTCTTTCTAACTGGAACTAAGTTTGCTACCCAACTAGAATGCTTGATGGGAAATATGATACTTGCCTCTATTAACTTATTCAATTCCTTCTTCATGAGAGGCTCCATGTGTGGATTGACTGGCCTTTGTTTTTTCCTGATGGGTTTAGCACTTGGATCCAATTCAATAGTGTGTTGAGCTAGCTTGGGATTGAAACCCTTCAAATCCTCATAGCTCCAAGAAAATATATCAGGGAACTCTTGACAAAGTTGCATAAACTCATACCTTTCTTGCTTGGTTGTCACTTTACCAATTTGAAGTGATTTGCCTTCTCTAACCAAGATGGGCACTGAATCTTCTCCCTTGACTTGGATATTTTCCTTCTCCTTCCTAAATTGATCATTAGGATTAAAAATGGACTCCAAAGTGACAAGTCCCTTTGGCAGTTTGTTGGTTCTCAGCTGTACCACCTGATCACCATACTGTTGTTCTAATTTTTCCTGATTTTTGGCTGAGAACTCAGCTTCTTCTTGCAAGAAATTGATGATTTGTTGATCATTTTCAAACACTTGCCAACTTACATTATTGTCTGGCACTGATGGCCTTACAATCACATGAATGCTTGGCTGTACTTTATCTTCCTTGATACTTTCAACAACATCAAAGGCTGCCCCAACTGCTGCAAGCCTGTCAGCAGCTTGGTTTTCTTTCCTAGGGATGGAATTGATGTTAAAGCCTTCAAAATCTTCAATGAGGTCCCACACCCTATTCTTATAACACTTGAGCAGATCATTCTTGGCAGCATGCTGCCCTCTAACTTGATTGACAATCAGCTCACTGTCACCAAAGACTTGTAAGTTTTTTATACCCCTCTTGATTGACCAATGCAATCCTTGTATCAGAGCTTCATATTCAGCAGTGTTGTTAGAACATGCAAACTGAAATCTAAAAGCTGAATAATACTTAATGCCTTGAGGTGAAACAAGCATAGCTCCCCCTCCTGCACCTTGTCTACTTCTTGATCCATCAAAGAATAGCTGCCATACCTCATTGTCATCTTTATGGTCTGGCTTGGTGATGCTAGGAATAGGCTGATTTTCTTCATGTATGCAATAGACTCCTAGCTCAGATTCTTCTATTTCTTGGTAGGGATCAAAAGCATATACCTTGCTTGCCCACTCATCAAGAGTCAAATCTGGGATGCTTCCAACCTTTGTATCAGCTTCATCTGTGCTTGGATAATCCTCTTGATCAAATGCTGAACAGTTGGCATTGATTGGGCTTGGAGTATGAGGCTCAATGTGAAAGTTTGCAATAGGTTCAGATCTGATTGTGGCCTTAGTTCCATATCTTGTTCTAAACAACATGTGTGACCAATCAGTAGATAAGTAGCCTCCAATTTTAGCTGTGAAATCCCTTGACAAACATAGGGCAAAGAGTGGTGGCAAATCTATCACTGACACATCTTGCAAAACAGTAACATTGGGGCATGCATGCAAAGTAAGGCTCAAATATTTAATTACTCCCACTGTTGTTACTATTGTCCCATCCAATTGCACTACCCCTTTGGATATGACTTCATATTGGAGGCCCAGCTGATCAGCTATTTGTTGGGCATTACAGAACTACTTGCCCCAGAATCAATCATGCAATTGTGTACTAGTTTATCCCCAATGATCAATGAAACATAGAATGGAGGGGGCTTCACAACTTTACCTTGCTGTCCTCCATGATTCCTTCAGGCTAAGAAGCATTTGTGAGTACCTTCTCTTGCATATGAACTTGCTGATTTGAAGTTGACCAATTCTTCATGGCAGCTTGTAGTAGATCTCTTTGGCCTGGGATGGATAGTGATTCCCACATTGATATATTCACATTTGTCTTCTTCATCTGATCAATGATGCTGAATGGGGATGAAACATCTCTTTGTTGCCCCTTGGCCTGCACATTCTTTTCTTGCACATGGGCAGCAACAGCTGGCATTTGAGCTGGTCTAGAAGGTGGCTTGGGCTGTCCTTGCATGTTTGGAACTGCATTTTTCTTGCCAACACCTTGGGGAGTGATGGAAGGTTGTGGATCACCTGGAGCCAATGACTTCCCTTCACCAATATTCCTCTTCTTTGACCTTGTGTTGGCTGCCACATTCTGAGACATTGCTTGATTCATGCCACAAAAATCCTCAGCTTGCCAATTCACTAGTGTAGTCTCATTTGGAGTTGCATTTTGCTGAGATGTTCCTTGTTGTTGGTTTGTTTCTTGGCTCACCTCACCCTCTATGCCAGTTGTTGTCACCATCAAGGCTTGGTTCAAAGCACCATTGAAGCACATAGACTGGTTGTGAGGTTCATTGCATGGGAAACACCACTCATACTCTTGAGCTATATTATTTTACACTGGCACTAAGGCTTTAGAGGCAGATGCAACATTGGGATTATAGGGCTGAAATGGTCTATTGGCAGGAGGCCTTACTTGATTTTGATTTGCAGCTGGATTGGGTGGCCTATTAGGCTGATATGGTTGCCTATTAGGCTGAGCTTGAGGCTGATAAGAAGGTCTAAAACTTTGGGCCTGCTGCCTCTTGAGTGTAACCAGCTCATTGCCTAAATTTTGCAATTGTTTCATGACTTCTTGAAGTTCATTTGAGGCACTAGATGATGAAGTAGAAGTTTCATTTGAACTCTGATTTCTAGGAGTGGGAATAGGAGCTATAGTAAGTGCTTGGCTAGTGCTTGTATTTTCTATGTTTGGATACAAGGGTAGGGGAGGCGTAGGAGCTAGCTTACCAGCTTGAATTAAACAATTTTCAGCTCTAATGGCAATGCTATAAGCTGCAGGTATAGTTGTACCTCCCATGGATTGAATTAACATAGAAATATCAGAATTTAAAGCTTTAAGATAGTATAAGAAAGCACCTTCAGCTGTTGGCCTTACTGCCACTGGAATTCTATCCCAAGTCCTTTGAAATCTGAAGTTGAAGTCTGTCAGCTGCTCATTGGGAGCTCTCTTGATAGTTGTCAATTGTTCCAATAGAGACAAGTTATCTCCCTTTTCTCCAAACTGCTCATGGAGAGCTATGCATAACTGATTCCAATTTTGGATAGAACCAGCCCCAAGGCTTCTAAACCATTGCAATGCTTTCCCTTTGAATGAAGATGCCAACAATTTGACAGCAATTTGCATCTCAACAATCTCATGGATTGCACAAACATTAGCAATGTCTTTAACATGATCACCAGGGGTGGTTTGATTTTCTCCAGTGAAAGTATGGAATGTTCTTCAATGCTGCAACTGGAACTAGATTTTGTGCATTGAGAGCAAGTGGGCTGCTGCCAGTGAAGTTGACATAAGGGTTTTGTTGTGCCATTCTGATTGGCCTGAGAACCCTTGTTGATTGAGTGAAAGGTCTAGAAGGTGGAGGAGTTGATAGAGTTCTGTTTGGTGGAGATGGAGACCTTTGAATCCTTCTTCCTCTATGCCTTCTTCTAGGAGATAGCTGTAAATACTCAGACAACCCTTCTTCTCTGGCTCTTGACCTTGTGTTGATTCTTCTCATGAATCTTCAGACTTGGACTGCTAAAACCAGTTGATTTTCTCTTTTGGAGTCGCCAGATGTGCAGATCAGGGCTATTTTCAAGAAAGAAATTACAACAAAGCACATTAACTTGTTGCAATGAGTATGAAGACCTCTAAGGTCCCACTGGGCATGCCAAAAATGTTAGTGTAAATCAATAGCACACTCTGGATGTTTATCAGATTTCTAGTTTGATAATGGACAACCAGTGTGATTGCACAACATTGAATCTTTTCCCCAAGTGTGGGACTTGTAAAAATGGGAAAAGAATCTCCAGATTAGAGGCTGGTTCCTCAACTCCTCTGATCAGATGTATTGCTTGAAATTGCAGAGGTTTAAACTCAAAATCCTACTCTAAATTCCAAGGAGACAGAGATAAAGGATGCAAAAGAAATAAAACTAAGACTAATAAGGTGATACACCAAAGGAGTGGTGAACATTTACTTCTAAAAATTGACACAGATTATAGGAATGCAACAAACATCATGCACAAACTGATAAAATGTAATGAAAGATCAGAAATGAAGCAAACAACACAAGAAGAGGACTGAAACTCATTCACAGAGCTTGCATTGTCATTTCCAATATAAAAAATACATGCATTACAATAGCAGAGAGGTAGAAAACATGTTGCAGTCCTGAAAGAGGTCTGATATTCCACAAAATCACTTTCTAGGGTGAAAGAGGGAGTCTGCAAAACATAAAAATGTCCAACCCTTACAAAATGAGCCAAATCTGGCTTTTAACAATCAAAATCGAGCCCATGAAGGAGAAAACACAGGAAACATGAAAGGATTCTTCAACCACTAACCAAAATGCATTAAAACAGCATGAGTTCCCTTAAAAATTCATTTCCCAAGTTTTTGACCATGCTGGGAGAGAATGCGAGCCATACTTCATCAAAATGGTGGTTGAGATGTCAGTTCTGTTTCTTTTCCCCATGCCAGAGGTGTTTTCCATTTTCTCTCTCCAAACTTCACCAAAACACAAAATTGAACCCTCCATCATGTAGATAATTTCACCAGCTTTCCAATGACACCAAGAACATGAAAATCTGAGCTCTGGATCAAAAGTTATGCCCTTCTGAAGATTTAGGGCAAAACTAGGGCAAAATTGAATTGGCGGGCCGAAAATTTAAAATTTTCCCTCTTTTTGACTTTGGGAAAATTTCCCCAAAAATCTCCACCCCCCAAAGTTCTGATGCCACATGGCACTGTTTTGATTGGTCTCACGGGCCTTCCCCTTACCATTTTACGCCTTTTTGGTCTTTGGAAATTTTTCCAAAAATTCTCCACCGGCCCTAATGCTCCGATGACACGTGGCATGTTCTGATTCATTGGTGGGCCCCTGCTCTCAAATTTTCCATCACTGCAACCACTTCCCCAAACAGGACATGTGGCATCCTTTTCATTGGCTGGGCCTGAACCAAATTTCCTTTGCGGGCCCGCCCTTAAGATTTTGTCGGCCACATGGACACGTGGCAGCTTCTGATTGGTGCGGGCCATCGGGGTGGGCTTTCATTCATTATTTTCCATATTTTGGTGAAAAGGGAAAATTTCCTTCTGCCTCCACCTCCGATGCTCTGAGGACACATGTGGCTGTTTTGATTCATTGGCGGGCCTTTCGGGCCCAAGATATTCCCATTTGCCAACTTTGGAAAATTTTCCAACTTCCTCCCGCCGCTCCGATCTCTGATGACCCCGAGGACACGTGGCCTCCTCCTATTGGCTGGCGGGCCTTCGGGCCAAAAAATTTCTTTTGTGTGCCCCACCAATACTTGGAAAATTTTCAAAGTCTCTCCCACCTCCTGCCATTCCACTGCTGACGTGGCACATTCTGATTGGTCGCGGACCTCCCATGGGAAAATTTCCCTCCAAAACTCCGCCGAGCCATAACTTGAAAAATACAAGGAGTTAGAGGAAAAATTTTACCTTTCTGGAAAGCTGAGAAGATTCTCTATCCAATGAAACCATTTCTAGAAAATTTTGAGTGCCTAAAAAGTAGAAAAATTCAACTGAGGCACAAGGAAGGAAGGAATGAAGGAAGTTAGCCAAAAATGAGCAAGTTTGTTTGGATAAGGGTCATGACCATAAGAAAGGTAAGGCTATTAGGTTGAGAAAAATAGGTACCATCATTCACCTAATCAATGGTTAGGTAGGTAGGTGTGGGTAGGGTAGGTGGAGATAATGATGGGGAATGGGGTAAAGGTCAAATCAGGTAAATAGGGAAAGGAGCCAGGATCAAAGATAGTGACAGTCAAATGTACGCACACGTATAAATGGTGGCACGGTACCAGAGTGAAAATATTGCAAACTCTACATCGTCGAAGGTTGATAGTTATATCCAAACAGGGTGGAAGTGCATCATTGTATCCAAGGTATAGGATATGGTGTAGAAACACAACAGAGGTCAGGTGTAGGAACATTTAGGTATGTTCCGGTACACCAAAGGTTGGGTCAGGATAAACAACATGACAATAGGAAAGGTAAAGTCAGTAGGAAAAACAACATGGGTAATAACTCCACAAGGTATAGCGAGCACAGGGGTTCAAAGGTCATGAACAATGTTCCAGGTCAAGGCATATAAGTCATGGTATGGGTATGACCGAGGTACGGGTAAAAACAACATGTCCCTAAACACAATTTAGGATGGGTGTAGGTAATATGGGTGAGGAGGTAGGTGGCAATAAGGGTGGGTAAGGTCAAGAAGGTGGTGGGAAGGGTAAATTTTGGTTAGAAATGGGTAAAAGGTATTGATAGGAGTATGATAGGTAATTGATGGCGGTTATGTAATGAATGATGTCAGTCATGTCAATTTGGGTATAGAAAAAGAAAAATCCATATAATACAGAATCATTTGTACATTTTGACTTGTGGGAAAAATGACAGAGCATTGAATGAGTTGTGCTTTGTCGAGAAAAAAGTACGAGGGACGAGACCCTACTGAGGTGGATAGATCCAGTTGGTTAGAGGAGCTAGGTAGATGAGTCCATGAGATCGGGTGGAGTGAGGTGATTGGTGAAGATATTGGAGGCATGACGGAGGTGGGAGAGGGTTCAGGTGGACCACTGGTGTAGCGGCTAGACATGCCACCATGCTGATGACACCAGGATGAGGTAGGTTCTCAACCTTTCTTTGTATGTATATAGAAAAGGGTGATATGGGTATGGGTTTTTGGGTAGGGAAATATAATTAAATTTGTGGGTAAAATTGGTGAAATGAGGGAGGGGGGAGGTCTGAGGTTGGGTAAATAGGGGTGGGGAGGGGTTTAGGTTAGCTTTGGGTAGGGTAGGATTGGTGATTAGGCTAGTTTGTAAAAGTTTTGGAAAAATGGGGGGGGGGGGGGTTTGAATGGATTCGGCTCCGTGAAAGTGACCGATGCTGGTCAAGGGTTGGCCGAATGTCAGTTGGAAACTTCTGGCATCGGTTATGTAGTAGGTGACCGATGTCAGTCACAAGGACCAACCGATGCTGATACGGTTGGGTTTAGAGGAGAATAGATCAATATGGGTAGAAAGGGAATGGGAAAAGAAGGGTAAGGGATGGGAGATAGAAGTAAGGGGAGTGATAACGGTAAGGGTAATATGTTTACAAAGGGTAATGAATAGGGAATAGGTATAAGGTGCATGAAAAGATTGGATTAGCAAGGGAAACTCGGAAGAGTGGGTACAATAAGTAATAAGGGTTGGGGACAAGGTTTATTAGGTACAATATGTGTTTGGTATGGGAAGGTTTTGACAATAGTGTGTTTTTTTGGGTGCAAGCGAGGGACTAGCTACGGATGTGGGATAGGGTACCTCCCTTATTACTAGATGTTCAGGGAGACATGACCGATGAGGAGTGGAGGCATGTGACTGAGGTGGGTCTGATTGGGATTTAGCGTTATAGGTGTATATCTCGTGATCCAAGTCTGATGGTCACTCTCATCGATAGATGGGATTCCATGACCAACACGTTCCATTTGCCAATAGGTGAGATGACCGTCACCTTGGAGGATGTTTACAGGATTCTGCGGCTGCCGATAGTAGGGGTGCATGTGTATTCTATTTCTTTGGAGGCATCAAAGGAGTTGATGTTGATAGTATTCAGAGAGGGGATGGCGGAGATGAGGTTTCATAGCACCAGCCTGAGCTATGGAGAGATGTACATGGCTCATCCTGAGGAGATGAGGCTAGTGGTCTTGATTATGGAGGTAGTGTGTTGTTTTTCACTACCAGATGCAGAGGGTGGGAGATTCCCATGATCACTGATGGGAGTCCTTCATGATATGATGGAGGAGAGGACCTACTTTGCCTGGGCACCTACCTACTTGGTACAACTATACAGGGAGTTATAGGCCTACGAGAGACTACGTAGGTTCATCTTATGTTACACATTTCTTGTTTATGTTGGGCATATGAGCACATTGTGTGTGTTTATCTGATTGGGTTTCCCCGGCTGGATGAATTTGATCTAGGCATGGTCTAGGTTGGTTACAAGCGATGGGTGCCAGTTTGTGGGGTGCGCCGAGGGGGTCAAGGTTACGCATGATGTAGCCCACTATAGGTATATAATAAATGGTTTGTCTGGGGTAGACATCAGTTGGAGTTTGTATGTGGGCTTCCCATCATACAAGATGATGGCTGATGAGTTAGAGGAGCTACAATTACTCTGATGGATAGAGGGGCACCGTGCAAGAGAGCACGAGATGATACCTATTGACAGGGTCAGATGGTAGTTTGGGTTGTTGTAGGATGTACCTCCACCATACCCACAGTACAGGAGGGATGAAGTTGAGAGGCCTATGTCTCTACCATAGCTGACAATGCCTATAGGGTAGAAGGAGTAGGTGGTTGACTGATGGATTGATGATACCAGAGTTACAGATGGGTATAAACAATGGTGTGAAGCACAACTATAATATGTACCATCAAGGTTGGGGCAACTAGACTTTGTCACCATCACAATATAGAGAGATGCCCTACAGGGGCAGGTGACTACCCTCGTGACATATTTGGGGATAGTGTAGGGACAGTTGATAGGGTCAGAGGCACAGGTTTCCACTTTGTAGGCATAGGTGACCGCTCTTCAGGCCTAGGTAGCATAGGTATAAGCACTCGCATAGGGTAGAGGTGGGGATGGGGTACAAGTGGCTGCCCTATAGGCACAGGTGACAAGTTTACAATGAAATTTGGCCACTGTACATGTGTAAGTTGTGGCCCTTCAGGGCCAGACACAGGAACAGAGTCAAAGGTTGATGGCCCCACCACAGGCATAGGGGTTGGGTACCACTTTATAAATAGGGGTAGGACAGGGTCCCATAGGATAGGTGCAGGGTCAGAGGCCGATGGTACCACCACAGATAGTACCTATAGCTAGGTTGAGGGATGCCTTAGGTGAGGTGAGGTATTATTAGGATCAACTGATGGCCGCAGGGATATATTTCCTATCCTATGGAGAGTATAGAGCACAACAAGCCTCGAGTGAGAGGACTAGGTCACGCACCCATAGTGTGGAGAGCACAGGGGGCCATCAAGCCCCAAGACAGGGTTAGGGCGAGGCCACCATTTCATGGAGGCCAGCTCTAGGTGAGGTACCAGCAAATATTTGTCTAGGACCCATGGTGGGTGGTGAGATGTTAGTTACACGTCATATGGGGGTAGAGGAGGAGGAGACAGGTGAGACAGATATGGAGGATATCTAGCGGGGGGATACCTGATAGCTATATGTACCTCCATTTTGGTGTAGTTGTGTATTTTTGATATATATCGGCCTATGTGCTGAACAAAGTGAGGATATATATGAGGGTTTTTGTTATTTTGATCATATACTGGCCTGCGTGCCAAAGATGGTGAGGTTGTGTATGAGATTTTTTTAGATATTGTGATTATTATTTGGCATTAGTGTATATTATATAGATACACATATTTTTATGATGAGATGGATGATTGGCTGATGATGTACTTGTGTTGGCAGAATTTGATATATATATAGATAGAAAATAGGTGTGTTTAGGCATGGTGGAGTCAGGTCATAGGCATGGTTGAGTCGGGTGGTAGGCATGGTTAGGTCAGGTCATAGGTATGGTGGAGTCAGGTTATATGCATGGTGGAGTCAGGTGGTAGGCATGGTTGAGTCAGGTCATAGGCATGGTGGAGTCAGGTTATAGGCATGGTTGAGTCAGGTCATAGGCATGGTGGAGTCAAGTTGGGTTAGGTATGATTGAGTCAAGTTGGTTTAGGCATGATGTAATGTCCAAGTTGTAGGTAACATGGGGGGAAAATGGTGATGTATATACAGGTTATGATTTTAATTTCCAAATATGTGCTATAGTGGAAATGTGAAAATGATAAATGAATGATTTAATGATGTAATAAAGATTTGTATGAATTTATGCTTATTTGGTTTAAGTTCCAATTATTTATATAAAATGAAAACTAACTATGGTAGAATGTGAATAGGAAAGTGAAAGGGGGAATTGGTTAGGGTAAAGAGTGGCTGAGCTAACCTCCAAGGGCCCCATGCCCTTGAAGTGTTGCCTACATAGTCCTGAGGAAAAGGGACCTCAGGCCGATGTAGTTCTCCCATAAGCTAGGGAAGATTATGATGAAGTAGAGGAATGGGTTGGTAGGTGTGAGGCATGGTTGAATGTAGGTCATAGGCATGATTGAATGTAGGTCATAGGAATGGTTGAGTTTATGTCGTAGGCATGGTTGAGTGATTTGTTAAATATAGGTGTCGATGATTTGGTCCTATATAGGATAATCAATAAGTAATGATGGAGGTGAATGGTAAGAGGTAGTAAAATATCCACTTAATTGATAAGAACCCTAATGAGTCGATCATACCTAAGACAGGCTCATGAACGTAAGACCATGTTGTTGCATAATAGACTATTCTAAGGGTGAAGAAAGTCACATAATCATAAAAATTTCACAGTTGCAGTAAGTCCCTTGAGGATAGAGGAAATTGGGCGAAAAAGGTAAGGAGGTGAGAATGGGCTGTTTAGCTTAACGTAGTGTATGACAACGTTTTTTTTGGAACAAGAAACCCAAGATCAAAAATAGGCAAGTCCGTGATGAAAATTTCATATTTTTCTTCATTGGGTTGTTTTTAATAGACTGATGGATGCGGGAAGTCTATACGAGATGAGTATATTATCTCCTTGAGGTCTTCATGAAGCTGATTGATGTGGAAAGCTTCTGGATATTTATTATATTTTGGTAATGACTTTATATAGTTGTCCTTCAAGGGAGTAGTCTATTTATGATGGTGAAATATAAAGAAGAGATGTCCCTTTTGAGGGAGTCATCTTTTGCTGGAAGTTTGACTCAAGGAGTTGTATCCCTTTTTGTTTTTGGACGTTTAAGTCATGGACAAGACTATAGAGGAAGATTAGGTTCTTGTTTAGAAGACAAGAGCATAACACACACATATTAACTATGGAAGAGGTAGTTTTGAGTGATGAATGGCCATGGGATTCCATTCTAGAGGAGACAAAAAAGTATCCATGAGAATCATGCTATGAGTAGGGCCGTGGTACTCATATTGAAGATAAGGCTGAAAGGTGATGGGTAATCACATGATTCTTGTTTAGTCTTGGATCCTAAAAAATGGGTAATATGGAAGGTGGAAAACACTCAAGGGATGAGCAATCAACTGACAGAAAGTGGTATAAAACTTGATGTCAACAATAAAATGGTCAAAGATGCAAGGCATTAAGGGGCTCAGGTTTGGGTTTACCTTCGAGTGAAGACAAATGATAAGAACTTGACCCATAGGCATGGGTAATGATATAAGGTCTAAGACAATTAGGAGAAACTTTACCTCATTTACTTTTCTCCTCTTTGGTTACATGTTGATTTTACTTCAGGTTGAGGTCATCAACTTGAAAGGTTCATTCATGAACACATTTTTCATAGGCACGTTTGATACATTTTTGGCAGATTTGGAGATGGTTAAGAGCATTGAGACAACGTTCATATAATAACTCAAGTTATGATAAACAATCTTGGTGAAAGTCATCATCGTTGAGCATGTCTTAGAGTGAGATGCAGAGAGATGGAATCTAGACTGTGAGAGGTAAGAAAACCTCAATGCCATAGACCAGAGAAAAGGGTGTGGTAGTAGTCAAAGTGTGAATACTAGTGTGATAAGCCCACAAGGTGAAAGGAATGTGTGTATGCCAATCCTTCCCAGTATCATTGACTACCTTCATAAGAATTTTTTTCAAGGCTTTACTGGTTGATTCGGCTTGGCCATTGGTTTGTGGGTAATAAGGTGATGAGAAACTAAGTTGGATTCCAAAATCATCGCATAGTTTGCATAGGTTTTGTTTTTGAATTATTTTCCATTATCAGTAATGAGCCGGTGAGGAACACCAAAGTGATAAATGATTTGATGTTTGATGAATTCACATATTTTCTTAGCTTTTGTAGAAATGAGGGGAGTGTCCTCTACCCATTTAGTGTAATATTCAGTAGTGGTTATGATCCATTGGTGGTGGCGTAAACAATGGGGGTTGATCTCACAGACAAGATCCAAAACCCATTTAGAGAAAGGCCAAAGGTCTCGTGCAACCTGTAAGGCATGTGTTATCCAAAGTTCACCCCCCTCAGGGTAAATTTCGATAACATGCATCATAGTTTTCAGTTCCAAGCAAGTAGATTAAATTCAGGAAAAATCATGAAATTGGCTAAGTCCTGCTCAGGCCGCCTTTGGGAACAGTTGGGAACAAATGTACGCGAAGGACGCGAACCGGCCAGTTCAGCCGAAAAGGAGAACTTTCGCAAAGGAACAATCGGGCCGTTGGGACGCGGAAAGCCGGTTCGGCCGAAGGAGAAGAAAATCGACTAACTGCTCTGGGACAAGTGGGACAAGAAGACGCGAAGGACACGAACCGGCCGGTTCGGCCAAAAAGGAGAACTTTCGCACTAAGCATTTGGGACATCTGGGCCACGAGGACACGAAGGATGAGAAAAGGCGAAGTGGTCGAGAGGGCAGAGGAAGCCCATTTCGGGTGGTTCAGAAGAATTTGTCCCAGACAGTCTGGGACAGTTGGAACAAATGGACGCGAAGGACACGAACCGGCCGGTTTGGCCGAAACAGGGAACTTCAACACTGGGACAGTTGGGACAAAGGGATGCATGGGACACGGATAGCCGAAGGAGCCGAAAGCCAATCAAACAACGCCACGTGTCACCAGCAGAAAAGGGACAGGGAAGCCCATTTCAAGTGGATCAGAAGTTTTTGTCCTAGACAACACTGGGACATCTGGGACAAATGGGCGCGGTGGACGCGAAAGAGCTGGCAGACCCGCGGACCAATCAAATCATGACACGTGTCATAAGGGAAAAGGTCCGAAAGTCAAAGGGTGACTTTTGAAGGGTCACTGACCCGAGCCAATCAGAAGAGGACACGTGTCCTATGGAGCAAGGAATGCAAAGGAGCAGTGAAGGAGAGAGAATTACTCATCCAATCAGTGCCTGACAAGTGTCATCCAGGTGGCAGAGCGCGGGAAAGATTTTCAAAATCCGTTTTGGCCTGTTTCGTGCCCTAAATCTTCAGATCGTCATATCTTTCGATCCAGAGCTCAGATTTGCACGTTCTTTATATCAACGGAAAGCTGTTGAAATTCTCTACATGATTCTAGGGTCAGTCTTGCATTTTGGTTCAGTTTGGAGAGAGAAAATTGAGAAACACCTCTGACGCATGTAATAATGCCAGAAGTGATGCTCTAACAACCAGCTTTAATGCAGCAAACAGTTCACCGCTTCTGTTAGACATCTCGCCATTTTTCCAGGATCTGCCACTTCTACCATAATGAGATGATTTTAAATGTGACCTAGAAGTGGTTGGGGTAGATTCTGGATTTCCTCTCTCTTCCCTCTCTCATTCTTTCTATATATTGTAATGAGGGGCTTCTTAAAAAAGGTCGAACATTTTCTGTTTTGCTCCTCCCTTCTTCTCCTATCAGGTGAATTTGTGGAGTTCGAACCTCTCATTTGAACTGTAATATGAACTCTGCCTCTTGGCATTCTGTAGTGTATTGTATCAATCTTTGGAGCAAGTAATACATGTCTGTGGATGATTCTCAACCCTCTCTGTGTTCATTTTGCATCCTCCTGGTCTTTCACTGTAAGTTTTTGTTATCTGTGTATGATCTTATATCACATTTGAATGGTCTGTGTTTACTGGCAAGATAGGTGTTCTTCATTCCTCGGTGCATCACCTCTATTAGCTTAGATTTATTTTTTATGCATCTTCTTACCCTATCTCCTTGGCAGATTAGATTAGGTTTCGAGTAAAACCTCTGCATTTTTCATGTGCATCTGAACAGAGGAATAGGAACCAGCCTTCTCTGGAGAATCCTTTCTCATCTTTACAAGTCCCACACTTGGAGAAAGGATTCCATGTTGTGCAATCACACTGGATGCCTGAACATCAACCTAGAAACCTGATCTGCATCCAGGGGTGCTGTGAGTCTGCAACAACAGTTTTGGCACGCCCGGTGGGACTAGAGGTCTCATTTTTATTATAGCAGGGTTGATGTGCATCTGCTGCATTTTTCTTGCTTAAAAAGAGCTATTATTTGCATATCTGGTGACTCCAAGGGGAAGAATCAACTGGTTCCAAGTGCAGGCCTGAAAACTCATGAGAAGAATCACCACAAGGTCAAGAGTTGGAGAAGAAGAAGTGTTGTTTGAATACCTGCAATTATCTTTGAGAAGAAGGCAAAGAGGAAGAAGGATTCAAAGGTCTCCATCTCCACCAAACAGAACTCTCTCAACTCCTCCACCTGGTAGACCTTTCATTCAGTCAACAAGGGTTTTAAGACCAATCAGAATGGCTCAGAACAACCCCTACGTCAACTTCACAGGAAGCAGCCCACTTGCTCTCAATGCACAACATCCAGTTCCTATTGCAGCCTTGAAGAACATTCCCTACTTCACTGGAGAAAATCAGACTACTCCAGGTGATCATGTTAAAGATATTGCTAACCTTTGTGTAATCCATGAAATCAATGAAATGCAAGTGGCTGTCAAGTTACTGGCATCTTCCTTCAAGGGTAAAGCATTACAATGGTTTAGGAGCCTTGGAGCTGGTTCTATCACAAACTGGAATCAGCTGTGTATTGCACTTCATGAGTAATTTGGAGAGAAGGGAGACAACTTGTCTCTTTTGGAGCAGCTGACAACTATCAAGAGAGCCCCCAACGAGCAGCTGACTGATTTCAACTTCAGATTTCAAAGGTCTTGGGATAGGATTCCAGTGGCAGTCAGGCCAACAGCAGAAGGTGCTTTTCTATACTATCTCAAAGCTTTAAATTCTGATATTTCTATGTTGATTCAGTCCATGGGAGGCATAACTATCCCTATGGCTTATAGCATTGCCATTAGGGCTGAAAATTGTTTAATCCAAGCTGGTAAACTTGCCCCTAGACCTCCCATGCCATTGTTTCCAAGTTTAGAGAGCCCAAACACTAGTCAAGCACCTAATTTGGCTCTTCTCCCACTCCTAGAAATCAGAGTTCAAATGAAGCTTCCACTTCATCCCCAAGTGCCCCAAATGAGCTTCAAGAGGTCATGAAGCAATTGTAAAACCTAGGCAATGAGCTAGTTACTCTCAAGAGGCAACAAGCCCAAGGTTTCAGACCTTCTTATCAACCCCAAGCTCAACCTAATAGATAGCCATACCAACCACAAAGACCACCTAATCCAGCTGCAAATATGAATCAAACAAGGCCTCCTGCCAATAGACCATTCCAGCCCTATAATCCAAATGCCATATCTGCCTCTAAGGCATTAGTGCCAACACAGAACAACATTGCTCAGGAATATGATTGGTGTTTTCCATGCAATGAGCCTCATAACCAATCCATGTGCTTCAATGGTGCTCTCAATCAAGCATTGATGGTGACAACTACTGGTGTGGAGGGTGAGGGCAGTCAAGGAAACAGCCAACAACAAGAAACATTCCAACAGCAATCAGCCCCAAATGACACCACATTGGTGAACTGGCAAGCAGAAGATTTCTGTGGCATGAATCAAGCAGTTTCTCAAGGTGTTGCAGCCAACACAAGGTCAAAGAGGAGAAATTTGGGTGAAGAACAGCCATTAGCCCCAGCCAATCCACAACCTCCCATGGTTCCACAAGTGGTTGGCAAGCAAAATCCAATTTCAAATGCACAAGGGCAGCCAAGAACAGCCCCTAGGCCAACTCAAATGCTAGCTGTTGCTGCCCATGTACAAGGAGTAAATGTGCAAACCAAGGGACAACAGAGAGATCCTTCATCACCATTCAGTATCATTGATCAGATGAAGAAGACAAACGTCAATATATCTATGTGGGAATCCCTATCCATCCCAGGCCAAAGAGATCTGCTGCAAGCTGCCATGAAGGATTGGCCAACTTCGAATCAGCAGGTTCAGATGCAAGACAAAGTGCTTACAAATGCTGCCCAACCTGAAGGAAGTCATGGAGGACAGCAAGGTAAAATGTTGAAGCCCCCTCCTTTCTATGTTTCATTAATCATTGGAAATCAGCTAGTACACAATTGCATGATTGATTCTGGGGCAAGTAGTTCTGTCATGCCCAAACAAATAGCTGATCAGCTAGGGCTCCAGTATGAAATAACATCCAAAGGGGTAGTGCAGCTAGATGGAACAGTAATAGCAACAGTTGGAGTGATTAGAAATTTGAGTCTTACCTTGCATGCATGTCCAAATGTTGTTTTACAAGATGTATCAGTCATAGACCTTCCACCACTCTTTGCATTGTGCTTGTCAAGAGACTTCACTGCTAAAATTGGAGGCTATCTTTCTGCAGATTGGTCTCACATGTTGTTTAGAACAAGGTATGGAACTAAGGCTACAATTAGGTCTGAACCTATTGCAAACTTCCATATTGAGCCTTACACTCCAAGTCAGATTAATGCCAATTGCTCAGCATTTGATCAAGAAGATCACCCTAGCACTGACGAGGCTGACACCAAGGTTGGAAGCATCCCAGATTTGACTCTTGATGAATGGGCAAGCAAGGTGCATGCTTTTGATCCTTATCAAGAAGTAGAAGAATCTGAGCTAGGAGTCTATTGCATACATGAAGAAAATCAACCTCTCCCCAGCATCACCAAGCCAGATCATAAAGACAAGAATGAAGTATGGAAATTGTTCTTTGATGGGTCAAGGAGTAGACAAGGTGCAGGAGGAGGAGCTATGCTCATTTCACCACAAGATATAAGGTATTACTCAGCCTTCCATTTCTAGTTTTCCTGTTCAAACAACACAGCTGAGTATGAAGCCTTAATTCATGGACTGCACTGGGCAATGAAGAAAGGCATCAGGAATTTACAAGTATTTGGTGATAGTGAGATAATCGTCAATCAAGTCAAAGGGAAAAATGCTGCCAAAAATGATCTGTTGAAGAACTACAAAAATAGGGTATGGGATCTTATTGAAGATTTTGAAGCTTTTAGCATCAATTCCATCCCAAGGAAAAAGGAATGAAGCCGCTGATAGGCTGGCAGCAATTGGGGCTGCATTTGACGTTGTAGAAAATATCAAAAGTGAAAAACTCAGCCTCATATCAAAGTGGTTGTGAGACCAGCTGTTCCAGATAACAATACAAGTTGGCAAGTCTTCGAGAATGATCAACAAATTGTTAATTTCCTACAAGAAGAGGCTGAATTCTCAGCTAGGAATCAGGACAGATTAGAGCAGCAGTATGGTGACCAAGTGGTGCAGCTGAGAACTAACAAATTACCAAAAGGCCTCATAACCTTGGAGTCAATCTTCAACCTGAATGATCAGTTCCGGAAGGAGAAAGCGAACATTCAAGTAAAGGGTGAAGATTCAGAGCCTATTTTAGTGGAAGAAGGCAAAACATTGCAAATTGGTAAAAGTAAGTACCTCACAAGAGAAATCTGATTTTGTTCAGCTTTGTCAAGAATTCCCAGATGTCTTTGCTTGGACTTACAAAGACTTAAGAGGTTTCAACCCGAATTTGGCACAACATACTATTGAATTGGATCCAGAATCCAAGCTTGTTAGGCAAAAGCAAAGGCCAGTGAATCCCCATATTGAACCTCTCATGAGAAAAGAGTTAAGCAAGCTTATTGAGGCCAATATCATCTTCCCCATCAAACACTCAAGTTGGGTTGCCAACTTAGTTCCAGTCAGAAAGAAGAGTGGAGAGATCAGGTTGTGTGTGGACTTCAGAGACTTGAATAGAGCATCACTCAAAGATCATTATCCACTTCCATCAATGGAACAAATATTGCAGGTTGTAGCTGGTTCAGAAAGGTTTTCACTACTTGATGGCTACTCAGGCTACAATCAGATTATGGTGAAGGAAGAAGACCAGTTCAAGACATCCTTCACAATCAAATGGGGAACATATGCCTACAAGAAGATGCCATTTGGGCTATCAAATGCTGGAGCCACTTTCCAAAGGGCAATGGATATGGCATTCAAGGGGTTGATCAATAAAATAGTTTTGATATATCTTGATGACATCACTGTATTCTCCAAAAATGCAGTGGATCACCTTTTTCATCTGAGGCAGGTATTTCAGAGGTGTAGAAGATTTGGGGTATCATTGAATCCCAAAAAATGCATATTCCTGGCTCATGAGGGGAAACTTCTAGGCCATATTGTCTCAAAAGAGGGACTGGCAATTGATCCAGAGAGAGTTGAAGCCATAAGAGCACTACCATTGCCAAGTCACAAGAAGGCCCTTCAAAGTTTCTTGGGAAGGATAAACTTTGTTCGGAGGTTTGTCCCAAATTTTGCAGCCCTTGTCAAGCCCATCACCAAAATGTTAAAGAAGAGCATGGCTTTCAAATGGACAGCAGAAGGCAAGGAGAGTTTTGAAGCAATCAAAGAAGCTATCTCTCAAGCACCAACTCTCATCAACCCGGACTTCTCTAAGGATTTCATCCTCTATGCATTTGGAGGTGATGACACTATTTCCACCATTCTAGTACACAGAACAAAGATAATGATGAGCAGCCAATTGCCTTCTTCAGCCTAGAGCCTAGATGACTATGAGGTGAGGTACTCTTTTATTGAAAAGCATGTACTTGCAGTAATCAGAAGCTTGAAGAAATTCAAGCATTTAGTCTCAAACAACAAGGTCCAGTTGCTGGTCTCACATGCTGGAGTTAAGGACTTCCTCCTCAACAAGGATTTGAATGAGAAAAGGGCAGGTTGGATCACCCGTGTCATGGAGTATGACATTGAGATCAAGATCACCAAGCTGGTAAGAGGGAAAGGATTGTGTGAGCAGCTAGTTTTGGGGAAGCAAAAAGAAGTATGCAACAAAGAAGAAACTATTTTGACAGTCCAGGACAGCCATGAGCCAAGTGGCAATCAAGAAGAAGACAATGCTGCCCCCACTCCTTGCTGGACCCAAGGTATTATGCACTTCCTAGGCACAGGCCTATGCCCTCCAGAGATGAACAAGACCCAAAGGAGACACTTCAGATTGCAGGTTGTCCCGTATGCCATTGTTGATGGAGTTTTGTTCAAGAAAGATGTGAATGGAGTGCTGCTGAGATGCATTAGCACAAATCAGATTCAAAGGGTGTTGGAAGAGTTTCATGGTGGACCAGCTGGTGGCCATTTTGCACCAAGAGTGACAGCTCTAAAAATCATGAAGGCTGGTTATTATTGGCCTAAAATATTCAGTGATTGTTATGCATGGATCAAGAGGTGTAAGAATTGTGCATTCTTCACAGGAAAAGAGAAGTTTGCTGCCCTCCCATTGCATCCAATCTCAGTTGACCAGCCATTCATGCAATGGGGTTTGGACTTCATTGGAGTCATTAATCCCAATTCAAGCCAAGGGCACAAATGGATTTTGACAGCCATAGACTACTTCACCAAATGGACAGAAGCAGTAGCACTCAAAGAGGCAAATGAGTCTAGCATCTTAGACTTTTATGAGGGATAACAACCAGATTTGGTGTACCTACTACAATAATCTCTGATAATGCATTGGCATTCATTGGATCCAAGGTGACTGAGTGGGCTGTCAAGAATGGTATTTACCTAAGCACTTCATCGAACTATTACCCTCAGGGTAATGGCCAGGCCGAGTCTACAAACAAGAACTTGTTGAGGATCATTAGGAGGACTCTTGATGAGAATCAGAGGTCTTGGCATACCAAACTGAAATCAGCCTTATGGGCTGATAGGATAACTCCCAAAAGATCCACAGGTAACTCTCCATTCAGGCTTGTCTATGGAAGAGAGGCAATCTTTCCCATGTCACTTGAGTTGCCAACATTGGAACTCATGAAGCAGCTGGAGTTGCTTGAATTTGAGCCCATGGAGGTGAGGTATGCAGAGTTGATGGAGCTGCAAGAGATCAGAAATCAGGCATCCCAAGCAATGGAAAAGGATCAAGCTTTGATCAAGAAGACCTTTGATAGGAAGGCCAAGGATAGATCTTTTCAGGTTGGAGATCTAGTGTTGAAATGGGATGTGGATAGAGAAAAACCGGGAAGGCATTCAAAATTTGATGCCATTTGGAGTGGCCCATACATGGTCACAAAGTGCAAGAGCAACAATGCTTTCCAATTGGCCTCATTGGATGGTGAAGAACTGCAGATTCCAGTAAATGGAATCTATCTCAAGCATTGCTTCTAGAGGGAAATTTACCACCTTGTAAATATTAATTAGATTTTCATTCCTCCAAGTGCTTTGCACATTGTCTTGTTGTAGTTAGGTTTAGTTTCCCTAAGTGCTTTGGCACAGGTTTTGTTGCTCATAGGTTGAGTTTTTACAGTTCAGCGTGCTCTTGTAGAGGGAGTTGCAGTATCAGGCTCGTTTCAGGTTATTGCTTATGACTCCATGCCCAATGGATCGCTAAAAGGCCACTGATCTTCTACCTAGCAGGTAGGTGACCCCGAAAAGTCACCAAATTGTTATCCAAAGTTCACCCCCCCAGGGTAAATTTCGATAACATGCATCAGAGTTTTCAGTTCCAAGCAAGTAGATTGATTCAGGAAAAATCGTGAAATTGGCTAAGTCCTACTCTAGGCCACCTTTAGGACAATTGGAACAAATGTACGCGAAGGACGCGAACCGGCCAGTTCGGCTGAAAAGGAGAACTTTTGCAAAGGAACAATCGGGCCGTCGGGACGCGTGGGACGCGGAAAGCCAGTTCGGCCTGAAAAGAAGAAAATGACGGACGTAACTGGCTCTGGAACAAGTGGAGACGAGAAGGACGCGAAGGGTGCGAACCGGCCGGTTCGGCCGAAAAGGAGAACTTTCGCACTAAGCATTTGGGACATCTGGGCTGCTGACGCGAAGGACGTGAAATTAGGAAAATTCAAAGCGGCCAAGAACATCGAAGCCCATTTCGGGTGGTTCAGAAGAATTTTCCCAGACAGTCTGGGACAGTTGGAACAAATGGACGAGAAGGATTTGGTGAACTGGCCAGTTCAGCCTGAAACAGGGAATTTCAGCCCGGGACAGTTGGGACAAATGGACACGTGGGATGCGGATAGCTGAAAGGAGCCGAAAGCCAATCAAGCAACGCCACGTGTCATCCACAGAAAAGGGACAGGGAAGCCCATTTCGGGAAGATCAGAAGTTTTCTGTCCCAAACAACACTGGGACATCTGGGACAAATGGACGCGGTGGACACGAAAGAGCCAGCAGAACCGTGGACCAATCAAATCACGACACGTGTCACAAGGGAAAAGGTCCAAAAGTTAAAGGGTGAGTTTTGAAGGGTCAGCTCGAGCCAATGAAATAGGACACGTGTCCAAGTTTAAGGGGCCACAAGGAAATTTCAAAAGGAAAGTAATGAAGGAGAGAGAATTGCGCAGCGAATCAGCCTTGCCACGTGTCATCCAGGTGGCAGAGCGCAGAAAGTTCAAAGATTTTTCCCAAAATCTGTTTTGGCCTGTTTCGTGCCCTAAATCTTCAGATCGTCATATCTTTCGATCCAGAGCTCAGATTTGCATGTTCTTTATATCAACGGAAAGCTGTTGAAATTCTCTACATGATTTTGGGGTCAGTCTTGCATTTTGGTTCAGTTTGGAGAGAGAAAATTGAGAAAACGTCCTCTGACACGTGGTAATGCCAAGAAGTGATGCTCCAACAACCAGCTTTAATGCAGTAGACAGTTCGCCGCTTCTGTTAGACAGCCCGCCATTTTGCCAGGATCCGCCACTTCTGCCATAATGAGATGATTTTAAATGCAACCTAGAAGTGGTTGGGGTAGATTCTAGATTTCCTCTCTCTTCCCTCTCTCATTCTTTCTATATATTGTAAAGAGGGGCTTCTTAAAAAAGGTCGAACATTTTCTGTTTTGCTCCTCCCTTCTTCTCCTATCAGGTGAATTTGTGGAGTTCGAACCTCTCATTTGAAACTGTAATATGACTCTGACCTTTGGCATTCTGTAGTGTATTGTATCAATCTTTGGAGCAAGTAATACATGTCTGTGGATGATTCTCAACCCTCTCTGTGTTCATTTTGCATCCTCCTGGTCTTTCACTGCAAGTTTTGTTATCTGTGCATGATCTTATATCACATTTGAATGGTCTATGTTTACTGGCAAGATAGGTGTTCTTCATTCCTCGGTGCATCACCTCTATTAGCTTAGATTTATTTTTATGCACCTTCTTACCCTGTCTCCTTGGCAGATTAGATTAGGTTTGAGTAAACCCTCTGCATATTTCGTGTGCATCTGAACAGAGGAATAGGAACCAGCCTTCTCTGGAGAATCCTTTCTCACTCTTTTCAAGTCCCACACTTGGAGAAAGGATTCCATGTTGTGCAATCACACTGGATGCCTGAACATCAACTTAGAAACCTGATCTGCATCCAGGGGTGCTGTGAGTGCAACAATAGCCTTGGAATGTGGTAGAGTAGGGATTTTGAGTACTTTAAACCCTCTGCAACATTTGCACATTAATACACCAATCAGTTGTGGTTTAGGGTTGGCCCAATAATAGCCTAGGTAAGAATGTGTTTTGCGAAAGCTAAACCACTAAAGTGATCTCCACAAATTCCATCATTGACTTCCTTAATGGTGTAGGGAATTTCAAACTTGTAAGGTATCATCAAGAATGCCATCAGGGCTTGTAAAGAATACCATCCATGATGACATAACGAGAGACACTTTTAAGAAAGACACATTGTCCATTACGAGTGAGATTAGTGGGCAAAATGGAAAGGGAAATATAGTCTGTATATTGCTTATACCAAAGGTCACTTGGGTCAGGGGCAACAGTTCCAATGGATTAAACCTCACGAGGTAAATAAGAGGGTGATTGTAGCCTTTATATGGTGACATAGATTTTAGAGTCAGCGAGTGAAGTAGGTATCTGAGAAGCCAAGCAGGCCAAGGTATCTACAAATTTATTAGTAGAACATGGGGTGGTTTGAAGTGCATAATGGTCAAAGGTGGTCAAAATTATGTCTATATGATGTTTATAATTTTTAAGTATCTCATTATGACACTGGTATATATCACTGACTTGGTTTACAACTAGTTGAGAATCGCCAAAGATATTAATGGACTTAACATCTAAGGCATAAGCAGCCTAGAGACCCAATATGAGTGCTTCATATTCAACAATATTATTTGTATAATCAAAATCAAGTTTGAAAGATAAAGGAATAGGTTCACCATCAAGAGGAATGAGGATAACACCAGCCCCACCCCCACGCTGACACTTGGAACCATCGAAGAATAGTGTCATTTGGTAAGCGGGTTCGTCTAGGGAGAGGGTAGCTATAGACTCATCTGGGACATTGAATTTAGATGGTTTATTCCCAGAAAGAGGTGCATCAGCCAGTTGGTCAGCGATAGCCTGGCCCTTGATGGACTTTTGATGAATGAATTCGAGGTCGAGGTCGGAAAGAAGCATAAGCCAACGTGCGACACGTTGATGTTGATAGGGTTTGGCATACATATAGTGTAATGGGTCAGTATTAGTAATGACGAAGGTTTTGTGGTTGAGTAGGTAATGGGAGTTTAGTGGTGATGAAAACTAAGGCTAAGTAGAGTTTTTCAGTGTGGGTATATCTAGTTTCATAGTTTAGAAGGGTATGGCTTATGTAATAAACCTGCTTGCTCTCTGTGCTGCTCGTCGTAATGAGTGAGCATGACACCTAAAGAATGGTCAGTGGCAGAAATATATAAGTAAAAGGGTTGGTAATCCCCAGGAGGAATGAGCACTAGTGGTTGAAGGAGGTATTGTTTTAAGGCCTCAAAGGTATTTCTTTATGACAACATTCATCATCCCATTTTAATGAAACATCCTTTCTTGAGAAGATGATGAAATGGTTGACCAGACACACTTCTTTGGTTGGAAAGCTGATGAGATAAAATGCATCAAATGGATTGGCAACTTACCTTGTAGGCTTCATGGAAGTTGATGGCTTGCTGAGTAGATTAGTGGGTGGAGGCATTTCTAGAATAGCCTTGACTTTAGCTGGATCGACTTCTATGCCACGCAAAGAAACGATGAAACCTAGGAGTTTTACTAGAAAGTACTGTAAAGGACACACTTCTTTGGTTAAGGACACACACAATACTTGATGAGATGGTCAAAGACGACTTTAAGGATAGACAAGTGGTCAGTTTGATGTTTAGATTTGGCCAGAAGATCATCTATGTAATCTTCCAATATGTGATTCATGATGTCATGGAAGATGTAAGTCATGGCTCGTTGATATGTAGCACCAGCATTTTTGAGGCCAAAAGGCATGACTCGATAGCAGAAAGTTCCCCAAGGAGTGATGAAAGCAGTCTTGTGTTGATCTTCTGGAGCTAGTAATATTTGATTGTAGCCCAAGAAACTATCCATGAGTGATAACATTTCATGGCCAGTGGTGAGATCAACTAGTTGGTCAATGCTAGGTAGGGGGAAATCATCTTTGGGACAAGCTAGGTTGAGGTCATGGAAGTTCATGCCAATGTGGAGTCCCCCTGTTGCCTTTGTGATAGGAACAATGTTAGAAATCCATTGGGGATAGTCAATGGGTAGAATGAAGGAAACAAAGAGAAGGCATTGATAATCTTATTTGACTAGAAGAGAAATGTGAGGATGCATTTTCACGTAGCTTTTGTTTGATGGGTTTGGCATCAGGAATGGTTACGATATTGTGGACCACAATTTTTGGGTCAATACTGAGCATATCAGCATAGGACCAAAGGAAAAAGCGTTGCTATGGTCCTGAAGGAAAGAGGTGAAGGCTTCCTGTTCAATAACATCTAAGGATTGGCCTATCTTTAGAATGTGTGGGTCATCCTGAGTGTTAATGTTGATTTCAATGGTCAATTCATTCAACATGGTTTGTGTCTCAGAAGGTAATGACTGGTGAATATAAGAATCTTCCACACCAAGGTAAGTGAGCCTGGACTCATCATCCTGACATTAAATGACATTAATAGAAGGTGTATCATCATCAATCATGTCAGGATATATGAATGGGAGAGAAAAGGGAGCCTCATCATGGCATTGATAAGTTAGAGGTCCCAGGGAAATGGTGTTTACGAAAAAATAAAAAAAAAGTTAGGAGGAATAGATTCGGGATCTATGGACTCTGTAGGTGAAGATGGTAATGTGGGTGAATGAGGTGGGGAAGGTTTTCCTTCCTTGAATGAGGTCAACGTGAACCTTCTTGGAAGGTGGTGTGTCAAAACCATTGCCACTATAGTCATTGTGTTTACGAGAGGTACAAGAAATGAACAGTATGGTGGCCTTGTTCATAAAAGCCGAAGCCAAATCCTTTCCACACGCACTAGTGGAGGAAAGTGTGAGTGAAGCGATGGTTAGTGAGGGAGTGTAGGTTAGATGAAAATGGTTGGGTTTGGGATGGAGGTTTGGGTTTATAGGTGGCCATATCAAGTCCCCCATACATTAGATTAGTGTGAAGGTGGGGAGGACCATAAGGAAAAACATCACCGATGTGGATGTCATAACTGGGGTGTTGACATAGGTTCCCATACTCTTACAGGGTGAGGAAAGTGTCGATATTATATAGGTGGTATTCCCCTAGAGTGAGGCATTAAAAAACACCTTCTAAGGGATCAGAAGTCGATATGTGGGTAGCAGGGATAGATGACTCGCTAGATAATGGGGAAACAAGTGAGTCAGTAGTAGAGGCTACAAGTGGCAGTAGGGATAACAAAGTTAGATGCGGGAGAGGTGGTGGCAGTCTGGGTGGATGGGCTAGTAAATGAGGGTGAAGTAGGGAGAGTGGTAGATACCTTGACTGGTACAAGCACATCATTGGGCCGGTATAGCATGTTACAGGTCTTGAAAGGTGATGGGTCGGCAGGGATGGTGTAATTATGTCCCTCGTGTTCAAATTTGAGGCAATGATGTAAAGTCAAAGGGACAAAACCCATGGCATGGATCCAAGGTCGGCCGAGCAACAAGTTATACTGGAACTCCCATTCTAGGACATAGAAAAGTTTCGGGACAGTGTGGGGACCCAGGAAGACATGGAGAACGATGGTACCCAGGGTAGAGGTCATGGCATCATTGAAGGACCGCAACATAACTGGGTTACCATGCATGCAATTGGTAGGTATTCACATTTGGTCATATGCATGGGAGGAGATGATGTTAATAATAGCACCACCATCGATCATAATGTGTCGTATGTGTATATTATCGATAAATACTGAGATGAAAAGACTGGGGTTAGGGTCGTCGGACTGGAAGGGAGTGATCTCTTCATCTGAAAAGATGAGGGCGGCTACTTGGTGAGTAGGTGGAGGCATAGAGGAAGGTGATGACCTAGTGAGAGAGGAAACATGGTGAGGGGTAATGATGGAGGCTACGGGTGTGGGGTCATTTGGTAAAACCTTAATAGATTGAAGGACCTCCATGAGGGCTTGACGATGTGACTCAGAGGTTTGGACGAGGTCATATAAAGACATTTTGAGAGGGGATTGATGCAGTTGTTTTAGCATTGTGTGATGTGTGACCCCATCAGAAATAGGATATGCAGGACCTCAAATGGTGAGTTTGGGTATGGGTGTAGATGGTATGTTGGGTATAGGGTTGGTTGATGGGCCAGTTGCCTTTTCTTTGCCGTTGTCTTTTTGAGCACGGGTGGTAACATGAACCATGTTAATTTGAGGGAGGTGGATGAAGAGGGTGTGTCATGGAAGGTATAGTGGAATGAGGGGACAAAACCCTAGTGGGGGATACGATCCTTGTGAAATGAGTAGGGCACATTGGCATTTGGGTGGTAGTTTGGCCAACTCTCTTACATAGACCATGTTGATCTCAAATCTTGGGGGTGGATCAAAGAGTTACGGGGGTGGAGATATTGGTCACTGAGTAGGTAATGGAAGAAGATCTAGGGAAATTGGTGAAGGTGAAATGGGGTCCTCATCAAGAAGATTTTCATCGTCAAAATTTTCTTCGGGAGGACACAATTGGACAAGAGCAGTTTTTAAAGCCTTACAGTTCTCTACATTGTGTCCTAGCACATAATGGTAGGCAAAAATTTTAGCTTCATCAAACCCTTTTGGTTTGGGTTTGAGCGGGTTGTAAGGTCTAAGAGGTGGTAATGTGATGACAAAAGTTTCGAGGAGATTGGTTAAGATTTTGGTGTAGGACCCTGCTAGTGGATCACAATGGGAGGTGAATGTGGGTTTGGGTACATGTATGGATGATTGTGGAGGAAGAGGCTTTACAGGAGGGGGAATCATTTGGTATACTAGTTTGGTGTGTGGAGTGGCCTTAAGTCTTGTGGGCATCTGTTTAGGTATGGGCATCCTAGAAGAGCTAGTAAAGGAAGGTTTGGTTGATTTAACTACCTTATTGAAGGGTAGCGTATTCTTAGCTTTAGGTTGCACCTTTTTGGGAAAAGGTGACATGTGTTGTATGTGATGTAGAGGGAAAAGAAGATGGTGGAAGAGGACAGGTTACCCACAGGGGTAACTGAGTTGCTGTGGAGGTGGTTGGTAGAGGTTGGGTAGAAGGTGTGAGTGGAAGAGAAGAAAGTGTCATGGGTAGTGAAGAAGTTATGGATGGTAGTGGTGGTATGGGTGGTAAGAAGGTTACGGGTGATGGCAGAGGTTGTGTGGGTCACTTGGGTATATTAGAGGTCCATGATGAGGAGGTGGGTTGTTGCACTCTTGGTTTACTGGTGGAAGGAGGTTGCTTGGCCAGGGTCAAGGGGTGAGGTCCTAGGATGGATGAAAGGGGTGAAGGTGATAATGGTGTGGTAGGTGAGGTTGGTGTATGAGGCCTAGGAGGTTGGGTCTTCTTTTTAGGGGCTGGAATAAGTTTAGTGTTAGTTTGGGAAGATGTGGCTAAATCTAATTTGATGGGTGGGTGAGTAAGGCTTGATGTCGGCATGACCCCTAAGGTAGTGATGGGTTTAAGTAAGGGAGATGATATAGGCATGGGTAGGTGTTTGGGTGTAGATGTATGTTGGGTTATGGGAAGAGGTGTGAGTTGGGATATGGGTGGTGACATGGAAGGTGTTGAAATAGTCATGGTTGTGTTTGGTTTGGTTGCTTGAAACACTTTTGGATAGATAGTGGAGGTGTCGGTGAGTGACAACTGCATTTGGGTTAAAACAAGAGGTAGGAGGCATCCCCAAAGTAAGGCTCTATCAACATAATCAAGGAAATCAGCAAAGTGTGAAAATGGTACCTTTGTAAGTTGGGCCGACGTGGATCAAGTAAAGTGTGTTTGAGACATAGGGAAATGGCTAGCTTATGACTCTATGGGTAAGAGAGTTGAAAAGAAGATCAGTGGGCTCTTGAAGGTCTAATGGTGAATGGCCATCTACAGATAATGGTATTTCTATAGGATCCTCTATGGGTAGAGGAGAGGATGGGCCAAATGAGGTCAACTCTCCTTGTGATGGTGTAGGTTGTGGACATGTATCTCCTATGAGTAGGAGAGTGCCACTGATGACTACTCGGTAATTTGAGGGGTCAAAGGTGGCGTGCTAATTATAGGCTCTTCCACGGGTGAAGGAGAAAATTAAGGGGGTTCCTCTATGGGTGGAGGATTAGATGAAATAGGTTCTTATGTAGGTAGGGGAGCTCAGGCTAAGATTTCATCTATGGAAGGAACATGAGGCAATTGGGAAGCAACTGGTATGTCATCTAAAATAGTGTGGACCTCACGAACATTGTTATCATTGGTTGAAGTGTCACCAGCTTGGTTGGAAGATGGGGCATGATTAGGGAATGGCTTCTTGAAGATATGTAGGTTTTGGTTAGAGGGTGCATTTGGGCTATCCAAGACTAGATCTTCATTGTCTAACATTTCTTGGACGATATTCTTGAAGGTGATGCAGTTATTGTCGCTATGACCTTTGACACGATGATAGTTGCAAAAGTCATGTTCTTTATACCACACGGGCATGGGGTGCTCAGGGTCAAAACCAGTATGTGGTTTTATAGGTGGAAGGGTAATGACACTAGCCTTAATAAAATTTTCCAAAATAGAAGCATAAGGTTCTCCTATTGAAGTGTACTTTTGTTGTTCTCATCTGAACTGGAAATGCTTGGATGGGAGAGAGATTAGAAGGAGGTTTGGACTGGGTTTGATTGATGAGGAGGGCTAGCCTTAAGAACTACGGCATTGGCAGATCCTTTGGGTTTTGAATAGTTTTTTGGGGGTTTCGAATATTAAGAAGCATCATTTGATTTGAATGTGATGTTCTTGTTACGTAAGTGAATTTTCTTCTCTTCAATAACATGAATTTCCAATTTTCATGCCATGGTGAATGCCTTGTCAAAAGTGTGAAAGGTTTGCACCTGTAGGGTTGGTGAGATGTGTCTAGCATAAGCTCAAGTAAACAACTCTATGAGTTTAGTTTGAGGTAATTGAAATGTGAGATGGTTAATTAGGCTATGCGCTAGCGAGTGAAAAAGTCAGCGATAGACTCATCATCATACTGTCATGTGGAATAAAGATCAGTCATGATGACCTTCTTAACAATGTTGATTGAGAAGTGGTCTAAGAAGGCTTGGGCTACTTAATTAAACAAGTAGATGGAGTGTCTAGGTATCCCACTGTACCAATCTAATGCAGGTCCTTTTAGGGACATAGGGAAGGTCCGTAGGAGTAAAGCATCATCATGGGTGATCAGGTAACACCCATGTTTGAAAGACCACAAATGTTGCTGTGGGTCTTCTTTACTATTGAAATGGTTGAATTTTGGTATTTCCCAATGTACAGGGTATGGGTGAATAGGGATGAATGATGAATGGGCTCATTACAGATTTCATCGTAGGTGAGAGAATTGCGTGAGCCTGAAACCGATGCTTCTAGTGTCTGCATCCTTTCCATCATTAATTTGATGAGGTCATTGGTAGGTTGTGAGGGAAGGGATCCTCCTGTGGTGCATAGGAGGAATGGTACTGAACATATGATGTGGGTGACATTCCAGTGTATGGTGATGCCGAATAGGAAGGTTGAGAATAGGGACCGACATAGAGGGCATATATCCAGAATGGGTGAGAAATGAGATAGGGGGTTGTTGATAGTATGTGTATGTAGGTGGGACGGTCGCAGTGACTCTAGTAGTGATTGGGGGCAGTGTTTATGGGATGGAGTGGAAAAGATTCTGGAATGGAGTAGAGGTCACTGACACCATGGGCGGTCGTGTTGTAATGGGTATTTGTGAGATAATGGGTGTGGATGGGGTTATGGTTTGGTCAATGAGGGGACAACATATACTATATGTGTGACTGATACTATAGATGCAACGGTCATAGTGGGTATGAGGAATCTCTAAGTTTACCCTGCGTTGAAACCATTTGTGGGTTCAAACGGAGGTGAAGGTAATGCCATTATTCCCAACCTTAGGGGCTGATGTTTGAGAAGTGGGAATAAGGGCAGGAGAGATGGATATGAATCATGCCATATATCAACTGACTCGAGGATTTCTTCACCCATGGTGGAAGAGTGGGAAAGGTAGAACTGTAAGGCTGTAGGATTTTGAATCATATGGGATTCTTTGCCCATCAAATTCCTCATCACCTGCGGCAAGTGGTTGGTAGACAGGGTTGGATCCAGGGTTTGATGGAGAAAAGCATTTTTTGTGTTTTTGGTGAAGGTCTAAAGGTATGAGTTTGCATGACTTACATGCCAATGTCAAGAGTGTGAGCATGTGCATTAGAAAAGTCAAAACATGTGGAGGGGTGGAGCTGTATAGGCACGGTGAAAAAATTGCTGTATCATGAAAAGGAGTTAAAGTATGACAATGGAGCACAGGCCCTTGATAAATCAGAAGGTGACACGTGGCAATATAGGTGGAGGTTTGGAGTGTAAGGGATATCAGTTGATATTTTTCAATATTGTGGAAAATGACATTGGTTAAGGATGACTAAGAGTGCCTTGCCCCAAGGGTAATCAGGTGAGGACACGTTCTTGTGGGACAGGCAATAGCTGCGGACTGAATGATGGAAAGATTTTCCTTTTTCCAAAAGAGGCAAATTGTATGATGATTTGTCGCGATCCATAAGCCAGTTATATTGCAGACACGTCATCAGGCCCAAATCTTTGATAGCAAAGTAGCGAAGGAAATCAAGAATTTTTGTAATTTTTCCAAAAAGGTTGGAAAAAGGTAGAAAACCTCTGGGCCTGGTTAAGAATAATTGATGCCATGTGGAGGGCTCAGATTAACGGAGAAAGGAAATGATGGTAATCTACAGATTTTACTCATTCCTCACACCGCCATTTCGAGGCATCCAGGATAGTGTGGAAATGAATTTTTTGCATGGGATTTTGATCGATACTATTTAGGCAATTCTGTGTATTGTGGCTTGACATGCACTAGTGGAAATTGTGGAATCAATTTGCAGGATTCAAGGCACCTTTTAACTTGAAGCTTTTTTGCTCTAGATTGATGCAAGGAACTGTGAAATATCAAATCCAATATCGCAGCTCTGGCAAAGTCTATAGGTTTTGGAGGGATAATGGATGAAATGATGGAAGAGGAAGATGTTGCGGGTGTTTAGAATCTCCAGAATAATGCTCCCATAGACAAGGACATGATGAATCTTTGTAATAATTGATCTCTTTTTGAGATGCCTGGCATCTCCTCCTGGCAAAATTGGTTAAGTGTCACTTTCAAAAAGTCATGAGTGAATTTGTAGCAAACTATGATCTAACTAGGATATTATTTTCTTGGGAATGAAGGATCAAGTAATGGAAAGTTAGTATATTGCATAAATTTTACATGTAAAACGTAGGTTTAAAAAAGAAACTTAGAATTTCACAGGAAAATCTGGGAAGAAGCCCATTCTCTGAGAAACCACCTGAGAACCATTTCTAACTCCTTTTTGTATCAGATTTGTATCATGTTGAGTTATTTTTAGTTGTAAGTCCATCAAAAAGCTCTGAGATTATTCTTGAAACATTCCCCTGTTGATAAATTTAATCATTTCTGGATTATTTTGTGTCATCTCTTGGAAAAAATTTCATACAGTTATGTTTCAAAATGTTTTCAATTTGTGTTTCTTACTCCTATTACAGTATTGTGTTTAAAATATCTCTTGATCATACATGATCTCATTTCTTGTGATGGTTTAGTGGCATTTGCAATTCACATTCAGAAGAGCTTTCATCTGATCAAGAGATAAACAAATGTAAAATCACTTTAGTTTCCTTGATTCAGAGATTGTTTGTAAACCTTTGGGTGCACCTTAGGTATGATAAAATACAGATTTCTAAATAATTTGTTGGTTCATTGCTTCAAGATTTTGTGGCAGGTTGTCAAATATTGTGTGGAAGAGTCTAGATATGGGCCTCGTATTTGGTGCACATATCCTGGTTGAAGGAGTACCTTAACCTCTTTAAATAATTCTATTGTTTAGGTCTTACAAATTTTGCAAAGGTCCTGTAAAGAATCTGGCAAATTTTTGGTTAGTCTTAATCTAAAACTCCCACCCAAAATTCATTCAAGCATAACTAATCCTGCTCCATACTACCCCTGTATTTTCCCTGTGTATTCAACGAAAATAAAAATCCATTTACAAAAATGCACAAATGCAATAAGAATCATACAAATGTCTATAGCAAGCCTCAGCCTTGTCTTGAAATCATTTCCATCATTTACTAGTGACAGCTCTGTTGATCTATTTGAATAATGGAAAATTGATCATGTTTTCCCAAGTCTCTCTCCATACAATATGCATAGTATGAAGGATATCTCCACCTCCTTCACAAAAAATAGAGGCTGCAATCCCCATAGGTTCTCTTACCTTGGTTGAAAGGAACAACCTAAAATAGTGAGGATTAGATCAAATCCTTTGAGTGCTACCCACTTCTTCAAAACTGAGTGCTAACAAGTCAGATAGATTGCATTTCCCCTGGCTATAAAACAACACACAAAATCGATGGTATCTGATCTTGAGTATCTTGTGTAATCCATGATGTTGCTCAAGTTGTGAAGGAGATTAAATTTGGTACCAACAGAGAGGTATCTAACAAGATATTGGACAATGGAGCTTAGGGATCACCGACTGGATACAATGGGCAGTTGTTTGAGAGATAGTACATGTGAGACAATTGTGCTATGGGGTTAATTCCTAGGGGTTAATGAAGGGACTTAATAAAAATACTACAGAACGACTAAACTAAAATTTACTGGTCATAGCGGGTATGGGGCCTAGCTATGAAACCACAGGGGTCAAAAAAGGTGATGGTAATGCCGCATTAATAGGGGTTGATGTAGAAGTGGGAATAAGGGTAGGAGAGATGGATACATGCATGCCATATATTAAATGACCTGAGGATTCCTAGGTGGAAGAGTGGGAAAGGTAGAACTATAAGTCCACAGGATTCTAGTCAAGAATTCATACAAATTCCTCATCGCCTACAGCAATGGTGGTAGGTAGGGCTGGATCCATGGGTGATATGACAGAGGGTGGTGAAGGACTAGCATGGGAGTGGTTGAAATACTACTTGTGGAAATATAAGAGCATTAGCTTATATTGTGAGTCAACACCATGTGAATAAATTATATCAAGTGATGTTGTATCTTACAGGTGACATAGGGAGTAGTCAGAATGAAGAAAACAAGTGTCTATAGGTGGATTTGGGTAATAGTATCATTGAGAATTTAGTACAGGGTAACCGAAAATGGTTAAGGATGACTGATGTTGGTTTCAGGGGTAACCGAGGTTGGTTACTGTGAGATAGGAACAATTTTACTAAATGAGGCAAAACTAGTGAAGTTAGATGAACAAGTTATATGATGATGGTTTATCAAAGCATAGAAGAGTATAAACACTCATAGGAACTTTGACAACAAATAAAATGAAATAAGTGTTGTTTAGGAAATTTAACCCAAAGAACAGAAAAATGATGCAGGTTTAAAATTTGATGCCAGGTTAGGGGTAACCGATTTGATTCATCTGGTTACTGTGAAAATTGAAAATGTAAAAAATGGATTGTTGTGAATCTTAATGAGATAAATAATCAACCCAGTAGGATCTGGAGATGATGCAATGAAGTCCTGACACACTCAGAAGAAGTCAGAATACTCCAACTGTAATTGTGGAGTGTTCAAGGCAAAAAGAATGGAGAAATGGAGAAACATATCCTCACACCTCAAAACACATGTCAATCAAACACTAAAAACATGTACCTAACAAGTGATTTTTAATGTAATGAGCTTATTGATTTAAAAGACTAACTCATGAATTTAGAAGTAGAGTTTTTGGTGAGGAAGGCTTCCTACAAAAGAAGGATATCTAAAAAGAGAGGATTCAGGTTATGTTATGGCAATTTTAGGTCCATTCCTCTGTCAAGATAATGACTCAAAAGTAATGAGTAGGGAGTACCTACCAATCCTGATTGTGTGATCCCTGATCTGTGCATTCCCAGGTAAGATGTTGTTTAAGAAAGATGTGTATATTTCAATTTTGTGCAAGTTTGGTAAGACAGAGAGAGAGAGAGAATGTTTTTCTACGATTCTTTGTGTCAACCATTTGGGCATGACTTCAAGCATATAGGTTGCCTTCATTTTAATGTGAGCTAAATGCAAAAAATCAGAATGTAATGCAACCAATTTTAATCCCAAATCAAAAATATTACGTTTGATGAAGCAAATGATGAATAGTGGAGAGGGTATGCTCTTTCACTAAATGTAGAAAGCAAGAAAGAAGAATGATTCCTTTTAAAATGCACCAAGAGAAATGTTTCTTTTAGAGCAATTAGAAAGAAGAGAGGATTACCAGAGAAAAATATTAATGTGTAAGCCTTTTAAAGGGAAACAAACACACAAATTTCACCTAGGAATGAAGAAAATGCAATAGAACCCTTGATGGGTCCCACTGGGCGTGCCAAAATGTTTCACCATTTTCTTTATGTTTTATAATGATGAAACAGATAAGGGTAAGGGCAAGGAGTAATACCTATTAAATGGGTTGGTCAAAGTTGAGGTTGTTGCATGTGTTCTGACTTCTTGATCCTAATCAATATTCAATTGTGAGAGCTTCCTTTTGGCTAGGAGGAACTACCTGTAAGTATAGAAAACAAGACCACAAAAGAGAAGTTAAATGATATATGAAAGTGGACTGCCTAGCGTATGCTAGATCTAGGAAGTGTGATACTTCCTAGATGGCTGTCAATCCATTGTTTAAAAAAACTTAATGTGAGAAATTAGCAAATTCTGACTGTAGTTGAATATGATTTAGGTATCTCATTCAAACATAATAAGAAAATCAAATCAACAGGCTAGGCTATAGTTGGATCTGAAATGATGAGGTGACTGTCAAGGTACTGGGACTGGTCAAGGTCTGATTCTGGGTTGTTTAGGTCAATTGGTAGGAGGTTATTTTTGATGTTCTTGGGCAGTGTATAAAACACAGAGACCAACGTTGGTTTGGTATGACTGGTGACAGTTTATGGAGAACCGATGATGGTTATGGGTAACTGGGCATGTCGGTAAGGTTAAAGTCTGTACAAAACTCAAAGAGATATAATTGGCAAAGTTTGATCCTGAGATTTGATAGAGATGGTAGGGTGGATGGGAGGTTTATAGAAGTCTCAAGTGTATTCAAGAGATTAAAAAGGTGAGATGGGTGATTTGGATGATGTAAATAAAAGGACTAATGGTTGAGTTACAGGTTGGTAAGGGATAGAAGGAATGGGCATGAAAGTGTAGATTAATAAAAGGAATAACAAAAAGCTACTAACTGAAATAACAATGCTAGTTAAATACACTTACTGTGATACAGTCAATGGATGAAGTTGAATGGTAATGAATAGTTGATTAGAAGGATGATATTTTGGTACTATAGCAGTGAATCCTAGATGCTTCCTATGAGTGCAATGCTTCTGGATTTTTCCTGGTGCTGGCGAATGAATGTCTGGATGTATGAAAGGATGCTTGTTCTATACTTGCATGTAGCTCTGATCTCTCTCCTTGATGTCCAAAATTTCCAACCTCTCAAACAAGGTTGTTAAGGTGAATAAATGGTAACCGATGTGGTTTTGGGTTGACCGACATCGGTTTATTAGGGTGACTAGCTTCGGTTAAGGTGGGATTCCCTAGGTTTACTAAAAATGGGTAGATCTTTCTCAATCTTTTAGGCCAAGGTTTGTTTGTTCTTCATGGATTAGAATGGAAGCTTCCCTTCTAATGAGCGGGAATGTGGTTAGAGAAAATTTAGGCATGATTTTAGGGTTAGACCAAATCTTATCACTTTAGTTAGTTATGGAAACATGCCAAGAATAGGTCTAGGGTGAGGTGGCTAGGTGAGGTGTCTAGGTGAGGTGGAAATTATCTTAATTAAAATAATTAAATAATAAATTTGTGAGGATGGGTATTAATTTAATTAAGTTAATTAAATTAATATTAATGTGGGGTCCCATTAAGGGGCCATGGTTAGGTGAATATGTTTGAGTTGGTTATTTGATGAGGGGCCAAGGGTATGTGACCTAATTTTGGTGTCTACAATGGTCCCAATGTTTTGTACATGGAAGACTTTGTAATGACCCTAATTTTTCCTACCCCATCTAAAATAAAAATTCATTGAGGGCTCAAATATGGAAACTTGAAGGTATTCATTTGAAATTGCTCTTAATAAGTAAGTGATATTGTTGAGTTTATTTTGAACTAGTGTGAGAAAAAACCAATGTTTTTTGTTTTAAATATTCTATTAACAAGGTGGTCTGGATTTAAAGTCATAATCATTAGTTGGATAAGATGGAGAAGTTATTTTGATAATCTTTGTGGTACATTGTCCATTTTATGCAAAGGGCATTACCCTTCTGAAAAGTTATGTGGCCTACTTTGAATAAGTTTTGGGGACATTTTCTAAAATTTTGTTCCCCATATTAAAAACCATATGGAAGTACCCTATGAAAAGGAAATTTTTTTTTAACTACAAATGTGCATTGTTTTTATATTTAAAGGGCTTATATTCCACTTGGACTTAATTGTTCATCCTAAGATAAAAAATATGAGGGTTAATTTAGAAAGGGATGTCTTGGACAAGAAGGCATGGATCATATTATCAAATAGATCCAATAATGTAAATTGAGTTTTTTATGCCCTTGGCCCCATTTATGGGTCATCACTAAGGAATTAGTTGACCACTTTGCCAATTGAGCAATTTTCTAAACCCCCTATTCAAGTTAATTAACATTTATTTTTGAAGATTTTTCAAAAGAAATTTAAATTTTGAATTATGTTTTGGCCAAGCCTTCATGCATGAATTTTAATTCAAGATATTCCATGTAAGGAATTTTTGGGGATCAAATGATGATTCCAAAAGCCACTTACCCTAGATATCCCCAATTTGAGAGTTTTTTCATTGCCAAATGTTGATTTTATCATGTATTCTTCGTTGCTTAATAACACTATTGTTAGCTTTCTACCTCTAACTTTGGATGTATTAAATCTTGAAGTGGATAAGTCCCCATTTTGTTATATCTAACTAAATCCCCCAATTGTATTTTCATATGTATGTTATAATTGAATGATTTTTAATTCCAAATCAATGAACATTCTTGCATCCCAAAAAATTAACTCTTTCCACTGTTGTAATCTTCATCTAGTTAGTACATTAATCTTGTGCTTATTATGATCTGTAACCTTGAAAATGATTTAAGGCTCAGGCCTTACTATCTTACCAAGATTTTTGAACAATTTTCATCTCCCAGGATGTTTAACTTCCCTTAATCCTTACCTTTATAGGAATTTATTGATAATTGAAAATTCACCCCCATGGGAAATCCTTATCAAATCCCACATAATTGATTATAGATGAGAAATTGATCTTTGTTATAACTTGTCAATGATTCGAGATCTTAGAATCACATACAACTGAATTTTTTTACAATATTTATTGATTATTGTTCATGTGACTAAGAAAATTTGTTATGATCAAGCCCTTTAACACATGTTTAAGAAATTATGGACTCCATGAATTCGGCTTCTTGATCCATCATGTTAGGAAATAAGGGATAAAATATGTGGAATAATCCCTCACAGAATCGCAACAGTAGAAACTAATATGCAGAAAATATTACAGATCTCAAATAAAAGTGTAGAATAAAATAACACAACACAAAGAGACAGTATTTAATGTGGTTCACCCAATTTGGGCTACATCCACCAAGAATCACTTGCTCAGATTTTATTACAAGCCACCACTCTCTCAATACAATACCCAGATCCATTTGGAGCTATGCTCAACAAACTCTACAGAATTCACACCCGAATTCAAAACACATCTGCAATACATTTACATTATCCTATCATATGCATAAGACCATATAAATAGACAACTTCTTAAGCAGTTTTACAAAACCGTGGGTATCAAAACCATGGGCCAAAACCGTCCCATAAACCTATGGGTCAAAAACCCGCCCATATGAGAAAAAAACATTTCCCAAAAATAGCCCATAACAGTTTTAAGGGTTAATAAAACCCATGAAAATGGGCTTCGGGGGCTTCCCCCGAACCCCCCTGAAGCTCACCGGCGACGGGACTGTGTATAAAAATGTAGTGTAATACAGTGTAAGGTGTACCACACTTTCTCACATGAAAATAGGCTCCACAAACATAACAATCTCCCACTTGGAGACTAGTTTTCCACTGAGCAAGCTTCTCAACCCTTCACTAGTCATCTGTGAAGACCAACCAAAGCTGAACATAGCTTTAGTTTATCCCTTGTGACCACCTTGGTCATCATGTCTGTAGGATTCTAACTGGTATGAATCTTCTCCAACTTCAACTTCTCTTCCTCCAAAGTTGTCCTGATGAATGGTACCTTAACTGTATATGCTTCATCCTAGAGTGGAAAGCAGAGTTCTTAGCTAGGTGTATAGCACTCTGACTATCACTATATAGCTTTACTTCCTCCTGCTTATGCCCCAACTCCTCAAGAAATTGTTGTAACCAAATCATCTCTTTGCTTTCCTTTTATGGCAGCAACATACTTAGCCTTTGTGGTTGACAAAGCCACCAGCTTCTGTAGTCGTGAAATCCAGCTCACTGTTGTCCCACCTACAGTGTAAATATAACCTGTTGTGCTCCTCCTACTGTCTACATCTCCAGCCATGTCTGAATCTACATAACCATGTAAAGTGGTGTCTGATCCACTGTAGCACAAAATTGTCCCCATGGTCCCTCTCAAATACCGAAGGATCCACTTTACTGCTTGCCAATGATCTTTACCTGGATCACTCATAAATCTACTCACAGCTCCCACTGCATGGGAAATATTAGGCCTAGTGCACACCATAGTATACATCAAACTACCAACCACTGATGAGTAAGGTACCTTGGACATCTGGTTTCTTTCCTGCTCTGTCTTGGGACACTACTCCTTTGATAACTTGAAATGGCCTGCCAAAGGAGTCCCAACCGGTTTAGCATCCTGCATATTAAACCTCTCCAAGACCTTCTTAATGTACTCTTCCTGAGATAAAGTCAGCTTCCGTTCCTTCCTATCCCGAGATATCCTCATACCAAGGATTTGTTTGGCTGCCCCCAAATCCTTCATAGCAAAGGATTCACTTAGCTGCTTCTTGAGTACTTTTATTTCCTGCATGTTTTTACCTGCAACCAACATGTCATCAACATACAAACATAGGATAATATAACTTCCATCCTCAAATTTCTTTGTATACATGCAATGGTCAGAATGACATCTAATATAACCTTGCTCCATCATGAAGCTATCAAATTTCTTATACCATTGACGTGGAGCTTGTTTCAAGCCATACAAGCTCTTCTTCAGTTTGCACACCATCTCCTCTTTACCTTTGACCTCATAGCCCTCTGGTTGCTGCATATATAGTTCCTCCTCCAAATCACCATGGAGAAATGTAGTCTTTACATCAACTGTTCTAAGTGCAAGTCTTCTACTACAACTATTCCAAGAACAGTTCTAATAGAAGTCATTTTTACTACAGGAGAAAAAATCTCATCAAAATCTATACCTTTTTTCTGTGCAAACCCCTTGACCACCAACCAGGCCTTATATATTTTCTTACCTCCTTCTTCATCTTTGACTCTGTACACCCACTTGTTCTGTAATGCTCTTTTGCCTTGGGTAGCTTCACCAAATCCCATGTCTGGTTCTCCATGAGAACCTGATGCTCCTCATCCATGGCTTGCTCCCACTTCTTCCTGGCATCTACCTACATTGCTTCATCAAATCTCTCTGGCTCTCCACTATCAGTGAGTAATAAATAATAAAGAGAAGGAGAAAAATGTTCAGGTTCTCTTCTTACCCTAGAATACCTCCTCAATATAGGAGTTTGGGGTTCCTATTGAGTCAGGTTCTTGAAGTGATTAATGTGTCACTTTCCCATCTGGAAGATCCTCTACCACTGCATATTCTTTCTTGGATTCTTCCCTATTTTCCTGCAACTACTGCTTATACATGACTTTCTCATTAAATACCACATCCCTAGATTGAATGATTTTCTTGTCCTTAATACTTAGACATTTATATCCAAATTCATCACCACCATAACCAATGAAAGTACATTTTTTCTATTTAGCCTCTAGCTTGGTCCTATCATCCTTGTCTATATGAACAAACACCTCACATCCAAAGACTCTAAGAAATGAATAATCAACTTTCTTACCATACCAAGCCTCCTCAGGTATGCATCCATCCAAGGCACTTGAGGGTCCTCTATTTATCAAGTACATAGTTGTGCTCACCGCTTCTGCCCAAAAAGAAAGAGGCAGTCCTGCATGTAACCTCATGCTCCTAGCACATTCCATTATTGTTCTGTTCATCCTTTCTGACACCCCATTCTATTGCGGAGTTCCTAGAACCATCTTTTTCCTATGGATTCCATTCTTTAGAACAATAATCATCAAATTCATTGTTGTAATACTCCCCTCCATTATCTGACCTGAGACATTTTAGCTTAAGACCTGTTTCATTCTCTACCAAGGATTTCCATTTAACAAAAGTGTCAAATACATCATATTTGTTTCTAATACAATAAACCCAAACTTTCCTTGTTACATCATCAATAAAAGTAACATAATAACTTGAACCCCCAAGAGATGATACCTGAGCTGGCCCCCACACATCAAAATGCACCAGCTCTAACTTACTCTCTTTCTTTGTAGGTCCAACCTTGAGAAACCTTACTCACTTTTGTTTCCCATATATGCAGTCCTCACAGAACTCCAAACCTCATTTTCTGTATATCTAGGAAAATTCTTCTTTATGATGTCCATGCCCTTATGGCTCATATGACCGAGCCTATAGTGCCATAATGTTGTATCTACATCTGAAGCCACAAGATTACAATCATTAGTACTATCAGTGGTTAAATACAAGGTTCCAACCTTCTTACCTCTTGCCACCACAAGAGCACCCTTGGTAACCTTCCAAGAGTTAGCTGTAAATATCACAGTACAACCATCACTTCCCAATTCCCCCCCCGATATCAAATTTCTCCTTAATGTAGGCACATGTCTGACATCCTTCAATAGCCATGTATTCCCATTCTGCATCTTAACCTAAACAGAACCTTTTCCAACTATACTGCAAGGCTCATCATCACCAAGAAAAACATGCCCAAAATCCCCTTGAACATAATCAACAAAATAATGCCTATGTGGAGTAGCATGAAAAGAAGCCCCTGAATCTAAAACCCAAGATTCAGTAATATTATGCAAAGAAAGAATCAAAGCATCTTGACATACATTACCCGATGCCACATTTACCTCCTTGTTTTCTTCCTATTGTTTCTTCTTGTCCCGAAGCTCCCAACAATCCTTATTTGCATGCCCAACTTTCCACAGTTCCAACATACAATCTTGCTCTTGGATTTTGACCTTGCCACATTCTTTGATTTTCCACGGCTTCCTCTATTCTTCTATCTCCCTCTAGTTTCCACTGTCAAAGCATTCCCTGAAGTAGAAGATTCCCCAGAGATTTTTCTTCACATTTCCTCACTTAGAATCACCCCTACAACATCCTCAAACTTCAACTTTGAGTTAGCTGGAACCGAGTTACTTACCGCCATTACCAGGCTATTCCAACTTTTAGGTAAAGAGCACAAAATTAATAAAGCCCTAACTTCTTCATCAAATTCTATTGTAACCGAAGCTAGCATATTCACAACCATATTGAAATCATTTAAATGATCTGCTACTGAACTATTCTCAAACATCTTCATATTAAACAACTTTTTCATTAAAAATATCTTATTAGAGGTAGAGGGTTTTTCATACAACTTCCCTAATGCATCCAATAGTTCTTTTGTAGTCTTTTCCTTTGAAACATTAAATAATACCGAAGATGCAAGACACAGCTCAGATTGTCCAAGTGCCTTTTGATCCAAGTAAATCCCATTCTGCATCTATCATACTTGAGGGTTTGTTCACCTTCTCAGACAATGGAGTATAAAGATCCTTCTGATAAAGGTAATCTTCCATCTGCATCTTCCAAAGACTGAAATTCTACCCGTTGAATTTATCAACCCTAGATCTTCCATCATCTGCCATAGCTCCCACTCAAGCTAAAAACTTTCCCTACGATTCAACACTTCAGCAAACCAAACCAAGCTCTGATACCAATTGTTAGGAAATAAGAGATAAAATATGTGGAATAATCCCTTACAGAATTGCAACAGTAGAAACTAATATGTAGAAAATATTACAGATCTCAAATAAAAGTATAGAATAAATAACACAACACAGAGAGACAAGATTTAACGTGGTTCACCCAATTTGGGCTACGTCCACCAAGAATCACTTGCTCAAATTTTATTACAAGCCTCCACTCTCTCAATACAATACCCAGATCCATTTGGAGCTATGCTCAACAAACTCTACAGAATTCACACCCGAATTCAAAACACATCTGCAATACATTTGCTTGTATGTATCATATGCATAAGACCATATAAATAGATAATTTCTTAAGCAGTTTGATACAAAACCGTGGGTATGGGCACTAAAAAACAAAAGGGCAAAAAACCTAATGGGTAAATCAAAACAATGGGTACCGAAAAACCATGGGCCCAAAAACAGCCCATAATAGTTACCCATTACCCATGGGTTAATAAACCACCCATGAAAATTTGCTTTGGGGGCTTCGCCCCCAAACCCCCCTGACCCGCTCACTGGAGAGCGGGACCACCGTAAAAATACTTGAGTGTAACACATAAAAGGTGTACCACACTCTAACATGAAAATAGGCTCCACAAACATAACACTAAATCTTGATTAGGTAAAAAAGAGTGACTAAGGATGTGTGTAAGATTAACATGTTGTTGACATTTGATACACTTATTGAAATATTGACAGTAGTCCTAATTAATCATAGGATAATAATAACCCATTCATAGGATTAATTTAGCAATGACCAAACCATTAAACATAGCCAAATATGAAGCATTGATAGATGGCATAGGATTTTCTATTTTCTGGCACCTAAAGGATTGAAAGTTTTTGGAGATTCTTTTATCATCATAAACAAGTCAATGGTGAATATCAAGTCAAAGATGGGAATATTCTTCCCTACAAACATATGGTTGATAGTATCAAAGGGTATTTCTAGATTATCACTTTTGAACAAGTTCTTGATGCACAAAATAAAGTAGTGGATGCCATGGCAACTATTGCATCCATTCTTGCATTCAAAACTAATCAAAATCACAATGAGTTCCTTGTTGAACATCTTTTAGTGCCCACATGTGATTTTCTGGAGTCCACCATAGTTTGTTATATTATTGGTCCTGATCACCCATGGTATCAAGATATATACACCTTCATTTAAACCAAACCCTACCATTCGAATTTAAACTCAACCAAAAAAATAGCCTTGGCACAATGTGCCTCCCACTACACTCTCCTCATTGACACCCTTTATCGAATAGGCTATGATAGGACTCTCTTAATATGTATCAATTAGGATGAAGCTAATCAAATGATAACTAAAGTACACTCAGGTATTTGTGGTGAACACACTAATGGAATGGTCCTTGCAAAGAAGATCTTAGGTGTCAGATAATGTTGGCCCACAATGGAAACATATGCATGTGATTATGTTAAGAAATGTCATTCTTTCCAAAAACGTGTTAATATAATTCATGCACCCTCCCAAGCCTTGCATCCTATAACCTCACCATGGCTTTTTTAAAAATTGGGGCTTGATCTAATCATAAAAATAAAATCCCACATCTTCCAATGGCCATACATTCATTATAAATTCTACTATGTATTTCACCAAGTGGGTTGAGGCTATGCCTCCCACCTACGTTTCTAGGTGCAATAATTCTAATTTCATCTTTAACCACATTATCTATCATTTTGGCATTCCCACTTCCATTTTCAATGATGATGGTGGTTCCTTCAAAAATAAGAATGTCAAGTCCCTTGTTAAAAAATATAATATCCACTTGAAATGGGCTACACCTTACTACCCACAATGCAATGGCCAGTCAAAAGTGTCAAACAAGAATATCAAATCCATCTTGGAAAAGACAGTTGATTAACATGGACTTAATTGGAATACACAGTTGTATTCCACCCTTTAGGCCTACCGCACATCTTTCCGTACTCCTATAGGAGCTACTCTATTTTCCCTAGTATATGGCTCTGAAGCCATATTACCCATCAAATTCAAAATTCCTTCACTTTGTGTCTCCCTCCAACACCTCTTGCATGAAGAGGATTACCATTGTGTATTCCTTATAGAGTTGGAGATACTAGATGAAAGACGCATTCACAGTTTGGACAATATCTAGGTATACCAAAATCGAGTATGACATAACTTAGCCACAATATTTGACTAAGACAGTTTGAGATAGGTGAATTGGTCCTAAAACAAAATCATAAGAACACAACCAAGCCACAATAAAAATAAGGAAAATTCGAGCCTAATTGGTTGGTTCCTTACACTATAACTATAAAATTTAAATCTAGTGCATACAACTATCTATTAAGGATGCAAAAGAGTTGAAAGAGCCTATGAATATCATTCATTTGAATACGTTCTACTTCTAAGTCTCTAATAAGTAACCCTTGTGTTAGGGGTATATCAGTGCAATCTCTTATTTTTCCTTCTTCACTTTGTCTCTTTCTTGTGTCAATCTGCCTCACCTTGTGTCACATATTCTCCTTCTCATGTTGTAATGCCTATTATTTACCACTCTTGTTCACCTTTGTATCATGTTTCGAAAGAAACTCACTTTACTTCATAATGATAATGTGTTGGTTACAAATTGGGAATCCATTTTTCCCCTTTCTTTGGCATGTGGTCAAAACCCAAAAACTCTAAAAATAATATAAAATTGTTCCAAAAATACAAAAAAAAACCTAACATTTCGAAAAAGCTTGACAAAAACATTCATAGCTATATACCTTAGTTCGTTAATTTTATTATCTGATTGTTCCAAGTCATTTGCATTTTTCAAATCAATCATGTCACCTTTTGTAATATAACTTTGCTTGGGGGCACACTCAGCTTTGGCCTCTTTAGATCATGCTTTAATAGGATTTGACAAGAGTTGTTTTGGGGTATCTATACATAACTCCACTCTTCGGCTTGATTCAATCCTCTCATCTTCTAGGCTATCACCTGGGGTATTCAAAATCTATCTATCTCTTCATTTTGGAACAAATTAGGCATGTCTTCAACCATTGTTATTACAAATTTTGTTATATTAAATTTAATAGTTAATGGCTAACATTAGTACTCTTTGTTCACTTGCTTGGTTGTAACTTAACTTGTTTTTTGTGCATACGTGTAAAATGTTGCTTTATATGTTATGTTATTCTAGTGTTTAATTAATTATATTAACTCAATGTTCCATATATCTGGACCATTATTTCGATTATAGACCAATTGCAGCTGAATTATTAACACCTTAGTTCATATATATCTTTGGTGTGAGATAATTCCAGTTCATATTGGGTTTTTTGTATCAATTTCTTTCTTTTTCCATTTCTATATTATGGTCTTGCTTTATTTTATAAGCCATTATTTGTTTCTAGTATGTGTGTGCTTTAGATTTTTTAACTCTCTCTTGTACTTGTGTTCATTAATTGTACATTGTTTCTTATCACATCACATCTATATCATGTCACATCAAATATATCTATAACATCATCATACATAATCATAAATAAATGCTAAGCTATCAACATATATGCTAAGATACATCATCATCATCATCATCATCAGAAAAATAAAATCAACATCTATCCTATACATCACATGACATCATTATCACCTACTCATAATATGAGATGAGGAAAATACAATTAGTCATCACCATAATGTGGCCATCAAGGAAATCTAGATCCCCATCATATATATATAATGTCCATATACCAAATGTATATTGAAAAAATCATACACATGCTGGTATGCCACCATGGGCATTGATCTAAAAATATTCCTTCATCACGAGGTGTATACAAAAACTACAACACATGTCATCATGTAATTAGAGTCATCATCGAACACTCTCTCCCAAGCTAGGAAATTCAAGCCTACCAATAGGTGGTGGCATTTGTACTGACCTCACTTATCTGGAATGTTGATATGACCTCATAGATCTATATCCAGATATATGAGTATATGTAGGATCTCTCTACCCCTATGGTACAACTACTTCATATAACCCTCTGTAATACCTTACCTCACCAGATGCTGCCATAAGATCAAGTACGACATCACCAAGACCGCTAGATGTCACTATACACTGAATGACATCCCACTGTGATGTACAGTTGTTATATCATTTCACCCTCAACTATCCCTCTTGTAGCCATGACACCTTTATTTCCCATTTTATCAGTTGCCATGGTTCTCTCTCTCTCTCTACCATATAATAATGTACCTATTTCTTAAGGGAACCCTACTCTGTAACCCTCTGCTCCAGTTTCCTCTGTAGTTTTTTCATTTTAATTAGGGATACATCACCCTACAACATGAACCTATCCATCTCCACCTGTACAATCGTCACTGATGGCCCACCAATTGATCTTGGGACTAGTGCAATCACCACTGATCAGTGGCCAACTAGTGTAGGTTATAATCACCACTGATGGCCCACCTATTGATCCTAGGACTAGTACCGATGCCAGTACCACATGTTGTACATCAGGTTTGAGTGTCATCAGTTATGGAGTAGTTTCCATTGCCAATAACAATGTGGTCACATGACCATATCTATAGGAAAGTCTTAGGACTCAAGATCCTCATCCTCTATGATAAATCAAGTGGAGATCCCTGACAAAACCTGAAATGTGCCACTATAAAGTGACCCCATGTAAACACCTCTCCCTCCATCAATCTAGCCACTACTCCTATCAACCCCAACTAAAAATTAGTACCATTTTTATCATGTAACAAGTAGCCACTGATAATATCCATTAGATATATGGATATCCTTTGTATCCCCCTATCATCTAAGTAATGGTACAAGTGTACCACCATCCCCTCTCTAGGTATCTCCTCTCATAAGAAAATGTCCCATATATGTTTGCGTATATGGGCCACATTCCCATCAATCTCCACCAAAATCCCCTGTATCACTACCCGTAGGATATGATACACATCCTCCAAGGTCACTTTTATATCCCCAGTCGGAAACCGGAATGTCATGCTCTCACCGTGTCATTACTCCACTAGGGTAGTTAGCAACCTATAATACAAAATCATCTATGGTAGCTCCGCTATGTAGGATAACCCTATCACCTCTAATAAATATGTTAGTCCCCTCTCCTTGCTTCACAAAAATGTCCTCTGAAACATCCTCAATCACCCATGGCACTCCCACATGTCTAATGTTAGTGGTCTTTCCTAAAAATCACTCAAAAACATCAATTAACAATCATTTCTTCTCTCCTAAACATCTCAATTCTTCCTAAAAATCTTCAAATGACATTAGCACACCATTTTATATGCTAGCGCATGTATTCTGACATTAGTGAATCTAATTTGATTCTAGCACATTGAACGCTAACACTTTTAATTGAATGTTGGTGCATTCACGCTCATGTATTCACTCAAAAATAACACCCTTAGTTTTACACTAGTGTGTGAAGCATGTTAGCGCATAATCTACTTAACGCATACATTAATATGTTAATGCTAGAGTGTGCACTTGCGTGCTAGCGCATTTGTCATGCTATGATAGCACACATAAGTGCATGCACTAACATTAAAATTGAATTTCTCCTAGCTAAAAAACATAATAAATGCAACCAAATGGAATTTTTTTTGAGATACTCACCGTGGCACCATCAGTTGGAGTCCTCCCTTTTATATATACCCTCTCTAACCTTCATCACTTACTTTTCTCATCCCATATGGTGGCGATTACTAACTTCTCTCTATCATTACCTTTTCTAGAAATGTTTCTCACGCACATCACTTATGTTTCATCATGATGGTTCATTTATTTAAACACTCCTTTTTCTACCCTTATTTCTTCTTTGTAGGGGTATATAAATGCTTCTCTAGGGAAAATTTAGTGCTTCTTACACCATTTTTCCTCCCTACTATTTTTTTCTTCCGAAAACATCATAAGTATAAAAAACATCAAATATTTTACAAAAATCACAAACAACTCACCATTTATCAAAAAATTAAAAAACATTAAAAAATTGGTAAAAAAATCCTTAAAACTGCACATTTTTCACAACTTCACCAACACAATGCATATTTGATAAAATTATATTTTGTATCTCTTCCTTATTTCTCATACCAATCTTACGATTATCTCAACTTAATATTCCCTTTGTGATATAACTTCGTTGGGGTAAATCTATATCATATCACTTTACACCAGAGGTCCTACAAGAGTGTCACGAGGATTTTCTAAATATACTCCACTCTTCAAACTAACCCTATTCTCAAGAATTTCATAAGTTAAATGTTTTAGATCATTCACATCTACTCTCTTTTCATTATGGCACGTTATGAGAAATAGATAAATTGTCTTCTTTTACAATATTGTGTTGCATTGATAAGGTTTGCATTTGAAATAAATTGTAGATAGTGTGATAAAATCTTGGTTCCTTTATAACCTTAATGCCTACACCTAATGTTCATATTGGGTTTGGTTTCATTTTTTCCATATTATTTTCTTTGTATGTGTTTTCTTTATGCACATCTTAGACCCCTGTAATCTTAAACCATGTATGAAGGCATGTGGGTGTGCAGGGTCCTAGTTATGAAAAGGTGCGCAAGGATAAAGTACTTGAGAGAAAGGCTTACGGAAGCACATAGCATGTGTGACACGTAAAAGGAGGCTCAGGACTTAGTCAATTTGAGTGCCTAGGGTAGAACACGTGAAAAGCATGATTGGTTGTGCGTGGATAAGATGTCAGCCTGGCGATAGGCTAGCCCAGGAAAGAGCATGCCCCAGATGGAATCTTCTAGAAGAACATCATGAGGTAAAGTGGAAAGCTCAAGCCTGAAGAAGCATGCTCGCATGGACCACATTCAACACTTGGCACCAGATCTGAGGACACTGGAAGGTGAGTTGGTAGTGTAGGAGAATTATAAATACAAGTGCCTACGGAGTAAAAAGGAGGGAGAAGAAGTACGAGGTATAGCGGGTTAGAGAGTGAGTGGAGCTCTGTAGAATTACTGCGAGTGGATATTTGTATTCAGGAAAGAATGCACTAAACATGGAGTTTTAATTTTTCTTTTTTGTTAGCTTAGTTACATACGTCCAGTGATATGCATGACTGCGGTCTGCTCTCTGTGACACTCTGTAATGAATCAATGAATATAATGAGGTTACCTGTTATAAATAGACATGGATATCAATGGTTTTAATGCACTTTTCTCTCATATGAGTTCTCTTTCCTTTCATGCTATGTATGAATGCTTGTATAATTCTTTCTGTCATAATGCATGTTCTAGGTTCTGTTAAAGTACTTAGTCTAAGGTGACTGCAAGGATCTAGAGGCCGTTCTGAGCCCTATGGTCCTTGTATGTTTCAACCTCCCTCATTAAAACTCTTACACTAATCATAATTGATGCTTCCCACTAAACTCACATAAAAGAGAGACTCGGTACCCGCGCGTGCCTCGGGTGAGTGCTCAACTTCTGCTGGGTGATAGGTCAGTGCGCATGGGGTTCCTTCCTTTTGTGATAGGAGTAAAAATGACTACATCTTGGTTCCATTGCTGGGACCTCTTTTCGAAGTTGTAGTGGGATATAACATACATCATGATCTGTGTAATGAGGAATGACAGAGTGGTTGACATTGGAAATTGTTGAATCATGGTTCAAGAGCATGGAGGATGAATTTTCTCAGAGATACAACACTGGACCTGAGTTTAATGCACATAGATGGGTAGAAGAGAACCTCTACCATGATCTGTATGAGACCTTCTTTTCCTGCTTCCCAGTAGAACTATATGAATGGCTTTCAGCCTATGCATCTAGATCAAGTTGGCATTATGGATCACATGTATGGACTGAAGAAGACTACCAAAGGTTGCAGGATGTAGATCTGACATGGACCCATGTTGTAGATCATTGGTGGAGAAGATTACTGACTAGTTACACTCTAGAATACACCATTTCCACGTATTCTTGTTTGGAGGTTGCTGAGTTTGAATTTCTGCAAGAACCTAGAGGAATGTTTCTATGTGTTATTCCCCTAGCTATGAAGATATTGATGGTTACCATGAGTTTAGAGGCTTTCCCAATGGCCGGATAAACCATTCTGAGCATGGGTAAGGGAGCTTAGGTGGAGGAAGATGGTAGATATCACGACAGAGAAGGAGAGGGAAGAGAGATGGCTCAAGTATAGTGAAGCACGTGAAAGGGAGATTGTTAGATGATGCGAAGCTGCTAGTGTGATGGATCTATGGAGACAGACGTTACGGGAAGGAGTTGAGGTTCACGTGGAGGATGTGGAACCTGAGCAGTCTGTGCTACCCCATCTTGGTAAGCATGTGAGGGAGACCCTTTTGGCTTCTAGTGAGAGTTCGTCGCATGGAGAAAGGAGAGTCATTGGCACATATCTAAACCCACCCAGTGACCAAGCCCTGGCACTTGGATTTCCTGAACTAGGAAGAAGTGTTATTGACCCAGTTGATATCGGTGGAAGAGACAGATCCGCACCTAGGAGATATAATTTTACAGTCCCTTCTTCTATGGCTGCACATATTCCAGTATTTGGAGGAGTCTTTGGACAAGGAGCCAGTGTACAAGCTTTCGGTCTCACATCAGGGAGTGGCGTGGTACAAAGTAGTGGTAGCAGAGCACTATCATAGACCATTATGCACAGTTCAGTGGGACTGTGGGGGTGTTTGACACAGCTCCTACAAGCCCTATTGGACCCAGTGGTTCTGGTGGATTTGGTGGCTCTAAAGGCATAGGACCTAGTGGATCAGGTGGTGGAGGAAACACCAGAGGGAACCAAGGCTCAGGCTTGGGAGGATAGGGACCCCAACCACCACCTCAAGTATTCTTTGAAATGTCTCTACATTTTCCAGATTACAGGGGCATTGAGGATGTTGCAGAACATGTTCACAAGTGTGAACTACTATGGCATGTGAAGGGTGTCACAACCCTATAATGAAAGGCTAGTCAGTTTGAAACCATGTTGTAAGGGCGTGTGGATAGCTGGTATAGGAAGTATGACCCACATCAAAAGTGGTGGGCTATACTACCTTAAAGAATGCATTCTTGGTAGAGTTCCACATTCCTGAGTTCAAGCAGAAGAGCATCAATGCTTTGAAGGAGATTCAACAAGGAATGGCAGAGAGTGTGTGGGAGTATGATGCATGCTTTAAAACTCTCTTGTCTAAATTATCATATGATATCCATCCTTCTCAGCATGCACAGTGGTTTGTTGGAGGATTGATCACCCCTTTTAGAAGGGCCTTGTCTCATAAAAATTTTACAGACCCACGCAAAGCATTGGAAGCTACCTTACATGCCGAGGTTGTTGGTAGTATTGATACTGGTGTTAGCCTATTCTTGAAGGCTTAGATTGCTGCTATGGAAAAACAGTTGGAAAAATTATCTGCGAACATAGCCCATGAGACCCATAGTGGTTTGTGGTGCACAAATTGTGAAATAGAGGGACACATTAAGGATAATTTCCCCCAGAGGATGGTACGTGCTTTGACAGTGGATTGTGAAATTTGTCATGGGGACCATGATGCAAGTAGATGTCCCTTACTATAGCACACGATCAGGAAGAATGTATCTTGTTACTGTAAAATTTACACCTCTACAACCCATGACACTAAGGACTATAGGCTCATTGATCAGATCCATGAGGCCATTGATCATGGGGTGTGCCAAACCAGTGTGTTGCTAGTGGTTCTAAGGATAATGATCCTGTTATGAGAGTGCACAGAAGGAGGCACACATGGAAGAGGTTTTCAAGGAGGATTTGTGGTCGAGGTAACCATGGAGGAGGAAGGAGTGAGTTCCCATGTGGAACATGTTTCAACTGTGGATCTACAGAACATTACAAGTGTGAGTGCCCGGACCTGTTGCAGTGCTCATGGTGTGGAAAGAAGCATAAGTATGAGGAGTGCCTGGAATTATTTGAGCACATGAATCAGAAGCACCGGAAGGACAAGGGTGCTGCAATGGTCAGTATTAAGAAGGCAGACATATAGTGGATGCCCTGGGTAACACGGGATGAAGGTTTAGAGCCTGTCTTGGTAACAACAAGGGTAGAAGCCGCACACGCGAGAGAGGTACCAAGATAGAAAACCTTGGTTTCAAGGGAGGAGGTCATTCATGGAAAATATCCAGACCCCGCGCATCAAAAGGAGATATATCAGGACACCATGGATGTTATTCAAAGCTTACAAGGGGAGATCTAGTGTCTAAAGGAGCAATCCAGGAGGGAGGAACAAGGAAGGAGAGTTGAGGCACAAAAGGATGACCTAGATGAGGTCAAGGAGGTGTGTAAAATGCTAAGGCAGGAGAATATCATTCCCTTGCTAGGATCTTGGTTGAGAGAGAAGGTACCACATGCTGGAGAAGAGCACGAGAGATAGGTCTTACACGTGAACCTTCCCCCTCATAGCCTCGACTATGACAAGGAGATTACGTTGAATGTAGTTGTAGATGGATGGCTCCTTAGCAATATCCTCATTGACACAGGTGTGGAGGTTAATGTTCTGACTTTGGATGCATGGCATCAGATGGGAAGACCTGCATTACAGCCATCTTCGAATGTGTTGTATATGGAAAACAAGACTAAGGAAATGCCCATTGGTGTCTTGAAGGATGCGGCTATTACTATCCAGGGAGCCAAGTTTACTGGGGACTTTGAAGTCTTGGTGCTCACCGAGGTGGAAAATTTCCCAGCACTACTTGGGTGTCCTTGGTGTTACAAAAACAATGCGGACCTTTGGTTCAACAAAGGGTACATCAGCTTCGAGAACAAGGAGGAACGGGTCATTATACCCCTGGTTGATGGGAAGTCGACACCCTATATTGAACCATTGGGGGAAGAAGTTCTGGACAAGATTTATGTGCGCTCAATCAGAGACCCTGAGATGATACACCCTACTAACGGGGTTATCCAGTTTGAAGATGCTCAGTCAGTGAGTGATACCACCAGTCTGGCATGTGACAATTGGGTGCATGGAACTTATGAATTAATGGGATGGAAGTTGAGAGGGTTGGTGACCAAGGTAATAAAGGCGCGCACAGTTCGGTGCCTTGGAGGAAAAGAACAACCCAAGTATTTAGGAGGAGCCTTCCCTGAGATCTTTTGTAGGAGGTAGAAGCTCAGTGGAAGGATGAGAAGGAATGAAGGGAGATGTTAAGTTATGTCTTGCTTGGCACAGCATCTCGGTGGTGGGCCACACATCAGGAGAGCCTTTTAGAGTGGTGTGAGGTAAGAATTGCTCTCTCTGTCAGATTTTCTAGGAGTAATGTACCCACCATCATCAAGGAGTACCATGGGAAGGATCCTGCCTCTTTCCATATCCAGGAGTGTGAACGGGTCTAGAGAGAAGGCGCATGGAAGCTTTTCCACCATCCCTCTGGGTGCACAAGTTGTATTCTACACTGCAGGGTTGTGCGCGTGCATGGTACATTCATTCGGAGACATGCTGCCAGACAAGGAATTGGCAAGAACTCGTGGCTGACCTTATTCAAACCTTTGAATATCAGAGTACCAAGCCATCGGTTGATAAGGCCTTGTAGGGTATCAAGTGCCTTACCATGGGGGACAGTGCCAGGATGGAAGATAGGCTATTGGAATTACTAGGTGAACCAGGATTGGAGGCATGTTTTGAAGAAGAAAAGGAAACAGAAGAGTTACAGCTTGAGTGCACGTGTTTGGAAAAAGAGAAGGGAAAGTTGGTATATGTGATTGATGGAGAGGAATCAGAAATCTTAGATGTTAGCCATTCTGTAGGGATGCGCGAGGTAGTGGACAGTGTAGATGCTCACGCGTGTGCCTACCATGAGCCTTTAAAGATGAAGAAATTTAACATCGGTTAAGAAGAAGAACCTAAGGAAGCTATTATTGGATATTACTGGATAGAGAAGGAAGTATCGAAAATCATTGATCTGCTACAAAAATTTGAGAATTTATTTCCACGTGGGTATCATGAGCTCAAATTTGTTCACCATTCCTTGGGGGAGATGAAGATAAAACTAAAGGATGGTGCGCACCCGGTTAGGAAAAGGCCCTACCGAATGAATCCCAACTTCTACGTAAAGGTCAAGGAGGAGATAGACAAAATGATAGCTTCTGGGATCATTGAGGCAGTGGAAGAATCAGAGTGGATAAGTCTGATGGTAATCAACATCAAGAAGGATGGGCAGATTAGAATTTGTGTAGCTTATAGGGAATTGAATGTAGTTTGTGTCATTGATCCATTTGTGACCCCCTTCACTGAAGAAATTCTAGGAGTCACTGGGCGCAAAATCTATTCCTTTACAGATGGATTTTTAGGGTACCACCAAGTCCAGATTGCAAAGGAAGACCAGGAAAAGACAACTTTTGCCACTGAGTGGGGAAGTTTTGCATATACGGTCATGCCCTTTGGGTTGAAGAATGTGCCAGCTGTCTTTTCGCGCATAGTGGTGCAAGCATTCCAGGACTTCATCCATAAATTTCTTCAGGTCTATTTGGATGACTTGATAGTATATGGTTTGGTTAAAGACCATTGTGACAATTTGAGGTTAATGTTTGAGAGGTGTAGGTAGTTGAGGATATCCCTCAACATTAAGAAATGTGTGTTTGCTACACCCTTTGGGACTTTATTGGGGCATATCATATGTAAGGAGGGCTTGCTGGTAGATCCTGCTAAAGTTACAGTTATTGTGGGGTTAAGGGAGCCTACTAGCCAGAGTGCAGTGTGTGGATTCCTTGGGCATGCGGGCTATTACAGAAAATTCATTAAGGGATATGCCAAGATCGCCATGCCGTTAGAGGAGCTACTTAGACATAAAAGTGCCTTCCATTGGGGAGAGGCGCAACAGAGGGCGTTTGATACATTAAAAGATAGGCTTATTACCGTGCCTATTTTATGGTTTCCCTCTTGGGAAAAGCCCTTTCATGTTCATGTAGATGCCTCAGGGACCACCATTGGAGCAGTGCTTGCACAGCCAAGTGAAGGGATTGTTGATCATCCTCTCTATTTTGCAAGCAGGAAGCTGACACCAACAAAGTAGAATTATACCACAACCGAGCGTGAGGCATTATCAATGATCTACGTGCTCTTCAAGTTTAGGTAGTATCTGTTGGCAACACCCTTTGTGTTCTACACCAACCACATGGCATTGAAGTATTTAGTGAACAAGCTTGTTCTATAAGGATGCATATGTCGATGGGTGTTGTTGTTTCAAGAGTTTGAATTCACCATTGTAGTAAAACCTGGAAAAAGCAACTGTGGGCCTGATCATCTATCAAGAATTGATTCAGGGGAGGATGCGCAGAGTATTGAGGAAGCAATGCCAGATGTGCAACTGTTTAGGTTTGCGGTGCATGCCCTCAGATTTAGAGGAGATTACAGTATTCTTAAAGGAAGGTGTGGCGTCAGATGGAATGAAGACATTGGAAAAGAAGCAGTTGGCCATATGCCATGCCCTACATGTTAATCAGTGGAGACTTATACAAATTGGGACGTGATGAAGTTTTGCGCAGGTGTGTCTTAGAGCATGAGCACCTGGCCATCATGGAGGAAGCACACAGAGGAAGTGCGGGTGGGAATTATGTAGGTGATGCCACCACACGCAAGATATTAATGGTAGGTTTATGGTGGGAAACCTTGTACAAGGATTGCAGAGATTATTGTAAAGTGTGTGACCATTGTCAGCGCATTGGAAAACCAGGAAGGAGAGATGAAATGCCTTTGCACCCTATTCCTAGCACGGAGCCTTTTGAAAAGTGGGCGATAGACTTTGTAGGACCTATTGCACTGGCAAGTGCATAGGACCGGGTCATGTTATGTCATCACTTGCACAGATTATCTCACAAGGTGGGAAGAGGCAGCCCCAACTAAAGATTACATGGCAGCAACAGTGACAAGGTTCTTATGGGAAAACATTATCATGAGGTATGGATGTCCGTTGAGTTTGACCAGTGATAGGGGTACACATTTCTTGAATGAGACCATCAGGATCCTATTATCAGAGTTCATGGTAGCTCATCACAAGACTACGCCCTATCACCCACAAGCAAATGGAACCGTGGAAGCATTCAACAAGATACTGAGTCATACCTTGACCAAGATTTGTGATGTCGGAAGACTTGATTGGGATGACAAGGTATCGGCAGTACTATGGGCTTACAGGACAACATATAAAAGACTAAACAAAGCCACACCTTTTCAATTGGTGTTTGGCATGGAAGCTATTTTTCTGGTTGAATTTATGTTGCCTTCTCTACAAATAGCGTGTGCAGGAGGGTTAGCCGATGAACAAGCACTGGAAGAAAGAATTGATGAGCTAATGAAACTAGATGAGAGATGATCACTTGCCCGATGGAGCCAAACAACAGAAAAGGAAAAGGAAAAGGCTTGGCATGATCACCATATTAGAAACAAGAAGTTTGAGGTTGGGCAGATGGTGTTATTATATGTTTCTAAGTTTCTGCACCATCCTGGGAAGTTGAAAGTCCATTGGTTGGGTCCTTACACAATCTCGTACATCCTTGATTCAGGCGCATGTGCCAGTTACAAGCAGTTGGATGGGACGAAGTTTCCTGGACACTTCAATGGCAGTAGGCTGAAGCCCTACTATAAATAAGTCTTCTTGGTGTTTGTAAATAAGGCAGTTTTTCCAGTTAGTTTAGAAGTTTCTTTTATGCATTTTCCCTTTCTTGTGTTTCCCTTTCGCGTTGTTGTTTTGTTTTACACCTTGGGCACCGGTAACCTTATTGCTATTTTTGGAGAATTTGTAAGTGCACAGAGGACCATGCATCACTTTAAGTGTGGGGTGGAGAAAGGTGAAGAAGCGTGTGATCAAAGTACCAAGGAAGTTGTGTTGAAAAGCCTTGTTGAGTAGCCGGGTTGAAAGAGGTATATAAAGAGGAAGATGGAAGAATGGTTGGTGCCAGGGTAAAGCTACTTGTAGATCCCACATACTAAGGAGGAGAAAGTGCATTTGAAAGCAACATGAGGTAGGTGAGAGCAAGGATCAGGACAGAAGAAGTGCCTTCGGCATGGGTTACGTGCACACAAGAGTCTCCTGTCAGGTTGGATTGGTTGCGCGCCAGAAGGTTGGAGGAGTTTTCACGCAAGGTTGGCACACATAAGGGAAGGTGCTGAAGATGGGCTTTGTTTGAAAAATATGCATTAAATGAACAAAGTATGGTGGTAGGTGAAGTAGCATTTAATGTTTAGAAAAGAGAAAAACTATAAGTAAAGGGTTGGGGCACTCTCATTTTTACTTTGCGAAATAGAAGAGTTTGAGATATAAGCAAGTTCCATAAATTAGGGCTTTCAGATTCAATCGAGTGAAGGAAGATCTGTGAGATTGAAGTAGCCAGTTTGAGTTTGCGAACTAGAAGGGGTTACACAGGGATGGAGAGAGTGAAGAAACATTGTCTTGTGAAGATTTTATCCTAGTTAGGGTTTAACAAACTAGGGCACGATTTAGAAGAGTTGTATCATGAATATGAGATCAGAGGATTGGAAGAAGTAAGATATAATAACAAGGAGAGGGTAGGAGTGATAAAAATACCTCGACCATGGCACCCAAGAAAGGAAAGGGCAAAGCCAAGGCTAAACAACCAGAACCCGTGGTAGACACAAATGAAGAATGGTATGCAGAGATGCAATACCCAGATGGGGTGATGATGGGGAAGGAATGGGAATCCCACTTGAGAAGTATACCTGTTAGTGACTATAATCACCGCACGAACACAATAGAAAAAGAAATGGCACTGGAATTAGTATGCCCCACCAACAAACAAACACCTGAGGGTTTACCTATATACGATGATGACGTTAAGGTTAAAATGGAGAAGGAAGGGTTGTTACAACTCTATGAGTTGCCTTATTTTGGAAAGCCAGAGCACCTGTACTAGTGGTTGATGTCACGGGTGCATGAAGATTACTTCCACTTTGTTGGGCACAAGATGTGCATGTGACTCCCCAGCTGATTTCATAATTTACAGGCCTCATATGTGAGGGAGATATCCTAGAAGATGACCTTGGTGACAAGGAAGCTATTCAAGAGACCATCACCGAGTATGCCTGCAAGAAAGGGTCATGGTACTATGACATTTCAGACATCAAGGACCCCGTAATGAAAATGGCCACGCATCTGGTGACTAAGCTGAATGGCTAGGAAAGATGGACACAGGTCAACAAACCTTGGCTACATGTCTGCAGGAAGATTACAGAGGGAACTATATATAACCTATCTGCATACATTGCAGAGGAAATTGTCAGTTGCGTGAAGGAAGGGGACAAGATCCTATTCGGAAATGTCTTGCTCACCATTGTATTCATGGAGATTGGGGTGCCTGATGCACTAGACAAATTTGTATGGGAGTACCCTGCCAAGGATCCCTCACCCACAAAGAGGTTTCAAAATTATGCCTGCGATACAATGACAACACCCCACAAGGCACGGCTGGAAAAATGGTACACATGCCTGAGGAATGCATTTGGGGTAGAGTGGAGAATCCTTGAACAACTCCCAGCAGCCACTGAGGGAGAAGCTGAATTTGTGGTCTACCAACACTACTGCCTGGGTAGATTCAAGCTGATAGACGAATCATGGAGCCCTTGGTGCAAGCTCCCCTTCGCATTTACTGCCCAATACTTCCAAGCGGGAGTGAATAAGTTTAAAGAGTCAAAGAAGCTAAGACTGGAACTAGGTAGGCTAGACCAGGAACACAGGGAGATGAGGAAGAAGCTGAACTACCCTGGCAGCAAGTGTGTGTATGTGGAAAAGTACGTGTCACACGAGATTCAAATGACAAGGCCAATGACGCTACCCATCATTAGAGGATTAGTGACACGCGTGTACTTGTGCATAAGGCTGAAGTTTGAGAAGGGTACATATCTAGAGAATGAAGTCTCCATACCTGAAGATCCCTTGGGGAAGAAGAAGCCAATGTCCAAGAAAAGAGGGAGAGGAGAAGAAGAAGCACCAATTGTGTAGACTTCTCAAACAGTGAGCATGTCATCCACGAGCGCTCAGCCAAGCACTTACATGCAGAGAAATAAGTCTCCAGTAAAGGAGAAGATGCCAGAGGTAGAGGCGCCTAGGCAACCCATCTCTAAGGAAGAATCACCTGAGGAAGAAGATAAGGCCGAATCCCCTGATCAGGAGCCACCTCTCAGGAAAAAGTAGAGGGTTGATGAAGAAGCTGACTCAGAGGCAACCGACAGCTTGGAGAAATACATGGGTGGAAGAGGGGATGAAAGTGAAGAAGATGGTGGCAAGGAAGAAGAGATAGAGAAAAGACCAAGATCCACATGTGTTTAGCATCTACAACTTAGGAGAGGAGAGTGGAGATGAGAAGCAACAGTTTGTATTCGCACGGCGTAAGGACGCACAGGATGAGGAAGACGCCAAATACATGGAGGATGAGAAGGTTGCCATGGAAAAGGAGGGAGCCATAAGTTTTACAAAAGAGGAGATCACGGAGGTGGTAGAGAGAGAAGCACAAATAATGCTCGAGGTCTTGGTAGACCAAGAGTTGGAGTGCATAGCACAGACATAGTGCTGAAGGAGGGGAAGGAGGAGAACATTGAAAAAGAACATGACAGCCTAGGAGGCCCCACTCTGATAGTAAGCTTCCCCAAAGGCACGCGCTTGGGCAGAAGAACTCTAGATGTAGAACAGAGATAGGTAATGGGCTATGTTGATGACACAAGGAAGGTGTTACGCGTGTGATTCCAGAGCACCGTACCCACGGAAAGGCTCATAGCCATGGGGTCTTTTGAGAAGGATGATGCGTACCCCAGAACCAAGAAGATGCTCTCTTGGGTGTTTGAGTCCCATGTTGATGAGCCAGACTTCGAAGTCTGCCAAGGAGCGCTCATCACATTGCTAGAGTCTAAGGGGGTCAATCCCTTAGTGAATGCTCAGGAGCTCTCAGATGAGTAGGTCTGCAATGTCTTGAAAAAGGTCACGGTCAAGACTGAGGCTAGATTATTCACATGTAACGACAGGATTAGAATGCTGGAGGTGAAGTTAGGGAAGAAGGAGGAAGAACTAGCGGAGAAGACCAAGAGCTTGAAACAAGAGGAACTGATTAGTGCACAGTTAAGGCGTGAGTTAAAGGAAGAAAAATTAAAGGTGCAGGAAGTATACAAGAAAATGGATTCTATCAAGGGCACCATCCTCCTAAAGCACCTGGACTTAGTGCCACCTGCACAAAAGTACTCATCCCTCCTGGAGTGTATGGAAGACCTAACATGCATCCTCACTATGGAGAGATGACCCTTGGCCCTGGAGTCTGCTAAAGAAGTGGCCACGCGCTTGAAAGAGGAGGACCGATTGAAGGTGGTAGCGCTCGTTGCAGAGTATAGCCAAGTACTCACGGAGGTTAAGGTCATTGCCCAGTCTGCAGAAGCCACATATGATACATGCGTGGACAGAGATAAGGTGGTGAGCTCCTTGGTTGCCACACTTGAAGCAAAGCTAAAAGAAATCCAAGAAAAGAACAAGGGGAACAAGGCAGAGAGAGACAGGGTCTTGGCCAAAGTAGAGAAGAAATCAAAGGCAATTGAAGCTTTAAGGAGCTCAATTAAGGCCCGACTAAAGGAATTATACCCCCAGATCACTAGAAGGATTGATAAAGTTGAGGACTTGAGTAAAGAGATGGAGCAGATTGTGGACATTTTGGGCACCCAGGGAGTTGGCTTAAGTTTTGATGAAGTGAGCACCCTGGTGGGAGACCTCTACCAGAAGGCACAGGGCAAGGTCGGAATATGGAATAAGCTAAAGGCAGACCTTCGGAAATATTTTCCTAACTTGTTGATTTGATGCTCCCCCCCATTCTTTCATTCCTTATTATTTTTGTAAAGTGTAAGATGATTCATTGGTTCCCTGGATAACATGCATCTTGGTCAAGTGAAATGTTTCCAAGGACGGAGAACAGGCATAGTGTGGGGTGATGTTGGACCCCTGTAATCTTAACCAAGTATGAAGGCGTGTGGGTGTGCAGGGTCCCAGTTATGAAAAGGCACACAAGTTAAAAGCGTGTGAGAGAAAGGCTTAGGGAAGACACATACACACACGACACGTGAAAGGAGGCTCGGGACTTAGTCAATTTGAGTGCCCAGGGAAAAACATGTGAAAAGCATGATCGGTTACGCGTGGATAAGATGCCAGCTTGACGATAGGCTGGCCTAGGAAAGAGCATGCCCCAGATGGAATCTTCTAGAAGAACATCATGAGGTAAAGTGGAAAGCTCAGGCCTGAAGAAGCATGCTCGCATGGACCACATTCGACACTTGGCACCAGATCTGAGGACGCTGGAAGGCAAGTTGGCAGTGTAGGAGAATTATAAATACAAGTGCCTGCGGAGTAAAAGGGAGAAGAAGTATGAGGTATAGCGGGTTAGAGAGTGAGCGGAGCTCTACGAAATTAATGCGAGTGGATATTTATATTCAGGAATGAATGCACTAAGCATGGAGTTGTAATTTTTCTTTTTCTGTTAGTTTAGTTACATACGTCTAATGATATGCATGACTGCAGTCTGCTCTCTGTGACACTCTATAATGAATCAATGAATATAATGAGGTTACCTGATATAAATAAGACATGGATATCAATGGTTTTAATGCACTTTTCTCTCATATGAGTTCTCTTTCCTTTCATGTTATGTATGAATGCTTGTATAATTCTTTCTGTCATAATGCATGTTCTGGGTTCTGTTAAAGTACTTAGTCTAAGGTGACTGCAAGGATCTAGAGGTCGTTCTAAGCCGTATGGTCCTTGTATGTTTCAACCTCCTTCATTAAAACTTTCACAATAATCATAATTGATGCTTCCCACTAAACTCACATAAAAAAGAGACTCGGTGCCTGCATGTGCCTCAGGTGAGCGCTCAGCTTCTGCTGGGTGATAGGTCGGTGTGCATGGGGTTCCTTCCTTTTGTAATAGGAGTAAAAATGACTACAAATGCTACTAGAACACTCCTTATCCTTGTTATGTCCTACAATTTTCCTCCTATCAAGTGGTTTTCTAGCTTTTTACTATGTCACTCACCCATTTACAGGGGCATTCCCTTATCATTTTACTTGTTAGGTCATCTAAATGCTTCATCGCTTCCTATTAGCTAGGGCATCCAACCATTTCACCACCTTCTGATCGCCAATCTGATTGTGTCGACTATATTTAAAGCATTATTACTTTGTAATAACACTTTAAAGAGGGTTAAATATAGACACCCTAAAAATACATACATATTTCTATCCCACTATTATCCAATTAGAATTAATTAAATTAATTATATTTCCTAAGTCACATTCCCACCTCTTAGAATTAAATAATTTAATTCTATTATGTCTTTGGAATTAATTAAATTAATTCCTACACCCTTCTAGCTAATATAATTAAACATTTAATTAAATAAATGGTTAATTATTCCCTCATAATTAAATACTAATTAATTTAGTTATTTAATTAATTCCTTTTATCTACTCATGCTCCACTTCACTCCTCTTCTAGAATCCTGCAATGGTGTGGCAACAATAATGCCCATACAACCAATTCTCAGAGAATTCAAAGATACAGATTGCCCCTACAAAATTGCAACTGCATAGACATGGTCATCTTACTATTTTAGGTAATTATAATTATTACCCTAGACTCAATTGATCCCAAGTTCCACTTCTCATGGCCTCACCCTCAACTATAAAAGTTGTCCATTTCCTTTTTCAATCTATCCCTAGAGCTTTGAGAAAATTACATCTAACTGCTACTAAGTTGACATCCAAATCCTTGTGAAATTTTCTTGTAGCATCTGTAAACATACTTGGATAATAATATAAAAGATAATCCACAATCCAAATATTTAACAAGAAAAAACAAGTCTAAGTGCTTCTACGGTCTTATCTTGAGGTTTAGAAGAAGTTTGCAATGAAGGTAATTTATATTTGTTTATTTATCTGTTGTGTCTTTGATTTTTACTTTTGTTATAGTGACAAGATGATACAGAGGTACGTGGAATAAGGTTTAGGTGCACATTGAAAATAGTCACAATTGCGTGTGTGAAAAAAGGATTCAAGGTAGGTGAAGGCATTATTATTGTGATCAAGTATAAGGTGTGAGGGTGCATAAGTATGTTGATGCTTGAAGGTAAAGAAGTGGTCAGATTGGAAACCACATGAATAGAGAGCTGTACAGTGTAATGTGAGGGAGGCAGTGAGAAGTCAAACTACTTGGCAAGTGGCTCAGAGGAAGAATGTGTGTGATGCAGGAGGATGTGTACGAGAGGATCTACACCATCTGAAGTAGTGGTGTGCTAGAAGGTTACAGACTATCACACATGAGAGAAAGTAAAATAAAACATGTGGGAAAAGTAGAAAATCACTTTAAAACTAGAAAACATGTAGGTAAGTGTAATAAATGAGGTCATATCTAAAAAAATCAAAGGGTTAAGGCCATTTCTACATTTCTTTAAAGAGTTTGTGTGTAAGAGATAAATTGCAACCAAGTCTATAGAAAATTTCAAAGTTTGATGATCAAATCAGAGAGCTACAGATGACGTTTGAACTAGAGCATATTGAAGGAGGATTGAGTATAAAACCCTGACAAAAAAGATCTCCTTGGAGAAGTGAAAGCTAGGTAGAGGGTTTTAAGAGAAATAAAATGAGCTAGGGTTCGTAGTACATAGATTTAGGGAACGAAATATCGATGGTTTGCAGGGTGAGCTAGGGAAAGAAGGTAAAGTAAACAAGTGCAAAGGTTGAGAAAAATATTAGATAGATGAGACCAAAAGCACATATTGGGAAAGAGAGTGATCGATTTCAGGAACTTAGGGTATGTGTCACATGTATTTGAAGTTCAAACTAGTTATAAAACGAAAATGGCACCAAAGAAATCAACAAATAATAATAAATTGTTCATAGGATTCATTTAGCAATGGAAAAATCATTAAACATATCTGAGTATGAAGCATTGATAGCCGATATAGGATTTTCTATTTCCTAGCACTTACAAGAAATGAAATTTGTTGGATATTCTCTTCTCATCATCAATCAAGTCAATGGTGAATGTCAAGTCAAATATGAGAAGCTTGTGCCCTACAAATATATGGTTGATAGTCTCAAAGGGTATTTCTATATTATCACTTTTAAACAAGTTCCTCATGCACAAAATAAAGCATTGGATGCCGTGACAACTATTACATCCCTTATAGCATTCAACACTAATCAAACTCACAATGAGTTACTCATTGAAAACCTTTTTGTGCTCACATACTATTTTCTAGAGTCCACCATGGTTTGTGAGATTGTTGGTCTTGATCACATGTTATCCCAAATTTATCCCCTGGGGTCAATTTGGATAACTCATTAAAAATGGACTTAACCATTTTTAAAGGCCTGAGATGTCTAAAAAACCATCAAAATTTCCTTCCCAAAAGAACTAGCCATTGGATTTCAAAAAATCGTGGGAGACTTAGCCAGTTTATTGGTGGGTTCTATCAAAAGTCGACAAATGCTTATTCGGTCATCAAACTCAACACCAAGTATCAAGCAGCAGGCCATGTGGCATTGTTCTGAATATCCTAAAATAATTTGGGCTATATGGATGTCAAGTACCCAGATTAAATTGTGTTAGATAATTCTATTGGGTCCTTCTAGGGTCAAGTTAAGTCAAAGAAAATGCAACAGGTCAAGGAAGTGAAATGTGGTGCAAGATCAATGACCAATGGTGAACATGTGGTAGTTTTTTATCACTTCCTCAAGTAGATGCATTTGACAGACCTCAAGTCCATTGAATTAACTAAGTTAAATAATTCAATGGGTCTAGGAAAATTCGGTGAGGTCAACAGGGTGATGTCGTAACAATTTTGAAGTAGGAAAGTTTTTAAGTCTGAGTAACTTAAAGGTTATGACATGAAGTCATCAAAAGCATGACATTTGTGAAATAAACATCTCCATGGAACATTTTCATTTTCTAACCTTTCATAGTCTGACATTGAAAAGGTTAAGGGCAGGTCTGACACACTAACATTGCAAAGAGTGTGGAGCTTTCCTATTGGTCTATTCTTTGCATTTGTTAGTCAGAGCTAAAGAAAAATATGACAACCCGAGGGACATGAAACTTCCTCATTGGTTAACAATTAGAAGTGAGAAGAATAGATTAAATAAAATACTGAAACCATGAAGTGTGTGGATATTCTCTATTGGCTTGTGCTTCGCAGTTTTCATTCGGAGAAAAAGATAGTCTAACATTGTAAGAAAAGTGGAAATTTTCCATTGGCATGTATTTCATAAAGGAAGACCCGCTCGCAAAGGAAAGAAAAGTAAAGGGGAGAAATGGCATGAAACCTAATCAAATATATGATCCACAAATGGAAAATACAAAATTGTTACACATGTTGGAAAAGGGTAATCCCCGGGCTAATCAAAGGCTGTCACTTGTCAACTTCCTATGTTCCCCGACATGCAAATCTTCAAATGGCCATATATTTTGATCCATAACTCCAAATCAAACAAAATTTATATCATTGGAAATATCTCCTAAAGACCTTAAATTTAGAATCATCAAAATCATTTTTTTGATGATGTTTTATGGGTCAAAATTGAAAACATGGAATTTTATGGAGTAAGAGAAGTCATGTTCACAAAAATGATCAAATCAGGTAGTTCAACCACCAGAATTTATGAAGCATGGCTTCATTTCCTTCTTCAGGATTAAATATACATAGTAATGGCCTTGTAGAGTGGCCATGTTCTTTGAAAGATACTTCAATGCATAATTATAGTGATTGAAAGTTCAAAAGACGTGTCCCTTCTCTTTTCCCTCTTTTCTCCCTTTCCTCTCTTTCTCTAAGATATATATTGTAAAATATTTCCTTTTGAAAGAGATGGAAATTCTAAACCACAAAGGAACCATGTAAAAATGGTCTCCTGAGTAGTTATGAGTGGTGAACCTTCATTTTGGCCTCCATAAATGTTTTCTTTCCTTCTGTTTCAGTTGTAATGGATTGTGCATATTTTAAGCAATATAAATATGTTTTATGGTGCATTTTTTCTTCTCTAGCTCATTTTATTTGTAGTCTTGCCTTCCTTTTATTATTGTAATGTGTTGTGTATATCTATTTCATTTTAAATATCCATTTTGATTGTTATTTCATGTGAAAGTGGCATGTTAGATGTTTTTTTGAGTTATGGCACTTCTGTTTGCCCTCTCTCTACCCATTTCCCCCATTTTCCCTCGTAGAGTTTCTATCACCCCCATTTTTTGGTTCTATCACTGCCCCTTTTAGCTTAGGATTTCCCTTTTTTGCATCTCCTTCTATCTCTCTCTTGGTCCCTTGGCATGTTTATTTTAGGATTTATTTTCTGTGTTAGGATTATTTTTAGCATTAAGAGTAGGTAGAGGAACTATCCTTCTTTAGAGGTCTATCACACAGTGTAAGATCCCACAGCTTGGAGACAGTCCCATGTTTCCTCAAAATTCTAGATTGTCTATGACTTGGGGAAGGGTGCAATTTTAAGCTCCAACATTTTTGGCATGCCCGATGGGACAAAGTCTTAAGTGCTCTAAAACTTCATACTAGCAATTTTGATGTGTTCTTGATGGTATTCAGCCTTTGGAGACAGTTATCAACACATCTAGTGACTCCACTAATTCATAAAGACTCATTTTATTAGGTTTCATACCTTTTCTTCCATCCCCTCATTCATTTCCATGCCCCCATATTGTTATTTCTCTCCAAATAGATCTTCCATTCTCACATTTCATTTCCAGCCCTCTCTATTTTAAGTAGTGTGATGATATTCCCAAAATAGCCTTGAAAAACTTGTCACTCTTTCTTGGAAATGGAGATCAGTCTCTCATTAATCACATTCATGATATAGCAAAACATTGTGCCATTTGCAACATCACAAAAGAGAACATTTGCCTCATACTTCTAGTTTTATGCTTCAAAGTAAATGTAAGAGATTGGTACAATAATTTGGTTCCATAATACATTTACACATGAAATCAGCTGGGAGAACAACTACACAATCGGTTCAAAGAGGATATAGATGTTATTTTCCTCATGGAACATCTCAATAAAATACAACTAGCTCTAATGGAGTTTATCCCTCATTTCAACATCATATTTATAAGGACTTGACATAGAATTCCTCAAGAATTCAAACCCCCACAAGGTATGACATTCTTGTATTATTTGAGGTCCTTTGATGTTGATCTAGTTGTATTAATTCAATCCCTAGGAGGTAGCAGTCTTCCTCAAGCTTTTTCCATTGCATCACAAGATAAGAAGATTCTCATTTAGGCTGGAAAAGAAAATCCATCTCTATTGCTACAATTCTTCCCTCACCATCTCAAATTCTTCCCTCCCCTTGTGAAAATAAAGAAAAATCTATTGTTCCTTTTCAAAACAAGGAATATATTTTTCTTTTTGTCCTTCATTTGATTTCCACACGTTTATTATGCCCAAATCATTCCCTAAACTTTTTAAAATTCTCTCCCATATCTGCCCAAGGCACTACCCAACTTCTCTAAACCTTGCACTAAAATTTACGTAAGTTATGGTATTTAACATTTTATCCCTAATTTCTACCCAACACTCACTAAACCAAGTTATCCTATAAGGTTGGTAGAACATGATGTTTTCTATGCTTTTGGAGAGAAGGAACAACCCATGCAACACTCCAAACATTTTTTTTATGAAAAATCATGCATTTGTTTTGGAGAAAGAAGATCAACAAAGCAGGGAGTATGTTTTGGAGGATCATTTGGCTCCTCCAATTGATCAAATTAGGTCTCTTGAACATCAAACATCTAGACCAAACATGAAACAAATCACATCCCCTTTGTTATACCTCTTCTCTAACCAATTCTTCTAAGGAAGATAATTCCATATCTGTTGAAGATTGGTCTGATTTAAATTGAGAAGATGAGAGGATCCAAAATGTGCAAAAGGAGGTGTTGAATGCCAAGAATAATTAGGAAGATGTGAAGGACAATCAGATTGGAACTGGAGTGGAGGAGAAAGTGTTTTTGAACACTATTGGCATCCAAGGCCTTAAGGAAGAATGTTTTGAAAGTGAGCAAGGTGCTTTAATGGAATGTAATGATCCTCATTGCTCTACATGTTTGGATCTTGTTGCAATTTTAATGGAAGGGACTCAAGATTTCAAGGAAGATGAGTTTGAGATCTCTAGCTTCTTGTTTGAGGAAGCAGAGCATGAGCATACACAGGTAGAAACAAAGCTGTTTGTGAAGAAAAAATAATATCAATTCTAGAAAAGCTTGTAGACATCCACCATGAAGAGGAAAGTGTCTCAACCAGCTCCATTATCTTGGGATAATTTACAAAATAAGATGGGAAAACAAAAGGATCAGGCCTTGCCCAATCAAATATCTGGCTGATCTAGAGCCAAAAGGAGAGTTACAACCAATCATGCTCACTTTAGAGCATGAGGATGAGCTTCAAAGCACCAAAGGTCAACAAAAATGCCTCTCAATCCAAATACAGAGTAAACTAAAAGAGGTATTTTTTTTTTTTTGTTGATACTTTGAAGAAGAAGGGTAGAAATTGGTTAGCTTCAAGTCAGTTTTTCACTCTTACTAAATGACCATGTTCATTTACAAATCTTACATGGTCATCATTTTGTGAGGAAAGGAATCTATTTCTCCTAACCTATTGTAGGTTTTGTTTAGCTTCCTTTCCCTCTAGTTAGAGTAGGGTAGGTAGATTTGTTTTCAATAAAACAAGTGCATTGTGCACACTTTGTATGTTTCCCCTTAGAACATGTATGATTTTTCCATTTTTGTATATAGTTTTTGTGGTGTTTTGTTGTTATTTTCATAGTTTCCATTTCAGTTCAGGAAGTGTCCATGGACCAAATCTAATTTTAGGGAAACTTTTAAAGTGCATTTTTTGGCCCCAAGAGATCATTTGCAGTTCAAAGTTCCCTTTCCTCTTCCTTGGTAAAAAATACAATGTTTTGGGAATTTTAAAGTAATCAAAAACTCCCAAGAAATCAACTCAAGAGAAAACCAAGGTAGCTTCAGATCAGGCCAGATCAGGTTTAATGGCGTGAATCAGATAGTTGGAGCCGTTTCAAAGCTTCATTTGGAGCTCTATAGATCAATTTTAGGAATTTCCAGTTCGTGCTAAGTTCATAACGGCTCAGGGGTAAAGAATTTCAATGTTAATAAGTTTTTAAATTTTTGGGCTTAAACTCCATGCCTAATGGATTTACTAAAGGCTACTAGTCAAATATAGCAGGAAAATTACCCCTAGAGTGTTTCCAAATTCACCCCTTGGGTTAATTTGGATAACTCATTAAAAATGGACTTACCCATTTTTCGCAGGCCTGGGACATCTAAAAAGACATCAAAATTCCCTTCCTAAAAGCACTGGTCGTTGGCTTTTGAAAAATCTGTAGGAGACTTAGCCAATTCATTGGTGGGTTCTATCAAAAGTTGACAATGGACATTTATTTGGCCATCAAATTCAATGCTAAACATCAAGAAGTAGGGAACATGGCACCATTCTAGCTCTCCTGAAAGAATTTGGGTTCCGTGGACCTAAATTCCTTGGATTAAATTATGCTACATAATTCTATCGGGTCATACTAGGGACAAGGAAAGTAAAAAGACACATGGTGGATCAAGGAAATGAAATGTGACACAAGATAAATGACCAGTGGTGAACACGTAGTGATATTCCATCACTTCCTCAAGTAGATGCATTCTACAGAGCTTAAGTCTGTGGAATAAACTGAGTTCAACAATTCTTTGAGTCTAGGAAAAGTCAACAAGGTCAACAAGGTGACGTGGTAATAATTTTGAAGCTGAAAATTACTAAGTCCAAGCAAGTTGCGCAAGGTTTCAATGCGAAGTCATCAAAAGATTGAAATTTACAAAATCTAGAGCTACATGAACCTCTTCATTGGATAACCTTTTACATTTTTACGTTGCAAAGGTTTAGGGAAGGTATGAGACACTGACATTGTAAAGAGTGGTGGCTTTCTTATTAGCTTGTTCTTCGCATTTTTCAGTCATAGCTAAATAAAAATCTAACAACCTGAGGCATGTGGAACTTCTTCATTGGTCTATACGCATCGTAACATGAAGAGGATATTAAAGAAAATACTGACACCATGAATAGCATGGAGCTTTCCTATTGGATCATGCTTTGCAGTTGTTTATTCAAGAAAAAGACAGTTTGACATTGTGAGAAACATGGAAATTTTCCAGTGGCCGGTATTTCATAAAGGCAAAACTCACAAAGGAAAGAATAGTAAAATTAGAAAAGTCCTGATACCTGAGCCAATGAAAGATAGAAACATGGAAAATATGAAATAATGCACACATTGACAAAGGATAATCCCCGGGCCAATCAAAGGTTGCCACTTGTCAACTCCCTTTGTTCCCCTACATGTAAATCTTCAAATGTTCATATCTTTTGATCCAGAGCTCCAAATTAGACAAAATTTATATCATTGAAAAGGCTCCTCGATCCATTCAATTTGGCATCATCAAAATTATATTTTGGAGGTTTGATGGGTCAAAATGGAAAACACATCATTTGAGGGATAAAGAGTAGTCATGTGCATGAAAATGATCAAATTAGGTAGCTCAACCACCAAAATTGATGAACCATGGATTCATTTCCTTCTTTAGGAAGGAATAGAAATAGTAATGGCTTTGCAAAGCCTTCCCATGTGATTTGCAAAAGAATTTAATGTAGACTGTTGGTGATTGAAAGTTCAAAATTCGAGTGCCCTTTCTCTTTTTCCTCTTCTCTCTCTTCCTCTCTTTCTCTAAGCTATATATTGTAAAATATTTCATTTTGAAAGAGATGGACATTTTGAATTGCAAAGGAACCATGTCAAAATGGTCTCCCAAGAATATGTGAGTTTGAACCTTCATTCTGCCTTTGTAAATGTTTTCTTGCCTTCTATTTCAGCTGTAATGGATTGTTCATATTTTAAGCAATAAAATCTATTTTGTGGCACCTTTTGTCTACCTTAGCTCATTTTATTTGCAGTCTTGCCTCTGTTTTACCATTGTAATGTGTTATTGTATCTATTTCATCCTTGTAGGCTCCATTTTGATTGTGTTTCATGAGAAATGGGAAAGTTAGATTTTTTTTTTCAGTTGTGACACTTCTATCTTCCCTCTCTCTGCCCATTTTCCCCCATTTTCCCTTCATAGAGTGTCTCTCACCCCTTTTTCTAGTGCTATCACCACCCCTTTTAGATTAGGATTTTCCTTTTCTGCATCTCCTTCTAACCCTGGTCCCTTGGAATGTTTATTTTAGGATTTTCTTTTTGCATTAGGAGTAGTTTTAACATTAGGCGTAGGTAGAGGAACTGACCTTCTCTGGAGGTATGTTTCATAGTGCAAGATCCCACAACTTGGAGGCATTCTTGTTGACACTGAAAATTTACACTCCGCCATCTTTCCCTAGATCATTAATTAAATATATCAATATTATTCACAATACACTCACCGCCTCAATTAATTACATACATCAACATACCACATTTAGTTAATTAAATAAACCTACATGATACCCCACATTTATCGTTATTTAATTAACACCCCTTTATTCTAATTAAGTATATTAATTAAGCTAAACACATCATTATCCTATCTCCATCATATTTATCTATTAAATATCTTACATTATCTTATATTATCTCATATAATCTTTTTAAACAAACACCGAATATCCATCCTAGCTAAATTAGAAAAAATCCATCCTATTCTATCATTTTCCCTAACAAATATTACACGTCTACACAAACCTACCAAAACTATCCCCTAAAAATGAAAACAAGAACATCGAATTAGCCAACAGTTCCAACAATTTACTAAACAAATGCAAAAAGGCTGAAATCATTGGTGATTTCGCCAATCGCCAGCAATTATTTAAACCCATTTTGCAGTATATTTTTAAGGGATCATCTTCTCACATTTTTTGAGTCTGAGTTCTCTATCAGAGTTTATCACTATTCTACAACATTAATGTAAATGCATTATTTTGTAGCATTTTCATTCACAATCATCAAGAAAATTTTAGGAATCATTTCAAATCCTGTCGGTGATCAACAAATCATCATTCAACTACAAGTTTCATTAATTTCATTCATCATATTCAAGGTCAAATATCATTTTACATTTCTATTTATATGTTTAGGTAATACTTATCTTCTAAATATTCATCTCATGTTATAATTCAATTCCTAGGAATGTCATATTTTCAACAATAATTACTTAGATATTACATTTTTGTCAGTCTGTTATTATCTCCCAAAATCACCAGTGATTTCCTCAATTACCTGTGATTCCTATCTATTCTGTTTACCTATGAGACTACTCAAATTCCATTTATCAATTGTATTGTATCTATTTTTCTGCTAACATGTTGACCAGTATGGATTTTTTAGATGGAAATATAGGGTCAAGGTCATGAAATAACTATCATCAATTCATTACCATTTGTTTGACATCTGTTACACTGGGAGAAATACAAAATTCTACATGACCTCAAGTTGTGTGCCATTCACTCAGCCCCTCTAGATCAACTGCAGACTATTTTAAATCTACTTAATGAATTCACAAAGCTACAGATGAATTCTTGGAATCCTACTTTTAATTTCTACATATCCAAGAAGATTTATCCTCATTTAAATATCAATATGAAGCTGAATTAGAAGAATTGAGCTCTGAGCCTAAATATGAAGATTAAACTAATTTCAAGCACTCAAATTATGATTCTGATTCTAACATAGAAGAAGAAGATCCAAAATACATTTATGAATTCTTTGAGTATATCAAGGACTCCATCCTTAAACAAACTTGAAACCAACCATAGCTTGCCATTTCCTAGGACCTTCGTTAATCATTTTACACATTTCAATTTTTGTAATCAAATCAAGAAAAAATAAAAAATCCGTTTTGATTACTTTTGCTTGCTATTTGTAATTCACCCCTTTAGTAATTTTCATTTTAAGGTAATTGTTTTTCTTTTTTATGTTTGTTTAAAATGGTACAAACAAGACAACAAGCCCACAACCAAACTTTTGAAAACATGTCTCAACCATTATCCACACCATTGCAGAAACAAATTCTGTTATCTACTCCATTGTCTACCCTGTTATCTACTCCCCTAGCTACACCATTACAACATCACACTCCTTTTTCATCACCTTTCTCTAAACCATTACAAAACCAAATACTATTTTCTCAACCAATTATGTCTACTCCTCTATATAATTATCAACATACCTAGAATGAAATAGAAGAACAAGTTAATGAGGAAATGAGACAACGAATCTTAGATTCTTCATCTCAATTTTGTAGTCAAATTTTCCATACATCTCAACAAGAAGAAACTAAACAACCATACTTCTTAAGCTCACAATCAGAATATTCTGAACCTACTTTCTTTTAAAGAGGAGACCCTTTTTTCTAAGAAATGTTGCATTCAAACTTCATTTCTCTCAATGTCTATCTAGAAGCTAGGGGTGTTCAACTCCAACCGTTCACACCCGAACCATCCTTAAACATTCTTGATACTTTATCTGACCCTTCACAACAACTTAAACCTGAACCAACCTTGAATATCCCTAATCCTCTATCCAATTTTTCACCTCTAATTGATTCAAACCAATAATATGAATTAGAACTATTAGACCCTAAATATTGGATAAGTACTAAAAGATATGCGTGCGTAAGATCAGTAAATAGAAGGGCGCTCAAGGAAACATGCATAGGGAAAAGGGTTTAAGAAGGGTTTAAGTGAAACCAGGGTGCATGCAGAAGGAAGAGAAAGTGTTTAAAGGACTTAGCCATATTTGGCATCATGGAGTCACTTGAGGAAAAATGTGAGAACCTGACTAGGCGTGATAAGTGGATAAGGTCTCAGCCTAGAACCTTGGAGGCCAAGAAAAGGATATTCCACATAGGGAATATTCCAAGAGGCATCATTACGGTTAGTGGAAGGTTTTTTAAAGACAATAAGCATTCTTCAATGGAGGATGACATTAACACTTGGCACGTGATCTACTCATGAGAGAAGTTATGGTGGTGAAATATGATCTTATTTAAAGAATTGCGTGGGATAGGAACATATATAGAGATATATATGAGAGATAGGAGAAGGGAAATGGAGAGAAGGAAGGTAACAAGGTGTTGTAGAAATGTTAGGAAATGCTAAGGGTTTAAAGCTCATGGTGCTAGGGTTTAGAGTTATTAGTGTTAGAGGGTTGTAAGGGATGCCATTAAGCATATGTATGGGTACTGGGGTCTATAAAAAGGGCTATAATGGGAAGGAATAGTTAGGATCCCTGATCATATAGGTTTGTAGGGGTTGGATCTTTATCATTTGATGTATATGGTCTGAGATGACGCTTTTGAATGTAGTGTGGCTATCAGAGACTCTTTTTAAATAAATATGCATGGATCTATTATGTACATCTTGTTTATGTGTGTAAACCCTCATGTTATTTGGCTTTTCATATTTTAGATCTGGTTTCCAATTCTTCATACAATATTTATTTAGCTTTTGTGATGCATTGGTGTGTAGATCTGTTAGTTATATCTCCTACCTTTTTAATAGATGCATGTACTTTTGTTTCTATAAATAATCCTCTATTAATGGAAGAACTCTATTGAAACTCTCACATAAAGGAGGGGCTCGGCACCAGCATGCTCCTCGGGTGAGCGCTCAGCGTATGCTGGGTGATAGGCCAACCCACTTGGGGTTAGAAAGAAGTATTCAGGGTAAAATAATGAGTACTTCATGGCTCCATTGCAAGGACGTATTTTGAATATATTGTGAGAGAAATGTGTAATGATAGAGCACTTGACCTTGGATAGTGTCGATACCTATCTTTAAATCATGGAGCATGAGTTTTCTCAGAGGTTCAATACTGGATCTAATTTTGATGCACAAAAATGGGTCGAGGAGAACCTGTATCATGAAATATATGAGACATTATTATGTTGTTTCCAAATAGATTTGTATGAATGGCTATCAACATATGCATCAAGGAAAAGTTGGTATTATAGACCTTGTGTTTGGACCCAGGAGGAATATCAGTGTTTGCATGATGCCTATTTGACATGGACCCATGTTGTTGATCACTGGTGGAGTAGAGTGCTGACTAGTTATACCTTGGAATACACTATTTCTACGTATTATTTCCAGGAGATTTCTGAGTTTGAGTTCTTGAGGGATCCTAGAGGATCATTCTTGCATGTTATTCCACTGGCTATTAAGATCTTGGTCATTAGTTTGAGTTTGGAAGTCATCCCCATGACTGACTAAACTTCTACTAGGAACAGGGCACAAAAGCTAGCGTGGTAGAAGGATGGTGGACCTTGTGGCAGAAATGGAGAGAGAGGAAAGGTGGTTCAAGTATAATGAATCTCGAGAGGGGGAGTTGGCAAGACAATGTGAAGCTACCCAGAGTGATGGATTTATGGAGGTAGTTTGTGGGAAGGATTTGAGGTTTGAACAGAGGATGTGGAACCTAAGTAGTCTGAGCTACCCCATCTTAGAAAAGCACGGAAGAGAAACCTCCTTGAATTTTGGAGATAGCTCATCATATGATGAAAGGAGAAGATCTGTAGGTGCACATCTTAACCCACATGACGACTAGACCCTTGCACTTAGTTTCTCAGTCACTGAGATAAGTTTTGATGATCCATTTGGCATCGGTATTCATAGTTGAGCGACATATAGGAGGTATAATTTTTCATTTGGTACATCTATGGCTGCACATTCATTTCTTGTGTTGGGGGTATTTTGTTTGGCACAAAATTTGGGAAAGGTTTGGGATGAAAATGTTTTAGTATCGCGTCTAGGATCAGTGTGAGAAACACATCTAGGAGTGGTTCAGTATCACAGACTGTCGACATGTAGTTTAACACTATGGTGGGTTCACATGGCACAAATGTGTTAGGCCCCTTACCTACGATAGGAGGAGGATCTGGTGGATTTAGAGGAGTTGGCACTAGTGGATCTAGTGGGTCTGGTGGTGGAGGTAACATCAGAGGGAATCAAGGTCCTGGATCTGGCGGACAAGGTCCACAACACCATCAAAAGGTGTTTTATAAGATGTCACTCCACTTACCCTATTATAAGGGCATTGAGGATTCCATGGAACATGTACACAAGTGTGAGTTACTATGGCGCACAAAGGGAATCACTTCCCTGGAGTGGAAAGCAAGTCATTTTGCAACCACATTGCAAGGACACATGCATAGTTGGTACAAGAAGTATGACCCACACCAGATAGTGGTGGATTACATTACACTATGTAATGCCTTTTTGGCAGAGTTCCACATACCTGAGTTTGAACAGAAAAGCATCACCACATTGAAGTAAATTTAGTAAGGAATCACAGAGAGTGTGCGAGAGTATGATGCGTAGTCCAAGACTCTCATATCCAAGTTATCTTATGACATTCACCCTTTGCAACATGCTCAGTGGTTTTTCATAGAACTGATCACACCATTTAGGAGGGTACTTTCACATAATACTTTCACATATCTGCATGAGGCCTTGGAGGTTTCCTTACACATGAAGGCAGTAGGAAGCGTTGATACAAGAGTTAGTCTATTCCTAGAAGCCCAAATTACTGCAATGGAAAACTAGCTGGAGAAATTATCTACGAACTCAGCTCATGAGACTCCTAATGGGTTATGGTGTATGGATTGTGAGGTAGAAGGGCATACGAAGGAAAGTTGTCCTCGGAGATCGGTACATGTGATGATGGTAGACTGTGAGATTTTCCACAGAGATCATGATGTAAGTAGGTGTCTGCTACTATAGCACATGATCCATAAGAATGTGTCTTACTATTACAAAATTTGCACCTCTACTACTCATGACACCAAGGATTGTAGATTGATTGACCAAATACATGATGCCATTGATACTAGTGTGCACCATACTAGTCTTGCAAATAGCTCCAAGGATGAGGGGTCATCATTATGAAGGGTGTACAGATGGAGGAAGTTGCAGAAGAGGTTTTTGTGGAGTGTTTAGAGACCGTGACAACCATGGAGGTGGAAGAAGTGAGTTCCCACGTGCAACTTGTTATAACTATGGGTCTACACGAACACTATAAGTGTGAATTCCCCGATCTGTTATAGTTGCTCTTGGTGTGGAAAAGAAGCACAAGTATGAGGAATTCATAGATTTATTTGAACACATGAGCAAGAAGTAACATGAAAAGGATAAGAGGTCATGGGGATGGTGAAGCATAAAGCATGCTGATCAATAGTGGATGCTAAGAATGGCGCATGAGTAAGAGTTAGAACCTGTACTAGTGATGATGCAAGCTAACGTTGCACGTGCCAGGGAGATACCAAAGTAGAGGCCACTGATTACAAGAGAATAAGTGGTACATGGGAAGTATCTAAACCCTACACATCAAAATTAATTCTATCAAGAGTCGATGTATGTAATAAGAAGTCTTCAAGGGGAAATTTAATGTCTAAAAGAGCAATCCTGGAAGTTGGAGTCGAAGAAAAGTCTTCCTGAGGTCCCTCAGGTCAGATATAGATGATGTCAGAGAAGTGTGTAAGATGTTGGCCAAGAGAATATCATTCCTCTGTTAGTAGAATGGTTGAGAGATAAAGTACCAAGCACTGGAGGAGAGCGCGAGAGGTAGGTTTTACATGATAATCTACCTCCCCACAACCTTGACTATGATAGTGAGATTACCTTGAATGCATTTGTTGATTGATGGATCCTAAGTAATATTAAACTGATTGAGTTATGGGCAGCACAAAAGTTAATGTTCTCACCCTAGATGCATGGAATCAAATGGTAAGGCCACCATTACAGCCATCTTCAAATGTGGTGTATATGGTATGATAAGACAAATGGTAGAAATTGCCCATTAGTGTTTTAAAGGATGTTGTTATCACTATCCTAAGGGGAAAAATTCATTGGAGACTTCGAAGTCTTAGTGAACACTTTGTTGAGGCAGATTAAACTTTCCAGGAATGGTAGAGAGCACCCCCGGTGAGATAAGACACACATGTTGAAATACATTTAATTAAGGGGTATGTAAGTTATCTGAGAACAAGGAGGAAATGTTTTATCATTCCTTTGACCTAGATGGAAAGTCATTGCCCTATAATGATAACCCTTGGGAGAAAAATACCTAGATAGAATATATGTCACAGATATGCGCTAGGGACCCTGAGATTATGCAACCAACAAAAGAAGGTGTAGGAATTCCGTTGATATAGGAGTTAGCTCCATTCCTAAGTGAAACCCAAATTAGTGTGGCAATGCGACAATTAGGCAGATGGAGACATATGAGTCTAGTCAGAACTTGGAAGTCATGAGACTCACATTGGGTTATGAGTGTAACATATTGTGAGGTCAGTCAGGTGAATATGAAGGAACACGATTGTCCTCAAAGATCGATACACAAAATGATGGTAGACCCTATGATATTTTCCTATGGAGATCATGGATGACCAAGTAGGTATCCACGACTGCAGTGCGTGATATGTAAGAATGTGTGCTTAGCTATTGCAAAATTTACACCTCTACTACTCATAACACCATAGGATTGTAGATTGATTAACCAAATACATGATAACCATCTAGAGTGGCTTGTGTGTGCTAGAATCAAGTATCTGCTATTAGCAGTTTGTCTAAGGTAGAGGCACCATCTATTACACAAGAGCACACAGATAGAGGGAGTTGAACCTAAAAGGATTTCACATAGAGGAATGTAAGAAGGCCGTGGAAACTGCAGAGGTAAAAGAAGTGAGTTCCCACATGGAACTTCTTTATAACTGCATGGGTCTTTACGGAACACTTATAAGCGTGAATGCCCCACATGTATTCTACAATGCTCTCAAAGTGTGACACCAGAAGAAAGGAAGTATAGTAGGAGTTGCCCTGAATTGATATCCTAAACACATGAACCAAAAGTAGCAGAAGGACTAAGGGCACTGGTGATGGTGAGCATTGCAAGTGTGTTAAGTTCCTAACTAATGGATGCAAATAATGACACATGGCGGAGGATCAGAATGTTAGAACTTGTACTAGTTGCACTTGGCTTGTAAGCAGCAGGCTTTAATGAGGCATAATCCAGGGAGATACCACTTGAAAAGGTATGCTGATGGAACAAGAGAAAGGAAATTTGGTACTAATGGGATCCAGTATTTCTCCGACCCTACGCAAAATCATTGGATCGGCCATGACCCTGTGCAAGAAGAAAGAGAAGAAACGGCTCTGTCACGTGAATATCTGTATTAAATCTATTTGACAGACTTGGGTAAAATAAAAAAAAAGGGAAAACATTTCAGACCTACTTGAGCTTGCATTCTAGAACGAGGCGATGTCAGAGGAAAAAGTCAAAGTTTGAACCCAAGTCAAACCAAAGCGGAGAGTCAGAGACAAAAGGTGAAGTGCATCCCCTGGCCAACCAAAGGGTGCAACATATCTGAGTGGAGCTGTGGGGCCACGGGAGTTTTTTGGATTTTTTTATTCTCACAGAAAAAGGGGAAAAGATAAATTCTGAACCTGGCACATGCCTAATTTTTTTTCCAATTTGGCTGCCATGTGTACCATATCAAAAGGGGACCCATTTTTTAAGTTGTTTTTCCTCCCTCCTATACAGACCCGATACAAACTTCGAGGGGGCATATACTTTCGACTCAAGGATTGAAATATTACAAATCTGATGCCGTTGGAAAGATCTTGGCCTCACCCATGCCACAGAGGTATGAAAATTTAATTTTTGAGGAGGTTAGGTGAAGAAAAATGGAGGAAACATCTTGAGACCTTCAATGTAGGATCTTTTTGTCTCAACAACCAAATCAGATTCGATCTATTTTCATCGTTTCCTTTTCCTTCAAGGCACCAAACCAAGGATTGATGCAGTAAAGATGGATTTGGGGGGCATATTTTATCAGAAGCATTAACAATGGTGGTTAAGTATCAAGGACCTAATTTTCTTGCTTCTCCCTCTCTCTTTCTTCTCTCTGATCAAATCCATAAATACAGGGGCATGATTCATTGTAAAAGTTGTTATTCATTCTTCTTCCCTACCCCCTTCTCTCTTTTCTTCTCCTAGGGTTGAAAATTGAGTCTAAACCTCCTTTCATGGCTCTGTAATGACATTTTCTTGCCTCTTTCCCACTAACGATGTATTGTGTGAACTTTTGGAGCAATAAATTGTGTTTTGTGATGCATATGTCCATCCTTTTCTTATTTTATTGTCTCTCCTTGCCTCTCATCATTACAAGGTATATACTGTGCATATTCTGATGTTTGTTGAAGGTCCTGGAAGCTTTTTTTAATGGGTTTTGAAGTGGTGTACTGTGTGAAATTTATCTCTAGTCTGTGGTGCATCTTATCCACCCTCTCCTCTACTCACCTCTCTCCACTTCAGGAAGCTGAAATTGTGACCAACACTTCCCTTTTATTGGTGCTATCACCTCGTTAGTTTAGGGTTTCCCTCTTTATGCACTTTCTCTCTCCCTGTCTCCTTGGCATTGTTAGGATAGGTGTAGTTAGGCATCATTTCTACCTTAGGATTAGTTTAGCATTAGGATAAGGAAGAAGAAGTTGACTTTCTCCGGAGGGCCATCTCAAGTTTGCAAGTCCCACAGCTTGGGAGATGGTCCCATGTTATGCAAATCACACCAAATGACCCTGCCTTAGAAAAGTAGATCCATAACTCATTTGGGGGTGCTGTGATTTTGCGTTAAGATATCCATACACTAGATTTTGACAAAAGTGGAATTCTAAACCATGTATGTTAAGCATCTTGTTTGCACTGACTTTTTGATGTACTATTATGTGTTTGGTCAAGTGCGTGAACTACCTTGAGAGGTTGAAATAGTCAATAGAGTTTGTCCCATCTTGTTTGGAGGAGGAACGTGAGGATGAACTAAGGAGAGTGTGAATCAAATGAGGAAAGTTTCAAAGATCATAATGTGCACAAATGAAAGGATAAATTTATACGTGGGTAATAGGGAATTTTTCATGAGTTACTACCACAGGACACATACAAAACAATGTTTTTGAAGGAAGGCTAGCAAAAGTGCCCAATTCACAAAGAAACTTATGAAATGAATATAAACTAGGTAATGCATTCAGCAATATCACAGGAGACACGATTGATTATATGATTGCATACACGGGACACCATTCAGGATGTCACAAGAACTTAGAATGGATCAAGGCCAATGAATAAAATACACATTAATCGAGCATAGGGCATGCCCACAGGATAGGTTTTAAACATTAAGATATACAAGTCAATTAACTATGGTTGAAAGTGGGCCTGTAAGAAATTTTTTACATATGCACTTGTTTTGAGGATGTTCTAGAAAAATTAATAGTGTGCCACAGATCTATACTTTCTAGAAATAGGAATGAAAGTAGTAGATATCGCAATGTTAAAATTTGAATATAGAGAAAAGGAAAGGTAGATGCCCTTAGAGCCAGTGGGACAGGTAGAGAATTTTTCCTAAACATCATGCCTTGTCAGGTGAATAACATGCCTATAATTATCCTACATTCACCTCAAGAGTTTCATGTGACTGCACATATAGTTTCTGGAAAAATGATAGAGCATATTGTGAATCAAAATATGGATTAGTGAAGACCATTGTAACAATATAGCTAATAGTATTGCAAGCAAGGTACTCCAATTAAGATCTATCCCTAGTATTTTTGAATATGTGTAAATATTTTACTGTTTTTGAATTATTAGAATATATCATATGATTAGGAGAGGGGCTTACTGGTGGATCCTGCCAAAGTTTATGTTTAGTAAGGGAGGTCCATGTAGGGAACCTACCAGCTCAAGAGCACGTGTGCACCTAGATTCCGATTGGGTTATCATAGTGAGGGGGGGTAATTACTAATGTGTGAAATTTATTCAATGGGTATGAGGGACCACTATCTTCTAGTTGAAGGAGGTACGCATTGATCTGAAGCACAAAATTACATTTCATTTCCAGAGAGGCACATCAGATGGAATTTGAAACATTAAACTGTTATATTTCTCTTTGCATTACAAGCATTGGCATGTGATTTTCTTGAATAAGGTGTGTTCCCTTGATTGTTGAAAATCATGCTTGTTATGGATAAATCATTTCTACTCTTGGATTATTTAGATGAAATGATATGGCTTGCAAGAATCCATTTTCACTTCTTGTTGATAAGCTACAATCTGATTTTGAGAGTTGCAAACTTATCTCTTTTACTGACTCATCCTTGGATCAATTTTAGTGATCCAAGGAATGTTTTAAATCTTCTTAATAGACTGAATGGTAAATTGACATTCATTAGTTTGAGAGACATAGCAGACTGAACTTTTGTATTTTACAAATTCTTTGGTCTTGAGTGAATGTGTCTTCATTCGGTTGTATGTTTGTGCTTGGGTCTTTGGGATTGATCTCTGCAGGACATTATTAGCGTAAACAAAATATAGTTTGCTTATGATTATGAAGGGGATCAAGATCCTAAAAACTTAAGGATAATCCTAACAATATCTTAAACTAGGTAAGAGCGTCTACTTCCTAGCTACGTCTACTTAATTGGGTTATAATCTAACCTAAGCTTCTTATTCTCTTTTGTGTTGGGGGGTGACCTAACCTAAGCTCTAGTGCTAAAGGAATAACGGAGAAAGTTTGCTAAGGTGATATTAGGCTATATTAACCTAATGCCTAATACTATATGGAAGTAAATTTAATCTAACCTAAGGTGGGTATTACCTATGGTAATGTTTTAATAACTAAGGTGATTTATTGTTAGACTAACCTAAGTCTTGGGAAATCTAGCCTAAACTAATTAAAAAGGGACCTGGGGTCGCATGGCACTATGGTGACGGTTCAAATGGATTTTATTTGATTTGATTGGGTATTAATGCAAGGAGGTACTGCCAGTTTTGGCAAGGGCTAGTTAACTTTAGTGGGGCTTACGTGGAGGCTTCACTAAGTATGGAATTGCATGTTGATTTGGAATTGGTATTCGCCAGTTTTGGGAGGTGGTGGCAAGGAGAGATAAGCGGGAGAATTGGGAGTTATGACATTAATGGATCTCAGTTTTTGTGTGTAAACCATCTTGGAAACAAGGGAGGTGGATTTGTGAGAGGTTGTTTGGTTTTGCATGCCTCGTGAATTTTTCTCTGCATGGAGCTATCTGGTTCTTTGAACCAGCAGTTCAACTTCTTCTTCGTGGCTATTTTTGGTTTCTCTGGTCTATTTTCGATCAAGGGAATGTATATGAGGCATTGGAAGAAAAATTGTTTGGTTGTTGATCTGTCGTGGAGAAGAAAAAGAGTTGGAAGCTTGGCTGGAAGTCTCCTTAGAATTGGCAGAGGCACTATCAGGCATGATAGGCTCTACCCATTAAGATTTCTTGCTTTCTTCTAAATGATTCATTAAAACAACTCTTCTCTCATGAGATAAATATTTGCATGATTTGTCTGGTTATTTACTTGCATGTTTTTATGAATCTCTGGGTTTTTTAGGATTTAAATCCATTGTTATTGGGAAATTTTATCTGTTCTAGATTAATGGTGACATGCATGTAAAAACTTGTATTTGAAGCTTTGTAATTCACTTATGAAACTTGTATTTACAAGACTGGTGTTGTTTTGAACTGGCATTAGTTGCTTTGTGTGGTTCTGAACCTATTATGGGAGTCTTATGTTTTTGGAGCTTGTTGTTCTGAACTATTATTTGGAACCTGTGTTTCATTCTAAACTTCAAATTGGAAGCGATTTGAGTTTTGTTATGAGCTTGTATTTGAACTTCGTGTTTATTCTGAGCTGAAATGTATTAGAGCTTGGTGTAGTTCTGAACTTTTGGTTGAATCTTCGTATTCGACACTGTACTCATATTCAGTTCTTGTGAATTCTGAACTTGTAGTCGAGTTTTTTGAGTTTTGTTCTGTACTTGTACTCTGAGTTTGGAGTTTTACTACATGTATTTTGATTCATGGGATTTGAGGAGTTGTATTAAACTCATTATGGAAGCTGTCTTCTTGAAAGGGTCTTGAGAGATATTTGTTTTTTTAGAAGTAGACCTGGTAATCTCTTTTGAGATTTTCTCCGTGTAGCTTCTTGAGTGTGAATGGTTCTAGTACTTCTATCTTTTAGACTGTACAACCTTCTTTGAACTTGATAGGGCATGTGAATAAGAAGTATATCCTTTCCTTCTCTTCCCTGAGTGAACTCGCGTCTTGTTGAAGGATTGACTATTATTTTAGAAGGATTAATGGACTGGAACTACATCTTGTTATGGGTTTGGTTTGATTTTATAGTTCGTTTGGAACAGTTGTTAACAGTTTTAGAGGGTTTATGGAAATACAGTATTGCATTTTCCTTCTTGTAATAGATGTTGAAACAAATACCTTCCTTGTCATAATCTTTTAAATGGAACTTGAGAGTCCTTGTTGTGATTCTGTTTCAGTTGAGTTGGAAGTAAGATTGGGAACATCTCTTGACTTAAACGTATATTGGGTTTTCTTACTCTCTTCAGATCTTTTTAATTGATTTTTGGGTTTATTAAAAAAGTGGAATTGAGTAAAACCTAGTATACTGAATTTTGTATGAAAGGATATATTTTATCTCTATTCAAAATGTTTTGTATTATTGTTCATATTTGGGATCACAAACTACTTACTCTGTTGCATTGAGCTGTTGAAGCCTTGTAATGGGATTTCAGTCTTTTGAGTTTGTGAGTTGTATTGAACCTTGTATATCTTACACTGTTTGTGGATTTCTATTCCTTGTTGGATTCATTGAACGAATCTTTGGGTTTTAAAAAGAGAAATGAATATGATCTCTTGGGGACAGTATACTGTTTTAGGGACTGTACTGTGTACTTCATTCTGTGATTTGAATTTGAACTTGTGCTTGATGAATGGAAATAGGTAAACCAGTTTGCAAGATTTGTAATGGAAAATTTGAAGTGTGCTTTCTTTAACTGTGCATTTGGTTTTGTGTTCTCTTTTGGGAACTAGTTAAATAATTTCTAAGTTTGAAATAGAAATGGGAATTCATTTCATAGTATAAATGAAATGAATTATGGATTGGGTCCTTTTCTATTTGAGATCCTTTTTCTGTTGTTTGGATAAGTTCATTTGACTGAGCTTCTCTGTATTCGATTCTCTTCTGAGATGGAAATTTCTTGTGGATTGTTTGGTCTACTTTGTATAAGTCATTGGTTGTAATGATGTGGAAAGAGATTAGCTGAATCGGTATGTTGGAAAGAAAATATTAACATACTTAGACTGTCTGTTTTGCTTGATTGAGTCACACTCCATTTGGATTGATATTGGAAGGTTGTCTCTTTTTGCACTCTGTTTTATTATGAACCCTTCTTGGATGGATGGGATAAGAGATTTATTCTGTTTGAGTCTAGCTTGGATTTGTGGAAATTCTTGTTTCAGATCCTTGAATTATATCTTCTAACATGTAGAAGTTAGTAAGAATTTCAGTTAGACTATTTTGATTTCCTATTCTTCTTGGATTGATTTGGGATTCTTGTTTAGATGTTGTCTCTTATTTATGGAATCCTTATATTGTTATCCTTGAACTGAAGCAGTTAGGTGAGTTCTAAACCTGTTTCTATCTTTCAGATGATGAAGTGTGTAAGGAGTAGTATGTATTGATTCTTCTTCTTTGCTTAAGTTGTAGGATGAATCATCCTAATATGAGCTAGGCTGAAATTAACTTCTTTTGCTGCTTAGAAAAGATAAATGTGTATTTCTATTCTTATAGAATTATGAAACAATTGGATGACAAGACCTGTTGATTGTTTTAAAGTAATTGATAGGATCAATTAAACCTTATGATATAATGCAGGTGTTGCAGATTATATTATGCTCTTTTCTTAAAAGTGAATTCAGACTCTTTAATTGTACTTCTTTTCTGGATGTTATTACTTATGATTATTTGTATGATATATTAATTTTTTCATTAAATCAGAGTTGTTTTAATGGAACAATTAGTGGAATGCACTTTAATTTAATGCTTAGTGCTTATCATGCTCAGTTCATTGAACTGACCCGTGCTAGCAATTTTTGCAGATGGACATCGTAAGTGATAAAAGAAGGCAAGAAATTTTATGATGCATTGGCTTATTTAATTCTGGATCTTATGTAAAGAGTTTTGAATCATTCTTGAGTTGTATTGGAAAAGAAAAGTGATGTTCTTTTAAGATCTTAATTATGATTGACATGCAGAATGTCTAAATTACATAGTCTTGTAAATGTATATTTAAAATCATGAATTGAAAGGTTTTGTGTTGGACTCCAATTGTGAAGTGAAATATTTTATACTTGTATGCTGGAAATAATAGTGATATCTTAGTGGTATTCTTTATATCTATTTGTAAACTATTGTTGTTATCAGATAATGAGTTGGATTAAGGAGATAGTATAATCTCCCTTATTATAATGAACTTGTTAAATTGCAAAAGATGTCATTCTCTAACTACACAACTATAGTTTAATAATGAAATATGCTTGGGACATACAATTAAACTATATGAGTAACGAATGATAAAAAGGTTATGTTAAACCTAACATCTAACCATGTAGAGGAAGACTCTTCCTCTCCCAAAGAATGAAAGATAAAATGAATAGTGGTTATGATCTTTAATCTTTATAACTTCATTTATAAAGTAAACACTAGCTGAATCTAGGTGGATGACACACTTGATTTGGACAGCTAGGTTGCATTAAGAATTAAATGTTTGATGTTTGTTGTCCTGTTTTTGGGATAACTGCTTGTTATGCCATGTTAATGAATAACAATGCAAACATGAATTAATGAAGTTCTCCATATCTAATAAGGCTAGTGTTGGATAAAGAACTTAAGGAATGATGGAATTAGGGTTAGGCATGGTTGTTGTAATCTGAATCTTAATCCAATTTAATTATGATTAATGACCACTAAGGGGGTATGTACATCTTGATGAATCAGTTCTAATGGATGTTGGCACATGCCAACTGTAGGACTGTACCCTCGAGAAGTCCTGGGACTTCTCGAGGATACAGTGTTGCAGTTGACATGTGGCAACACCCTTCCATATTTGTTCATCTAGATCTACACACATTTGGACTTGAACTTAGTTTCTCTCTAGGTCAAGTTAGTAGCATGTTTAGGATAGGTAGTAGCTTTCAATGACTCAGGGTACCTTGGCACATCTGGTTGACTTAGGTCAACCGAGTATGCCCATATACCCTAAGTCATCGTGAGCGTCTTCCTATAATAAATTATGTTGCTAACCTGGGCTAGGGTCAAACCTTGGGCAAGTGGACTGACGGTAGTCAGTAAAGACCATTCTAGATAACAGAAGAGTGAGGTGAAGGATGTATTCTGAAATGATGAGTATGTCGTCTAGGAATAGAAATATGAACAGTATGTTGAAAATATTTGGCCAAAGTATCGCAAGCTACTGGTTGCATTGTCCTATGTCACCTAGTTTAAAGCAACGTGATGTCAGATGAATATTGGTAACAAATATTCAGATAGGTTCTTTAAACAGATCACTCAGTACCTGGAATAGGGTAGGAGAACCAAGTATATGTAGTATACATAAAGTATTCTATACTTTAAGTTAACATGAGAGATCGGTTGGTAACTGAGTCATGGAATGAGAGATCGGTAGTATACCGAGTCATTACAGCTGCATATGGTTATCTGTTATGAGATTGATTAGCATGGAATGTGTGTTCTAAGTGATGTTTTATTTAGAATAGAGAACATTATGTTTCAAAAAAAAAATTCCCTTGTTTCTAAAGTCTTAAAATGGGAATGTTACATCTTGGTATCAGAGCTGAAGGTTGCAGCTCTTGGACCTATTGTGTCCATAATCTGATGAAACTTAAATTTTCTTGTTAACAGAAAATGGTTAGAACAAGAGGAAATGTTGCAAATAATCCTCCACCTGAGGAAGGAGCAGCAACTACCCAAAAACTTGATGAGATCCTTGCTTCCCTGTTGGACACAAGAGATCGTTTGGCTGTACTTGAACAACAAGTAATGGGAAATGAGGAGGAAGAAGATGCTGGTAACAATAATCAGCCACCTCCTGAGGAAAATGCCAATTTAGGTGTTGATAATAACAATGTGAACATACCTGATCAACCTGAGAACAAAAAGGCTAGGCTGGCAGCTGAACTCACTAATGATATAAAAAGGATAAGTCCACCCAAGTTTGATGGCACCACATTAGGAGATGGAGCTGAGAATTGGCTCAGCGAAATGGAGAAATACTTTGCAATAAAGAATTTCTCAGAAGAAACAAAGGTGATATGGGTAGTATATCAACTTCCCCATGAGGCATCTTCATGGTGGGACAGCCGTAAGGCTGAGTTAAACATTGATGAAACTAATATCACATGGGATCAATTTAAAGGTTACTTTAGGCAACGTTGGCTACTGCAACTTTACTATGATCAGAAAATGACTGAATTCCAGAACTTAGCTCAAGGAAAGCTAACTGTAACTGAGTATTGGGAGTGGTTTACTAAACTCCTTAAGTATGTACCTCAGTACCAAACTGATGAGAAGTTCAGGATATGGAAATTCATCATGGGATTGAATCCCATTATAGGAGGAGAGGTGGATGTTCACAGCCCAACCACGATGGAAGGGGTTGTTGAAAAGGCCATAAGGTAGGAACAAAAATTGAAGGCAATTTCTACTCATAAGGAGGAAGTAAGGAAGAAAATCCCCAACTCCTCTTCATCATCTCTTGCACCTAAGAAAGGACCATGGAAGAAATTTGGAATGAAAAGTAAGTTTTCATCTGATACTAATAAGAAAGTAGCAACAAACAAGTTTGTTGGTAATGCACGGAAACAACTTTGTCAAGAACAATAATAATGGACAGAAGTCCTATGGAGGTCAGAATGATAACTCTAAGGCTGGAAATAAACCCGAGCCTAGAAAGGGACCTATAGGAGGCTGTTATAACTATGGAAAAGATCATTATGCAAATCAATTCCCTTTGAAAAAGGATGATCGTAATCAGTAGCACAAGATACATGCTGCAGTAGCTGACAAGCAGGCTGAGAAATAGGCCACACCCATAGAGGTTCCGGGTAAGTTATTTGGTTTATTTATAACTATTCTTTTTGACACCGGAGCTACTGAATGTTTTATTTCTAGTAAATTAGCATCAAAACTAAAAAAAAAGATGGAAACATGGATAAAACATGGACTGTACATTATGGAAACAATGTTGTTCATACAGTTAGTATGTGTCTTTTTGGAGCAGTCCTTGACTTACCTAGATTTTCCACTGAAGTTGATCTTTATGTTGCACCTTTGGGGTCTTATGATGTAATCATAGGTGTTAATTGGTTAGTAGAACATAAGGCTAAAGTGGACTATTTTGAAAAACACATTAGTTGTTTAGATGACCTGTAGAAAACAACAGAGATTCAGGGTGTGAAACGTGAGATTTCTGTTAGAAAACTGTCAGCTATGCAACTTAAAAAGGCCAAAAATAAAGGTTGTACCTTATATGCAGTAAAAATTGTAGAAATAACTGAAGAGAACAATGATGTCATGGAATGATATCCGTTGTTACGAAACTTCAGTGACATGTTTCTGGAAGAGTTACCAGGTCTTCCACCCAAAAGGGAGTTTGATTTCACAATTGAGATCAAGCCTAGAACCGAGCCTATTTCTAAGGCACCGTATCGAATGACTACTATAGAATTAGTAGAGCTTAAGGCTCAGTTGCAAGAAATTTTGTCTAAAGGTTTGATTATACCAAGTGTTTCACCTTGGGGAGCACCAGTAATTTTTGTGAAAAAGAAAGATGGAACACTTAGATTGTGCATTGATTACAGAATGTTAAACAAAGCAACAATCAAGAATAGATACCCACTCCCTAGGATTGATGATCTATTTGATCAGATGTGTGGAGCATCGGTATATTCTAAGATAGATCTTCGATCTGGATATCATCAATTATGGATTAAGGATGAGGACATTCATAAAACAACTTTCAGAACAAGGTATGGACATTATGAGTTCACGGTTTTACCTTTTGGATTAACAAATGCACCTGCAACATTTATAAATTTAATGAATAATATATTTCAAGAATACTTGGACAAATTTGTGCTCGTATTCTTGGATGACATTCTCATATATTCTAAAAGTATTGAGGAACACCATGAGCATTTGAAGATAGTTTTGGAAATTTTGAGAAAGAGACGGTTATATGGTAAGCTATCTAAATGTTCTTTCTATGACACAAAAGTGCACTATTTGGGACATGTAATAAGTAAGAATGTAATTGTTGTAGATCCTTCAAAAATTGTAGCTATAACTGAGTGGCCTGCACCAAAGAATGTACATGAATTTAGAAGCTTCATGGGGCTTGTTGGTTACTATAGAAAATTTGTAAAAGATTTTTCTAAGGTGGCTGCACCAATAACTTCTTTACAAGAAGAAGGATAAGAAGTTTGTTTGGAGTGAGAAATGTGAAACTGCATTCAGAATTTTGAAAGGAACAATTAACTTCAACACCTATTCTAGCAGTACCAGATCCTAATGGAGACTTTATGGTAGTAACTGATGCATCTGGTGAAGGTCTAGGAGGTATTTTGTTACAAAATGATCATGTCATAGCTTACGAAAGTAGAAAACTAAAGTTACATGAGTTGAATTATGCTCCACATGATTTAGAGCTTGCTTGCCATTGTTCATGCACTACAAGTTTGGAGGCATTACCTTCTTGGTAAACCTTTTGAATTGAAAACTGATCATCTTGGGCTGAAGTATATTTTCACTCAGCCAAATCTAAATGCAAGATAATGAAGATGGTTAGTTTTTTTTGTCTCAATATGATTTTGACATCAATTATATCAAGGGTAAGGAAAATAGAGTGGCTGATGCTCTAAGTCGTAGGAAGCACATTTATGCTCTTATAACATTGAGAACTCAGTTTAAGGATGAAGTAAAAAGTGTTATGGAATCTGATTCTTACTTTCAGTAAGTAAAGACAGTTCTTTGCTGCAGATCCAAATGATTTGAGGTATAAAGGTTTTCACTTTGATAATGAAGGAATCTTAAGATTTGAAAACAGAGTATACATACCTTCGCTAAATGATTTAAGAAAGAAATTGTTAGCAAAATTTCACAATTCACCTTTTTCTGGACACCCTGGTATTACAAAGATGCTTGCTGATATAAAACAACAATATTTCTGGAAAGGAATGAAAAAGGATGTTATTGATTTTGTGACACATTTCCTTGAATGTCAATGTGTTAAAGTGGAACATATGCACCCAACTGGTTTATTGTATCCTCATAGCATACCGCAGTACAAGTGGCAAGTGATAAGCATGGAATTTGTACAAGGGTTTCCTATGTCAAGAAATAAACATGATGTTATTTTAGTAGTTGTTGATAAACTAACGAAGGTAGCACATTTTATTGTTGGTAATCTGAAGGATGATTCTCCTGTATTGGCTAAAATATTTGTGCATGAAATTTTCAGATTACATGGAGTACCTGAATTAATCATATCAGATAGAGATCCTAGAATGACATCAAGGTTTTGGCAAATGCTTAATGCAGCTCTAGGAACTAAGCTGAATTTCAGTTCTGTGTATCATCCGGAAACAGATGGACAGACTGAAAGAGTTAATCAAGTTTTAGAGGATATGTTACGAATGTATTGTATGGATCAACAGTATAAGTGGGAAGAGTACCTTCCACTAGTTGATTTTGCATATAATAACACATATCATGCCTCTCTTAAGATGGCACCTTTCGAAGCATTATATGGAAGAAAATGTAGAACCCCTGTTAGTTGGGACAACATTGAGGATAGAGAGGTAATTGGACCTAAAATTCTTACTGAAATGGAACAACAAGTTAAAATGATTCGTGAGTGCTTGAAAGAAGAAACAGATAGGAAAAAGAGTTATGCTGATTTAAAGTGGGTTGACAGGAAATTTGAACTTGGTGAGAAAGTATTTCTTTGGGTTAAACCTGAAAAAGAGCTCTATAACTTTTGGCAAGGCTGCCAAGTTATCACCTCATTATGTGGGACCCTTTGAGATAGTTGAAGTAATCAACCCTGTAGCTTACCGTTTAGCATTACCTCCTGCTTTGTCACGAATGCATGATGTTTTCCATATTTCTTTGCTTAAGAAATACATGTTTCAGATTTATCACATGTGTTAAATTGGAATTCCTTGCAGGTCCAAGACCCAGGAATAATCGTGGTTAAACCCATACGAGTGCTGGAAACTCACCAGTTGCATTTAAGAAATCGTGAAATAAGTCAATGTAAGGTCCAGTGGGACCAGTTTAATGAAGAAAGTGCAACCTGGGAAAACCTGGAAGATATGAAAACTACTTTTCCATATTTATTTGATCAGAATTGACTATGATGACTGATAAAATTTGTGATTTTATCTTTATATGTCAATAAGTTTTCCAGTTTGGGGTAGATAACTATTTATTATAAATAAACAGCTATGTGAATGCTGATTTCTGGAACTTTAAATTCTGATATTGTTGCAAACATATGTTAAGAAAGTGAATAAATTGATTATCCTTAATGCAATGATTAAAATGAGATAATCATCGGGATGATGATTCTTTTTAGGAGGGAAGTATGTAACACCTTGGACAAACTGTTATATTTCTCTTTGCATTACAAGCATTGGCATGTGATTTTCTTGAATGAGGTGTGTTCCCTTGATTGTTGAAAATCATGCTTGTTATGGATAAATCATTTCTACTCTTGGATTCTTTAGAATGAAATTATATGGCTTGCAAGAATCCATTTTCACTTCTTATTGATAAGCTACAATCTAGATTTTGAGAGTTGCAAACTTATCTCTTTTTTACTGACTCATCCTTGGATCAATTTCAGTGATCCAAGGAATGTTTTAAATCTTCTTAACAGACTGAATGGTAAATTGACATTCATTAGTTTGAGAGACATAGTGGACTGAACTTTTGTATTTTACAAATTCTTTGGTCTTGTGTGAAAGTGTCTTCATTGGTTGTATGTTTGTGCTTGGGTCTTGGGATTGATCTCTGTAGGACATTATTGACATAAACAAAAATATTCTTCTTCATGACTATGAAAGGGATCAGAATCCTAAAACTAAAGGACTATCCTAACGGTATCCTAAACAAGGTAAGAGAACCTACTTCCTAGCTATGTCTATTTAATTGGGTTATAATCTAACCTATGCTTCTTATTCTATTTGTTGGGGGGGTGACCTAACCTAAGCTCTTGTGCTAAATGAATAAGGGAGAAAGTTTACTAAGGTGATATTAGGCTATGATAACCTAATGCCTAATACTAATGGTTGTGAATTTAATCTAACCTAAGGTGGTATTACCTATGGCAATTTTTTAAGACCTAAGGTGATTAATTGTTAGACTAACCTAAGTTTTGGGAAATCTAGCCTAAACTATTTAAAGGGAACCTAGGGTCGCATGGCACTATGGTGATGGTTCCAATGGATTTTATTTGATTTGATTGGGTTTAATGCATGAGGTACTACCAGTTTTGGCAAGGGCTAGTTAACTTTAGTGGGGCTTACGTGGAGGCTTCACTAAGTATGGAATTGCATGTTGATTTGGAATTGGTATTCACCAGTTTTGGGAGGTGGTGGCAAGGAGAGATAAGTGGGAGAATTGGGAGTTATGGCATTAATGGATCTCAGTTTTTGTGTGCAAACCATCTTGGAAACAAGGGAGGTGGATTTGTGAGAGGTTGTTTGGTTTTGCATGCCTCACGAATTTTGCTTTGCATGGAGCTATCTGGTTCTTTGAACCAGCAGTTTGACTTCTTCTTCTTCTTGGCTATTTTTGGTTTCTCTCATCTATTTTCGATCAACGGAATGTATAAGAGGCATTGGAAGAAAAATTGTTTGGTTGTTGATCTGTCATGGAGAAGAAAAAGAGTTGGAAGCTCGGCTGGAAGTCTCCTTCGAATTGGCAGAGGCACTATCAGGCATGATAGGCTCTACCCATTAAGATTTCCTAATTTCTTCTAAATGATTCATTAAAACAACTATGCTCTTATGAGATTAATATTTGCATGATTTGTCTGGTTATTTACTTGCATGTTTTGTTATGAATCTCTATGGTTTTTGGAATGTAAATCCATTGCTAGTAATGATAGTTTTTGGGAAACTTTCTCTGTGCTAGTTTAATGGTGATATGCATGTGAAACTTGTATTTGAAGCTTTGTAACTTGTATTCTGAAACTGGTGTTGACTGAACTGACATTCATTGCCTTATGTTTTGTTCTGAACTATTATTTAGAGCATTGTTTTTCTTTAGTGTGGTTTGAATTATAGTGGAGCTTCTATGTTTCATTCTGAACTATTATTTGTTGCTTGTATGGTTTGAACTTGTATTGGAGCTTTGTTTTTTTGAGCTTGTATTTGGAACTTCGTGTTGTTCTGAGCTGAGTTGGAACTTGGTGTAGTTCTGAACTTTTTGGTTGAATCTTCATATTCGACACTGTACTCATATTTAGTACTTGTGTATTATGAACTTGTAGTCGAGTTGATGATTTTTGTTCTATACTTATGTACTCTGAGCTGAAAGTTTTATTTGTTCAAGGATTTGAAAAATTTTGAACTCATTATGGACTGTCTACTTGATAAGGGCTTGAGAGATTATTTCATGTTTGAAGTTTGAAGTAGACCTGGTAATCTCTTTTGAGATCTTCTTGTGTAGCTTCTTGAGTGTGAATGGTTTTAGTACTTCTGTCTTTTAGACTGTACCACCTTCTTTGAACTTGATAGGGCATGTGAATATGAAGTATATCCTTTCTTCTCTGCTCTGAGCTGAAGTTTTGTCTTGTTGAAAGCTTGACTATTTTAATTCAGAAGGATTAATGACTATAATTATGTCTTGTTGTGGGTTTGGTTTGATAGATATAGTTCGTTGGAATAGTCGTTAACAGTTTAAGAGGTTTCTGGAAATACAGTATGCATTTCTCCTTCTTGTGAAGATGTTGAAACAAATACCTTCCTTGTCATAATCTTTTAGATGGAACTTGAGAGTCTTGTTGTGATTCTATTTCAGTCAAGTTGGAGGTAAGATTGGAACATCTCTTGTCTTAAACGTTATTGGGTTTTCTTACTCTCTTTAGATCTTTTAATTGATTTCTTGGGTTTTATTGGAAAGTTGTTTTAAACTTCTAGTATACTGAATTCTTGTATGGAAGGATTATTATCTCTGTTCAGAATGGTTGTATTATTGTTCTTATTTGGGATCATGAACTATTTTACTCTGTTGCATTGAGTTGTTGAAGCCTTGTAATGGGAAATAGTCTTTTGAGTTCGTGAGTTGTATTGAACCTTGTATATCTTACACTGTTTGTGGATTTCTATTCCTTGTTGGATTCATTGAAGTTGAATCTCTGGGTTTAAAAAGAGAAAGGAATATGTTCTCTTGGGGACAGTATACTGTTTTAGGGACTGTACTGTGTACTTCATTTTGAGATTTGAATTCGAACTTGTGCTTGATGAATGGAAATAAGCAAACCAATTTGTAAGATTTGTAATGGAAATTTTGAAGTTTGCTTTCTTTAACTGTGCGTTCGGTTATGTGTTCTCTTTTGGAAACTAGTTAAAGAATTTCTAAGTTTGAAATAGAAATGGGAATTCATTTCATAGTATAAATAAAATGAATTATGGATTGGGTCCTTTTCTATTTGAGATCCTTTTTCTATTGTTTGGATAAGTTCATTTGAATGAGCTTCTCTATATTTGATTCTCTTATGAGATGGAAATTTCTTATGGATTGTTTAGTCTACTTTGTATAAGTCATTTTTTGTAATGATTTGTAAAGAGATTAGCTTATTTCGGTATGTTGGAAAGAAAATAATAACATGCTTAGACCAACTATTTTGCTTGATTTTGTCATACTCCATTTGGATTGATATTGGAAGGTTGTCTCTTTTTGCACTCTGTTTTATTATGAACCCTTCTTGGATGGACTGGATAAGAGATTTATTCTATTGAGTCTAGCTTGGATTTGTGGAAAGTCTGGTTTCAGATCTTTGAATTATATCTTCTAACATGTAGAAGTTAGTAAGACTTTCAGTTAGACTATTTTGATTTCCTATTCTTCTTGGATTGATTTGGGATTCTTGTTTAGATGTTGTCTTTTATTTATGGAATCCTTATATTGTTATCTTTGAACTGAGGCAGAGTTGTGTGTTATAAACCTGTATTCTATCTTTCAGATGATAGAATGTGGTAAGGAAGTATGTATTGATTCTTCTTCTTTGCTATATGGAAGGATGAAGCATCCTAATATGAGCTAGGCTGAAATTAACTTCTTTTGCTGCTTAGAAAAGATAAATGTGTATTTCTATTCTTATGAAATTATGAAACAATTGGATGACAAGACCTGTTGATTGTTTTAAAGTAATTGATAGGATCAATTAAACCATATGATATAATGCAGGTGTTGCAGATTATATTATGCTCTTTTCTTAAAAGTGAATTCAGACTCTTTAATTGTACTTCTTTTCTGGATGTTATTACTTATGATTATTTGTATGATATATTAATTGTTTCATTAAAGCAGAGTTGTTTTAATGGAACAATTAGTGGAATGCACTTCACTTTAATGCTTAGTGCCTATCATGCTCAGTTCATTGAACTGACCCGTGCTAGCAATTTTTGCAGGATGGACATCATAAGTGATAAAAGAAGGCAAGAAATTTTATGATGCATTGGTTTATTTAATTCTAGATCTTATGTAAAGAGTTTTGAATCATTCTTGAGTTGTATTGGAAAAGAAAAGTGATGTTCTTTTAAGATCTTAATTATGATTGACATGCAGAATGTCTTGAAATGCATAGTCTTGTAAATGTATATTTATCATCATGAATTGAAAGGTTTTGTGTTGGACTCCAATTTGTGATGTGAATACTTTTGTACTTGTATGATGGAAATAATAGTGATATCTTGTGGTATTCTTTATATCTGTTGTATACTATTGTTGTTATAAGATAATGAGTTGGATTAAGGAGATAGTATAATCTCCCTTATTATAATGAACTTGTTAAATTGCAAAAGATGTCATTCTCTAACTACACAACTATAGTTTAATAATGAAATATGCTTGGGACATACAATTAAACTATATGAGTAATGAATGATAAAAAGGTTATGTTAAACCTAACATCTAACCATGTAGAGGAAGACTCTTCCTCTCTCATGGAATGAAAGATAAAAGGAATAGTGGTTATGATCTTTAATCTTTATACTTCAGTTTATAAGGTAAACAATAGTTGAATCTAGGTGGATGACACACTTGATTTGGACAGCTAGGTTACATTAAGAATTAAACATTTGATGTTTGTTGTCCTATTTTTGGGATAACTGCTTGTTATGCCATGTTAACGAATAACAATGCAAACATGAATTAATGAAGTTCTCCATATCTAATCAGGCTAGTGTTGGATAAAGAACTTAAGGAATGTTGGAATTAGGGTTAGGCATGGTTGTTGTAATCTGAATCTTAATCCAATTTAATTATGATTAATGACCACTAAGGGGGTATGTACATCTTGATGAATCAGTTCTAACGGATGTTGGCACATGCCAACTGTAGGACTGTACCCTCGAGAAGTCCTGGGACTTCTCAAGGATACAGTGTTGCAGTTGACATGTGGCAACACCCTTCTGTATTTGTTCATCTAGATCTACACACATCTGGACTTGAACTTAGTTTCTCTCTAGGTCAAGTTAGTAGCATGTTTAGGATAGGTAGTAGCTTTCAATGACTTAGGGTACCTTGGCACATCCGGTTGACTTAAGTCAACCGAGTATGCCCATATACCCTAAGTCATCGTGAGCATCTTCCTATAATAAATTATGTTGCTAACTAGGGCTAGGGTCAAACCTTGGGCAAGTGGACTGACGGTAGTCAGTAAAGACCATTCTAGATAACAGAAGAGTGAGGTGAAGGACGTATTCCAGAATGATGAGTATGTCATCTAGGAATAGTAACATGAACAGTATGTTGAAAATATTTGGCCAAAGTATCGCAAGTTGTTGGTTGTGTTGTCCTATGTCACCTAGTTTAAAGCAATGTGATGTCAGATGAATATTGGTAACAAATATTCAGATAGGTTCTTTAAACAGATCACTCAGTACCTAGAATAGGGTAGGAGAACCAAGTATATGTAGTATACATAAAGTATTCTATACTTTAAGTTAACATGAGAGATCGGTTGGTAACCGAGTCATGGAATGAGAGATCGGTAGTATACCGAGTCATTACAGCTGCATATGGTTATCTGTTATGAGATTGATTGACATGGAATGTGTGTTCTAAATGATGTTTTATTTAGAACAGAGAACATTATGTTTCAAAAAAAAAAATTCCCTTGTTTCTAAAGTCTTAAAATGGGAATGTTACATCTTGGTATTAGAGCTGAAGGTTGCAGTTCTTAGACCTATTGTGTCCATAATCTGATGAAAATTAAATTTTCTTGTTAAAAAAAATGGCTAGAACAAGAGGAAATGTTGCAAATAATCCTCCACCTGAGGAAGGAGCAGACAACTACCCAAAAACTTGATGAGATCCTTGCTTCCCTGTTGGACACAAGAGATCATTTGGATGTACTTGAACAACAAGTAATGGGAAATGAGGAGGAAGAAGATGCTGGTAACAATAATCAACCACCTCCTGAGGACAATGCCAATTTAGGTGTTGATAATAACAATGTGAACATACCTGATCAGCCTGAGAACAAAAAGGCTAGGCTGGCAGCTGAACTCACTAATGATATAAAAAGGATAAGTCCACCCAAGTTTGATGGCACCACATTAGGAGATGGAGCTGAGAATTGGCTCAGTGAAATGGAGAAATACTTTGCAATAAGGAATTTCTCAGAAGAAACAAAGGTGATATGGGGAGCATATCATCTTTCCCATGAGGCATCTTCATGGTGGGATAACCGTAAGGCTGAGTTAAACATTGATGAAACTAATATCACTTGGGATCAATTTAAAGGTTACTTTAGGAAATGTTGGCTGCCACAACTTTACTATGATCAGAAAATGACTGAATTCTAGAACTTAGCTCAAGGAAAGCTAACTGTAACTGAGTATTGGGAGCGGTTTACTAAACTCCTTAAGTATGTACCTCAGTACCAAACTGATGAGAAGTTCAGGATACAAAAATTCATCATGGGATTGAATCCTGTTATAGGAGGAGAGGTGGATGTTCACAGCCCAACCATGATGGAAGGGGTTGTTGAAAAGGCCATAAGGCAGGAACAAAAATTGAAGGCAATTTCTACTCATAAGGAGGAAGTAAGGAAGAAAATCCCCAACTCCTCTTCATCATCTCTTGCACCTAAGAAAGGACCATGGAAGAAATTTGGAATGAAAAGTAAGTTTTCATCTGATACTAATAAGAAAGCAGCAACAAACAAGTTTGTTGGTAATGCACGGAACAACTTTGTCAAGAACAATAATAACGGACAGAAGTCCTATGGAGGTCAGAATGATAACTCTAAGGCTGGAAATAAACCTGAGCCTAGAAAGGGACCTGTAGGAGGCTGTTATAACTGTGGAAAAGATCATTACGCAAATCAATGCCCTTTGAAAAAGGATGATCGTAATCAGCAGCACAAGATACATGTTGCAGTAGCTGACAAGCAGGCTGAGAAACAGGCCACGCCCATAGAGGTTCCGAGTAAGTTATTTGGTTTACCTATAACTATTCTTTTTGACACCGGAGCTACTGAATGTTTTATTTCTAGTAAATTAGCATCAAAACTAAAAAGAAAAGCTGAAAACATGGACTGTACATTATGGAAACAATGTTGTTCATACAGTTAGTATGTGTCTTTTTGGAGCAGTCCTTGACTTACCTAGCTTTTCCACTGAAGTTGATCTTTATGTTGCACCTTTGGGGTCTTATGATGTAATCATAGGTGTTAATTGGTTAGCAGAACATAAGGCTAAAGTGGACTATTTTGAAAAACACATTAGTTGTTTAGATGACATGTAGAAAACAACAGAGATTCAGGGTGTGAAACGTGAGATTTCTGTTAGAAAACTGTCAGCTATGCAACTTAAAAAGGCCAAAAATAAAGGTTGTACCTTATATGCAGTAAAAATTGTAGAAACAACTGAAGAGAACAGTGATGTCATGGAATGATATCCGTTGTTATGAAACTTCAGTGACGTGTTTCTAGAAGAGTTACCAGGTCTTCCACCCAAAAGGGAGTTTGATTTCACAATTGAGATCAAGCCTGGAACCGAGCCTATTTCTAAGGCACCGTATCGAATGACTACTATAGAATTAGTAGAGCTTAAGGCTCAGTTGCAAGAACTTTTGTCTAAAGGTTTGATTAGACCAAGTGTTTCACCTTGGGGAGCACTAGTAATTTTTGTGAAAAAGAAAGATGGAACACTTAGATTGTGCATTGATTACAGAATGTTAAACAAAGCAACAATCAAGAATAGATACCCACTCCCTAGGATTGATGATCTATTTGATCAGATGCATGGAGCATCGGTATATTCTAAGATAGATCTTTGATCTGGATATCATCAATTATGGATTAAGGATGAGGACATTCATAAAACAACTTTCAGAACAAGGTATGGACATTATGAGTTCACGGTTTTACCTTTTGGATTAACAAATGCACCTGCAACATTTATGAATTTAATGAATAATATCTTTCAAGAATACTTGGAAAAATTTTTGCTCGTATTCTTGGATGACATTCTCATATATTCTAAAAGTATTGAGGAACACCATGAGCATTTGAAGATAGTTTTGGAAATTTTGAGAAAGAGATGGTTATATGGTAAGCTATCTAAATGTTCTTTCTATGACACAAAAGTGCACTATTTGGGACATGTAATAAGTAAGAATGGAATTGTTGTAGATCCTTCTAAAATTGTAGCTATAACTGAGTGGCCTGCACCAAAGAATGTACATGAAGTTAGAAGCTTCATGGGGCTTGCTGGTTACTATAGAAAATTCCTTAAAGATTTTTCTAAGGTGGCTACATCAATAACTTCTTTACAGAAGAAGGATAAGAAGTTTTTTTGGAGTGAGAAATGTGAAACTGCATTCAAAACTTTGAAGGAATAGTTAACTTCAGCACCTATTCTAGCAGTACCATATCCTAATGGAGACTTTAGGGTAGTAACTGATGCATATGGTGAAGGTCTAGGAGGTAATTTGTTACAAAATGATCATGTCATAGCTTACGAAAGTAGAAAACTAAAGTTACATGAGTTGAATTATGCTCCACATGATTTAGAGCTTGCTGCCATTGTTCATGCACTACAAGTTTGGAGGCATTACCTACTTGGTAAACCTTTTGAATTGAAAACTGATCATCTTGGGCTGAAGTATATTTTCACTCAGCCAAATCTTAATGCAAGACAATGAAGATGGTTAGAGTTTTTGTATCAATATGATTTTGACATCAATTATATCAAGGGTAAGGAAAATAGAGTGGTCGATGCTCTAAGTCGTAGGAAGCACATTTATGCTCTTATAACATTGAGAACTTAGTTTAAGGATGAAGTAAAAAGTGTTATGGAATCTGATTCTTACTTTCAACAAGTAAAGACAGTGCTTGCTGCAGATCCAAATGATTTGAGGTATAAAGGTTTTCACTTTGATAATGAAGGAATCTTAAGATTTGAAAATAGAGTATACATACCTTCGCTAAATGATTTAAGAAAGAAATTGTTAGCAAAATTTCACAATTCACCTTTTTCTGGACACCCTGGTATTACAAAGATGCTTGCTGATATAAAACAACAATATTTCTGGAAAGGAATGAAAAAGGATGTTATTGATTTTGTGACACATTGCCTTGAATGTCAATGTGTTAAAGAGGAACATATGCACCCAGCCTGTTTATTGTATCCTCACAGCATACCGCAGTACAAGAGGAAAGTGATTAGCATGGAATTTTTATAAGGGTTGCCTATGTCAAGAAATTAACATGATGTTATTTTATTAGTTGTTGATAAACTAACGAAGGTAGCACATTTTATGCTGGTAATCTAAAGGATGATTCTCCTGTATTGGCTAAAATATTTGTACATGAAATTTTCAGATTACATGGAGTACCTGAATTAATCATATCAGATAGAGATCCTAGAATGACGTCAAGGTTTTGGCAAATGCTTAATGCAGCTCTAGGAACTAAGCTGAATTTCAGTTCTGTGTATCATCTGGAAATGGATGGACAGACTGAAAGAGTTAATCAAGTTTTAGAGGATATGTTACGAATGTATTGTATGGATCAGCAGTATAAGTGGGAAGAGTACCTTCCACTAGTTGAGTTTGCATATAATAACACATATCATGCCTCTCTTAAGATGGCACCTTTCGAAGCATTATATGGAAGAAAATGTAGAACCCCTGTTAGTTGGGACAACATTGAGGATAGAGAGGTAATTGGACCTGAAATTCTTATTGAAATGGAACAACAAGTTAAAATGATTCGTGAGCACTTGAAAGAAGCAACAGATAGGCAAAAGAGTTATGTTGATTTAAAGCGGGTTGACAGGAAATTTGAACTTGGTGAGAAAGTCTTTCTTTGGGTTAAACCAAAAAAGAGCTCTATAACTTTTGGCAAGGCTGCCAAGTTATCACCTCGTTATGTGGGACCCTTTGAGATAGTTGAAGTAATCAACCCTGTAGCTTACCGTTTAGCATTACCTCCTGCTTTGTCATGAATGCATGATGTTTTTCCATATTTCTTTGCTTAAGAAATACGTTTCAGATTTATCACATGTGTTAAATTGGAATTCCTTGCAGGTCCAAGACCCAGGAATAATCATGGTTAAACCCATACGAGTGTTGGAAACTCACCAGTTGCATTTAAGAAATCATGAAATAAGTCAATGTAAGGTCCAGTGGGACCAGTTTAATGAAGAAAGTGCAACCTGGGAAAACCTGGAAGATATGAAAACTACTTTTCCATATTTATTTGATCAGAATTGACAATGATGACTGATAATTTTTTTTTGTGATTTTATCTTTATATGTCAATAAGTCTGCTTGTTTTGGGCAGGTAACTATTTATTTTTGAATAAGCAGCTATGTGAATGTTGATTTCTGGAACTTTAAATTCTGATATTGTTGCAAACATATGTTAAGAAAGTGAATAAATTGATTATCCTTAATGCAATGATCAAATGAGATAATCATCAGGATGATGATTCTTTTTAGGAGGGAAGTATGTAACACCTTGGACAAACTGTTATATTTCTCTTTTGCATTACAAGCGTTGGCATGTGATTTTCTTGAATGAGGTGTGTTCCCTTGATTGTTGAAAATCATGCTTGTTATGGATAAATCATTTCTTCTCTTGGATTCTTTAGAATGAAATGATATGGCTTGCAAGAATCCATTTTCACTTCTTATTGATAAGCTGCAATCTAATTTTGAGAATTGCAAACTTATCTCTTTTACTGACTCATCCTTGGATCAATTTCAGTGATCCAAGGAATGTTTTAAATCTTCTTACCAGACTGATTGATAAATTAACATTCATTAGTTTGAGAGACATAGTGGATTGAACCTTTGCATTTTAAACATTCTTTGGTCTTGTGTGAAAGTGCCTTCATTCGGTTGTATGGTTGTGCTTGGGTCTTTGGGATTGATCTCTGTAGGAACATTATTGGCATGACTATGAAAGGGATAAGAATCCTAAAACTAAAGGACTATCCTAACAGTATCCTAATCAGGGTAAGAGCACCTACTTCCTAGCTATGTTTACTTAATCAGGGTTATAATCTAACCTAAGCTTCTTATTCTATTTGTTAGGGGGTGACCTAACCTAAGCTCTAGTGCTAAATGAATAAGGGAGAAAATACTAAGGTAATATTAGGCTATATTAACCTAATGCCTAATACTATATGGTGAATTTAATCTAACCTAAGGTGGGTATTACCTATGGCAATGTTTTAAGACCTAAGGTGATTAATTGTTAGACTAACCTAAGTTTTGGGAAATCTAGCCTAAACTATTTAAAAGGAACCTAGGGTCGCATGGCACTAAGGTGATGGTTCCAATGGCCTTTATTTGATTTTGATTGGGTTTAATGCAAGGAGGTACTGCCAGTTTTGGCAAGGGCTAGTTAACTTTAGTGGGGCTTACGTGGAGGCTTCACTAAGTATGGAATTGCATGTTGATTTGGAATTGGTATTCACCAGTTTTGGGAGGTGGTGGCAAGGAGAGATAAGTGGGAGAATTGGGAGTTATGGCATTAATGGATCTCAGTTTTTGTGTGCAAACCATCTTGGAAACAAGGGAGGTGGATTTGTGAGAGGTTGTTTGGTTTTTTATGCCTCGTGAAATTTTCTTTGCATGGAGCTATCTGGTTCTTTGAACCAAACAATTTGAATTCTTCTTCTTCTTAGTTATTTTTGGTTTCTATGGTCTATTTTCGATCAAGGGGATGTATAAGAGGCATTGGAAGAAAAATTGTTTAGTTGTTGATCTGCTGTGGAGAAGAAAAAGAGTTGGAATCTCGGCTAGAATTCTCCTTAAAATTTGCAGAGGCACTATCAGGCATGATAGGCTCTACCCATTAAGATTTCTTGCTTTCTTCTAAATGATTCATTAAAACAACTCTTCTCTCATGAGATAAATATTTGCATGATTTGTCTGGTTATTTACTTGCATGTTTTTATGAATCTCTGTGGTTTTTGGAATGTAAATCCATTGCTTAGTAATGATAGTTTTTGGGAAACTTTCTCTGTGCTAGTTTAATGGTGACATGCATGTGAAAATTGTATTTGAAGCTTTGTAATTCAGTCTGAAACTTGTATGCAAGACTGGTATTGTTTTGAACTGACATTAGTTGCTTTGTGTGGTTTTGAACCTCTATGGGAGTCTTATGTTTCTTGTTCTGAACTATTATTTGGAGCTTCATGTGTTTTGAACTTTTACTTGTATTGGTTCTGAATCTTTTTGTAGTTTTGTTTTGAGCTTGTATTTAAACTTCATGTTTGTTCTGAGCTTGTAATTGGAACTTGGTGTAGTTCTGAAATTTTTGAACCTCTGTTGAATCTTTGTATTCGACATGTTTTACTTGTATTCAGTTCTTATGTGTTTTGAACTTGTAGTCGAGTTGTATGAGTTTTGTTTTGTACATGTACTCTGAGCTAGATGTTTTACTCATGTATTATGGATTTGAAAAGGCTTTGAACTCATTTATGGACTGTCTGCTCGAAAAGGGTCTTGAGAGATTAGTTTTGGTTTGGAAGTAGATCTGGTAATCTCTTTTGAGATTTTCTCCGTGTAGCTTCTTGAGTGTGAATGGTTCTAGTACTTCTATCTTTTAGACTGTACAACCTTCTTTGAACTTGATAGGGTATGAGTGAATTGAAGTATATCCTTTCCTTCTCTGCCCTGAGTGAATCCCGTGTCTTGTTGAAAGTTTGACTGTTTTGTTTGAAGGATTATTAGACTATAACTATACCTTGTTGTGGGTTTGGTTGATTTATAGTTCGTTGGAATAGTCGTTAACAGTTTAAGAGGTTTATGGAAATATAGTATGCATTCTCCTTCTTGTGAATAATGTTGAAACAAATACCTTCCTGTCACAATAATTTTTAATGGAACTTGAGAGTCTTGTTGTGATTCTATTTCAGTTGAGTTAGAAGTAAGATTGGAACATCTCTTGACTTAAGCTTTGTTGGGTTTTCTTACTCTCATCATATTTTCTTAATTGATTTCTTTGGTTTTAATAGAAAGTTGAATGTAAAACCTAGTGTACTAAATTTTGTATGGAAGGATACAGTATCTCTATTTAGAATGCTTTGTATCATTGTTCTTATTTGGGATCGTGAACTACTTACTCTATTGCATTATTTTGTTGAAGCCTTGTAATGGGATTTCAGTCTTTTGAGTTCGTGAGTTGTATTGAACCTTGTATATCTTACATTGTTTGTGGATTTCTATTCCTTGTTGGGTTCATTGAACGAATCTCTAGGTTTTAAAAAGAGAAATGAATATGTTCTCTTGGGGACAGTATACTGTTTTAGGGACTGTACTGTGTACTTCATTCTGAGATTTGAATTCAAACTTGTGCTTGATGAATGGAAATAGGCAAACTAGTTTGTAAGATTTGTAATGGAAAATTTGAAGTGTGCTTTCTTTAAATGTGTGTTTGGTTTTGTGTTCTCTTTTGGGAACTAGTTAAATAATTTCTTAGTTTGAAATAGAAATGGGAATTCATTTCATAGTATAAATGAAATGAATTATGGATTGGGTCCTTTTCTATTTGAGATCCTTTTCTTGTTTTTTGGATAAGTTCATTTGACTGAGATTCTCTGTATTTGATTATCTTCTGAGATGGAAATTTCTTGTGGATTGTTTGGTCTACTTTTTATAAGTCATTTTTTGTAATGATTTGTAAAGAGATTAGCTAAATCAGTATGTGGAAAGAAAATATTAACATACTTAAACTGTATGTTTTGCTTGATTGAGTCACAATCCATTTAGATTGATATTGGAAGGTTGTCTCTTTTTGCACTCTATTTTATTATGAACCCTTCTGGGATGGATGGTATGAGAGATTTATTCTATTTTAGTCTAGCTTGGATTTGTGGAAAGTTTGGTTTCAGATCCTTGAATTATATATTCTAACATACAAAAGTTAGTAAGACTTTCAGTTAGACTCTTTTCATTTCCTATTCTTCTTAGATGGATTCAGGATTCTTGTTTAGATGTTGTCTCTTATTTATGGAATCCTTATATTGATATCCTTGAACTAAAGCAGTTAGGTGAGTTCTAAACCTGTTTCTGTCTTTCAGATGATGAAGTGTGTAAGGAGTAGTATGTATTGATTCTTCTTCTTTGCTTAAGTGGTAGGATGAATCATCCTAATATGAGCTAGGCTGAAATTAACTTCTTTTGCTGCTTAGAAAAGATAAATGTGTATTTCTATTCTTATGGAATTATGAAACAATTGGATGACAAGACTTGTTGATTGTTTTAAAGTAATTGATAGGATCAATTAAACCTTATGATATAATGCAGGTGTTGCAGATTATATTATGCTCTTTTCTTAAAAGTGAATTCAGACTCTTTAATTGTACTTCTTTTCTGGATGTTATTACTTATGATTATTTGTATGATATATTAATTGTTTCATTAAAGAAGAGTTGTTTTAATGGAACAATTAGTGGAATGCACTTCACTTTAATGCTTAGTGCTTATCATGCTCAGTTCATTGAACTAACCCATGCTAACAATTTTTGCAGATGGACATTGTAAGTGATAAAAGAAGACAAGAACTTTTATGATGCATTGGCTTATTTAATTCTGGATCTTATGTAAAGAGTTTCGAATCATTCTTGAGTTGTATTGGAAAAGAAAAGTGATGTTCTTTTAAGATCTTAATTATGGTTGACTTGTAGAATGTCTGAAATTGCATAGTCTTGTAAATGTATATTTAAAATCATGAATTGAAAGGTTTTGTGTTGGACTCCAATTTGTGATGTGAATATATTTTGTACTTGTATGCCAGAAATAATAGTGATATCTTTGTGGCATTATTTATATCTGTTTGTATACTATTTTTGTTATCAAATAATGAGTTGGATTAAGGAGATAGTATAATCTCCCTTATTTTAATGAACTTGTTAAATTGCAAAAGATGTCATTCTCTAACTACACAACTATAGTTTAATAATGAAATATGCTTGGGACATACAATTAAACTATATGAGTAACGAATGATAAAAAGGTTATGTTAAACATAACATCTAACCATGTAGAGGAAGACTCTTCCTCTCTCTAATGGAATGAAAGATAAAAGGAATAGTGGTTATGATCTTTAATCTTTATAACTTCATTTATAAAGTAAACACTAGCTGAATCTAGGTGGATGACACACTTGATTTGGACAGCTAGGTTGCATTAAGAATTAAACGTTTGATGTTTGTTGTCCTATTTTTGGGATAACTACTTGTTATGCCACGTTAATGAATAACAATGCAAACATGAATTAATGAAGTTCTCCATATCTAATCAGGCTAGTGTTGGATAAAGAACTTAAGGAATGTTGGAATTAGGGTTAGGCATGGTTGATGTAATCTGAATCTTAATCCAATTTAATTATGATTAATGACCACTAAGGGGGTATGTACATCTTGATGAATCAGTTCTAATGGATGTTGGCACATGCCAACTGTAGGACTGTACCCTTGAGAAGTCCCTGGGACTTCTCAAGAAAACAGTGTTGCAGTTGACATGTGGTAACACCCTTCCGTATTTGTTCATCTAGATCTACACACATTTGGACTTGAACTTAGTTTCTCTCTAGGTCAAGTTAGTAGCATGTTTAGGATAGGTAGTAGCTTTCAATGACTCAGGGTACCTTGGCACATTCATTTGACTTTGGTCATCTAAGTTTGCCCATATACCCTAAGTCATCATGAGCATCTTCCTATAATAAATTATGTTGCTAATTTGGGCTAGGGTCAAACCTTGGGCAAGTGGACTAACGGTAGTCAGTAAGACCATTCTAGATAATAGAAGAGTGAGGTGAAGGATGTATTCTAGAATGACGAGTATGCCATCTAGGAATAGTAACATGAACAGTATGTTGAAAATATTTGGCCAAAGTATCGCAAGCTGTTGGTTACATTGTCCTATGTCACCTAGTTTAAAGCAACGTGATGTCAGATGAATATTGGTAACAAATATTCAGATAGGTTCTTTAAACAGATCACTCAATACCCGGAATAGGGTAGGAGAACCAAGTATACGTAGTATACATAAAGTATTCTATACTTTAAGTTAACATGAGAGATCGGTTAGTAACCGAGTCATGGAATGAGAGATCGGTAGTATATCGAGTCATTACAACTGCATATGGTTATCTGTTATGATATTTATTGGCATGGAATGTGTGTTCTAAATGATGTTTTATTTAGAACAGAGAAGATTATGGTTCAAAAAAAAAATCCCTTGTTTCTAAAGTCTTAAAATGGGAATGTTACAATGTTTTTAAAAATGGGTGTGGCGCTAGAGGGAATGAAGACTTTGGAAAGGAATAAGTTAGCCATATGCACCGAAACCTACATGTTAATTAGTGGAGACTTATATAAGATAGGTCACAATGAGGTTTGCGTTGGTGCATGTTAGAGCATGAGTGCGTTGCAATCATGGATGAAACACATAGTGGAATTGCAGGAGGACACTATGCAGGGAATGCAACTATGCACAAGATTCTTCTAGTAGGATTTTTGTGGGAAACAATTTACAAAGATTTTATCGAGTATTGTAAGCCTGTGACCACTGCTAGCACCTTGGTAAACCAAGGAAAATAGATGAAATGACATTAAGACCGATTTCTAGTGAAGAACCATTTGAGAAGTGGGTAATTGATTTCATAAACCCTATTTCTATAGCTTCACAAAGGATAGACTCATGCTATATCATTAAATTCATAGATTACCTTACAAGGTGGGTAGAAGTGGTGCCTATAAAGGATTGCAAAATAGTAACAACATCTAGGATCTTGTGGGAAAATATCATCAGCAGATATGGATTCTCGTTGAGCTTAACAAGTGATAGAGGTACCCATTTCTTAAATGAGACAGTTAGAATTTTACTGGTAGAATTCATGGTACCACATCACAAGACTACCCCTTATCACCCAGAATCCAATGGGACTATTAAGGCATTTAACAAAATTTTGAATCAAACGTTAACCAAGATTTGTGATGTGGGAAGAAAGGATTGGGATGAAAAAGTTTCTACTATGTTATGGTCATATCGGACTACTTATAAGAGACTGAACAAGGCCATGCCTTTTAAATTGGTGTTTGGCGTGGAAGCTATGTTACCTGTTGAATTCATGTTATCATCACTGTGTATAGTGCACACAAGAGGGTTAGATGATGAACAACCACTTGAGGAGAGGATTGATAAGTTGATATAGTTGGATGAGAGGTGGGATATTGTTTGATATAGTCAGAAAATAGAAAAATCTAGGTAGAAGGCATGACATGATATACACATCAAGAAGTAGATGGTTCTCTTGTATGATTCCAAGTTTTTGTGCCATTTTGGGAAATTTAAAGTCCATTAGTTGGGCCCGTACATTGTATCCTATAAACTTGATTCAGGAACTTTCCAGTTACAATCACTGGATGGAACATAGTTTTGAGGACATTTAAATGGGAGTAGGCTGAAGCCCTACTATAAATAAGTCTTCTTTGTGTTTGTAAATAAGGAAGTATTTCCAGTTAGCCTAGGTTTTGCATTAATACAGTTTCCTTTCTTTATGTTTCCCTTTCTTGTTGCTTTTTTTTGTATGCATTTGTGTGCTGGTAACCACTTATTATTTTCAAAATATTTCTATACAAAGAGGACTGTGCAACCATTTTTGTGTGGGGTAGAGTGATGTGACAAGTGCTGGAAGCTATGGTTATTGATAGCTTGAGTTAAAAAATAAAAAACACGTGGACTGGAAGATCGCATGTAGAAGATGTGCACATAAGGGAAGGATGGTTTCAAAAGGATTTATAGAAACCACATACAAGAATGAAAATTGCATGAACAACATGAGGTAGGTGATGTAAAGAACTAGGATTAGGACACAGAGGAAGAATGACTTTAATGTTGTACATGTGCATGTAAGGATGTGTGGTCAGTAAGGGGTTATTGCGCGCCTGAAGGTTGCCAAAAATTTTCATATAGGATTGAGCATGAAGGAAAAGATCTTAAGGTTGGCATTGGAAAAATATACCTTTATTGTGAAAGTGCGTTGGTAGGTGGCATTACATTTATTGTGGGAAAAAAGAAAAAAATATAAATAGAAGATCGGGGGTGTGTTATTTCCTACCTTTTGTTTTAAGTTATCAAAGAGCTCTCGTGAACTAGGGAATCCTTGTAAATAAGGTTTGAGAAGAGTTATGAATATTTACGTGCATAACTAGTTTGATCAACGAACCAGAGTGGAAAGGAGTACATGGGTGTAAGTGGAAAAGGTTATGGTACCCAAATTTGTTCTCCTTTTCAGTCTGAGCAGCATCAAAGATATGGCATGAAGCTTGAAGATAGATAGATCATGATGTATGTCGTTTTGTAGCTGGGGATGTGATCTAACTGGCACTCAGATTTGTGGAGAGATGGATAGCACTCAAATAGGACTTGATCTTGTCCTAACTGTTTTAGGTTGTGCCTTTCAACCAAGGTAAGAGGACCTATTTTGTAACCCTCAAATGGTGAAGGAGATGAAGATATCCCTCAATTTGTGTAAATAGTATGAAGGGGCCTTGGGAAAATATGATCAACACTCCAAATCTGACTTTCACAAGTTGTCACTTCCAGATTATGGAGATACTTTCAATGCAAGGCAAGGGTTACTGAAGACATTTTGAAATCCTGATCTTGTTCTGCATACTTTAGCAAATGGATTTTGATCTTCTGTGGGTATACAGGTCAAAACAGGGGTAGTATGGGGTAGGATTAGTTGTTTAGAATGATTTTTGGTGGGATATTGACAAGACAAACTTGACTATGCCAGATCTTTGACAACCTCTACAACATTTGAACAACTATCAGATAAAATGCTTCAAAATAGTCAGGATGTTCTTTCAACCTAGAAGAGATACACAAATGGAGGCCCAGGTTTGCACTCTTCACACAATCTTTGAGACCTCAACACAAAAGCTTGAGTTAAAGGACTCAATTAAACATCAAAATCTCTGATCAAATCATGCCTAAGGTACCCCCAAAGGCTTACAAGCAATCTCTGTCAACAAATGAAGGTGAAGTGATTTTAAACTACTTATTTTCAATGCCAGATGAAAGCTCTTCTGACAAATGAAATTGCAAATGCCACTAAACTATCAATAAGGATGAGATCTGTGTGATTCCTAAAGATTTCAATGCAAGATTGCAACAAGAACAAGGAAAACTGTTTGCAGACATTTAAACATGATAACAGACATCATATTGCCCAAAATAACATAGATTAATTCAAAATCTTGTTAGATTCATCAGCAGGGGAGAGTTTCAGGAACAATCTCAGAGCTGTGTGATGGCTATACACTTGTAACCAACTCAACATGAATGAAGATCTAACACAGAAGACATTAACCAGGTTTTTTGGAGGGTTTCTCAGAAGATGAGCTTCTCTCAAAATTTTCTCATGATTTTCAATTTCCTGACCTTTTGCATGTCTCAAAACATGTATTATATATCTCTCTATTACATCCAAGCCCTATTTCCAAAGAAAATAATATGCCAAGCATCAAGTTTCTTACAAAATTCATCATGATTCGCAGACAGGGACGTTTAACATATTTGCAACAAAAGTTTGCCAGGTGTTTCAAAAAAGTGAATCATTGCAAAATTTGCATCATTATCCACTGTCGAGGCACGTTTTTCATCTTCAAAGCATGCATACCCCCTTCTTTTCATTATTTCATCCTTATCGGGCTCCAAAATTTGACTCGGCAACTTTTGGATCTGATATTTCATGTTTTTGGATGGGTTAGGGAAAAAATTCATTTCAAAAACATCTCTGATCTTCAAATTGATCCTCAAAACCAATTGCATTGGTCCTTGCAGGCACAAATGACATGAATTTGCCAAAAATTTGATCAAAATTGATGCAAAAAATGCATTTCCACACTTCCTGGAGCAAAAATGGTGGCCAAACTGAAAAATGCACAGTTACCATTGATCTTCCTTTCTCCCTTCAATCTGAGCCCTCCACGTGTCACAATGTGATTGGAAATGGGCTTGGGATCACTTTTTGACATTTTAACACTTTTTGGAAAAATGTAAAAATTTGACATTTTTCTCCGCCCCTCCGCCCTTTGAAAATGAGCTTGACACGTGTCCCAATGTGGGTCCCATTGGAATCGCGGCTCGATTCTACACATTTCCACCTTTTTTGGAAAAAGGAAAATTTTCCAAAAATATCCTCCGCGGCATCCACACCTCATGACACTTTGTCCCTGACATGTCCAGGGATATTGCTTGGAATCATTTCATATTTTAACATTTCTACCTTTTTTGGAAAAAAGGAATTTTTTTTCAAAATTTCCTCCACCCATCCCTCTGATTCCACCTTCCCTGGGACACGTGTGTTGGGCTTGTGTTCCTCCTTTTGATTCTTACCTTTATAGGATAAAAGCTAAATTTCCCACAAAGACCCGATGCTCCAGAATCCCTTCTTTTGATCTGAGCCATACACGTGGCTCAATCGTGACCATTGATGGAGCTGCGGCCTCATTTTGTAATTTTAACCCTTTATGCCAAAATGGGAAAAAATCTCAAGTTTCCCCCGAGGCCCGAAGTTCCACCTCTGACCCTGCCACGTGTCCACTCCTGATTGGCCTGGTGGATCCGTGGCCCTTTTAACAACTTTTGTTCCCTTTCGCCAAAAAGTTTTTTTTTCTAAGTCCTCTGCCAGCCTTCCATCCCGCTTTTGATGAAAACATGACACGTGTCCACCTCTGATTTGTCGAGGGCCTGCTCTCCAATTTTTTACCTTAACTCCTTTTCACCAAAGGAAAATTTTCCACTGTGCCTCCAGCAGCTCCATTTTCTTTATTTTGACTTTTTTAACTAAGGCCACGTGTCACCCTTCACTGATTGGTGTGAGGGCCTGCGGACTTGCGGGGACAATTTTGCACTTTTTTCCAAAAACACACAAAAAATGCTAAGTTGCTCGAGCAGACCCACCGAATCTTGTCTAACCAAAAATGACCACGTATAGGAGAAGATGTTTGAGCTAAAATTTGATGGGAAAAGGATGCCCGTATGACCATCAAAAAATGTAGAAATTGCCAGCGATGCCCTAGAATGCTGAAGATGAAATTGATGGGAAAATGATGCCCGTCTGACCGTCAAAACATAGAAAATGCCAGGGATGCCCTAGAATTTGATTTTTTTTCGCTAAGGGTGAAAATTTTTGAAATGAAAACTGAAACATGTTTTCAAAGCATTTTTTATCATGGAATTGGATTTTCAATGGCATACAAGTATAAAATGAACAATTTCAAGCTGAGGAAAACATGGGAAAAATGGCAGAGGTGTTTGATGGGAAAAATTAGGGCAAAACATAGGGAAAACTTAGAGATTCCTCAAAATGGTGAAAAATGGAGAAAAAATGAACAACTCAAAGCATTAAACACAGATACAAGTTGTTTTTTCATCAAATTGAAGGATGGGAGAGTCCAAAGCCATTTTTTCTCAGAAACAGGGCAAAAAACGCACTTCTCCTTAGCAAATTAGGGCAAGGTAATGAGTTTGCAAACAATCCAATGCACAAGAATGGAGCTACAACTTCACATCATCGATTTCATGAGGAAAAAACATTTTCAGAGCACAAAGAGCAAAGGGGAAACATGGAAAAATGGTAGAGGATAAAAATGGGCACCAACATCGGCTCCTGCTCGGGGATGGGCACTCCCAGTGAGTGCCACAAGAACAAAAGTAGACCAAGTGCCAAAATAATCCATTGGGAAAATGGAGTCATGAGCCAAAGCCACCAAAAACTAGCTGAGAAACTGACAAAAATGGCTGCCACACACCAAGGCAAACCACGAACTGACAAAACACCAAAAACAGAGAAAAATCCAAACACTATACACTGTACAAGTGGTGCATACCTCAAATTTGGGGATTAATCCAAGAAATGCTTCAGATGCCTACCATTAACAGGTAGTTCAAGCAATTCCCCATCTAAGTCCTTGAGAAAAAAGGTATTTTCACCAATTCTGATATCAATGGAGTAAGGGCCCATCCACAATGCATCAAATTTACCATGTTTTCCCTTATCTTCATTTCTGCTATCCCACAACAAAACCAGATCTCCAACATTGAAAGCCCTAGGAGTGACCTTCTTGTCAAACAACCTCTTCAACTTCTCTCTAAATCTGACATGCCTTTGGTGTGATGCTCTTCTTTCTTCATCCAGCTCAACAATCTGATTAATCCTTGCTTCATATGGACTGACCTCTTGATCTTCAAGTTGTTGAACAAACTGAAATGAAGATAATTACAGATGTAAGGGCAGCAGAGCTTGAGTTCCATACACCAACTCAAATGGGCTCTTACCAGTAGCTCTTTTGGCAGTGATTCTATCAGCCCAAACTACAAATTTCAGTTGTTCACCCCATTTTCTCTTGTTCAACTCCAAGGTTCTCCTAATGATCTTCAACAAGTTCTTATTGTTGGACTCAGCTTGTCCATTTCCTTTAGGGTTATAGTTTGAAGCATAAGTCAGGTTGGTTCCATACTCCTTGCATATTGCCATCAAGGGCTTAGCTCTGAAACACATGGCATTATCAGCAATAATATTTACTGGCACACCAAATCTGCATATTATATGATTCAACAAGAAGTCCATAACAACTTGGTGTGTTGCTTTCTTGGTGGGGATTGCTTCTACCCACTTGGTGAAGTAATCTGTGGCTACAAGGATCCACTTATGTCCAGCACTAGAAGGGTCTGAAATCTCACCAATGAAGTCCATTCCCCATTGTTTGAAAGGAGCTTCAATTGATACAGGCTGCAAAGGAAGGGAGCCTGAAGCTTTCATTCTTCCAGAGAAATGCTGGCAGCTTTCACATTTTCTAACCAGCAGGGTTGCATCTTTGAAGAGAGTAGGCCACCAATAACCAGCTCTCAAAATTTTGTGTGTTGTAACCCTTCCAGCAAAGTGTCCTCCACAAACTCCCCCATGGAAATCAACAACTATTTTGGGAGCTTCATCTTCAGTTATACATTTCAAGAGGACACCTTCAGGGTTCTTCCAAGCCAGCCCAAAGTCAGTGATGATGTATTTTTGAGAAGCCAGCTTGAGGGCTCTTTTCTAATTTTTATTCAAATGATCATGGCAGCATAGTTTTCTGAGGTAAAATATTACATCCTTTTACCACTCAGAACTTACCAACTTCTCAAGAACATCTGCCCTTTCTTCCTCTACTTCATTCACTTCAATTGTCTGCAGGTTGCTCTCAGCCATAATCTTAGCCAAGCGCAAACCTCTTACCAACTTTGTGGTTTGGATGTCCATGTCATATTCCTACAGTTTGTTCACCCATCTACATCTTTTTCTTGAGATCTCCATCTCTGATAAGATGTCTTTTACCATGGTGTGGGGAACATAAGCAACAACTTTTGAACTTAAGATATAAGGCCTGAAAACCTTTGTTGCTTTCACCAAGGAAAATGCTTGTTTTTCCATGATTGTGTACTTTAACTCAGCAGCTTGTAAAGCCTTGCTAAAGAAGGCAATAGGCCTCTCAGCCCCATCTTCATCCTTTTGCAGCAAAACAGATGCAATGGTATTTTCAGAAGCAAAGGAGAAGATTTGGAAAGGCTTCTTGTAATTCGGAGCTGCCAAGACAGGTGCATGTTTCAATGCTTCTTTGATTCCTTCAAAATCCTGAATAGCAGCCTCCTCCCATTTGATAACTTGGTCTTTCTTTAACATGCATGTAATAGGAAGAGTCAATTCAGCAAAATTAGACACAAACCTTCTAATGAAATTGATCTTCCCAAAGAAGGATTGGATGCCCTTCTTTGTTCTTGGAATTGGAACCTTGCTGATTGCTTCTACCCTCTCAGGGTCAATCATGACACCAGCCTTTGAAACAATATGACCAAGAAACTTGGCCTTTTGCACCCCAAAATGACACTTCTTTGGATTGAGAGAAATTCCATATTCTCTACATCTGATCAACATTCTTTCCAAGTGCTGCAAGTGATCTTTTCTGCTCCTTGAAAACACAGTCACATCATCCTGATAAACTGCAATGAAGTCATTTATGTAACCAACAAAAGCAACATCCATTGCTCTTTGGAAGGTAGCTCCAGCATTCATGAGACCAAAAGGCATTCTTACATAAACATATGTTCCCCAAGGAGTGGTAAAGGTAGTTTTAAATCTTTCTGACTCCTTGACAACAACTTGATTGTAGCCAGAGAAACCATCCAAGGTGGACAACAATTCAGATCCAGTCACTAACTGCAGCATGTTTTCCATGTTTGGAAAAGGATAATTGTCCTTCAATGAAGCTCTATTCAGATTTCTGAAGTCTACACAAAGTCTGATATCTCCATTTTTCTTTCTGACTGGCACAAGGTTTGCAACCCAAGATGAATACCTTGTGGGCTGAATGATCCCTCCCTCCTTCAGTTTCTTCAATTCATCTTGCATTTTCATGGAGAGGAGTGGATTAATTGGCCTCTACTTTTGTCTGAAGGGCTTGGCATTTGTTTCAAGAGGAATCTCATGCTGAAACAAGTCCTCTCTGTATGCTTTCAGCTCTGAATAAGACCAAGCAAGATAGTCTTGATATTTCTTCAATAGTTGAACATAGGACTATTTTTCTTCTTTGTTTAGATTGCTGCCCAACCAAAATTTTCTTGGTTTATCATTAGTGCCCAAGTTATGCTCTTCCACATCCCTTGAGGTAGACATGTTTCTATTGATGATGCAATCAACATTGTTAAAATTTGACTCAAGTGCAACAAGACCTCTAGGAATGGTGTTAGTTTTCAATTGGATAATATCCTTTCCAAACAAAGTCTCTCTTCCTTCAGTCACACACACCATTGGTTCCCAATCAATATTCTGATCTACAAACTCACCTTGATTTTGTAAGAACCTTTGCACTTGAGCATCATCATTAAACACTTGCCAATGCTTGATGTTGTCAGGGACAGCTGGCCTAGTTAACACTTCAATATTGTACTCACAATAAGGTGAAATGGTGCAATTTCCAAATCTTGACCCCAACACTACCAACTTGTCAGCAGCAACATTGAAACTTCTGTCATGATGCACAATGTTGAAGGAATCAAACATCTCAATTAGATCCCAAACTGCATGTTTGTACTGTTTCATCCGCTGATTTTTTGTAGCATACAGTTTTCTTATTTGTTTGACAACTAGCTCTGAATCTCCTTTTGCAATGATGTCCTTGACACCATACTTCCATGCAATTCTCAGACCCAACAACAAGGCTTCATACTCAGCAATGTTGTTAGTACATTCAAAATTAAGCTTGAAGGAAAAAACAAACTCTTCCAAGCTAGGAGAAATCAGAATTATACCAGCACCATTTCCAAATTTGGAGCAAGCTCCATCAAATAGCAAGGTCCAAGGAGAACCTACCTATTCAAGGCACTTTGACTGATCCATCTTGTGCTCCTTACCATCAGCAAACCCAATAAAATTTTCAACATCAACATTAGCAAATAATACTTCATAAGAAGCATTGTTTGGATCCTCAATTAGATGCAACATCTTCTTTTCTCCATAGAGCTTGACAAGGCTGCCTTCAATGGGAATAGTGGAAAAAGACATATCCATTTGGACACTCCCTCCAACACTTGCAGCCCACTTTCTTGACAATAACATACCCCATTTGGCAGGGCAATCAACAATCACAACATCCAATTTTAAATTCCTCCCAGGATAAGATGCAAGTTGCACCACCAAACCCTTCACACAACCAACTACCGGCACTTCTCTTGAGTCCATGGTAGTACACTTTCCATAGGCTGTTGTCACTTTGATATCCAACTCATTCATGACTTCTAGAGGCATGACATTACATGATGCACTGGAATCAAACATACAATTGTGAAGTAGTCTATCCTTTATGATCAAAGTTGTAAAGAATGGATCAACATTCAATTGGGAATCAACCAAGGATGTCCCCAAGTATACCTCAGGTGTTTCTCCAAGATCCTCTAATGCTGGTGGTGTTTCAAGGTCTGCAATGATTTGAGGAGGAGTTTCAACAACGTTTACATTTCTGCTTGGGGTACTCTTCTCCTCTTTCAATCCCAAGTACTCAAATGCTCTCTTCTTGTGCTCAGGAATCCTAAGCAACTCAATGATTGGAACACTCAATTTGATTTAGCTCAATACTTGGGCTATGTCATATGGAACACTCTTTGGCAAGGCAGCATTGGAATGGAGACAAGCAGATTCATTAGATGGCATGGGATTCTTGGTAGTTTGGGCATGAGGAGGACTGTAATTTTTTCTTGGGACAACAGAGCTTTTGGCAGGTGTTTCTCTTCTAGGAGCTTCTTTGGGAATACTTGTAAGCAAGGGTGTTTTAGGTTTGGCTTGAGGCCCAACTCCCTTAACAACCTTTCTCCTAGTGTTATACTCTTTCTCTTGAGCCACAACAACATTCATTAACAATTGTCTATCTTCCTCCGAAGGGATACCACCATCATACTTCTTAATCATCAAAGCTCTTAAGTATTCAAAGTCATTGTTAGGAATTTCAAAAGCTTGCACTACATCAACTTCAAGAGTATGAGAGGGAAGAAGGACTTGTACCCATTTGATGCAATCCCAAAAGGTTGCAGCTGTCCTTGCACTTATTACCTCAGTTGATGTTGCTCCTTCTTGTGAGCTTGAAGAACAACCCACCATGCAAATATCATCATCAGTACCATCATCATTATTAGCTTCACCATCTTGCTGGTCCACTTCACATGGAGGATGGGGTAGAAAACACCTATCACACCAATCAATATCAACAACTTCCTCAACAGCAGCAACCCTAGCAGTTAGGGGATCAGGTAACACTCTTCCTTCACGTGCTTGAGGATGTCTATTTGCAGACCCCATGGGTCCTTTCCCTCTATCATCAGATCTCTGATCACCCCTAGGATGATTGGAAAATCTGTCATGGTTTTGTGCTTTTTGCTGACCTTGTGAAGTCTACCCAATTCCCTTCTCAGCTCTTGCTAACTTGTAGGAAATCTCTTTGATAGCCCCTGCCAAAGTTTTCACCACTTCCTCCAAGTCTACACTCTTGCTTGCTTGAGGCTTTTCAGGGTTTATCAACTTTACACCATCTCTCTTGAGAGGTTTCCCAATTGCCTTAATGTTATTTTCAATCTGCAGTGCCATGGTAAAGGCCTGCCTTAAATTGGTAGGGTTCTTGTCTCTTAGGTAATAGGCTGCCTTCTTATCAAATGCATCTGCATATTTGATCAAGCATGACTGATCACATGGCCTCAAATTAACTGGAAGCCTTCTCAAAGTTTTGTTAAACCTTGTGTTGAAGTCATGAACTGATTCATTGGGGTTCTTCTTGATATTTTCAAATTCAGACAATAGAAACCTAGGATCAGTTTTGTCACCATATTGCAATCTAAATGCATTCTCATTTCAGTCCATGAATCAATAGAATTATCAGGCAGAGCCTTGTACCAATCCCTTGCATCCTCTTCTAGTGTATGAATGAACAATTTAACATACACATCCTCATGCTCAATCTCAAAGTCCTCCATCATGTTAACAAAAAGTTTGAGATGTTGATCACCAGTTATTGCATTGTTACCTTGGAACTTTGGCAACCTATTCCTAACATCTTGTGGGACAACATTTGGGTAACCATCCATTCCTCTAAAATTTATAGGACCAAAGGTGTTAACAACAAATGGAGGTCTAGGCTGAGCCATATTGTTTTGAGGTGGTGATCTTGGGGGTGACACAAAATGATGAGGAGTGAGAGGTCTTTGGGGCTCAAGAATGTGGTTCACAAGATTGGTATTCTCTAGGTGCTGATTTTCTTGGAAAGTTTTACTAGAATTGAAACACACAGGTGCAGATTGAAAAAGGAACTCACCAGGTACAGTAGAAGGACCTTCACTAGTTGAAGTAAACAAGTTTATGAGAAGATTGCTTGAATCAGAATCACTGGAAGAAGAGTGATAATCCTCTACTAAAGGCTGATCTCTCTCACCAATGGATATTCCTTTGCTTGATTTCTGACCTTCAACAACCTTCCAAACTTTTCTTTCCTCTAAAACTATGTCTTTCCCAATTCTTGAAATAACTTTCTACTTGGGTCCCTCCTGAAGAGAGATCTTCTTCCTTCCAGGTTTGCAGAGATTAGCAACACCAAAAAACAAATGACAGAAAGCTAAGACATTGGTATTTATCAAGATCAAAACAGCATGGAGTCGCCACTAAGGACTTTCACCCTAGTTGTGCAAATGCACTAAAATACTCTGTCAAATACCTATCAGCACTGAAAATCTTGCCAAACTTTATAGATCAGACCTTCCTTTTCTTGAATCTATCAACCACAAATGCAAATGAAGTGCAACTACTACTGGAAACTGATAAAATTGTAGACAGAACTTGAAACCTTTCACATATCCTTACAAATCTGATTATAAAATGATGCTTTAACAATATATTTGCAGATGCAGAATTTGTAAGAGACATTACCAGGGTTTGACATGCATTCAAATATTTCAAATATATCACATGGATCAGATTGAACTAAGAATGTCCCTGGCAATGGCGCCACTGGTGTTGGTACCCAAATTTGTTCTCCTTTTCAGTCTGAGCAGCATCAAAGATATGGCATGAAGCTTGAAGACAGATAGATCATGATGTATGTCATTTTGTAGCTGGGGATGTGATCTAACTGGCACTCAGATTTGTGGAGAGATGGATAGCACTCAAATAGGACTTGATCTTGTCCTAACTGTTTTAGGTTGTGCCTTTCAACCAAGGTAAGAGGACCTATTTTGTAACCCTCAAATGGTGAAGGAGATGAAGATATCCCTCAATTTGTGCAAATAGTATGAAAGGGGCCTTGGGAAAATATGATCAACACTCCAAATCTGACTTTCACAAGTTGTCACTTCCAGATTATGGAGATACTTTCAATGCAAGGCAAGGGTTACTGAAGACATTTTGAAATCCTGATCTGTTCTGCATACTTTAGCAAATGGATTTTGATCTTCTGTGGGTATACAGGTCAAAACAGGGGTAGTATGGGGTAGGATTAGTTGTTTAGAATGATTTTTGGTGGGATATTGACAAGACAAACTTGACTATGCCAGATCTTTGACAACCTCTACAACATTTGAACAACTATCAGATAAAATGCTTCAAAATAGTCAGGATGTTCTTTCAACCAGAAGAGATACACAAATGGAGGCCCAGGTTTGCACTCTTCACACAATCTTTGAGACCTCAACACAAAATCTTGAGTTAAAGGACTCAATTAAACATCAAAATCTCTGATCAAATCATGCCTAAGGTACCCCCAAAGGCTTACAAGCAATCTCTGTCAACAAATGAAGGTGAAGTGATTTTAAACTACTTATTTTCAATGCCAGATGAAAGCTCTTCTGACAAATGAAATTGCAAATGCCACTAAACTATCAATAAGGATGAGATCTGTGTGATTCCTAAAGATTTCAATGCAAGATTGCAACAAGAACAAGGAAAACTATTTGCAGACATTTAAACATGATAACAGACATCATATTGCCCAAAATAACATAGATTAATTCAAAATCTTGTTAGATTCATCAGCAGGGGAGAGTTTCAGGAACAATCTCAGAGCTGTGTGATGGCTATACACTTGTAACCAACTCAACATGAATGAAGATCTAACACAGAAGACATTAACCAGGTTTTTTGGAGGGTTTCTCAGAAGATGAGCTTCTCTCAAAATTTTCTCATGATTTTCAATTTCCTGACCTTTTGCATGTCTCAAAACATGCATTATATATCTCTCTATTACATTTGATCCTTCTTTCCCAAGAAAATAATATGCCAAGTATCAAGTTTGTTACAAAATTCCATCATGATTCGCAGACAGGGACGTTTAACATATTTGCAACAAAAGTTGCCAGGTGTTTCAAAAAAGGTGAATCATTGAAAATTCACATCATTATCCATTGTGGAGCATGTTTTTCATCTTCAAAGCATGCAGACCCCCTCCTCTTTCATTATTTCACCTTTACACCTCCAAATTTTGACTCTGCAACTTTTGGATCTGATATTTCACGTTTTTGGATGGGTTAGGGAAAAAAATTCATTTCACAAACATCTCTGATCTTCAAATTGATCCTCAAAACCAATTGCATTGGTCCTTGCAGGCACAAATGACATGAATTTGCCAAAAATTTGATCAAAATCGATGCAAAAAATGCATTTCCACACTTCCTGGAGCAAAAATGGTGGCCAAACTGAAAAATGCACAGTTACCATTGATTTTCCTTTCTCCCTTCAATCTGAGCCCTCCACGTGTCACAATGTGATTGGAAATGGGCTTGGGATCACTTTTTGACATTTTAACACTTTTGGAAAAATGTAAAAATTTGACATTTTTCTCCGCCCCTCCACCCTTGAAAATTTGGCTTGACACGTGTCCCAATGTGGGTCCCATTGGAATCGTGGCTCGATTCTACACATTTCCACCTTTTTTGGAAAAAGGAAAATTTTTCAAATTATCCCCATCTCACCCATGAACACGTGCCTGGTGTCCCATATGGGCCCCATTGGACTCACCGATCTCACATTTCATACCTTTTTTGGAAAAAAGGAAAATTTTCAAACTCCCACACTCTGACATTCCCTGACACGTGTGGTCATTGATTGGCTGCGGGCTTGTGTTCCTCCTTTTGATTTCTTACCTTTATAGGACAAAAGCTAAATTTCCCACAAACTCACCGATGCCCGAATCCCTTCTTTTGATCTGAGCCATACACGTGGCTCAATCGTGACCATTGATGGAGCCACGGCCTCATTTACAATTTTAAATCCTTTATGCCAAAATGGGAAAAAATCTCAAGTTTCCCCTGAGGCCCGAAGTTCTGCCTCTGACCCTGCCACGTGTCCACTCCTGATTGGCCTGGTGGACCCGTGGCCCTTTTCACAACTTTTGTTCCCTTTCGCCAAAAAGTAAAAATTTTCTAAGTCCTCCGCCAGCCTTCCATCCCACTTTTGATGAAAACATGACACGTGTCCACCTCTGATTCGTTGAGGGCCTGCGCTCCAATTTTTTACCTTAACTCCTTTTCACCAAAGGAAATTTTTCCACCATGCCTCCGCAGCTCCGTGTACCTTCACTTTTTTAACTGCCACGTGTCACCCTCTGATTGGCTGAGGGCCCGGACTTGTGGGGACAACTTTTTTTTTTTCCAAAAACACAAAAAATGTTAAGTTGCTCGAGAAAGACCTGCCGAATCTTGTCCAACCACAAATGACCATTATAGGAGAAGATTTTTGAGCTAAAATTTGACGAGCAAAGGATGCCCGTATGACCGTCAAACAATGCAGAAATTGCCAGTGATGCCCTAGAATGCTGAAGATGAAATTTGATGGGAAAATGATGCCCGTCTGACCGTCAAAACACAAGAAAATGCCAGGGATGCCCTAGAATTTGATTTTTTTCGCTAAGGTGACAAATTTTTGAAAAACCAAATGAAAATGTTTTCAAAGCATTTTTGATCATGGAATTGGATTTTCAATAGCATACAAGTATAAAATGAACAATTTTGAGCTCCAAAGGCTGGGAAAACATGGGAAAAATGGTAGAGGCATTTGAACGGGAAAAATTAGGGAAAAACGTAGGGAAAACTTAGAGATTCCTTCAAAATGGTGCAAAAATGGAGAAAAAACGAACAACTCAAAGCATTTAAACACAGATACAAGTTGTTTTTCATCAAAATGCAAAGGATGGGAAATCCAAAGCCATTTTTTCTCAGAAACAGGGAAAAAAAGGCACTTCTCCTTAGCAAATTAGGGCAAGGTAATGAGTTTGCAAACAATCCAATGCACAAGAATGGAGCTACAACTTCACATCATCGATTTCATGAGGAAAAAATGTTTCAGAGCACAAAGAGCAAAGGGGAAACATGGAAAAATGGTAGAGGATCAAAATGGGCACCAACAAGCACCATAGAGAATCATATGACCCTAGAACTAGTTCTTTCTACAAAGAAGAGAACACCAGATGGAATGTGTATCTATGATGATGAAATAAAGGTGAAAATGAATAATTCTTGGTGGTTGCAACTCTACGAGTTTCCCTATTTCGGAAATCCTGAGTGACTATACCAATGGTTAATGTTGCACATGCATGAAGACCAATTCTATTTCGTAGATCAGAGGATGTGCATAAGCCCCCAGCTAATTTCTAAGTTCACTAGAATTATTTGTGAAGGAGAATCATTGGAAGATGATTTGGAAGAAAAGGAAGCCATTAAGAAGACCGTTGAGGCTTATGACTACAAGAAGGATTTGCGCTACTTTGAAATTTCTATGATTACTAACCCGGTTATGAGGATGGATGCACGTTTGGTCATAAAGCTAAATGGGAAAGAGAGATGGACATAAATCAACAATGCTTGGTTGAATGTATGCCACAAGATCTTAGAGGGGACCATCTATAACCTCTCAACTTTTGTTACAGAGGAGATCATAAATTTTGCACACGATGAAGAGAAGATCATGTTTGGTAATGTTCTCCTCACCATTGTCTTTTTTGAAATTGGAGTGCGTGATGCACTGGATAATTTTGTTTGGGAATACCAAAATGAGAACCCCTCCCACGCTAAGAGGTTTGAAAAGTATACTTGTGACACCAAGATGGACGCTCATAAGGCACACCTGGAATAGTGGTATAAGTGGATGCATGATGTATTCAAGGCTAAATGGAGAATACCATAGTAGTTACCTTCACTAGTACAAGGAGATGTTGAGTTTTTCATATACCAACACTTTTTTATTGGAAGATTTACTTTGATATATGGCACCAAGTGTCCTTGGTATAAATTACCTTTCTCCTTCATGACGTAGTATTTCCAGACCGGGGTCAATCGGTTCAAAGAGGCGAAGAAAATCAGGTTTGATCTAAGTCTATTAAATCAAGACTACCATGAGCTATGTAGGAAGTTAATATACCCCAATAAATGTGCCTATGTGGAGAAGTATGTCTCCCATGACGTGCACATACTAAAAATAGTAACATTACCTATTGTAGTGAGGACAACGACGAGGGTGTATTTACGTATAAGGCCTAAGTATGAAAATGAGCTTATGTTGAAGATTGTGTATCCATTCCTAAGGGCCCCACCACATGGAAAAAGGTTGTGCCAAGGAAAAGAGGAGGGGAGGATCCTAATAAAAATGCACCGAGTGCGCAGACAGTACAAAAAACTAGGGCACATGAGTCAAGTGTGAGCACAAGTACTCACATCCATTGAAAGAGGTCTCCCACTAGAAAAGATTCACCACAGAAGGAACATTCATCGGTAAAGGAAGAGTTTCCTAAGAAAGAAGAAAGAGATAACTCCCCTGAATTAGAGTCACCAGTAAGGAAGAAGCAAAGGGTGACAATAGGGTTAGACTTAGAAGCAATAGAAAGCATGGAGATTGAAAAGGGAAATGAAGATGATGAAAGGTACAATGAGGCTTAGAATCATCCTATGCATGATGTACACAAGTCATATGAAGAAGGAAATGAAGAGAAGGATGAGAATGAGGAAGGTGCTCATGACAAAGGGGGGAGTGAGGAAGTAAACATGAAATGTAAGAAGACCTTGACCCTGACCAAGGAGTAAATGGATAACACTATAGAGAGGGAGGTGGTAGGTATTAGCCTATAGTTGGTGGAGCACAAAGTAGAGCAAAGCATCGAAGAAGTGCTAAAGGAAACTAAGGAAAGTGAAAGTGTAGGAAAGGAGTATAAGAGCATGGGAAGAGACCCCAACTTTGCTGTAATCTTCCCTACAGGAGCACGCACAGGTAGAAAGGTCACTGTAGTGGCACAGGAACACAAGATGAATTACATTAATGATCCAAATAAGGTACTACATGTGCACTTCCAAATTACCGTGACCACAAACCAACTCCTAGCTTGGTTTTACTTTATGAAGAGGGTGTGTACTTGTGCATGAGGAAAATGCTATCCTGGGTTTTTGAGTCCCACTTTGATGAACCCGAGTTTGAGGTAAATTATGATGATTTGATGAAGATACCAGATTCTAAGGGAGTAAACCTTCTTGTAATTTCCTAACAACTGTCAAATGAGTAATTTTACAATGCGCTCAAAAATTATCAGTGGAGGTGGAAGCAAGACTCTTTAGTAGAAATGATAAAATAAGGGTCTTGGAGGAGGAGCTTGAGGAAAAGAACGAGGAGATCATTAAGTGAGACAAAGAGATAAAACATAAGGAATTGATCAGTGTGCAGTTGAGGCATGAGCTGAGGGATAAAAAGGTGAAGGTGCATGTAGTCTATAAGAAGATAAATACCATTTTAGATGCCATTATCTTTAAACACTGGAACCTAGCCCCGCCTGAGTAGAAATATGATTCAACCATGCACTACTTGGAAGACTTGACCCATATCCTCGCCATGGAAATGCGGCCACTCACATTAGAGTCAACAGAGGAGGTGATGGAATGTCAAAAGGAGGAGTAAAAGATAAAGATTGGGGAGGTAGTGACTCAGTACTCTGAGCTCCTTGTCGTAGAAAAGACCATTACGTAGATGGCGAAAGCCATGGATGACAACTGTGTCAATAGAGATAGGGTAGCAAGCATATTGGTTGCTACACATGAGGCAGATCTGAAATAATTTCATGAGAAGAACAAAGGAAATAGGGTAGAGCATGAAAATATCCTAGAAAAATTTGAGAATAAGTTGGAAGCATTTAAAACCTTGCGGGGTTTGATTAAGAATAGGCTAAATGAACTATACCCCTAAGTCACTCACATGATGGATGCACTAGGTGATCTTAGCAACTAGTTGGAAAGTAGTGTAGATACATTGAAAGCTAAGAGTGATACACTAATTTTTGATGAAGTAAGTGCATTGGTGGGTGACCTACTTTAGTAGGTGTAGGGAGAAGTGGATTCTTGGGATAAGATTGAGGAATCCGTAAACAAAGGAGTTCCCACTCCTCATGCAATAGTAACATAGTCTTCCATTATTTATTTATTATAGTTCCACTATTATTTATTCTTTGAAGAAGAAGAATGTTCCCGAGGATGGAGAACACAAGTATTGTGGGGTGATGTTGGACCCTAAATATTGGCTATGTACCAAAAGGCCTGTGTGCATAGGATCAGAAAATAGAATGGTGCTCAAGGAAAAACATGCAGGGAAAAGGGTTTAAGTGAAACCAGGGTGCGCTAGGAGGCATAGCAAGGGTTTAAAGGACTCAGTCATATTTTTCATCATGGAGTCACTTAAGGAAAAATGTGAGAACTTGACTAGGTGTGATAAGTAGATGAGATGCCAACGTGGAACCTTGGAGGCCAAAAAAAGGATATTCCATACAAGAAAAATTCCCATAGGCATCATTACAATTAGTGGAAGGTTTTACGAAGAGGATAAGAATTCACCAATAGAGGACTACATTGAAACTTGGCACATGATATTCTTAGGTGAGAAGTCATGGTGGTGGATGCTGATCCTATTTAAAGAAGTTATTGGGACATGAACAGATATAGAGATATATAAGAGAGACATGAGAAGGGAAACAAAGAGAAGGAAGGTAATAAGGTGTTGCAGAAATGTTAGGAAATACTAAGGGTTTGGAGCTCATGGTGCTAGGTTTTATATTTCTTAGTGCTAGAGGGTTGTAAGGGATGTCATTAAGCATATGTATGGGTACTGGGGTCTATAATATAGGTTTGCAGGGGTTGGATCCCTAATCATATAGGTTTGCAGGGGTTGGATCTTTATCATTTGATGTATATGGTATGAGATGACCCTTTTGAATGTATTATGGATACCAGAGACTCTTTTTAAATCAATATACATGGATCTATTCTATGCATCTTATTTATGGGTGTAAACCCTCATGTTATTTAGCTTGTCATGACTCAGATATGGTTTCTTGTGCTTCATACGATGTTTATTTAGCTTTTGTGATGCATTGGTGTGTAGATATATTAGTTATATCTCTTGAATTTTTAATAGATGCATGTACTTCTGTTTCTATAAATAATCCTCCATTAATGGCAGAACTCTCTTTCAAATCTCACATAAATCAGGGGCTCGGTGCCCACACACGCCTCGGGTGAGTGCCCAATGTATACTCAGTGATAGGCTGACACGCTTGGGGTTATAAAGAAGTACTGATGGTAAAATAATGACGACATTAACCACCACCATATGTCCCTGATCCTTCATCTGGGATTTCACATCTTATTGATACAAACTACTAACCTGTCATCCAAAAAATACATTCATATCCACCTTTAAGTCAACCTGAAACATCAGAGGTTGCATTTTCCATTCCTATTCTTATTATTCATATGGTTTCCTCTCAAGACACAACCACACAACAACATACATCCTCACCTGAGCCTTCTAATTTTTCAATACCCCTATAAAAAAATATTAGTGCTTCATCATCTACCATTCCAGTATCCTCGATTACCCAAACACCTCCAATGAGTTATGTTATTACTTCTAATATTGTATCTCAACTAGTTAGTAGTATTCAGAATATCATTATGTCCATTTCGACATATATTCCTTTAATTAATACTAGTGCTATCACCACTACCAACCTTGTTTCACAATACATACCACAACCATCACAACCATTAATTTCCATACCATAATCTCCTCCTACTCAAAGCATTCCACAACATGCACCATATTATGTTGCCTCTACTATTCACTTTCAGCAACCACCTCCTTATTCACAACCACACCCTTACCAATATATACAACCTTCACAACCTTTAGCATCACAACAGTACATTCCACAACAAAATAGACCACATCAAAACATTCCACTTATAAAATTCCTCAGCAAAACATTCCTTAGAAAAATATTCCACAGCAAAATATTGCTTCCCAACAATAAATCTCTCAACAAAAAATCCCACAACAAAACATTCCACTTACTTATAATATTCCTCAATAAAGTGTTCCACAAAAAAATATCCCTTATCAACAACATATCCCTCAACAAAACAACCCTCAGTAGAATATTCCACTTCAACAAAACATTACACTCACTTATAATATCCCACAACAAAATATACCACAAAAAAACGTTCCTTATCAGTAAAATGTTCCTCAATAGAACATTCCTTATCAGTAGAACACCCCTCAATAGTACCATATGTACTCACAACCTAGCTAGTTTACATTTCAACCTGGTTCATCCTCCCAGAAACTAGCACAAACTGATCCCCTTCAAGCCCTTATGAATCATATATATAGTCTAGAAGTAGCCTTAGCTACACCCAAAAAAATACTCTCTTACAATAAAATCTATAATAAACCTATCTATCCCTCAATTCCATACAAATCATATCCACCTCATTGGGAAATTCCAAAATTTATTAAAAATTTTAGTAAGGAATATCCTTGACAACATATTCGTGTTTTTTTCTAGGCTTGTTATCTAATAGCCCATGATCATTACGTCATGTTAAGGAATTTTTCCATGTCCCTCATTGGTCCTTAATTGGACTGGTACACTATCATTCTGCAATACTCCCTTTTCTCCTTTTCACAACTCGCACAATTCTTCTTAGAACACTTCTCTATAAACATAGCCCACAAAGTCACTATCAATTACCTTTATACTATCAAACAGTTTGAGGATGAATCCATCACTGATTTTTTTTCCCAATGAAGGGATACAATCAATCAATTATCATTTTCATTACTAAAAGATGAGTTGATTGAATTTTTCTATCAATCATGCGCCAAAAATATTTCATCAACATTATAAATTTAATCATGCAAGAATTTCAATGAAGCTTTTACCATGGCTCATAAATTAGAACTGTGAGCTTTAGAATATGGTCATGTTAAGCTTCATCCTAAGAAACCATGAAATGAATTTTCTTCTAAGTCATCCTCCAGTCCCGAAAAATCCAAATCATCTGCTAATTCTATAGTAGTCAAATATGCTCATAAAGAAAACCCCACTATCAAACTTTCTCATACACAACTTAATTACACACCAATAGGAGAAACTTATAACATAGCCTTTGATAAATTACTCATTGCAAATATGATAAATCTCCCACCTATCTGACCCATCGATACATCTATATCTAAGCCCTCTTGGTATCAAGATAATGACTATTGTAAATACCATAGGGTCAAAAGACATGACATTGAAAGGTGTCATACGTTTCAAAATGTTCTTCAAGACTTGATTGACAAGGGTGAACTTCACTTGGATAATCTAAATGTTCCCCCACATAAAAACCTTGACATATTCAAGTATCCATTTCCAAATCATCCACATCCACTGATCAACCACAAATAAATGTTGTTCATGCTCAACACACGATTAACACCATTACTAGAACATTACCCATTCCTGAATCAACATCCATATCTATTGAATCAATATCCACATCTACTAAACCAACAACCATACCTACTAAAAAACATCCACATCCACACAACCAATAAGAATACCCATTGAACCTATATATGTATATACTAAATCCCCATCTACTATCAACATTACTGAAACTATCTTTCCATCCTCATCAAAAGTTATTACCGAACCTATCCCTCCACCAATCATATCCTCTAGTATAGTTACACCCACAACTACACCTGCATTTACAAGTATAACTCTGATACCTCTAGAAAGTTTTATGACACAAACACCTCCACCTAAGGAAACTATAAGCCACATTCACCCTCCACCTACAAAATCAATTATCTCTACATCAACCAATCCCAAAACTACAAAATCCACAAATCATTTGATCTCATCAATCGCATTATTCAAACCCCCCTTAATTCATCAAAAAATACCTCTACGTCCATACCTAGCTCATCTAAAACCACCAAAGGACCTCATAAACAAGGTAATGTAAAAGTTTTCAAAAGTCCTTGTTATACTTTTTCCGAACCATATCAATTCCACGGTCCTCATAATTTTCTCCCACCTCCTCCTAGAACGGTCATTTCAAATCCTAGTAATCATCCTATTGTTACACTATACCTTACTACCCACAATGCAATGACCAGTTAGAAGTGTCAAACAAGACTATCAAATCCATATTGGAAAATTCAGTTGATGAACATGGACATAATTGGTATACATAGTTGTATCTCACCCTCTGAGCCTACATCACATTTTTCCTTACTCCTACAAGATCTGCCCCATTTGCCCTAGTATACGGCTCTGAAGCCATATTACCGATCAAATTAAAACTTCATTCACTTCATGTCTCCCTCCAACACCTTGTGAATGAAGAGGATAACCGTTGCACATGACTTGCAGAGCTAGAGATACTAGATGAAATATGAATTCACACTTTGGACCATCTGCAGGTATATCAGAATTGATTGTGTCATAACTATAACTGTAATATTTTACCATGACAGTTCGAGATAAGTTATTTGGTGCTAAAATAAAATCAGATGAACAAAACTAAGCCATGATAAAAACAAGGTGAATTTGAGCCTAATTGGTTGGGTCCTTACATTATAACTTTAAAATTTAGATGTGGTGGATAAAAAACTATCTACTAAGGATGGTAAAGAGTTGAAAGAGCCTATGAATTTCATTCATATGAACAATTTATACTATTGATTCTATAAAGAGTAAACTTTTTGCTTGGGGCATATCACCACACTCATTTTCTTTACCTTCTTTTCCTTGTCTCTTGATTGTGTCAATCCACCTTGCATTATGTCACATGTTCTCATTATCAGGTTGTCATGCCCATTGTATACTACTCTTGTTTTCCCTCTTTCATACTTCCACTCACGTTGGTCATGTGTAACGTGTTGGTTACTTCTTGGGAATCACTTTTTCCCTTTTCTTTGGAGAGTGGTCAAAACCCAATAAACTCCAAAACAATATTAAATTGTTCCAAAATTACATTACAAAATGCATAACATTTCAAAAATGCTCAACAAAAACATTCACAACTATATACCTTAGTTCATTAATTTCGTTATCCAATTGTTCCAAGTCATTTACATTTTTCAAATCAATCATACCACCCTTTGCAATATAAATTTACTTGGGGGCACACTCAGATTTGGCCTCATTTAGATCATGCTTCAATAGGATCTAACAAGAATTATTTTGGGGTATATACACATCACTCTACTCTTCGTCTTGATTCAATCCTCTCACATTCTAAGCTACCTCCTATGGGCATTCAAAATCTATCAAACTCTTCATTGTAGAACACATTAGGGGTGTATCCATACATTTTTATTATGAATTGTGTTATATTATTACTTGCTAGTTAGTGGATAACATTAGTACTCTTTTTTCACTTGCTTGTTGTGTGTAGGCATAAAATGTTGTCTTATATGTTAGATTAATCCCGTATATAATTGATTAGGTTAACTAAATTGTCTGTATATGTAGACTATTGTTATGATTATAGACCAATTGTAAATTAATTATTAACATCTTATTTTATATATAACTTTGGTGTGAGTTATTTCATGTTTATATTGGGTTTGTTTTTCTGAATTTTGTTATTTCTCCATGTTTGTATTATGGTCTTGGTTTATTTTATAAGCCATGATTTGTTGCTAGTGTGTGTGTGTGCTTTAGATTTGTTAACTCTTTTTTGTACTTGTGTTCATTACTTGTACATTGTTTGTTATCACATCACATCTATATAATCTCACATTGTTTCTATTTATAACTTCATCATACAACATCATAAATAAATGCTAAGCTATCAACATGTATGCTAAGCTACATCATCACCATCATCAGAAAATTTAAATCATCATCTATCCTATACATCACATGACATCATATCACCTACTCATAATAGCACATGAGGAAAATACATATCTCATCATCATAATTTGGTATCACAAATTTCCATCATCTATCAAAATCAATTTATATATTATATATATAATGTCCATATACCAAATGTATCTTGAAAAAATCATATACATGATGGTATGCCACCATGGGCATTGATCTAAAAATATGCCTTCATCATGAGGTGTATATAAAAAATACATCATGTGTCATCATGTAATCAGAGTCATCATACATGAATCTCTCTCATACTAGGACTATTGAGCGTATCTCAAGGTGGTGACCTTTTTACTGACATCGTTGATCTGGAATGTCAATGCAACCTCATAGAAATGGTTCCAGATATATGAGTATATGTAGGAGATCTATTCCCCTCTAGTAAAACCACTTGATATAACCCTCTGTAATATCCTACCTCATTGGATGCTGCTATAATCACATATACGACATCAACTCAGTTGATTGTTGTTACTATACGCTAAATGGAATCTTGATGCAATGTGAGTTGCTATATTTGGACCTTCAACTCATCCCTCTTAGTAGTCATCATATCTCACTCTATAGTGTCTTGGCCTCTCTCTACCATATGTTGATGTACCTACTGCCTAAGGGAAGCCTTCTCTATAACCCTCTTCTCTAGTTACCTTTGTAGTTTTTACATGGTAATCAGGGATACATCACCCTGTAGCATGGATTTATCACTCTCCACCTATACTATCTCCCCTAAACCCCCCATGTCCTTGCAACTCACCTGGACCTCTTGATCTTGATGGTTATGTCATAATATGTAATGGTACTTGTTGGAGTACATGCCTCTACAAAACTAGTCCCTGCTAATACACTTGTTGTAATACATGTTTTACTACATGATGTACTGTAACCTATTACACAACTTGTACCACTAGCATTGGTACTACATGTTCTACAAGAATCCCATTACCCCCTCTTGGTGGCCCCTTTTTTTTTTTGAACCTGATCCGTAAACTTCTACTTTGAAACTCTATGAAATCACACAATTATGTTGTTCTACTTTAAACTTTGGAAAATGACAAATTTATTGAAGATTAGAGCTTTAATGACTGATTATCTAGTTCTATATAAAGGAATTTTAGAGAATATAAAATAATTCAAACTCCAAACACCAAAAAAAATTTATCCTCAAAACCCCTAATGGAGGAAAACCAGTTGGGAAGGGAAAAACACTCTTTCTTCCTACTTTTATTGGTCAATTATAGAAAATTACATATTACAAGAAGTAGAAAATGGAGACAACGATGTAAACCTCTCCCTTCATATGCTTATTTGCTCTGTTTGTACACCTTGCTTCTACAATTCCACTCCAACACTGAAGATATTGGTCATTTTCTCTTATTAAACTTAAACCTTTTCTCTTTGATCTCTTTGGATCTCTAAATGATCAATTATCGTACTCCTCTTGTATTTATAGCCTTCTCCCATGTCCTCCCGTGCAATGGAGAATGGGAAAGGTCAGGGAGGGAAGAGACATAGTTGGGTAATTCAATTTTGTGTTCATTCGTGCTCCATTTTTATTTTCTATTCAAAAGTGTCATGACTGCCACCCTAGATAGGAAGTGGTTACAGGACCACCACCCTTCATGGTGACAATTATGCAACCGCCGCTCTGCACAGAGAAATGGTTCTATCCAGAACCTCTATTTACCTCATTTTTCTTCCTTTTCTTCAATTATCCTTCTTGGTGCTGATGGAAGTAATGAAGTGATGTGTTTTTATAGATCCCTATGGATCATACCTCCCCTTCTTAGGAGGATTTTGGTCCAAAAAACTCTTAGTGGGGGAGTTTTAGAGGAATTAATTCCCTCTCTTGCTCCTTCTAGTACTACTAGATCTGCCTTGGTGTCTTCTCTTGTCCAACCTGCCAAGGCTCCCATGGATATCTGATTTAGTACTCTAGTGCTGCATCTTCCTCTGAGTTTCCTCAAGTACAATCCTCTTTGGAGGGAAGCTTATATATTTTTCCTTCTTTTTCATGCATAGATGGCTTTAGTAGGTGTGAGCTCTTGTAACTTGCTATCGCGTGCTTCTGCATGAAGTATGGCATGAAGGTTTCTTTTCTAACCTGCTCAAGTATGGTGAAGGTCCCATATTGTAGTGGTTTATTCCTTCTTTCTTGTATTTTTCTCTTGAGATGGATTGACCGAATCCTCTCCATTTATGTTGTTGTTATAGTCACCACTATTCCTTGTATCTCCTCTTATCCTTCCTTCCCCATGGTCAGGTCTAGCGAATCAATTAGTAGATACAATGACTATATAGCGGAAGTTTGTTTTGCTCCTTGAATGAGTAGTTCCTATGGTGGATTCTTCTACAAAAACTAACAATTTTTATCTAAATTATCAATCCTTTCCTAAGAAATATTTGTGACCTCACGTCCATTTTTATTTTATTTTTAATGAAAGTAAAAAAAAAATAATGATTTTCCTAAATAAGGCTTGGTGCTTGGTTGGCATTTACCATAGCCTTCTTTGATTTTCTTTGGTGTGCATGGATGTTGAAACTTACTATGTCCTTAACCCATCTGTACTGGTTCTTCCTCCTTATGAACACAGTATCCCTGACATACAAGTAAGGAATTACGAATACAATGTCAAATGCATCAAGTGGAATGATATCAGCCTCTAATCCATCTTTAGGAATTTATCCCAAACTAAAACTTACACTTTCTTGTAACATGTATTTCTACACCCTTCTTCACCCATCCCCAAGGGTATGGATGTGGATACACACAATTCTATAGACTAAGTTGTTCTATAACCACATCAGAATTTAGATTTGACTGAGAACCAGAATCTACTAAAGCGTTTATCTTAGTCTTATTGGTTTGGATTCTGATATGAAATAGCTTACTCAAATCTTCTTCTTCATCCCCATACATGTTAGTGGTTGTGCATCTCATCCTCTCATCTACATTTGAATCATCCTCAATCTCCACATCTCCTTCTATTCTTACAGTGGCCATGGATTTATTAGAATCCTTGATTCAGTGCTTTGAGTGTAATTCTGGATGCAACTTCCAACATTTGGTGTCTGTATGTCCATTTATATCACAATTCTTAGGATATTTACAAGTATGGAAAGTAGTAGCGGAATGTTTACCTTTCCATTTACCTCTGCTACTTGTCTTCCCTTGTTCTTTTTCCTGTTGATCTATTGACTTATCTCCCGTTGGCTCTATTTCTCCTTGCTTCTTCTCATTATCAATATAGTATTCTTATATACAAGATTCATTGAGATTCTTCGACTTCATCCAGATTACCTTCCTCTAAAGGTGAGTGTGAAGTCTTGCCAAATACTTGGTCAGAATGTCCTCATCCTCCAAGTCTATATTAAGCAGCATGGCTGGTCTCCAAAATTTTGTAGTGTAGTCTTGCACCCTTTGACTGCTACCCTACCTAAAGTACTATCACTTAATCATCACGTTAGCCTTATAGCTAATAGGATAGAATTTAGCCCTAAGCAATTCTCTAAAACCTTTCCAAGTACTAACAATAGGACGTTTCTTCTTCTCACAAGTGGCTAGATGGGTTTCCCACCAAACCAGAGCATGACCTTCCATTTTGAGACGTGCAAAGGTGATCCTTTGTGCCTCAGTGACATTATGCACACTAAAATAGACTTCCATTTGTTTTATCCAGTAATTCTACATCTACTTGTCCTTCAAAATTATTTATTTCCACTTTTGTTTCAACTTTAAAAGGTACATGAACAGATCTTACCTTTTCACTTATAATTGACATCTCTTCTTCATGCTCTTCCCATTCTTCCTCTTCGTGGCTCTTTCTGATACCAAATTTTTCATTTAGTGCTTGAACCACTGAGTCCATGGAATCTTGCTTAAATGAATTCATCTTTTGTAGATATGAAATTTTTATATACAACCTATCCATCATGGTCTCTAGCATTTCGAATCTATAGACCGTGCTCTCTTCCTCCATTTGAGCTTGAATTCTTTGTTTCCACTTATTCATAGAAATATTTGGCTCACAAGGTAAAACTTATTCACCTTTGGACCTTGTCACTATCATACAAATCAAAATAAAGAATCAAATTCCACATTCCTAGATATATATTTAGCTCTGATACCAAAATGATCTGTAAACTTCTACTTTGGAACTCTACGAAATCACATAATTATATTGTTCTACTTTCAACTTTGTAAAATGGCAGATTGATTGAAGATTATATCTTTATTGACTGATTATCTAGTCCTATAGAAAGGAAATTATAGAGAATAGGAAAGAATTCAAACTCCAAACACCAACAAGTTTTTTATCCTAGAAACCCCCAATGGAGGAAAACCAATCAGGAAGGAAAAAATGCTCTTTCTTCCCACTTTTTTTGGTAAATTATAGACAATTACGAATTACAAGAAGTAGAAAATAGAGACAAAAATGTAAAAATCTCCCTTCCTATGCTTTCTTACTCTGTTTTTACACCTTGCTCCTACAATTCCACTCCAGCACTAAAGATCTTGCTCACTTGTTCTTATTAAACTTAAACCATTACTCTTTGATCTCTTTGGATCTTTGAATGATCAATTCTCTTTATCCTCCTTACATTTATAGCCTTCTCACATGTCCTCCCATACATTTGAGAATGGGAAAGGTCAGGGAGGGAAGAGACACAGTTGAGAACTTCAATTTTGCATCCATTTGTGCTTCATTTTTCTTTTCTGTTCAAAAGTGTCAGGACCACCGCCCTAAGTCGATTGGTGGTTTCAGGACCACCACCCTAGATAGGGGGTGGTTATAAGAGCACCTCCCTTTAGGGTGGTAGTTCTATAACCACCACTCTGCACAGAGTGACGATTCTGTCTAGAACCTCCGTTTACCTCCTTTTTCTTCATTTTATTCAATTCTCCTTCTTAGTGTTGATGGAACTAATGAAATGGTGTATTTTTCTGGATCCCTATGGATCAGAACCTATGGACCCTACCTCTGATCATGTCCTTTTACCTATGTCTCAGCCTCCTATTGACCAATTATGGCCCTATCTCTTAAACTATGTCCACCCCGCGACACCATGTTTTTTATACATGTTCTTATAACTTCTCGGGGAATGCTAATCCTCCTTAGCATGATCGATACATACCAAGCAACATAATCAATAGTAGTACTTAGATATACCACCAACACTAACACATCCCAAACATGTGGGAAAAATCCACAAAATATCACTCTTGTAATGGATACTCTAATATGTGGCCCAAAGTTAATAGTCACATGTGCTACACACTCATACCATTTCTCACCGCTGGTTATCCCTTGTGTAATGCCTAGCTGACATTATACCCTATAACTTTTGTATACCTCCATAATGTGACTATGGATACCTATGATAAAATGGTAAAACTTCTCAATGCTTAAATCAAATGCATTTGTTGACCACTGATACAACCTCTATGACTTCCATGTAACCATCCATAACTATAAATCATCAAAAACTCTCCTATAGAAGGAGATATTTCCCATATGGCCTCTGTGGTCCACCCCCACTATATATAATCCTCTACAAGATGGATCATCTAGATGTCTATCAATCAAAACACCTAGTGGCCGCCAAATATCAATGTGGTCCCATGACCATATCTGTATTAGAGTCACAAGAATCAGGATCCTCATCCCCCTGTAAGAAATCAAGTGGAGATCCTAGTAAAAATGTTCCAGTATACACTGACCCCATGAAAACTTCTCTCCCTCCATCAATCTAGCAACTACTCCTATAAACCCCAGCTAAAAATGAGTACAAATATTATCAGGAAGCAAGTAGCCATTGATAAATCCATCTGATACATGGGTAGCTAATGTATCATCCTATCATCAAAGCAACGGTACAAGTGTGACACCATCCCCTCTCTAGGTATCTCCTCTCACAATAAAATGTCCCAGATATGTCTGTGTATATGGGTAATATTCCTATCATAATCCACCAAACTCCCCTATATCAGTACTCACAGGATCCAATACACATCCTCTAAGGTCACTTTCATTTCCCTATTCTATAACTGAAATGTTTGGCTCTCATTGTACGATCACTCTGCCACGTTAGTTAGCAAGTTATGGTCATCCAAAATCATATATGGCAGCTCTACTATGTAGGATAACCCCATCACCTCTAAGAAAGCTTCTATTCCACTCTCCTTGCATCATTAAAATTTCCTCTAAAACATCCTCAATTTCCCATGACACTCCCACACATCTAATACATCTAATTCTAGTGGTATCTCCTTAAAATCACTCAAAAACATCAATTAACAATTATTTATTCTCTCCTAAACATCTCAAATATTTCTAAAAAGCTTCAAATGATGCTAGAACCCTTCTATACACTAGTGCATTCATTCTAATGCTATCAAATCCACTTTGATGCTAGAACATTCAATGCTAACATTTTCAATCAAACGCTAGTGCATGCACACTCACACGTGCACTCTAATGCTAACACCCTTAATTTTACGCTAACATGTGAAACACACTAATGTATAATCATCTTAACCCTAAACTTGAAACCATCTCAAAAAACCAATATGCAGTACCCCAACAAGTAAATTGTATGAAAACCCTGGGAATAACAAATCTCGAAGTGTAAGATAAACTAGTATAATCACCTAATACAGGGGCATGAAAAATAAATTTAGAAGGATGTGGTGAATGAGTTGATCTAGAATACCATGGAGGGGTAAGTAATCTTAGATGACATAGTACATAAGGCCTTAGAGACTTTAGGAATCTTGTAGTTGTTTGAATTGCCTTTTTTGTGAGGTCCACACACATGTACCAATGGCTAATTTAGGGTACACAAATATTACTTTAATTTTCTAGAAGAAGGATGAGATTGATGGAGAAAATCATCCATAAGGTGATTGGATTTCGTGAAACTAGTGAGGAGATAAATTTGACTTGTGCTACATGAAGGCCATACAATACAAAAAAAAAAGTTCCAGTACTAAAGGGGGACTCATGCATTCAACATCATTGATATAACCAATCCAAGGACTACACACCTGGTCAAATATAATCTTGGGGCATCTGAAAGGTGGACAAAGATAAATAATAAGTTCTTACACATCGCGCACAAGATGGCACAAAATACCCAATACAACATATCCTTGTACATCATTGAAGGCATAATTTATCAGGCAAGGGAACAAATATTAAATGGAGACAAGAATACTTTGGGATCCATTATTTTTTTTATTATATTCTAAGATATAGGGTACCAGATGGCCCTAAGGATAATATGTGGGAGCACCCCTTAGAGAATAAATCACTAGTAGAGAGGTTCCTTGCGTACACTTCTGAGAATGCGATGAAAAATCAATACATGGCGTGAATGGACAAGTGAAATAGGAGAATGTGTGATGCATTAAAAAATAAATGGTGCGTCCCATAAGAAATCCCCTTAATCTTTAAAAAAGTAGGAAAAATTTACTTTTATGCAACACTTCTTCCTAGGAATAGTTTTTTTGAACAATTTAGAAATGGGCCTTTGGTGTAAGCTACCATTCACATTCACCATAAAGTATTTCAAGTGTGCAGTAAATAGAATAAAGGAAGTTCAATTGTTGAATTTTAATGTAGAAAAAGTGGACATAGAATACCATACACTGATGAAGAAGAATGGGTATGTATAAGGCAACATATTTGGAGACCATAGAGACCAATAACATGGACCTCAATCTAATTTTGACACCGGTTTTTGGATAGGAGGACGTAGAGTATATGTCAACCTATGGCTGAATATGAAGGTCGGAAAAGAGATTGACATAGGGGACGTCGACATGCCACAAACTCCAAAGAATAATAAATTAAATATACCCAAACACCCACATGAGGAAACTCTTGAGGAAGAAGAAGAGGATATAATTGAAGGGAATTTATATCATAGAAAGAGAAAGAAGTTGAGTTTCCCAGGAACATTTTGAGGTTTCTATCATCACTTGGCATCTAATATAGGTGCCCTTACATGGTTTTCTGTACTGCCATTTTTTTAAGTCTTTTACCAATACCAAAATAAAAATTCTAGCAATTATTTGATTTTTGATCATCCATGACTTCCCCGAATCTGATAGCATGTGATTTGATACTTGGAGAAAATTGTGGAGGAAGAGGTACACAACCCATGATTTGGTTCTTACTCTACACTTGGAAGTATAAGAAGTTCTAGTAGAGCTTTATCTGACCATTTGACATCTCGGGATTGAAAAAAATCAAAGATGCATTCGTTTGTCATTCTGGCTTATGGCTTATTTGGCTCAGAAGTTCAGTGCAGTCTTTGTAACTCATGAATAGGTTGTTCTTTGTTGGTCTGTTTTCACCTATTCCTTAAAACAGGATTTTAGAAGCCTCTTCACAACTGTCTATTTAATCTTTTGTACTTGATTATGCTCAACAACTATTAGTTCACTCTATAAATGATATGAATCTTAGTCTTGAACTTCATTAAATTGACCGTAATCCACGAGAGTTTCTAAGATCTATTTGTTTATGAAAATTTAGTACTGATAGATGGCATTTTCCTTCATAGACACATGTATGACTTGAAATAGATATCTTCATTTCCTCAAGGAAATTTTCAAGTATAGATGTTTTCTTCATCTATATATTTTTCAGACTCTAGTTTCATGATGAAGCATATACCTTTGATATTTTCTTGTTCAAATACAAGACCTGTAACATGGATTTCTAGGAATGGTGTTCCACATCATTTATTCTACTCAATTGAAGGATGAGAAAACATATAATTCATTGAACAAAATGACCTTAGAGGTTGGGTGTAGAAAATTTGACAAACGGGCAGCCATTAAAATATTTCAACAGGATGTGGAGAGAAAAGATAAGGAAATTCAAAAGCTCATATAGGATTTGAAATTCTGGAGAAGAAAAGGATAGCTGGCATGTATGATAAAGTAGTCGATATTTTAAGTAACATTATGTGTGCGTGGTCATAATTAGTATAGAAATCTAAACCATAAGTATAACACAATAGGATGCAACATTTTTGGAAGGAAATCCTAAATTTGAATGATGATAGGTCCAATGGTATCTTTCTCAGGGTCGAGGTAGTCATGTATTTGAGTGTAGCCAAATGTAGAAGGACTAGATATCTTCTATATGATAGTTGGTAGGAAAATCAATGATTGATATAATTGCGATGGTAAGATAACTTCATGTGTACAATGATGATAGAGTTTGGAATAACGTTCAGGAGATTTTAAAGGAATGACTCAATGCACACCCCATGTCAATTGAAGTATCTGTAAATTAAATTAGATACATGTCATGATGTTTTTGGATTTCATAAGGCTGAGTCGCAATAATTTCATTAGGCTGTCAATGATGGTTTTATATGTTTGAAAAGGGAGTTAAAAGGGTCTATGTGTGATAAATAAAAGAAATCCTAAAAGAAATTTCATTGATGATGAGTAATGCATAGAATCACCGTATATGCTTGGAAGGATACTTACCCTCAGATTTAAGTGTGGTGGTTAAGGAGACCCATGATGAGGGCTTCATGAGATCAACCATGGTTAGGGTTCTATATAATCAAAGTTTAAGTTGTGCCCAAGATAGTGGAATGAAGAGTCCCTCAAAGAGGGTATTATGACTATTACTGCACCCCCTATCGACATTTAGACCCGTAAAAAAATAAGGCCATGCACTTGAGATGAAAGTTTTTTCATTCTGCTATTCATTGGGGTAATTACCTCCTATTATTGATTCTTCAAGGATTCATCATTCTTTGTAAGGGATTTAATTATTGGAAAGGGGATGTATTCTTCGATCCATGTTATTGTTGAGGACATATAACCTAATCGTACTGTAATGTGATTTCTGAGAAAGATGAATGGCTAACTATCAAACTTTGTCATGGGTAGTGGAAGCCATCATGCATTATTTGGTGTCTAGCTATTATATAGGCTTAGAGTGTCATTGGTATTGCATATGGATTACATGTGTGTGATTACATATTTTTTTTGATTGAGGAGGTCAATGAAATTTTTTGGAAGGTCTGCAACACAGTATAATGCAGTCAACATGCAAGGGGGTCTACTGCATGACTAACAATGTGGTTCATAATCTAAAGTTGTTTTATAGAGCTAAATATAATAAATGACTTGTTCCCTACCTAATTTGTCCCAATGTAGCCAGCATATCCCCCAAGGCATGGAAATCGATTGAGGAAGAGATATATAGCATATGCAATGGTTTTTTGGAAGTAATGGTTCATTTATGTAAAAGGAATTTGATAGGAGATTAATAGCATTATTTGGTGTTAATGATGTATAAAGGAATGTTGACCTAGGATTTAACTAATCTATTAGAAGAACATAAAAACATGTAATATTGTAAATGGGGCGTAAGAGTCTCACACCGTATATATTTCGGAGTTCTCATTATTTTTTCTTTAGGATGATAAGACCTATGTGAAGTTTATTTAGCACGTCTCAGGTAGAAAGCTTTGGAGTGTTCTGATTTCTCGCATTGAGTGTCAGTTAGCACTTGACCATAAGTGCAATCAGAGTTTGTTTGAAGTTTTTGGGTTGTGCTTGGTGATGGGACCAAAAGTTTGGACTGACTATTGTAACATATTTATGAGTTGTTATTGAATCATTCTTTATGATGATAGTTTTTCCAACTTTCCAACGATTTAAAAATAGTGTGTGGATGATCTTCCTAATACCCTTGACAATTGGTATATTGTCCTCCATTTTGGCATTTAAAATGTTGACATATGATTTAATTGTTTGGCCAACCCAAGGTGTGTTATTGGTTTACTGCTGAAGATCATGCTTGGCATATGGATAATTCTATTTTGTAACTATGAACAATCCTTAGATCTAAATTTGTATGGAAATGTTAAGAGTATGCACATGTCAATATGGAAAGGTAAGTTGCAATCTAGCTTTGAGAGTTGCAGACTTATTCCTATTTCTGACTCAACCTTAGATCAATATTAGTGATCCAAGGAATGTTTTAAATCTTCTTCATAAACTGAATGGTAAATTGACATTCAATAGTTTGATGGATATAGCAGACTAAAATTTGTATGTTAAGAATTCCTTGGTCTTATGTGAACGTGTTTTCGTTCAGCTGTATGTTTGTGCTTGGGTCTTTGGTGATTGATCTTGGCAGGACATTACGGACATAAAAAATTTCAATTTATTTCATGACAAAGGCGGAATTCGGAGTCCAAAAACCAAAATATTATCCTAACAGTATCCTAAGCTAGGTAATAACACCTATGTTCTAGCTATGTCTACTTATTTTTATTTCATTCTAATCTAAGCCTCTTATTCTATTTTGTTGGGTTGGCATCCTAACCTAAGCTTTGTGCTAAATGAATATGGGAGAGATTACTAAAGTAATGCTAGGCTATTTTAACTAATATCTAATACTAAATGGTTATGTATTTAATCTAACCTAAGGTGGGAATTACTAATGGAAATGTTTTAAGACTTGAGGTGGTTATTACAAATCAACAGCACCCCTGGATGTTGATCAAACTTCTAGTTTGACATTTTGGGCATCCAGTGTGATTGCACAACATTGAATCCTCTCCCCAAGTGTGGGACTTGTAAAATGGGAGAGGAATCTCTAGATTAGAGGCTGGTTCCTCAACTCCTCTGATCAGATATATCACTTACAAGTTGCAGAGGTTTGAATTCCTAGTTCCTACCCTAAATTCCAAGGGGACAAAGATAGAGAATGCAAGAAAATGAAGCTAATGCTAATGAGGTGATGCACCAAAGGAGTTGCAGACACCTGATACTGCAATACATACACAATCCACAAGAAAACACAGAAAAAATCATGCACAAATTACTCAAAATGTAATGAAAGATCAGGAAAACAATGGTAGATATATGAAAGGATTGAGGGATTTTAATCACAGAGCATATATTAACATTCCAGATCCAATACAATGCATTACAGTGATCAAGAGGAAAAAAGGGGTGCTGTATTGCATGGAAAGGTAAAAATTTCCACAAATTCTACCAAAAAGGAAGAAAAGGGAAGTTGCAGAGCTGAAAAAGTGTCTCCCTTTTCAAAAAATGAACTCATTCTGGCTTTTACAGTGCAAGCCACGACCCCAGGAGAGAGAAACACGGGAAAACATGGGAGAGCTTCAACCACCAACCCAAAATGCATTAAAATAACATGGGCATCCTTATAGGCCCATCCCCTGACATTTTTCGCCATGCTGGGAGAGAATGCGAGCCATTCTTCATTAAAAATGGTGGTTGAAACGTCATTTCTGTCCATGACCACGTGCCAGAGGTGTTTTTCAATTTTATCTCTCCAAAATCCATCAAAATTAAAAAATGACCCCAGAATCTTGTAGATAATTTCACCAGCTTTCCATTGATATAAAGAACGTGAAAAACTGAGCTCTGGATCAAAAGATATGGCCATTTGAAATTTTAGGGCAAAACAGGGCCAAATCAGATTGGCAGGCAAAAAAATTTAAATTTTCCACTTTTTGGTCATTTGGAAAATTTTCCAAAAATTCCCCATGCTCCACCATTCCAGGTGCCACGTGGCATGTTTTGATTGGGCATGGGCCTTTAATGCTTCATTTTCCATTGTTTTGTCCTTTGGAAAATTTTCCAAAAAATCCCCGCCGGGCTGATGATCTGAGGACACGTGGCACGTGCTGATTGGGTGCGGGCCTGTCCTCCTAAATTTTCTGTCATTGTTTGATCCTATTTCTTGACTCGGACACATGGAAAAACCTCATTCATTGTGGGCCTTTCCCTTTGAATTTTCCACGGGCTTGTCTTTATCTTTTCCGCCACCAGACACGTGGCAAGATGTGAATTGGGGGGGCGATTTTTTCCTTTGAAATTTCCTTCTTTTTCCTTTGGAAAAAATCTCAATCTCCTGCCCTGCGCTCTGCCATTCCGGGTGCCTGAGGACACATTTTTCCCTGCTTGGGAAAAAATGGTTGGCGGGCCATGAGGCGGGCCAATATGATTTTCCTTTTGAAATTTGGCAAAAACACTTCACCAAAATTCTAACTTCTCCTCCGTGCTCCGCCATTCTGATGACATAGGACACGTGGAAAAACATGATTTGGCGTGGGCCTTTCCTTCAAAATTTTCCATGCGTGAACACTTAGTCAAATTTTTCAATTTTCTCCCCTGGACACGTGGCATAATCTGATTCGTCGGCGGGCCTGCGGGGCAAAATATCCCTTTTGAAAACTTTGCCAAACACTTGGTAAAAAAAACCAAGTTTTCCTCCGACCCCCGCCACTTCCTTGGACACGTGGCGCCATTTCATTGGCTGCGGGCCTTTCAGGGGAAATTTTCCCACAAAAACTCCGCCGGCCATAACTTCAAAAATACATGGAGTTAGGAGGAAAACTTTACCTTTCTGGAAAGCTGAGAAAGAGCTCTATCCAATGGTGCCATTTCCAGAAAGTTTTGAGTGCCTGAAAAGAAAAAAATTATGACTGAGGCACAAGAGAGGGAAGAATGAAAGGAGTTAGCCACAAAATGAGCAAGGGGCACATTTTGGATAACAATTTTGGCGACTCAGAGGGGTCATCTGCCTGCTGGATGAAGTTACCAGTTGCCTAAAGCAATCCATTGGGCATGGAGTCATCAAATTCTCTATTTGGTACCCCAACTGACTAGAACACTGCAAGGAGGAAGATGGAGGGTGGAACATCACCTGATTGGAGCAAGGCCTACAAACACATTTCCAGGAACAGCAAGCTTGTGCCAAAGCACTTAGGGAAAGCAAAACTAAACTACAACAAAACAATGTGCACAAGCACTTGGAGGAATGAAAACCTAAGCTAATATGTACAAGGTGGAGAATTCCCTTCAGTAGCAATGCTTTAGATGGATTCCATTGACTGGAATCTACAGTTCTTCACCATCCAATGAAGACAATTGGAAAGCATTGCTATCCTTACACTTTGTGACCATGTATGGGCCACTCCAAATGGCATCAAATTTTGAATGCCTTCCTCGGATTTTGCTCTATCTGCATCCCATTTTAACACTAGATCTCCAACTTGGAAAGATCTATTCTTGGCCTTTCTATCAAAGGTCTTCTTTATCAAAGCTTGATCCTTCTCCATTGCTTGGGATGCCTGATTTCTGATTTCTTGGAGCTCCATCAATTCTGCATATCTAACCTCCATGGGCTCAAACTCCAACAACTCCAACTGTTTCATGAGTTCCAATGTTGGCAACTCAAGTGACATGGGAAAAATTTCCTCTCTTCCATAAACAAGCTTGAATGGAGAGTTACCTGTAGATCTCTTGGGAGTTATCCTATCAGCCCATAAGGCTGATTTCAATTTAGTATGCCAAGACCTCTGATTTTCATCAAGATTCCTCCTAATGATCCTCAACAAGTTCTTGTTTGTAGATTCAGCCTGGCCATTACCCTGAGGGTAATAGTTTGATGAAGTGCTTAGGTAGATCCCATTCTTGACAGCCCATTCAGTCACCTTGGACCCAATGAATGCCAATGCATTATCTGATATTATTGTAGTAGGTATGCCAAATCTGGTTGTTATTCCCTCATAGAAGTCCAGGATGCTAGATTCATTTGCTTCCTTGAGTGCTACTGCTTCAGTCCACTTGGTGAAGTAATCTGTGGCTGTTAAAATCCATTTGTGCCCTTGGCTTGAATTGGGATTAATGACTCCAATGAAGTCCAAACCCCATTGCATGAATGGCTGGTCAACTGAAATTGGATGCAATGGAAGGGCAGCTAGCCTCTCTTTACCTGTGAAGAATGCACAATTCTTGCACCTCTTGATCCATGCATAACAATCACTGAAAATCTTGGGCCAATAATAGCCAGTCCTCATTATCTTTAGAGCTATCACTCTTGGTGCAAAATGACCACCAGCTGATCTACCATGGAACTCTCCCAACACCCTATGAATATGATTTGTGCCAATGTATCTCAGCAGCACTCCATTCACATCCCTTTTGAACAAAACACCATCAACAAGGGCATATGGGACAGCCTACAATCTGAAGTGTCTTCTTTTGGTCTTGTTCATCTCTGGAGGGCATAGACCTATGTTTAGGAAGTGCATTATGTCTTGGGTCCAGCAAGGAGTGAGAACACCATTATTTTCCTCTTGAGTGCTTCCTTGCTCATGGCTTGTCTTGTAACGCCAAAACAACCTCCTTCTCATTGCATGCTTCCTTTTGTTTGCTCAAAATCAGCTGCTCACACAATCCTTTTCCTCTGACCAACTTGGTGACTTTGATCTCAATGTCATACTCCATGACACGAGTAATCCAACCTACTCTCTTTTCATTCAAGTCTTTGTTGAGGAGGAAGTCTTTAACTCCCACATGAGAAACCAACAACTGAACCTTGTTGTTTGAAACTAGATGCTTGAATTTCTTCAAGCTCTTATTACTGCAAGAACATGCTTCTCAATGAAAGAATATCTCACCTCATAGTCCTCCAGGCTTTGGCTGAAGAAAGCAATTGGTTGCTCATCATTTTCTTTGTTCCACTGTATCAAAATTGTAGAAATAATATCATCACCCCCAAATGCATAGAGGATGAAATCCTTGGAGAAATCCGGGTTGATGAGAGTTGGGGGCTTGAGAGATGGCTTCTTTGATTGCTTCAAAAATTTCCTTTCCTTCTGCTGTCCATTTGAAATCCATGCTTTTCTTTAACATCTTGGTGATAGGCTTGATAAGGGCTGCAAAATTTGGGACAAACCTCCAAACAAAATTTATTCTCCCCAAGAAACTTTGAAGGGCCTTCTTGTGGCTTGGCAATGGTAGTGCTCTTATGGCTTCAACTCTTTCTGGATCAATTGCTAATCCTTCTTTGGAGACAATGTGGCCAAGGAGTTTTCCTTCATGGGCTAGAAAAATACACTTTTTAGGATTCAAGGATACTCCAAATCTTCTGCACCTTTGGAACACTTGTCTCAAATGAAAGAGGTGGTCTGCTGCATTTTTTGAAAAAATAGTGATATCATCAAGATATATCAGCACAATGTTGTTAATCAAACCCTTGAATGCCATGTCCATTGCTCTTTGGAAAGTAGCTCCAACGTTGGACAGCCCAAATGGCATTTTCCTGTATGCATAAGTTCCCCATTTGGTTGTAAAGGCTGTCTTGAACTGATCCTCTTCTTTCACCATAATCTGATTGTACCCTGAATAGCCATCAAGTAATGAAAACCTCTCAGAGCCAGCAACAACTTGTAAAATCTGCTCCATAGAAGGAAGTGGATAATGATCCTTGAGAGATGCTCTATTCAAATCTCTGAAGTCAACACACAATCTGATTTCCCCACTCTTCTTTCTAACTAGAACCAAGTTGGCCACCCAACTAGAATGCTTGATAGGGAATATGATTCTTGATTCTATCAACTTATTCAATTCCTTTCTCATGAGAGGCTCCATGTGTGGATTGACTGGCCTTTGTTTTTGTCTGATGGGTTTAGTACTTGGATCCAATTCAATGGTGTGTTGAGCTAACTTGGGATTGAAACCTTTCAAATCTTCATTGCTCCAAGAAAACACATCAGGGAATTCTTGACAAAGTTGTATGAACTCATACCTTTCTTGTTCAGTTGTCATCTTACCAATTTGGAGTGATTTGCCTTCTGCCACCAGGATGGACACTGAATCTTCTCCCTTGACTTGAATGTTTTCTTTCTCCTTCCTAAACTAATCATTAGGATTGAAAATGGACTCCAAAGTAATAAGTCCCTTTGGTAGTTTGTTGGTTCTCAGCTGTACCACTTGGTCACCATACTGCTGCTCCAACTTTTCCTAATTTTTAGCTGAGAACTCAGCCTCTTCTTGCAAGAAATGGATGATTTGCTGATCATTTTCAAACACTTGCCAACTTACATTGTTGTCTGGTACTGAAGGCCTTACAATCACATGGATGTTTGGCTATACCTTGTCTTTTTGGATGCTTTCAACAATGTCAAAGGCTGCCCCAACTGTTGCAAGCCTGTCAGCAGCTTGGTTCTCTTTTCTAGGAATGGATTTTATGCCAAAGCCCTCAAAATCTTCAATGAGGTCCCACACCCTGTTTTTGTAGCACTTGAGTAGATCATTCTTGATAGCATGTTGCCCCTTAACTTGGTTGACAATCAACTCACTGTCACCAAAGACTTGCAAGTTCTTTATCCCTCTCTTGATTGACCAATGCAATCCTTGTATCAAAGCTTCATATTCAGCAGTGTTATTAGAGCATGCAAACTAAAATCTAAAAGTTGAATAATACTTAACTCCTTGAGGGGAAACCAACATAGCTCCCCCTCCTACACCTTGTCTACTCCTTGATCCATCAAAAAACAACTGCCATACCTCATTGTCATCCTTGTGGTTTGGCTTGGTGATGCTAGGAATAGGCTGATTTTCTTCATGCATGCAATAGACTCCTAGCTCAGATTCTTCTATTTCTTGATAAGGGTCAAAAGCATGCACCTTGTTTTCCCATTCATCAAGAGTTAGATCTGGGATGCTTCCTACCTTGGTGTCAGTTTCATCAGTGCTTGGATAATCCTCTTGATCAAACGCTGAACAATTGGTATTGATCTGACTTGGAGTGTGAGGCTCAATGTGAAAGTTTGCAATAGGTTCAGATCTGATTGTGGCCTTAGTTCCATATCTTGTTCTGAACAACATGTGTGACCAATCAGTAGATAAGTAACCTCCAATATTGGCTATGAAATCCCTTGACAGACATAGGGCAAAGAGTGGTGGAAGATCTATTACTGAGACATCTTGTAAAACAACAACGTTGGGGCAGGCATGCAATGTAAGACTCAAGTTTTTTATCACTCCAACTATTGTTACTGTTGTCCCATCCAATTGCACTACCCCTTTGGATATGAATTCATACTGAATTCCCAACTGATCAGCTATTTTCTTGGGCATTACTGAACTACTTGCCCCAGAATCAATCATGCAATTGTGTACTAATTGGTTTCCAATGATCAATGAAACATAGAATGGAGGGGGATTCAACATTTTACCTTGCTATCCTCCATGATTCCCTTCAGGCTGGGCAGCATTTGTGAGCACCTTTTCTTGCATTTGGACTTGCTGATTTGAAGTTGACCAGTCCTTCATGGCAGCTTGTAGCAAATCTCTTTGGCCTGGGATAGATAGTGATTCCCACATTGATATGTTCACATTTGTCTTCTTCATCTGATCAATGATGTTGAATGGATATGAAGCATCTCTTTGTTGTCCCTTGGCCTGCATATGGGAAGCAACAACTGGCATTTGAGTTGGCCTAAGAGCTATCTTAGGCAGTCCTTGCGTGTTTAGGACTGCACTTTGCTTGCCAATAACTTGTGGAGTAGTAGGAGGTTGTGGATTACTTGGAGCCAATGGCTGTTCTTCACCCAAATTTCTCCTTTTTGACCTTGTGTTGGCTGCAACACTTTGGGAAACTATTTGATTCATGCCACAAAAATCCTCTACCTGCCAGTTTACAAGTGTGGTATCATTTGGAGCTGATTACTGCTGGGATGTGTCTTGTTGTTGGTTATTTCCTTGACTACCTTCACCCTCCACACCAGTAGTTGTCACCATTAATGCCTAATTTAAGGCACCATTGAAGCACATAGACTGGTTGTGAGGTTCATTGCATGGGAAACACCAATCATACTCTTGAGCTATGTTATTTTGCACTGGCACTAATGCCTTAGAGGAAGATGTAGCATTGGGATTATAGGGCTGAAATGGTCTGTTGGCAGGAGGTCTTGCTTGGTTTAAATTTGCAGCTAGATTGGGTGGTCTTTGAGGTTGGTATGGTTGCCTATTAGGTTGAGCTTGAGGCTGGAAAGAAGGCCTAAAACCTTGGGCTTGCTGCCTCTTGAGTGTAACCAGCTCATTGCCTAGATTTTGCAATTGCTTCATGACTTCTTGAAGTTCATTTGAGGCACTAGAAGATGAAGTAGAAACTCCACTTGGTGGGAATAGGGGCTAAAATAGGCATTTGATTAGTGTTTGGGCTCTCTAAACTTGGAAACAGTGGCATTGGAGGCCTAGGAGCTAGCTTGCCAGCTTGAATCAAACAATTTTCAGCTCTAATGGCAATGCTATAAGCAACAGGGATAGTTGTGCCTCCCATGGATTGAATTAACATAGAAATATCAGAATTTAAAGCTTTAAGGTAATATAGAAAAGCACCTTCTGCTGCTGGCCTTACTGCCACTGGAATTCTCTCCCAAGTCATTTGAAATCTGAAGTTGAAGTCAGTCAGCTACTCATTGGGAGCTCTCTTGATGGTTGTCAACTGCTCCAAAAGGGACAAGTTGTCTCCCTTTTCTCCAAACTGCTCATGGAGGGCTATATATAGCTGGTTCCAATTTTGGATAGAACCTGAGGCAAGACTCCTGAACCATTGCAAAGCTTTCCCTTTGAATGAAGATGCCAGCAGTTTGACAGCAACTTGCATCTCATTGATCTCATGGATTGCACAAATATTAGCAATATCCTTAACATGATCACCAAGAGTGGTCTGATTCTCTCCAGTAAAGTATGGGATGTTCTTCAATGCTACAACTGGGATTGGATTTTGTGCATTGAGAGCAAGTGGGCTGCTGCCAGTGAAATTGACATAGGGGTTGTTTTGTGCCATTCTGATTGGCCTTAGAACCCTTGTTGATTGAATGAAAGGCCTACCAGGTGGAGGAGTTGAGAGAGTTCTATTTGGTGGAGATGGAGACCTTTGAATTCTCCTCCCTCTTTTCCTTCTTCTTGGAGATAACTGCAGATACTCAAACAACACTTCTTCTTCTCTAACTCTTGACCTTGTGGTGATCCTTCTCATGAGTTTTCAGGCCTGCACTGCTAAAACCAGCTGATTCTTCTTCCTTGGAGTCACCAGATGTGTAATTTAGGGCTCTTTTAAGCAAGAAACTTGCAACAAATGCACATCAATTTGTTTCAATGAATATGAAGACCTCTAAGGTCCCACCGGGCGTGCCAAAACTGTTGTTGCAAATCAGCAGCACCCCTAGATGTTGATCAGACTTCTAGTTTGACATTTTGGACATCCAGTGTGATTGCACAACATTGAATCCTCTCCCCAAGTGTGGGACTTGTAAAATGGGAGAGGAATATCCAGATTAGAGGTTGGTTCCTCAACTCCTCTGATCAAATATATCACTTACAAGTTGCAGAGGTTTGAATTCCTAGTTCCTACCCTAAATTCCAAGGGGACAAAGATAGAGAATGCAAGAAAATGAAGCTAATGCTAATGAGGTGATGCACCAAAGGAGTTGCAGACACCTGATACTACAATACATACACAATCCATAAGAAAACACAGCACAAAGCATGCACAAATTGCTCAAAATGTAATGAAAGATCAGGAAAACAATGGTAGATATATGAAAGGATTGAGGGATTTTAATCACAGAGCATATATTAACATTCCAGATCCAATAAAATGCATTACAGTGATCAAGAGGAAAAAAGGGGTGTTGTATTGCATGGAAAGGTAAAAATTTCCACAAATTCTACCAAAAAGGAAGAAAAGGGAAGTTGCAGAGTTGAAAAAGTGTCTCTTTTCAAAAAATGAACTCATTCTAGCTTTTACAGTGCAAACCATGATCCCAAAAGAGAGAAACATGGGAAAACATGGGAGAGCTTCAACCACCAACCCAAAACACATTAAAAAGGCATGGGTGTCCTTACAGGCCCATCCCCTGACATTTTTTGCCATGCTGGGAGAGAATGCGAGCCATTCTTCATTAAAAATGGTGGTTGAAACGTCATTTCTGTCCATGACCACATGCCAGAGGTGTTTTTCAATTTTCTCTCTCCAAACTCCATCAAAATGCAAAAATGACCCTAGAATCTTGTAGATAATTTCACCAGCTTTCCATTGATATAAAGAACACGAAAAACTGAGCTCTGGATCGAAAGATATGGCCATTTGAAATTTTAGGGAAAAATAGGGCCAAATCGGATTCGCAGGCAAATTTTTTTAAATTTTCCACTTTTTGGTCATTTGGAAAATTTTCCGAAAATTCCCCGTGCTCCGCCATTTTGGGTGCCATGTGGCATGTTTTGATTGGGCATGGGCCTTTAATGCTTCATTTTCCATTGTTTTTCCCTTTGGAAAATTTTCCAAAAAATCCCCACCGAGCCGATGATCCTGGACACGTGGCATAATTTCATTCATTTTCCGTGGACCCTGGACTGGCAAAAACATGTTTTTCCTTTCACAATCCATGTGGGCCTTGATTTTTTTTGAGACAAAAATTGGTTCCCAATTTTTCCTTCCTTTTTCCCGAATTTCCGCTCCCTGCCATTCTGGGTTCAGGACATGTGGAATAATTTCATTCATCGTGGCCTTTGCTCCTGAATGGGTTGGCGCCAGCCCACGTGGCCTATGTTCTGAATGGTTGGCGGGCCTGCGGGCCAATAATTTTCCTTTTGAAATTTGGCAAAAACACTTCACCAAAATTCTAACTTCTCCTCCATGCTCCGCTAGTCTGATGACATAGGACACGTGGAAAAACGTGATTGGGCGCGGGCCTTTCCTTCAAAATTTTCCATGCACCAACACTTAGTCAAAATTTTCAATTTTCTCCCCTGGACACGTGGCATAATCTAATTCACCGGTGGGCCCGTGGGAGGCATACGTGGAAGCTCCACTAAATATGGAATTACATGTTTGGATGGAATTTGCATTCACCAGTTTTAGGAGGTGGTGGCAAGGAAAGATAAGTGGGAAATTTGGAATTAATGACATTGATGGACCTTGGTTTTTGTGTGCAAACCATCTTGGAAACTTGGAAGGTGGGTTTGTAGGAGGTTATTTGGTTTTGCATGCATTGTGGATTTTTCTCTGCATGGAGCTATCTGGTTCTTCAAACCAACAGTTTGACCTTCACTTCAAAGCTATTTTTGGTTTCTATGGTCTATTTTTGATCGAAGGAAAGTATATGAGGCATAGGAAGAAAAGATGTTTGATTGTTGATCTTTCGTGGAGGAGAAAAAGAGTTGGAAGCTCGGCTGGAAGTCTCCTTCGATTTGGTAGAAGCACTATCAGGCATGATAGGCTCTACCCATTAAGATTTCATGCTTTCTTCTAAATGATTCATTAGAATAACTCTTCTCTTATGCTTATTAATATTTGCATGATTTTTCTGGTTGATTACTTGCATGCTTTTATGAATCTCTGTGATTTTTGGATATGAATCCATGGCAAAAATAATGTTATTTTGGAAACTTTCTCTCTGTGTGCAAGATGATAGCATGCATGTGAAGCTTGTATGTGAAACTTGTTTCTGTAGCTCTTTTTTTCATTCTGGAACTTGCATTCGAGGTTGTTGTGTTTTGAACAGGCCTTCGTTGCAATATAGGGTTCTGAACTTTATGGGAACCTTGAGTTCCATTTGATCTTGTATTAGGGCTTCGTGTTTTGATATAAACTTGTGTTGGAGCTTCGTGTTGTTCTGAACTAGTGTTTGGAAACTTATGCAATGCTGAATTGTTGCTTGAAGTTTGTATTTGGCACTGTACTTGTATTTTATTACTTGTGAAGTTTTGAAATTTTGTGTGAAGCTCGTGTTCAACACTGTACTCATATTTGGTACTTGAGTGTTAAGAAATTTTAATTGAATCGACGAATTTGATTCTTTTCTGGTATTTTTGTGTTGGGTTTATACTTGTATTAAAATTTTAAAGCTTATAACTCTTTTATGGAACAACTTACTCACAAGAAAACTAGGTGATAGTTTGATTGAGTTGTTTGGTAATCCCTTCGAGATTTGGAACTAGAAACGTCTTGTTTAATTAAACGTGGTAATTCTATTTTTATGACTGTAGCATCTTCTCCGAGATGGTAATGGTATGATATTTGGGGGTGTTCTTTTCCCCTCTGTTTTGAGGAAACTCACAATCTAGGTTGACTATTTTTTTTGAAACTAAGTCTCCTCTGTCGCAACTTTGAGGTTGTGAAAGTATTGTTTCGGATTTCTGTTTCAGTTGCATTGGGATAAGAATGGGACATCTTCTGACTAAACATTTTTGGGTTTCTTGCTCTCTCTTTAGATCCTTTAAAATAAGTTTTGGGTCTCATTGGAAGGTTGAGTTATTACCCTTATACACTGAATTTATAAGGGAAGGATTACTTTCTCCGTTCAGTTGTTTTGTGTATAGTTCTTTTTGAATCACGAACTACTTACTCTTCGTATTAAGTTGTTGAAGCATTTAAGAGTCTTCAGTCTTGAGTTCGTGGATAATTCTGAACTTGTTAGCTTACTGTTTCAGGATTCTATTCTTGTTGGATACAGTGAATGAGCTCTTGGGTTTCTTTTAAAGAGAGAAAATATATATTCTCTCGGGATCAATATACTATGTTTTTGGGACTGTAATGTGTTTTTCATTCTGATTTGAATTGAAACAGGAAATTCATTTGTTAAGTTTAATGAAATGATTAATTATATGGACCTTTCCTAATAGAGATCCCTTTTCTCTGTCGTTTGGATAAGTTCATTTATTGAACTCCTCTGCACTCGATTCTCTTATGAGATGGTGATTTCTTTATGGTTTGTTGGTCTACTTTGTTTGAATCATTTGTTGTAATGATGTAGAAAGATAGTAGCTAAGTCGGTTCTGCTGATAAGTGAATGCATACTTGTTTGATCGACTGTTGTTGACTAAGCCTTGCTTTATTTGGATGGATAGGAGTAGGTTTTGTCTCTTGTACTCTATATTTTTGGGTGAACTCAAGTAGAGATTAACTCTTGTATGGGACTACTTTGATTTCTGAATGTTGGTTTCAGATCTTTGAATGATAACTTATAACATGCAGAAGTAGAATTAGATTTGCAGTTAGACTGTTTTGATTCTCTATACCTTCTTGGATTGATATGGAATTCTGTTTAGATGTATATCTTAAATGTTGAATTTATAAGATTGTTATCCCTGAAAGGAAACAGTTAATTCATGTTATGAACCTGATCTATTTTTTAGATGTTTTAAGTTTGGGTATGGTACGTAATGGTTCTTCTTATTCTTTGCTTAAGATTTAGATGAATCATCCTAAAATGAACCATGTTGTAAACACTTCTTTTGTCTTATAGAAAAGATAAATGTTGTATTCTATTAGGATAGAATTATGAAATAATGGGATGGTAAGATCTATTGTTTGTTTAAAGGTAATTGATAGGATCAATTAAACTTTAAGTTTTAAGACAGATGTTGTGGATTATATTCTTCTCTTCTCTTAAAAGTGGATCTAGATTTATTATTGTACTTCTTTTCTAGTTGGTATCACTTATGCTTATTGTATGATATATTAATTGTCTCATTAAAGCAGAGTTGTTTTAATGAAACAATTAGTGGAATGCACTTTGTTTTAATGCTTAGTGCTTATCATGCTCAGTTCATTGAACTGACCCGTGCTAGCAATTTTTACAGATGGACATCGTAAGTGATAAAAGAAGGCAAAAACTTATATGATGCATTGGCTGATATAAGTCTGATTCTTTGTAAAGAATTCTGATTCATTCTTTAGTTGTATTGAAAAAGAAAAGTTGTATACTTTTTAGAATGAAGGTTGTTGTTATGCAGTATGCCTAAAGTGCATAGTCTTGTAAATATATAAGTTTATAATGATGAATTGTGAGTTGAGATTTACTTGCATTGGTTGTGTAAATTATCTCGTACTTTTATAAAGGAGATGGAAGTTCTATCTTGTTGATGTTCTTCGTATTTATATATGCTTATCTGGTTATCCTTTGATAAGATGGATAAAGGGAGTTAGTTCAATTTCCCTTATAATGATGCAGCTTGTAAAGTTGCATAAGATGATGTTTATTATCTAAAAAATTTAACATAGTAATGTGATGCATAATGAACATGCAGTATGAACTATAGAATTGTGAATGATAAACCCTGACACTTAATCATTTAGAGGAAGACTCTTCCTCTCTTAAATGAATGTAAACCAAAAAGGATTGGAGATATGATTGTAAATCATAGGACTTCATTTTGTATGAAGTCTACTTTAGTTGGACCTATGTGGTTGCTAAACCTCCCTGAATGTTAAATTACATTATATTGAAACTTATGATATTGTTGTCCTATTTTGGTTAACTGCTTGTTAAACTAAGTAAATGAACATTAAAAGCAATCATGAGTTAAAGGAAGTTCTTTAATGCTTAATTGATTCAAGTATAGAACAAGAACTTAAGGAGTGTTGGATTAGGGTTTAGCATGGATGTTGTAATCTGTTTTATAATCCAAATTAATAATTTATTAATAACCTCCTAGGGGTATGTACATCTCGATGAGGTAGTTTCTGTAGGATGTTGGCACACGCCAACTGCAGGGCTGTACTTTTGAGAAGACTTGGGTCTTCTCGAGAATACAGCATTGTAGTTGACATGTGGCAACACCCTTCTGCATTGATCATCTAGATCTACACACAAATAAGGACTTGAACTTAGTTTCTCTCTAGGTCAAGTTAGTGGCATGTTTAGGATAGGGAGTAGCTTTCAATGGCTCAGGGTACCTTGGCACATTTGGTTGACTTAGGTCAACCGAGTATGCCCATATACCCTAAGTCATCATGAGCATCTTCCTATAATAAATTATGTTATAACCTGGACTAGGGTTAAACCTTGGACAAGTGGATTGACAGTAGTCAGTAAAGACCATTCTAGATAACAGATGAGTGGGGTGAAGGACGTATTCTGAAATGATGAGTATGTCATCTAGGAATAGTGACATAAACAGTATGTTGAAAATATTTGGCCAAAGTATCGCAAGTTGTTGGTTGCGTTGTCCTATGTCACCTAGTTTAAAGCAACGTGATGTCAGATGAATATTGGTAACAAATATTCAGATAGGTTCTTTAAACAGATCACTCAGTACCCGGTTTAGGGTAGGAAAACCAAGTATACGAAGTATACGATAAGTATTCAATACTTAAAGTTAACATAAATAGATCGGTAGATCACCGAGTTATGAAATGAATAGATCGGTGGATCACCGAGTCATTTACAGCTGCATATGGTTATCTGTTATGAGATTGATTGGCATGGAATGTGTGTTCTAAATAATGTTTTATTTAGAACAGAGAACATTATGTTTTAAAAAAAAAAAAAATTCCTTGTTTCTAAAGTCTTAAAATGGGAATGTTACATCTTCTTATCAGAGCTGAAGGTTGCAGCTCTTGGACCTACTGTGTCCATAATCTGATGAAACTTAAATTTTCTTGTAACAGAAAATGGTTAGAACAAGAGGAAATGTTGCAAATAATCCTCCACCTGAGGAAGGAGCAGCAACTACCCAGAAACTCGATGAGATCCTTGCTGCCCTGTTGGACACAAGAGATCATTTGGTTGTACTTGAACAACAAGTAATGGGAAATGAGGAGGAAGAAGATGCTGACAACAATAATCAGCCACCTCCTGGGGACAATGCCAATGTAGGTGTTGATAATAACAATGTGAACATACCTGTTCAGCCTGAGAACAAAAAGGCTAGGCTGGCAGCTGAACTCACTAATGATATAAAAAGGATAAGTCCACCCAAGTTTGATGGCACCACATTAGGAGATGGGGCTGAGAATTGGCTCAGTGAAATGGAGAAGTACTTTGCAATAAGGAATTTCTCAGAAGAAACAAAGGTGATATGGGGAGCATATCAGCTTTCCCATGAAGGCATCTTCATGGTGGGACAACTGTAAGGCTGAGTTAAATATTGATGAAACTAATATCACATGGGATCAATTTAAAGGATACTTTAGGCAACGATGGCTGCCGCAACTTTACTATGATCAGAAAATGACTGAATTCCAGAACTTAGCTCAAGGAAAGCTAACTGTAACTGAGTATTGGGAGTGGTTTACAAAACTCCTTAAGTATGTACCTCAGTACCAAACTGATGAGAAGTTCAGGATATGGAAATTCATCATGGGATTGAATCCCATTATAGGAGGAGAGGTGGATGTTCACAGCCCAACCACTATGGAAGGGGTTGTAGAAAAGGCCATAAGGCAGGAACAAAAATTAAAGGCAATTTCTGCTCATAAGGAGGAAGTAAGGAAGAAAATTCCCAACTCCTCTTCATCATCTCTTGCACCTAAGAAAGGACCATGGAAGAAATTTGGAATGAAAAGTAAGTTTTCAACTGATACTAATAAGAAAGCAGCAACAAATAAGTCTGCTGGAAATGCACGAAACAACTTTGTCAAGACTAATAATAACAGACAGAAGTCCTATGGAGGTCAGAATGATAACTTTAAGGCTGGAAATAATTTTGAGCCTAAAAAGGGACCTGTAGGAGGCTGTTATAACTGTGGAAAAGATCATTACGCAAATCAATGTCCTTTGAAAAAGGATGATCGTAATCAACAGCACAAGATACATGCTGCAGTAGCTGACAAGCAGGCTGAGAAATAGGCCATGCCCATAGAAGTTCTGGGTAAGTTATTTGGTTTACCTATAACTATTATTTTTGATACCGGAGCTACTGAATGTTTTATTTCTAGTAAATTAGCATCAAAACTAAAAAGAAAAGCTGGAAACATGGATAAAACATGGACTGTATAGTATGGAAACAATGTTGTTCATACAGTTAGTATGTGTCTTTTTGGAGCAGTCCTTGATTTACCTAACTTTTCCACTGAAGTTGATCTTTATGTTGCACCTTTGGGGTCTTATGATGTAATCATAGGTGTTAATTGGTTAGCAAAACATAAGGCTAAAGTGGACTGTTTTGAAAAACACATTAGTTGTTTAGATGACCTGCAGAAAACAACAGAGATTCAGGGTGTGAAATGTGAGATTTCTGTTAGAAAACTGTCAGCTATGCAACTTAAAAAGGCCAAAAATAAAGGTTGTACCTTATATGCAGTGAAAATTGTAGAAACAACTGAAGAAAACAGTGATGTCATGGAATGATATCCACTGTTACGAGACTTCAGTGACGTATTTCCAGAAGAATTACTAGGTCTTCCACCCAAAAGGGAGTTTGATTTCACAATAGAGATCAAGCCTGGAACTGAACTGATTTCTAAAGCACCGTACCGAATGACTACTACAAAATTAGTAGAGCTTAAGGCTCAGTTGCAAGAAATTTTTTATAAAGGTTTGATTAGACCAAGTGTTTCACCTTGGGGAGCATCTATAATTTTTTTGAAAAAGAAGGATGGAACACTTAGATTGTGCATTGATTACAGAATGTTAAACAAAGCAAAAATCAAGAATAGATACCCACTCCCTAGGATTGATGATTTATTTGATCAGATGCGTGGAGCATCGGTATATTCTAAGATAGATCTTTGATCTGGATATCATCAATTGTGGATTAAGGATGAAGACATTCATAAAACAACTTTCAGAACAAGGTATGGACATTATGAGTTCACGGTTTTACCTTTTGGATTAACAAATGCACCTGCAACATTTATGAATTTAATGAATAATATCTTTCAAGAATACTTGGACAAATTTGTGCTCGTATTCTTGGATGACATTCTCATATATTCTAAAATTTTAGAGGAACACCATGAGCATTTGAAGATAGTTTTGGAAATATTAAGAAAGAGACGGTTATTTGGTAAGCTGTCTAAATGTTCTCTCTATGACACAGAAGTACACTATTTGGGACATGTAATAAGTAAGAATGGAATTGTTGTAGATCCTTCAAAAATTGTAGCTATAATTGAGTGGCCTGCACCAAAGAATGTACATGAAGTTAGAAGCTTCATGGGACTTGCTGACTACTATAGAAAATTCGTAAAAGATTTCTCTAAGGTGGCTGCACCAATAACTTCTTTACAGAAGAAGGATAAAAAGTTTTGTTTGGAATGAGAAATGTGAAATTGCATTCAAAACTTTGAAGGAACAGTTAACTTCAGCACCTATTCTAGCAGTACCAGATCCTAATGGAGATTTTATGGTGGTAACTGATGCATCTGGTGAAGGTCTAGGAGGTATTTTGTTACAAAATGATCATGTCATAGCTTACGAAAGTAGAAAACTAAAGTTACATGAGTTGAATTATGCTCCACATGATTTAGAGCTTGCTGCCATTGTTCATGCACTACAAGTTTGGAGGCATTACCTACTTGGTAAACCTTTTGAATTGAAAACTGATCATCTTGGACTGAAGTATATCTTCACTCAGCCAAATCTTAATGCAAGACAATGAAGGTGGTTAGATTTTTTGTCTCAATATGATTTTGACATCAGTTATATAAAGGGTAAAGAAAATAGAGTGGCTGATGCTCTAAGTCGTAGGAAGCACATTTCTGCTCTTATAACATTGAGAACTCAATTTAAGGATGAAGTAAACAGTGTTATGGAATCTGATTCTTACTTTCAGCAAGTAAAGACAGTGCTTGCTGCAGATCGAATGATTTGAGGTATAAAGGTTTTCACTTTGATAATGAAGGAATCTTATGATTTGAAAACAGAGTATATGTACCTTCGCTAAATGATTTGAGAAAAAAATTGTTAGCAGAATTTCATAATTCACCTTTTTCTGGACACCCTGGTATTACAAAGATGCTTGCTGATATAAAACAACAATATTTCTGGAAGGGAATGAAAAAGGATGTTATAGATTTTGTGACACATTGCCTTGAATGTCAACGTGTTAAAGTGGAACATATGCACCCAGCCGGTTTATTGTATCCTCATAGTATACCGCAGTACAAATGGCAAGTGATAAGCATGGACTTTGTTCAAGGGTTGCCTATGTCAAGAAACAAACATGATGTTATTTTAGTAGTTGTGGATAAACTAACAAAGGTAGCACATTTTATCGTGGGTAATCTGAAGGATGATTCTCCTGTGTTAGCTAAAATATTTGTACATGAAATTTTCAGATTACATGGAGTACCTGAATTAATCATATCTGATAGAGATCCTAGAATGACGTCAAGGTTTTGGCAAATGCTTAATGCAGCTCTAGGAACTAAGCTGAACTTCAGTTCTGCGTATCATCTGGAAATGGATGGACAAACTGAAAGAGTTAATCAAGTTTTGGAGGATATGTTACGAATGTATTGTATGGACCAGCAGTATAAGTGGGAAGAGTACCTTCCACTAGTTGAGTTTGCATATAATAACACATATCATGCCTCTCTTAAGATGGCACCTTTCGAAGCATTATACGGAAGAAAATGCAAAACCCCGGTTAGTTGGGACAACATTGAGGATAGAGAGGTAATTGGACCTGAAATTCTTACTGAAATGGAACAACAAGTTAAAATGATTCGTGAATGCTTGAAAGAAGCAGCAGATAGGAAAAAGAGTTATGCTGATTTAAAGTGGGTAGATAGGAAATTTGAACTTGGTGAGAAAGTCTTTCTTCGGGTTAAACCGAAAAAGAGTTCTATAACTTTTGGCAAGGCTGCCAAGTTATCACCACGTTATGTGGGACCTTTTGAGATAGTTGAAGTAATCAACCCTGTAGCTTATCGTTTAGCATTACCTCCTGCTTTGTCACGAATGCATGATGTTTTCCATATTTCTTTGCTTAAGAAATATGTTTCAGATTTATCACATGTGTTAAATTGGAATTCCTTGTAGGTCCAAGACCCAGGAATAATCATGGTTAAACCCATACGAGTGTTGGAAACTCGTCAGTTGCATTTAAGAAATCGTGAAATAAGTCAATGTAAGGTCCAGTGGGACCAGTTTAATGAAGAAAGTGCAACTTGGGAAAACCTTGAGGATATGAAAACTACTTTTCCATATCTATTTGAACAGAATTGATTCTATTGACTGATAAAAATTGTGATTTTATCTCTATATTACAATAAGTATGCCAGTTTTGGGCAGATATTTATTTGTTTTGAATAAACAGCTATGTAATGTTGATTTCTGGAACTTTAAAATTCTTATATGTTTTTGACATATGATAAGAAAAGTGAATAAGTTGATTGTCCTAGATGCAAACTGTGAAAGTGAGGTAATCATCGGGATGATGATTCTTTTTAGGAGGGAAGCATGTAACACCCTTGACAATTGTTATATTCCTCCTTTGCATTTCAAGTGTTGACATGTGATTTTCTTGATAAAGATGTGTTCTTTTGACTGTTGAAGATCATGCTTGATATGGATAAATCATTTTGTTCTTAAAAATCATTAGACTAAAATAATATGGCTTTCAAGAATTCATTTTCACTTTGGAAAGGTAAGTTGCAATCTGGCTTTAAGAGTTGCAGACTTATTCCTATTTCTGACTCATCCTTGGATCAATTTCAGTGATCCAAGGAATGTTTTAAATCTTCTTCATAGACTGAATGGTAAATTGACATTCAGTAGTTTGAGGGACATAGTGGACTGAACTTTGTATGTTACAAATTCTTTGGTCTTATGTGAACGTGTTTTTGTTCAGCTGTATGTTTGTGCTCGGGTCTTTGGTGATTGATCTTGGCAGGACATTACGGACGTAAACAAAATTCAATTTATTTCATGACAGAGGAGGAATTCGGAGTCCAAAAACCAAAGGATTATCCTAACAGTATCCTAAGCTAGGTAAGAACACCTATGTTCTAGCTACGTCTACTTATTTGGATTTCATTCTAATCTAAGCCTCTTATTCTATTTTGTTGGGTTGGCATCCTAACCTAAGCTTTGTGCTAAATGAATATGGGAGAGATTACTAAAGTAATGCTAGGCTATTTTAACTAATACCTAATACTAAATGGTTATGAATTTAATCTAACCTAAGGTGGGAATTACTATTGGCAATGTTTTAAGACCTAAGGTGGTTATTGCTAGACTAACCTAAGTTTTATGGGATCCATCCTAAACTATTGAAAGGGAACCTAAGGGTCGCATGTCTCTAAGGTGATGGTTCCAATGGCATTTAAGTGAGTTGATAGGGTTTAATGGATGGTGGTACTGCCAGTTTTGGTAGGGGCTAGTTGACTTTAGTGGAGGCATACGTGGAAGCTCCACTAAAGATGGAATTGCATGTTTGGATGGAATTGGCATTCGCCAGTTTTAGGAGGTGGTGGCAAGGAAAGATAAGTGGGAAATTTGGAATTAATGGCATTGATGGACCTCGGTTTTTGTGTGCAAACCATCTTGGAAACTTGGAAGGTGGGTTTGTGGGAGGTTGTTTGGTTTTGCATGCATTGCAGATTTTTCTCTGCATGGAGCTATCTGGTTCTTCGAACCAGCAGTTTGACCTTCACTTCAAAGCTATTTTTGGTTTCTATGGTCTATTTTTGATCGAAGGAAAGTATATGAGGCATAGGAAGAAAATATGTTTGATTGTTGATCTTTCGTGGAGGAGAAAAAGAGTTGGAAGCTCGGCTGGAAGTCTCCTTCGATTTGGCAGAAGCACTATCAGGCATGATAGGCTCTACCCATTAAGATTTCATGCTTTCTTCTAAATGATTCATTAGAATAACTCTACTCTTATGCTTATTAATATTTGCATGATTTTTCTGGTTGATTACTTGCATGCTTTTATGAATCTCTGTGATTTTTGGATATGAATCCATGGCAAAAATAATGTTGTTTTGGAAACTTTCTCTCTGTGCAAGTTCAATGATAGCATGCATGTGAAGCTTGTATGTGAAACTTGTTTCTGTAGCTCTGTTTTTCATTCTGGAACTTGCATTCGAGGTTGTTGTGTTTTGAACAGGCCTTCGTTGCAATATAGGGTTCTGAACTTTATGGGAACCTTGAGTTCCATTTGATCTTGTATTAGGGCTTCGTGTTTTGATATAAACTTGTGTTGGAGCTTCGTGGTGTTCTGAACTGGTGTTTGGAAAATTATGAAACTCTGAACTATTGCTTGAATTTTTTATTTGACACTGTACTTGTATTTTATTACTTGTGAAGTTATGAAATTTTGTGTGAAGCTCGTGTTCGACATTGTACTCATATTTGGTACTTGAGTGTTAAGAAATTTTAATTGAATCGATGAATTTGATTATGTTCTGGTATTTTTGTGTTGGGTTTTACTTGTATTAAAATTTTAAAGCTTATAATTCTTTTATGGAACAACTTACTCACAAGAAAACTTGGTGATAGTTTGAATGAGTTGTTTGGTAATCCCTTCGAGATCTTGAACTGGGAACGTCTTGTTTAAATGAATGTGATATTTCTATTTTTAAGACTGTATCATCTTCTCTGAGATGGTAATGGCGTAAAATTTGGGGGTATTCTTTTCCCCTCTGTTTGAGGAAACCCACGTTCTGGGTTGACTGTTTTGTTTGAAACTAAGTCTCCTCTGTCACAATTTTGAGGTTGTGAAAGTCTTGTTTTGGTTTTCTGTTTCAGTTGCATTGGAGGTAAGAATGGGACATCTTCTGACTTAAACATTTTTTGGGTTTCTTGCTCTCTCTTCAGATCCTTTAAAATAAGTTTTGGGTCTCATTGGAAGGTTGAGTTATTACCCTTATACACTGAATTTATAAGGGAAGGATTACTTTCTCCATTCAGTTGTTTTGTGTATAGTTCTTTTTGAATCACGAACTACTTACTCTTCGTATTAAGTTGTTGAAGCATTTTAAGAGTCTTCAGTCCTTGAGTTCGTGGATAATTCTGAACTTGTTAGCTTATTGTTTCAGGATTCTATTCTTGTTAGATACAGTGAATGAGTTCTTGGGTTTATTTTAAAGAGAAAATATATATTCTCTTGGGATCAGTATGTTGATTTTGGGACTGTAATGTGTTTTTCATTCTGAATTGAATTGAAACAGGAAATTCATTTGTTAAGTTTAATGAAATGATTAATTATATGGACCTTTCCTAATAGAGATCCCTTTTCTCTGTCATTTGGATAAGTTCATTTATTGAACTCCTCTGCACTCGATTCTCTTATGAGATGGTGATTTCTTTATGGTTTGTTGGTCTACTTTGTTCGAATCATTTGTTGTAATGATGTAGAAAGATAGTAGCTAAGTCAGTTCTGCTGATAAGTGAATGCATACTTGTTTGATCGACTGTTGTTGACTAAGCCTTGCTTTATTTGGATGGATATGATTAGGTTTTGTCTCTTGTACTCTATCTTTTTGGGTGAACTCGAAGTAGAGATTAACTCCTGTATGGGACTACTTTGATTTGTGAACATTGGTTTCAGACCTTTGAATGATAACTTATAACATGCAGAAGTAGAATTAGATTTGTAGTTAGACTGTTTTGATTCTCTATACCTTCTTGGATTAATATGGAATTCTGTTTAGATGTATATCTTAAATGTTGAATTTATAAGATTGTTATCCCTGAAAGGAAACAGTTAATTCATGTTATGAACCTGATCTATTTTTCAGATGTTTTGAGTTTGGGTATGGTACGTAATGGTTCTTCTTATTCTTTGCTTAAGATTTAGATGAATCATCCTAAAATGAACCATGTTGTAAACACTTCTTTTGTCTTATAGAAAAGATAAATGTTGTATTCTATTAGGATAGAATTATGATATAATGGGATGGTAAGATCTATTGTTTGTTTAAAGGTAATTGATAGGATCAATTAAACTTTAAGTTTTAAGATAGATGTTGTGGATTATATTCTATGCTCTTCTCTTAAAAGTGGATCTAGATTTATTATTGTACTTCTTTTCTGGTTGGTATCACTTATGCTTATTGTATGATATATTAATTGTCTTATTACAGCAGAGTTGTTTTAATGAAACAATTAGTAGAATGCATCTCGTTTTAATGCTTAGTAATTATCATGCTCAGTTCATTGAACTGACCCGTGCTAGTAATTTTTGCAAATGGACATCGTAAGTGATAAAAGAAGGCAAAAACTTATATGATGCATTGGCTGATATAAGTCTGATTCTTTGTAAAGAATTCTGATTCATTCTTTAGTTGTATTGAAAAAGAAAATTTGTATACTTTTTAGAATGAAGGTTGTTGTTATGTAATATGCCTAAAGTGCATAGTCTTGTAAATATATAAATTTATAATGATGGCTTGCGAGTTGAGATTTACTTGCATTGGTTGTGTAAATTATCTCGTACTTTTATAAAGAAGATGGAAGTTCTATCTTGTTGATATTCTTCATATTATTTATATGTTTATCTGGTTATCCTTTGATAAGATGGATAAAGGGAATTAGTTCAATTTCCCTTATAATGATGCAGCTTGTTAAGTTGCATAAGATGATGTTTATTATCTAAACAATTTAACATAGTAATGTGATGTGTAATGAACATGCAGTATGAACTATAGAATTGTGAAGGATAAACCCTGACACTTAATCATTTAGAGGAAGACTCTTCCTCTCTTAAATGAATGTAAACCAAAAAGGATTGGAGATATGATTGTAAATCATAGGACTTAATTTTGTATGAAGTCTACTTTAGTTGGACCTATGTGGTTGCTAAACCTCCCTGAATGTTAAATTACATTATATTGAAACTTATGATATTGTTGTCCTGTTTTGGTTAACTGCTTGTTAAACTAAGTAAACGAACATTAAAAGCAATCATGAGTTAAAGGAAGTTCTTTAATGCTTAATTGATTCAAGTATAGAACAAGAACTTAAGGAGTGTTGGATTAGGGTTTAGCATGGATGTTGTAATCTGTTTTATAATCCAAATTAATAATTTATTAATAACCTCCTAGGGGTATGTACATCTTGATGAGGTAGTTTCTGTAGGATGTTGGCACATGCCAACTGTGCAGGACTGTACCTTTGAGAAGACAAGGGTCTTCTCGAGGATACAACGTTGCAGTTGACATGTGGCAACACCCTTCTGCATTGATCATCTAGATCTACACACAAATAAGGACTTGAACTTATTTTCTCTCTAGGTCAAGTTAGTGGCATGTTTAGGATAGGTAGTAGCTTTCAATGGCTCAGGGTACCTTGGCACATTTGGTTGACTTAGGTCAACCGAGTATGCCCATATACCCTAAGTCATTGTGAGTGTCTTCCTATAATAAATTATGTTTCTAACCAGAGCTAGGGTTAAACCTTGGACAAGTGGACTGATGGTAGTCAGTAAAGACCATTCTAGATAACAGATGAGTGAGGTGAAGGATGTATTCTGAAATGATGAGTATGTCATCTAGGAATAGTGACATAAACAGTATGTTGAAAATATTTGGCCAAAGTATCGCAAGCTACTGGTTGTGTTGTCCTATGTCACCTAGTTTAAAGCAACGTGATGTCAGATGAATATTGGTAACAAATATTCAGATAGGTTCTTTAAATAGATCACTCAGTACCTGGTTTTGGGTAGGAAAACCAAGTATATGAAGTATACGATAAGTATTCAATACTTAAAGTTAACATAAATAGATCGGTAGATCACCGAGTTATGAAATGAATAGATCGGTGGATCACCGAGTCATTTACAGCTGCATATGGTTATCTGTTATGAGATTGATTGGCATGGAATGTGTGTTCTAAATAATGTTTTATTTAGAACAGAGAACATTATGTAAAAAAAAAATTCCCTTGTTTTTAAAGTCTTAAAATGGGATTGTTATATTCAAGTGAGATCCTCAACAACCCATTTTTCTATGTAAGTGTTGGTGCACATGACCACAACAGTGGCTACTAGACTCAATGTTTTGAGTTATTGTGAAATGCTAACACCCCTATTCCCAGTATTATCAAGATATCGCTATCCCTAGGTATTGGATTTCTTGGACTTGATATTGGATATGTTGAATCTTCATAATTTAAACTTAGCAAATAGATGAATTATAAACAAAATGAATGACATCTAAAAAAAATGGTAGAGGAATTTTGATGATCCTAAACTTAAACCCTTAATATCAGCGAGCTCTTCATTAGGGAATCATCATCCAAAATCTCTATCTTCTCCACATAAAAAATGGACCTAAAAAACCTTTCCTAATGTTTTCATACAACCCTATCACTTGGAAATTTTTCACATCCTTGGGCAATGTCCTGAGTTGATATTTATATGGATTAATACCTTTCTTAACCTCCTTCACCAGTATGATATGCATTGATTGACACTGATTCGTGGAATCAATGCTAATTTATGCCTTTTTAGAGAAAATGGTTAATATTCCAAATACCCTCTATGATGAAGATGGATTATCTGAAGGTGACTAAGAAACTTATCCCCTTTTCTCACTAATATTGTGGTATTGGCCTCAAGGGGTTCTACCTAGGAACTAATTTCTTTGGTTTATGGTTCCATGGTTAAAACTTATCTAGAGAATATTTAAAAATTCTCAATAGATAAAATAGTGTAAACAAAATCATGCATTAGCTCTGATTTTTCAAATATAAACATGTGAATACAATCCAACCTATGCCTCTCATGAAGACCATCTGGACCAGTTGAGGGGTCTATAATTATAACAAATCATGGCCATGCCTTTATTACAATGTACAGGACCTAAGAGATATGGCTATATATTTTTTTATGGATTTAATAACACTCAAGAAAAATGAGAAGTTCAGAAGTGGTGGCTCTAAATGGTTTAAAAAATATAAAGGCTGGAAATGATTTTTACTTGTTGGATCCTCAACTTGAGATCACAGGGGCATCTCAAATGTACCCATAAATATCTCAATACTCATTAAATAAAAATGGTGTTACAAGATTTAAAATACCGCATTCTAACATCAGGGAAATTTTTCATGCAATGTCTTATAGGTCCTTAATATAGGGCCTCTGAATAAAAAATTCCTATGGGGTATAATATGTTGAAATAAAATCCCTTTCAAAAGGGACTTCTCACTTGAAATAGGAGGGTATTTGTGATTATCCATGATCAAACAAGGATAAATAATTCAATGGTAATTGTCTTGTAATGATCCAAATCACCATTTTTAAAGTTATTGTGAATAGAGAAGTAGTGTATTGGACCTAGTATGAGAATTGTACCAAAAACTTAGGGCCATCTTATCAAGTTGACTATTTCCATAATCCAAAAGGCATTTTGGTTAGAATAATATTGTTGTGCATTTGGATCATTTCCTCAAAGGAAGAATGTTCCAACAAAATATTTCCACCAAATTACCTATCCAAGCATTAAGATTACATCAAATTTTCCATAAGATAATGACTCATGCATGGCTCCTAAAATTCTGTGGATACTCAGTTCATAAATTCCATAAAACCTTTATGAAACTCCTAGGCTTTTAAATTATCGTTCTCAAATGGTGGTATCCTTTAGAAAATGACTAGGTACTAATATATTAGACATACATCATAAATTTCACTGCACAAAGGTAAGCTAAGTCAGGAACCATTCTCTCACTTTAAAAAATCTTTGCAAATTCTTTGTATTTCATGTTTTTATGTTAACAGATAGTTTCATATCCCTTAATTGGATATTTTCTCCATTTAAGGCATGGGTCCAAATAGATATACCTATTTTCATTTAAATATTATTACAATGAAGTAGAAAGGGATTTTACATATGCAAGATGAATTCTGGAAACAAATTTATATTTTAGTACCATTAGATTGATAAAAATCAAGACTATTTTTATATATGCCTTGGTAAGAGGTTTCAGAAACCTCTTAACACATTTTAAAATACATTTCTTATACAAAATGTTCTGAAGCTTCGATCTAAAGAATTATTTCTTACTTCACCCAAGAAAATCTTGGAAAACATTTCCTTTATTCTTCATCAATACATGGGATCTCTCAATACCCAAGACTAAAATGTGAAGAAAAGGTCATCTAATTTGATAATTTGATCTTTTGGAATTCTTTTTCTATAGAAAAATTAGTTTTATGATGGATTGTCGATAAGGAATAGTATTGATAACAAACTCAGAAGCTACTTTTCTCTAAATGTTATGGGACATCATGGATCACTGAAAAGGAGTTTTTTTTATTTTCTACCAGGATTTGACTTAGAAAATCCTTTCAATTTCATAGGAATGATGAATCAAACCTTACATAATGGAGATATTTAATGAATGAATTAATTTCTCGATTCATTCTAGATCTTTGATGATTCAAACCCGTTATCTACCAGTTTACTTTTTGAGCATCAAATTATATCAAAATCCCTAAAATACGGGTTAGGATCACCTATTCCCTATTTGATGTAGAGAGCAATTAGCAATTTTATTCCTTAATTGTACATTACCATTTCTTATAAGAAAATTTATCCTTCTTTGAGTTCTTATGAAATCCCCTACTTGTAATAAAATCCTAGTATTCTTATTAAACTTATACAATAAAGCATATCATAGACTCAAATGGAGGTTTTAATATCATCCCTTCTCAAGAATGGGTCTGTAAAGAGTTTTGTAGTTATTTTTTAGCTACATTAAAATTCTCATCGGTTCTAATTTTAGGTTACTGCCTTATTCACCGAATTTTTTTTCAATATATAATTGTAGGGCTTTCCGTCAAGGGGACCCCCTTTCTTCCTTATTGTTCATAATGTTATCATCGCTTGATGCATCCTAGAATTTAGTTACAAATCCAATAAAACCCTACACGTTGGCACATCACTCAGCCTAGACTGAGTGCTCACCCAAAGCATGCACAAAGGTACCAGGTCCCTCTTTAGGGTTGTTGTTTCAGGATGTTAGCATGATGAAGACTTAACACATATAGTTCCATTACTAACACATCATTCTACAGAGCATACTAGATCTAGATCTAAGGGAGAACAGAATTAAGTATTAACCATGATGAGATCAAAAACATACTAGATTCAAGATACACATAAAACTAACACTTAGATTCAGCCAATATCCTCCATTATATTAAATGCATAAGTATATAGAAGCTTCATTACAATAACAGTAGTATGCACGTAACAATATACAACATAATCTCACTATGTATATATCTCTGTATATGTCTAATCTCTCTATTACATAGTTTACTACATAAATATAATGGTGGGGACTTTCCCTTCACCGCTTATCTATTCCCAAAATAGGTCACATGCTATTAATAGCCACGCGCCTTTACAAAACTAGCCACACATGCAAGTGTGCTAACAATAGACTACTACTAGTTAACTGACAGTAGCAGATCTATTTAAGCCTTGTGTCCATGCAAAGCGTTTCATATCTGATCCTCCAAAAATATCCAATGCGTGGCACATATGTCTCTGCCTCGTTTGTGTGCTCTACACGTCATCTCTAAAAATAGACCTTCATGAGTGAAAACGGCTAAGTCCTGAAAGCTGAACTTTCTACCTCCGTGCGTGTTCTCCCTATCCATTTCATGCCTTTGAATATGACTCACTTTTCCCATGTGGACTTCTTGTGTGCTTTCTGTCAAGTGTTCTCTGATCAACATTACCCCACACTAATTTCATTATCACCCCGACAATGGTCATCTCCAAAAACTGAAGTAAAGAATAGAAGAATGGAAAGAATGAAAGAATGAATTTTGATAAATATTTTTATTACAGTCTCTTCTTTTGCAACCTAAACAACTAATTTAGGATATTCCTATTTTATTTCAGCCTCCAAGGTCTACCACTCAATGAGTGCTTCCTCTACTTTTTCTAGAATGTCCACAGCAATGGACTCCAGTTCATCTTTCATGACCTCTCCTTTCTCATTTTGCAAGACCAACACAATGCTGGACATTGCAGTCATCCTTCCCTCTAGTAAATCCATCTTCTGTGCAATGAGCTTCCCAAGCTCTTCCAGCCGATTCTTGTGTGGTTCTTGGGCTGCTATCAGGGCCTCACGCTTTTGTTTAACCATTGATAATCTTTCTGTGTGGCCCAATGTTTCATCCTTCATCACTTTCTGGACCTCATTGTTCTCCTCCAGGGTTTTTATGTTGATGAGATCACCTCTGGAGCTGTGCAGATGTTCAAGGCTTGGTCTTCTTTCTTCAGTTCTTCTTGCAGTGCTTGCAACAGTCCTTCATAAGATGCAATCTTCCGCATCACTAAAGCCTTTTCTCACTTTGCCTCTTGTGTTAGATCCTTTGGTGCTGGCATGCGTAGAGGTTCATCTTCAAGCACTAGGTCCACCAATGTTCCTACATAGTGTATCGCTGAAGGAAATGTCTTTGGTACCTTTGGCTCTAAGTGTGGCCTAGATCTTATGATATTATCACAAATTTCCTCTGTGATGCTGATAAATATAGAGTTCTTATTTTGTGCTAAGTCTCTTTCCTGTGTTAGGCATGCTATTTACCCATCCTTAGTTTTAATCTCTTCCCTGAGTGCCCTAATTGTGGCATCCTTGTCCATATTCCACCTTGCCACCTCTGTTGAGACTTTGACCAATGCATTGCTCACCTATTCATCTGACATAATAGTAGGATTTACTGTCATGTGTCTAGCCTGAGGTGTCTTTTTCAACCTCCTTGATACGTATGACTCCTCACACACATCAAAATCTGGCTCATCCATGTGTGTGTGCATGGACCATGATAACTGCTTCCTTGTGTGCACTGTAGCCATATCTTCATCCATTAATTCCCAGCCATATAATTCCTTTTGTGTCAGTGTTCTCTAGAAATGGGCAAAAATTTTACCTATGTCCTCTGCATAACCCATGGCTGGTGGAATGTGCTCCCCACTTGTTCTTCTTAACCTAGGCTGCTTAGGAACTTGAGCTTCCAGATTTGGGACTTGTGTCTCCATGTCCTGAGCAGTCTCTGTAGTTGTCTCATCTGTTCCCTTTTCCTCCTCTTCTCCTTCCTTCATTTCTTCATCTTTCTGTTCTTCTACATTCTCTGGAGGTGTAGGAGAATTAGGCATGCTTTCCTCTGATTCTTCTGCCTCCTCATTCAACTTAAGCTTCCTTCTCCTTTTCATAATTGTCTCCTTCTGTGGAGAGAGTCTGGGTGATTTGCACACTATTTGTGGAGTAGCACCTTGGGTCCTTGTTCTCCTAAACACTCTCTTAAATCTGTGCTCTCCTTGGACTGCATCCAAGTCCTCATCATCCCCCTCTTGTGGTTGAGGTGGTGTAGTGGCATGCTCAGCTTCATCCTTATTCATAGGATGTCTTCTACCTCTATGCTCCAAACCACCACTATCCTCACACTCATCCTCCTCATCCTCTACTTCAATTGGATATGTGGGCTTAGGCACTGGGATGTTCTCCATTGTATGCTTACCCTTTGGTGGTGCTGGAAGTGTGAACTCATCTTCCACATACTTTTTATTCTCCAACTTGGGCTTTAGTTGAAGGTACACCAGTGCTACTCCAACATCTCCCACAACCAAACTTACTGGTTTAATGCTCAATACATCTGAAATGATCCTTTCAATATATGCACCCCACCTTGGATACACATATTTCTTCCTTAGCATGTGGTAGTCACAATCTACCTTTTCCACATTGAATGTTAGGTACCACACATTTGAGAACCTGTGTACTGATGCCTGGAAGTACCTTGTTATGAAGGCATATGGTAACTTACACCAAGGGCTCCATGCTCCATCCTTCATGGAAAAATATGCTATGCAAAAGTGCTGGTATACAGTGAACTGAACTACCTTTCCAACCACCGAAGGCAAGTCCTTGGGGATGCACCATTCTTCTTCAAAGGCCACGCAGAGCCTATTGTACCACTTCTAGCCCTTTTCTTGACCTATTCTATCATGGATCCTTCACAAAAGTACTTTTTGAAGTCTTCTACAGGTGACTTGTGCTCCATGGGATACTCCCATATCTTCTCTTTTGGTCCATCAGGTACTCCAATCTCCATGAACACCAGTGATAATAGAACAACTCCAAAGCTGATCTTTCCTCCTATGCACACTTCCTCAATGATAGTTTCTACAATGTAATGTGAAATGTTGTAGACTACCCCTTCAGACATCTTTTTAGCAATGTGCAGCCACATGGTGTTCACTTGTGACCACCTTTCCTGGTCATTTAGCTTTGTAACAAGATGTGTGGCTGCTTGCACAACTAGATACTTCTTCAGTTTATCTATGTCCATCCCATGCAGACCCTTTGTGTACCCCAACTCCTTTCTGGTCTCCAATATTATGGCCTTTTTATTAAATCATCTTTCAAATCTTCTCCTGTGCCCTTCAATCCTCATTACCATGGAGATGAGCATGACTGAAATTCTAGCTCTGCATCCTGCAAAGTAGAAAAAATATTCATGCACTCTGCTCATGAGCCATTGGTACAAGGGCTCATATTTCCAAAGTAAGGGAGCTCATATAGTTGGTAAACTCCAATCTTCTTTCAAGATCTTCTCACCAGCATCATCATACATCTGGACATGTCTTCCACTGTGCATTTATTTGTCTTTGTGTTCAGCAAGGCATCAAGCTCCTTCTTATTCTCTATGGTATGGTGATTGTACTCACTCACCTTACTTTTCCTTATGTGATAATCCCACTCCTGGCCTATGATAACCCCCTCTAGATATTACATTTCAGAAAAATTACTTTCGGGAGCCATCTCCTCTTCTTCTACGACCACCTTCTTCTTTCCCTTCACTCCTGTTGCAACTACTTTCTTGGGTGCCATTTCTACCTTGCAATCCTTTGTAGATCCTCACCTCTTGAATTTTGCAATGTGCGAATCAAACCCTAGCTCAATTAAGCATGCCCTAGGTGAAATCACGTGCCCTAGCTCCTCTCTTTCACCTTGCTTCACTCAAACCCTTCACCACTAGGGACACAAGTTCTTTCTATGCATAGATCTCTTTGTCACGACTGGTTACACACCTTTCACACCTCAATTCAATCACTTGGCTCTTCGCACTTAGCTCTTTTTCAAATACTCTTAATCGCAATGGTAAAAATGAACTCGCATCCCATCCTTATATAGATTTTCAAATTTTTGATGCATTCATTGCTCCTTCACCTACCAAATATCCTCTCATTAATTGACCAATTCCATCCTTTCCACGTGTTACATCTTCGTGACTCAGCTATAACCTTCTAGCGTGCCTTTCTACCTTCTGGTCACAAACTTCTCTTCAGTGCGCATTCCTTGCCCTGAGTACCTCATCACTACACCTTCTACTAGTAGTTGTTATGGCCTCTTCTTACCTTGCGTTATATTTTCCCTTCATTCATCTCCATCTTTGGTCACTTTTTAGAAGCAATCCTTTGACTTGAAGAGAACCCGTAGCAGCTTATTCCTTTAACCTTTCAATTCCCACAATTTTATACCTAGATACCAACAATTCACCCCACACTAAAAGTATGTGTAGTCCTCTGTGCATAAACATGCTTCATATAGTAATTAGCTTCATGCACAAGCATACTTATTTCACAACACACCAACTAAATTGAAAAAGCATAGCAACAAATAAGAAAATACATTAAGGAAATACATAATTGAGAACCTAATCTAAATGAAAATACTACCTTATTACAAACACCAAGAAGACTTATTTATAGTAGGGCTTCAGCCTACTTCCGTTGAAGTAACTGGGTAGCCTTGTTCCATCAAGCACTTCTAACTGGAAATCACTTGTTTCAAGGATGTAAGTGATAACATATGGCCCCAACCAATGTACCTTAAGTTTTCCTAGATGCATAAGAACTTAGAGTCATAGAGAAGTACCATTTGTCTAATCTCAAACTTCTTATCCCTTATGTTTCTGTCATGCCATGCTTTTTGCCTAGCCTTTTCTTACTTCTGACTCCAACGTGCTATGGCTCATCGCTCATCCAGCTAAATTATCTTTTCAATCCATTCTTATAAATCTTTCTCATCAGCTAGACCTCCATCATGCACAATACACAAAGAAGGTAACATAAATTCTATAGGAAGAATGGACTTCTGTGCCAAACACTAACTTAAAATGGTGTGGATTTTTTCAACCTTTTATATGTTGTTTGATATGCCCAAAGTACTACAGATACTTTATCATCCCAATCCTTTCTTCCAACATCACATATTTTTGTCAATGTTTGGCTCAAAATTTTGTTGAAAGCCTCAACAGTTCCATTTTCCTGAGGATGATAGGGTGTAGTCTTATGGTGTGCAATCATGAAATCATCCAATAAAATTCTGATTGTCTCATCAAGAAAATGTGTGCCCCTATCACTGTTCAAACTCAAAGGAAATCTATACCTTGTAATAATATTTTCCAGTAGAAACCAAGATGTTGTGACTGTTATACAATCCTTTGGAGGTGCTTCTTCTACTCACCTTGTCAGATAGTCTATGCAAGTTATAATGTAGTGTGATCCAGTTCTGCGTGCAGCTGGTGAAATGTGACCCATGAAATCTATGACCCATTTCTCAAATGGTTTTGTGCCGTTCCTTTTAGAAACAGATAAGGTTAGGGTTAGGAGGAATACCTGTAGAATGTCGAGATGATGTGCGCGTACCGTAGAGAAAGATCAGGCTGACTGCGAAGAACTCCTTTTTGTCTTGGAAGGACTACCTGCAAATAAGAACACAAGACCACAAGATTTGATTAAACAATAAATGAGGAAACTGCCTTGGGCCCAGGAAATGTAAAACTTCCTTTCGAAGGTGGTCAGTTTCCCTGCTAATATGAATTAACACAAAATACTGTAAAATATCAATTAAATTGCTTCGCTGAACTGGGTAGGGGAAAGGCTGTTTTTCTTGGTTTTGATCAAAGGAACCGATGCCGGTTACCTATAACCGATGGCGGTTACTGATAACCGATACCGGTTGGGTTCTAGGATCTTCTGGGCTGGTTGTGGTGTTTGTAATGGCTGGTTTTTGGATAGTATTAGGAAATGGGATGGTTAGAAGCTAAGGAATGACAGTTAGAGGCAATGGTACGTTGGATAATGGATTCAGAAACGGATTTGGGAGGACTGTACAATTCCAAAAGCATAAGAAATGTTATAATGGAGGACATGCAAGATGTAACTTACTGGTTTTTGATGAAGGTGCAAGTTGATCTCCTTTGCTGCCAACTCTTCTGGTTTCTTCACTCGTCTCTGCTTGGTCAAGTGAAGTTCTGGACTCTGTTCCTCGCTCGCAATGCTCCTGTTGATCCAGAAATCCTTCGACTGATCTCCAAAATGAAATTCCGATCCGTTGTTTTGGTTTGGGGAGCCCATTTACAGGGAACCGATGGCGGTTGCGTAACCGACGGCGGTCGAGTAGGAACCGGCATCGGTTAGGAAAAAGTAGGCTATTTTTAGTAAAATAGCCCACCTTCCCTGCTTTTCTCCCGAGAGATCAGTTGCGGGCTTGGTCAAGTGGCTAGAAGGTCGGCTTTGGGTGCGAGTAAGGAGGCATTAGTTATGGATGTGAGTCTAGACCAAGTCATGGGTCTTAATTAGGTTAGTTTAGGGTTAGGGCTAGGTCATGATGAGGTGGCAAAGTGAGGTGGCGGGTAAGGTGATGTGGATTTATCAATTACAAGGTAATTAATAAATAATTGTGTAAGGTTTAGGTAATGAGGTTAGGTTGTGAAATGGGATGCGGGTCACAAGGGGTCGTAAGACACGAATTTGGTGTCTACATTAGCCCCTTATTGTCGTGTAGCTTGTTTTGTAAAGCTGCGCGGACAATAATATGAAGTGGTTTCTCATGTTAAGGATATAGGTAATCCCCCTCAAATCTATCACAGATTGAGTGAACGGGAAATCAGGGATAGGGTTGATAAAGGGTACATGTTGTAGAGAGGATGGTAAGGTGGTGGGGTAGGTCCAAGGAAGCAGACGCATGTTGAAATGCAATAGTACGACTAGGGTACATGATTTGACTAGCAAACCAGCAATGTATAGGCAAAGGTCGATAGTTTATCCAAACAAGGGTGATATAATCCTGGTATCCAAGGCATAGGAAGTAGCTCCAGGGTATATAACAGGTAAGGTACAGGAACGTTTAGGCATGTTCGGCAGTACCAAATGGTTGGTTTGGTTGAGATAAACGTCACGGTCTAGGTCTAGGCAAAGTTGGTCGACAGATCAAGTCAAGGACCCTAATCATGCTAAAACACGAACAGGTGAGCTCGATTGAACAAAAGGTACATGATGGATGGATAAAATAAAACGTTGATTGTGGGTATGGTATGGAAGTGATACGGCCTTGGGTCGGGCCAATTGGTAGGTTGGGTTGGGCAATTGGTAGGTTGAGGCCTTGGGTCGGCCGAATGGTAGGTTGAGGCCTTGGGTCGGGCCAAATAGGTAGGTTGAGGCCTTGGGTCGGGCCAAATGGTAGGTTGAGGCCTTGGGTCGGGCCAAATTGGTAGGTTGAGGCCTTGGGTCGGGCCAAATAGGTAGGTTGAGGCCTTGGGTCGGGAGGCCTTGGGTCGGGCCAAATGGTAGGTTGAGGCCTTGGGTCGGGCCAATAGGTAGGTTGAGGCCTTGGGTCGGGCCAAATAGGTAGGTTGAGGCCTTGGGTCGGGCCAAATAGGTAGGTTGAGGCCTTGGGTCGGCCAAATAGGTAGGTTGAGGCCTTGGGTCAGGCCAAATAGGTAGGTTGAGGCCTTGGGTCGGGCCAAATGGTAGGTTGAGGCCTTGGGTCGGGCCGAATGGTAGGTTGAGGCCTTAGGTCGGGCCAAATAGGTTGATGCCTTGGGTCGGGCCAAATAGGTAGGTTGAGGCCTTAGGTCATGCCAAATAGGTTAGGGTGAGGCCTTGGGTCGAGCCAAAATGGGAGGTTGAGGCCTTAGGTCGATGTTTGGGCCATGGGAGGGACTAGAGGCTGGAGTACCTCCATGGGTCGAGGGCGTATTCAATGTTACAGGAGAGATTGGCAGATCAGTGGGTGGGTACCAATAGCCGTGGTACCTTTGAGGACAGAGAGGCCTGGCGAGAGGGGTCGACGATCACGATCATCACCTAGTTTGGGATGAGGCGTGAGGGTCTAAATAAATGTTAGCAAGGTATAAGAATAAATAAGAGTACCGACCTGCGCGTCGATGATATAGAAGATGTATTTGTTTAACATCTAACTAAAACGAGATATGTATGTTGATTTGCGTTATAATAATAAGAATGTTGTCGTTTTGACTTTCGGTGTTTTGAAAAAGGATCAAAGAGGAATGTGATTAAATAGAAATACACAAAAATATTTATATTTACCACACATGATAGGTTATGGTAGGGGATGGTCGAGCTAACCTTGGGAGACCCCATGTCTCCGAAGTGCTGCCTACATAGCCCATTGCACAAAGCAAGGAAGGGCCTCAGACCGATGTAGTTCTCCCTTAGGATCAGGGAGGGGTGAATTTAGGCAATTTGGTATGGTTTAGGCAATTTGTCGTTTGGTAAAAATTTGATGTTGGTAGGGTAATGTTGTTGGTGCTGGTAGGATAATGTTGTTGGTGTAGGTATAGGTAAAGCAAAGGTTAGCATACCCAAGTAGTAGGGAATAGTGTCCTGATTAAGATCAACACACAATTCTAGATGCGAGGCAAAGCGGAAAGAGTGCTCCGTAGGTGAAAAGAGCTAAACAAACCACACAACGTAGAACGAGCCTGAAGCCCTAAGTGCCGTGCATAGACGAGAAGTCCATAGTTGAAAAGAGTTGTATGATCACAATATATCAGGTGTACGTTACGTCCCTTGAGTTGAAACAAATGGTGAGGTGATGTGGATGATATAGCTGAGGTACAAAGAACTTGTTACAACGAAAGAGAACCTACCCTAAATAGACAAGTCCATGACCCAAAAAGTTCTTTTGAATGAGGCTTTTATTTTATTGAATGTAGACTGATCGATGCGGGAAGTCTACAAGGGATATTGATTGTTTTATTCTTGAGGTCTTCACGAAGCTGATCAATGCGAGAAGCTTCTGATAAAGGCTGACTGTGTATAGCTGTCCTTCGGGGGAGCAGTCTATTTATAGTAGCAGAGATGATTTTAGTGCATAGCTGTCCTTCAGGGGAGCAGTCTATTTATAGTAGCAGCAATAGTTTGGCATATAGCTGTCCTTCGAGGGAGCAGTCTATATTTAATTTTAGATGACTAGATGTTCTTTTGGCGTGAAGCATCTAGTTTAGTAGGAAGTTTGACTCAAGAAAATCCCATAAGAATACGGCTTATTTTAATACTTTGAAGTCATGGACTAGACTAAAAAGGGGAAGGCATCATCAAGGGGAGGTGCGAAGTGATTTTGATTTTATTCGGAGATATAGAAAACAAAGTGTATGTAGCGGTAAATGAGCTCAAGGGACGAGCAGTAGGTAGATAAGAAGTGATATAACACTAGATTTCAACAGTAGAATGGTCGAAGATGCAAGGCATTAAGGGGTTCAGGCTCAGGTTTACCATTAAGCGAAGCTAAACGATAAGTGCCTGATCCATAGGTGTGAGTGATTATATAAGGCCCAATCCAATTGGGAGCAAATTTTCCACGTTTGCTCTTTTCTAGTTTGGTGACATGTTGATTCTCTTTGAGGACAAGATCACCAACCTTAAAGGTACGCTCATGAAGTCGCTTATCATAAGCACGCTTGATGCGTTTTTGATAGATTTGAAGGTGATCGAGAGCTGTAAGACGTCGTTCGTCAAGAAGCTCCAATTGGGCTAACCGCTCTTGGCGGAAATCATCGTTGGTGAGAATATCCTGAAGAGATATTCTAAGGGAGGGTATTTGTATTTCGAGAGGCAAAACAGCCTCGGTACCGTATACCAAAGAAAAAGGTGTGGCATTAGTAGAGGTACGAATGCTAGTACGATAAGCCCAAAGGGCAAAGGGAATGTGATCGTGCCAATTTCTTCCAGATTCATTGACAACTTTCATGAGGATTTTGGTTAGAGTTTTATTAGAAGATTCAGCCTGACCATTGGCCTGCGGATAGTAAGGCGATGAGAAACTAAGTTTGATACCAAAGTTGTCACAAAGGTCTTGTAACAACTTGTTTTTGAAAGATTTACCATTATCTGTTATTAGGCGATGAGGAATACCAAAACGACAGATAATGTGATGGTTAATGAATTCGACAATTTTTTCTTTTTTGATTGAAATGAGTGGGATGGCCTCCACCCATTTTGTGTAATATTCGGTCGCTGTGATTATCCAACGGTGACGTTGTGAAGAGGTCGGGTGAATCTCACCAATAAGGTCTAAACCCCATTGTGAGAAAGGCCAAAGATCACGAGCGACTTGTAGCGGGTGGCTAGGAGTATGTTGAAGATTGGCATGTTGTTGACACATGACACAGCGCTTAACATATTCGTAGCAGTCGTTATTGAGAGTAGGCCAATAATAACCTAGGCGAAGGATTCGTTTAGCCACGGCAAGGCCACTAAAATGTCCACCACAAATCCCATCGTGTACTTGTTGGATGGTATGAGTGGCCTCAGCGTTGGTTAGACAGCGAAGGAGGATGCCATCAAAGCCACGTTTATAGAGGATTCCTCCCATGACAACATAACACGAAACACTTTTAAGAAAAGCACGTTTTCCGTTACTAGTAAGGTCAGGTGGGAGAACAGAGATTGTAAGGTAGTCGTGAAATTGGTGGTACCAGGTATCCTGCGAATTAGTAGACACAGTATTTATCATGCAAACTACCGGGGTTGAATAGGATGGTGCAAAAAGTTGCTGGACCACAACGAATAATTCAGAGTCAGTTGGTGCGGCGGGAATCTGCGAGGCTAAGCAAGCCATAGTATCCGCAAATTTGTTAGTGGAGCGGGGAATGGTTTGGATAGAATAGTGAGTAAATAAGGCTAGAAGTGATTCCACGTGGTGTTTGTACTTCTGAAGTTCCTCGTTTTTACATTGGTAGATGCCCATAACTTGATTGACTACCAATTGAGAGTCACCAAAGATATTGATAGATTTAATGCCTAAGTGTATCGCAACTTGGAGACCCAGAACAAGGGCCTCGTATTCCGCTGTATTATTAGTGCAGGGGAAATCAAGCCGGAATGAAAGAGGCATAGGTTCAGCGTCAAGAGGGATGAGAACAACGCCGGCTCCTCCGCCGCGCTGGCACTTAGATCCATCGAAGAAGAGGGTCATTTGATACGACTCTTCTCCGAGCGAAAGAGTGGCGATGAGTTCGTCGGGGAAGGTAAAATTGGTAAATTGTTCCCCAGGTAGAGGGGCCTCCGCAAGTTGGTCTGCAAGAGTTTGTCCTTTGATTGATTTCTGTTGTATAAACTCAAGGTCAAGGTCGGCGAGGAGCATGAGCCATCGAGCGATGCGTTGGTTTAGGTGTGGTTTGGCGTACATATAATGAATGGGGTCTGTGTTGGTGATGACGAAAGTTTTGTGATTCAGGAGGTAATGTCGGAGTTTGGTGGCGACGAATGATAGGGCCAGGCACAATTTTTCTACATGTGTATACCTAGTCTCGTAATCCACGAGGGTACGACTTATATAATAAACGGCCTGCTCTCGGCGTGCCGAGTCTCGATGTGCGAGCATAGCTCCTATAGCATGGTCAGTGGCGGAAAGATAAAGGTAGAAAGGGCGGTCGTCCTGGGGTGGGATAAGCACGGGTGGCTGCAAGAGATACGTTTTGAGAGCTTCGAAGGCTTGGTGACACTCCTCACTCCATTGAAAGGCAACGTCCTTTTTTAGAAGGTGATGAAAAGGGTGACATCGATCCGAGAGTTGGGAGATGAAACGCCGGATGGATTGAAGTTTACCCTGCAAACTACGCAATTGTTTGAGGTTTTTGGGTGGGGGCATTTCTAGGATAGCTTTTACTTTAGATGGATCGACCTCAATGCCACGCAAAGAGACGATAAAGCCAAGAAGTTTTCCCGAAAGAACACCAAAGACACATTTCTTCGGTTGAAGGCGGACAGAATATTGTAACAGGCGATCAAAAATAATGGTTAAAACATCGAGATGTTCACTACGATGTTTAGACTTGCCGAGAAGATCGTCGACATAGTCTTCAAGGATAGTGTGCATAATGTCATGAAAAATGTAGGTCATAGCCCGCTGATAGGTAGCACCAGCATTCTTAAGGCCAAATGGCATGACACGATAACAGAAGGTTCCCCAAGGAGTTATGAAGGCAGTTTTGTGTTGATCGGCAGGGGCAACCAAAATTTGGTTGTATCCTGAAAAGCCATCCATGAGAGAAAGCATTTCATGACCCGCAGTGAGATCAACAAGTTGATCAATACTTGGGAGGGGGAAGTCATCCTTAGGGCAAGCGAGGTTAAGATCCTGGAAATCCGTGCATATCCGAAGTCCCCCCGTCGCTTTCGTGACAGGTACGATGTTAGAAATCCATTGAGGATAGTCAATAGGAGAGATGAAGGAAACAGAAAGGAGTCGTTGGAGTTCCTCTTTGACCAAGAGAGAAATGCGTGGATGCATTTTTCTCAATTTCTGTTTGACTGGTTTGGAATCGGGGTTTAGGGTGATGTTATGGACGGCAATGGTAGGATCAATTCCTGGCATGTCAGCGTAAGACCATGCGAAAGCTTGGTTGCGAGCACGGAGAAAGGTAGTAAAGGCGGCTTGTTCTGATGTGTTAAGGGATTGTCCAATCTTCACTATGTGAGGATCTTCCTCCGTGTGGATGTTGATTTCTATAGTAGATTCGTTCAGCATAGTTTGGGTTTCAGATGGTAAGGCGCGTTGAATATAAGAATCATCCGCGCCCAGGTAAGTGAGGATGGAGTCGTCATCCTGGCATTCAACAACATTAATCAAAGGCGAATCCTCTTCGATCATGTCTGGATACAGAAGGGGAAGAGAAGATGGGTCCTCATTATCGCGTTGATAAGTGAGAGGACCTATGAAGATAGCATTTATGAAAAAAAAAAGTTAGGAGGGATAGATTCAGGGTCCATCGATTCTGTGGGTGATGATGGCAAAGTGGGTGATGATGGTTCGGTAGGGGCAACGTCTTCCTCTTCCAGGATACAGCTGACAGGAGGTGTCTCCTGTGTAGGTGTTTCGGAAAAACCGAGACCACTTCGATCATTATGTTTGCGTGTGGTCACGGGAATGAGTGTATGTCGGCCTTGTTCGTAAAGGCCAAAACCAAAGCCTTTCCACGCACAGCGAGTCAAGAAGGTGAGGGCGAAACGACGATTTGTCAAGTATTGAAAATCGGATTGGAAGGGAACCACACCAAGAGGAGGTTCAGGGGTAATGGAGGATGCGTCAACACCCCCATACGTTAGGTTAGTGCGGCAATGGGGTGGTCCGTAAGAGATTACCTCCCCCACGCGACGGTCGTAGGTGGGATGTGCATGTAATTGTCCGTACTCCTGCGGGGTAGGGAAAGAACTAACGTTATATAGGCGGTACTCCCCCAGCGTGAGGCGATGAAAAACATCTACTAAGGGGTCGGAGGTTGGGATGTTAGCTGCGGGAAGAGAAGTGGTTTGTGCGACGGTGGTTTCATCAGTTGAAGGCGTAGGTGCAGTTGAGGTGGATGGTTGAGGTACATTTGAAGAGGATGGTTGGGTTGAATGTATGGGTGTCTTAATTGGTATAAGCACATCGTTTGGGCGGTATAACATATTGCAAGTTTTGAAGGGGGGAGGATCAGCTTTTACAGTGTAGGACTTCCCCTCGTACTCAAATTTTATGCATCGATGTAATGTTGAGGGAACGCATCCCATGGCTCGGATCCAAGGACGACCCAGCAATATATTATATTGGAACTCTCCTTCAAGGACATAGAAGAGTTCGGGTAAAGTACGTGGGCCTACGCGAATGTTGAGGATCACGGTGCCTAAGGTAGAAGTAATAGCGTCATTGAATGACCGCAACATGATGGGGTTGGCACACATGCAACTAGAAGGGATGTTCATTTGTTGGAAGGCTTTTGAAGAGATGATGTTTAGGCTAGCGCCCCCGTCAATCATAACCCGACGTACTCGAATGTCTCGGACGTAAGCGGAAATGAAAAGGGCAGGGTCAGGGTCTTCTGCACCAAAGTCGATAATTTCATCTTCCGAGAAACTAACTGCAGCGGCTTGTTGTTTTGAGACAGAAGTGGTGGGGGAGATGGATTGTTTGGTGAGAGAGGCAACGTGATTGGGTGTTAGAATGGAGGCAACGGGCAGGGTTTCGTTGGGTAAAACCTCTATCCCTTGAAGGATCTCAACGAGAGCTTGTCGATGAGATTCAGAAGTCTGAATGAGATCATATAGTGTCATTTTTACGGGCGATTGATGAAGCTGTTTGATCATGGTTCGGTGGGCAACTCCATTAGAGACGGGATAGGCGGGTCCGCGAATAACCACTTTAGGTGGTGGTGTAATCGGGATGGTTGAAGGAGAAAGAGATGCCGCAGGTGTGTTTTCTTTCGCTTTCCCATTGTTTTTCTGTCCTCGAGTAGCGACACTAATCATATTAATCTCGTAGATCTGAGATGAGGAAGATGGTTGGGATAATTCATGGTCTTCAAGAGGTGGGGTTGTAATAATGATAGATCTTGGTGAGGCGGGGATAGATGATATAGTAGAGGGAATTGACGCTAGAGGTCTCTCCCTTCGTAAGTTGTCTTTCTTAATCTTTCTATCCGGGAGAGGTGACTGGCGAAGGATGGTTTTTAGAGCTTTGCATCCCTCCACATCATGTCCTGGTGTGCGGTGATAAGCGCAGATTTTAGACTCATCGTAACCCATAGGTCGGGGTTTAGACGGGTCATAAGGTCTAAGTGGAGGTAGGGAAATGGTCGCATTCTCCACCAACATAGCAAGGATTTTGGCGTAAGATCCTTTGAGGGGGTCAAAATCGGCTGGGGGTATTGATTGTGTGGGTTTTGGTAATGTTTGGGCGTGGTTGGTTCGTATGGGTGGTGGTTTAGCCGAGGGGTGCTGACACATGTTTTTCACTAAACGTGGTTTCTTGGACACAGAAGTTACGTTCAGCTGGTTAGATGATGAGGCTACAGATGGCGTGGTAGCGGGAAACAACCACGGAGAAAGGGGAGTGACAGAAAATAAATCCTTTGATGATGGGATTGGTTTAGGGTTGATAGGTGGACCGGATACGCGGGGTAACGATGTTGTGATACCCTTTGATCTCTGTATAGGTGTAGAAGGCGTAGGTCGTTTTGCAGAAAACAAAGGAGGTATGATATATTGGTGTAATGTGGAGGGATGAGGTCCCAATATGGAAGGTGGGTGTGACGATGAGGGTTTTAATTGTGATAGAGGCCCGGATTGCGTTCGTCTCCTAGGTGGCGGAACGGATTTATTTTTGGATAGATCGAGTCGCTTAGGCGGGTGTGTTAGACTGGGCATTGGTGAGGTCCCAAGCGTAGGGGAAGATCTGGTTAAGTTGATAGAAGTGGACGGGGCATTTGGTAGAGGTGAGGGGGGTGAAGGCGAGAACAGGGGCATTTTAAGCTTCTGTAAGCACTTCGGGTAGATGGTGGAGACATCAGGATCAGTCATTTGCATTTGAGTAGAAAAAGGGGTACTCAAACGTTCCCATAGGGCCTGTCTATCTTCTGTGGAATGACAGTCTCCAGGTGTGATTTGTAATTTTGGTACGGAAGAAAGGTGGGTTGTAATTCCAGTCCATTGCGGGTGTGACACAGGAGGTAGATGAGGCACTGTATCAATAGATGTTAAGAGGTCAACCGGTCGTTGAAAAGATTTAGGCGATGAGGGACTAATAGGTAGGAGGGCGTGTTCGAGGGATCTGTCATGTTAAAGAATGTGGTGATGTTAGTGTAAGAGATTTCTCGTCTAAGGATGTCAAAAGGAGTGGTGAGCCTTCCTCTTGTGTAGCAAGAGTGGTAGAAGGGGACGTTTGGGAAATAGATAAATTAGATAGCATCCGCTCACAGTCTTGTAGGGATGTGGTGTAAGAAGACTCATTGATGGGAAGGGAAGCCTGGGCAGTTAACTCTTCTATGGGTAAAGGAACGATTTCACTTTGGCTTGATGGTGGTAAAGGAGGTTCGGGCTCCTGTGTTAGTGAAGAGGCTTGATTCAAAATTTTCTCGATAGAGGCTTTTGGCTGGGAATCGAAGACTGCATGGATCTCATGAACACTCTCCTCAGCTAAGATATCTTGGTTTACGTTACTGTTGGACGAGTGATTCGGGAATGGCTTGTTGAAAATTTTCAGATTTCGGTTAGCAGGGGCGTTAGGATTATCGAGTGTTATATCCCCTGCATCAACCATTTCCTGCACTATGTTTTTCAACATCTTGCAGTTTTCATGACTATGTCCTTTTACGCGGTGAAAGTTACAAAAGTCATTTTCTTTGTACCAGGAAGGTATTGCGCGGGTGGAGTCAAACCCAGAGTGAGGTTTAACAGGGGGCAAGGTGATAGCCCCAGCTTTGAGCAATTTCTCCAATATCACACCATAGGTTTCTCCCAAGGGAGTGTAGTTGATGGGCTCGGCTTTGTATTTATAGGTGGTTTTTGGTGGAGTATTGGACGGTGGTTGGGATTTGACCATCACCGCGTGGACAGCTCCTTTTGATTTAGAAGAGGTGGACGCGTGAGGAGTGGTGGTATTTGGTTTATTGGTAGAATCAGGAGTTCTGAAAGTGGAGTTCTTGTTGCGCAACCGCAATTTCTCTTCCTCTAAGGCTCGAATTTCTAATTTTCGAGCCATAGTAAAGGCCTCGTCGAATGTACGGAAAGTTTGGATTTGGAGGGTAGGGGAGATGTGCTTAGCGCAGGCCCGCGTAAAGAGTTCGATAAGTTCGGTTTGAGGCAAGGCATACGTAAGTTGGTTGATAAGGCCCCGCCATCGTCCAACGAAATCTGCGATAGATTCGTCCTCAAATTGTCGGATGGCATAAAGGTCGGTGATAGATACTTTCTTAGCAATGTTAATGGAGAAATGATCCAAGAAAGATTGGGCTAGTTGGTTAAAAGAGAAGATCGAGTGCTGGGTTAAAGCACTGTACCACTCCAAGGCGGGTCCTGATAAGGACATAGGGAAGGTGCGGAGTAACAAGGCGTCATTATGGGCAATCAAATAACAAGCATGTCTAAATGATCGCAAGTGTTGTTGAGGATCCTCTTTACTATTAAAACGAGTAAATTTCGGCAACTCCCATTGAGGAGGATATGAATGAAGGGGGACAGAAGGGTGAATGGGCTCCCGACAAACTTGTTCGTATGTCAAGGCGCTACGACTTCCCGAAACCGAAGCCTCCAAATTTTGCATTTTGTCCATCATTTGTTTGATGAAATCAGTGGTTGGATGAGATGATGGTGCACCAGAATAGGGATGTCCCATATAAGGTGTTGAGGTTACTGGATACGTGTATGGGAATGAAAAGGTAGGCGGAGCTTGAGAAGGAAAGCTCGTGTGGATAGGTGGCAGAGAGCAAGTCATGAATGGAGCAGTCTGCAAAAGAGATGAGGTAGGGGCAGTTGGTGGTAACGATACGTGGGGTCCAAGATTAACAAAAGGAAAGCTAATCGGGGTCGTATGAACCTCTGCAGCTGTCAGATTGGGAGACGGGGCTAGAGATGCAGGAAGCAAGGCGGTATTATCAGGAGGAGTGGGAGCTAAATGAGCAGCTATACTGATAGGCATACCTACAAGGAGCTGACCATCAGGTGTACGGTCAGGGGTATGAGACAAATAGTATTGTACAGCGCTGGAATTAGCATCCAGAAACTTGGCAAAGTCCTTATCTCCCACAGGAATTTTTGGAACCTCACTGGTATCAGTAGGATTCCCCATAGAAGGTGAAGGGGGTGATTCAGGCAAAGAAACAGAGCAAGCATGTGAAACCATGGCGGCGGCTTGTTTTCGAGTGATAACAACCATGGACAGCAGTTCACGGTAAAGTTTCAATCTATCAAGAACAAAAACAACCCCAGAATGATGAATTTGGCAAGTTGCTGGTTTGTCAGGGGCTGATGGAGACAGTAACCGATATCGGTTTACTAACCGCTGTCGGTCACAGGGGAAACGACGTCGGTCCCTTAACCGATGCCGGTGTCAAAAATCTAGGATAAGAAGATACAAAGGGCTGCTAATTTGATTTTTAGCAACGTTGAGTATATTTATCAACTTATTGATCACAGAAGACAGAGTATGACAGAGAAAACAAAACAGAAAACAAGCAAGATGCACACGCAAATCCAGAGATTAACCTTAGGGTTAATTTTAATTATTGTGGGCTTATGCCTTTAGACGTAGAATGATGTCAGAATCCTAAACAAGAGACTTAGGGGAAATGTCAAGTTGTTTTGGCTTATAAGGTTACCTCAATCGGGCGGAGGAATACCGCGGAAAAAGGGGGGATGTTTGAGCTGTTGTGTTAATTGTGAAGTGATTCGGTATGTGTTGTGCAGTGAATGTAAGATTAATTTCCTGTCAATACCGTGGATATCACCCCCACGTGTACGACCTGTTACTTAATCTATGTTCACTAGAATTGAAAAACAACAGGCAGGAATGCAATGCATGTGTTTTAAAACCCAAATCGAAAGTGATATTCGATGAAGCAAAAGAGATGACTTTTACTAATGCAAGATGCAAAAACAAAGCAAGTTCTTTTACCGGAATAATAAAATACCTTGTGAATATCTCTAGAAGAAGAAAACAGCAAGTATGCTCCCTATATGAAAGCAAGCAAGAAATAAAGATAAACCCAAAATGGGTCCCACCGGGCGTGCCAAAATGTTTCACTCGGAAAATGCTTCGTTCCTTTTAGAAACAGATAAGGTTAGGGTTAGGAGGAATACCTGTAGAATGTCGAGATGATGTGCGCGTACCGTAGAGAAAGATCAGGTTGACTGCGGAGAACTCCTTTTTGTCTGGGAAGGACTACCTGCAAATAAGAACACAAGACCACAAGATTTGATTAAACAATAAATGAGGAAACTGCCTTGGGCCCAGGAAATGTAAAACTTCCTTTCGAAGGTGGTCAGTTTCCCTGCTAACGTGAATTAACACAAAAGACTGTAAAATATCAATTAAATTGCTTGGCTGAACTGGGTAGGGGAAAGGCTGTTTTTCCTGGTTTTTGATCAAAGGAACCGATGCCGGTTACCTATAACCGATGCCGGTTACTGATAACCGATACCGGTGGGTTCTAGGATCTTCTGGGCTGGTTGTGGTGTTTGTAATGGCTGGTTTTTGGATAGTATTAGGAAATGGGATGGTTAGAAGCTAAAGAATGATAGTTAGAGGCAATGGTACGTTGGATAATGGATTCAGAAACGGATTTGGGAGGACTGTAATTCCAAAAGCATAAGAAATGTTATAATGGAGGACATGCAAGATGTAACTTACTGGTTTTTGATGAAGGTGCAAGTTGATCTCCTTTGCTGTAAACACTTCTAGTATTTTCACTCGTCTCTGCTTGGTCAAGTGAAGATCTGGACTCTGTTCCTCGCTCGCAATGCTCTCTGTTGATCCAGAAATCCTTCGACTGATCTCCAAAATGAAATTCCGATCCGTTGTTTTGGTTTGGGGAGCCCATTTACAGGGAACCGATGGCGGTTGCGTAACCGACGGCGGTCGAGTAGGAACCGGCATCGGTTAGGAAAAAGTAGGCTATTTTTAGTAAAATAGCCCACCTTCCCTGTTTTTCTCCCGAGGGATCAGTTGCGGGCTTGGTCAAGTGGCTAGAAGGTCGGCTTTGGGTGCGAGTAAGGAGGCATTAGTTATGGATGTGAGTCTAGACCAAGTCATGGGTCCTAATTAGGTTAGTTTAGGGTTAGGGCTAGGTCATGGTGAGGTGGCAAGTGAGGTGGCGGGTAAGGTGATGTGGATTTATCAATTATGAGGTAATTAATAAATAATTGTGTAAGGTTTAGGTAATGAGGTTAGGTTGCGAAATGGGATGCGGGTCACAAGGGGTCGTGAGACACGAATTTGGTGTCTCATTGGAATGGTGCCATCCCTATCCGTAGTGGTACAACAATGTCCTTTGAGATCTAATGGCGCATGTTGTTTGTAACCTATATAACTGCCTGCCTGACATGGTATCCTTAATTTCCTGTGCATTTCCTGACTGTATTCTTGATAAATGGTCTGGTCTAGAGTTACTTTTTCCTAGTTTTACCACAACTATGAAATAAAATTCTTGAAATAAGAGTACCCGTCGACATATGTGCCCTTGTAAAATAGTTTTATTTACAAAATACTTCAATGCCATGTGATTTGTATAAAATTTGAATGGTGTAGCTACTAGGTACTGGAGGGATTTATGCAGTGCATAGATCATTGAAAAAGCTTTGCACTCTGTAGTTGTGTAATTTTGTTCTGTGGGAGTTAGATTTCTACTAGAAAAATAGATAGGATTATCTATAATACCTTCTCTAGGTTGGGCCAACACCGCACCAAAATGTACATGAAATGGTTTTTCCCACAAAGGAAAATGTAGAATAGGCGTGGTAGTAAGTTTCTCCTTCACTGTCTTGAATGCACTCTGATGTTATTCTCCCCAATAGAACGTACCCCTCCTTGTAGATTATGTGTCCTAAACGTATCCCAAATACTCAATTGTCAACATCATTCAAACATTAAGCACACATTTTCACAATGATCCTTAAATAATCCATACACCATCTAATCGTCTAAATATACCTATAATAAGTTGTGAATGAATTCTTTGAACGCTTGGATAAGTATGCGCGAAAATACAAGTTCATTTTTCAAACCGAAGGGCATTAAAGTATAGGCAAAGATACCCCATTCACTAGTAAATGTAGTCTTTTCTTGATCCTCCTAGGAAATCCTAACCTGATGATACCCAGAGAACCCATCTGTAAATAAATATATTTTGTACCCTATAACTCCTTAAAGTATTTCCTTAGTGAATGGCGTAGGGAATGGATGAGTTACACATGCAACATTCAGCTCCCTATAATCCACACATATTCTAATATTTCCATCCTTCTTGATACTAATCACCATTGGACTAACCCATTTTGACTCATCAAGGGGCTTGACAATTCCATATTTCAACATGTTATCAATCTCTTCTTTGACCTTTTCACGTAAATTGGGGTTCATTCTGTAAGGTCTCTTTCTAACTTGGCATGCACCCTATTTAAGCTTTATCTTCATCTCCCCTAATGATTCATGCACACCTTTAAGTTCATGGTACCCTCTAGGAAATAGGTCCTGTTAATCCCTTAGTAATTCTATGATTTTTTCCACTTCAGATTCTGACCAATAGTCTCCAATTATGGCTTCCTTAGGCTTAATATTTGTTCCAATATTCACCCACTTTGTCTTCATGGGTTCATGATAGGTGCACGTGGTCTTATCCACACTGTCTAATACCTCACACCTTCCTGTTGAGTGGTTTACATCCAGATTTTCTACTTCTTTGTCATCCACTAGGTAGACCATTTTTCCTTTCTCCTTCTCAAGGCAAGCACATTGAAGTAATGTTACATATGCCTTTGGTTCTTCATCGAGACAAGATCCTGATTCTTCTTTATCTAATAAATCTTGAAGGATTTCTTCAACCTTGAAACTATCCCCCATAGTTAAGATCTTAATAAATTTTAATGCTTCTTCTATTGGAGGCTTTATAGAGAATAAGTCAAATGTATGGGCCATTCCTGCAATTAAATTCTACCCATTTCTAGTTTCTCTATGGAGTTATGCATATATATACCAAGCATGAGTGTAACCTTGTAAAGTGGAATAAAACTAGTGTACCCATAGCAAAGGTGGTAAAGCTTCCTGCCCTTCATTCCAGAGTCTCTCACACTTCTAAACTTGGTGCTGAATAGGTTGATTACCATGATAAATACATATTTGAGTAGGTGTATTGCTCCTAAAGAACCTAGTAGTAAGAGAAATCCCAATTTTATTCCATCTAACAAGATTATCCCTATGGACCACCCACCAGTGTGCTACTGTCCCACATAGTGTGTATGCTAGTATATTTCTTCTTTCTGGTGGATCTATCAATTTTTCTTCTATAGCTCGTAAGAATACCATGAGATCCCCTTCTCTTGTGTAACAAGGTACCGAGTTATTACCTATCCTCCTGACATAACATGGTTTTGTGCCTCGAGAGAATATGCTCTTTAGTTCGTGCCCTACTAACTCATAAGTGTTGTGAAACCAATTATCACAAGCAACACTTGTAGTATCACTAATAGACTATGCATCCTCCCACTAAATTAGTCCTTCTTTGGTTGGTTGAATCATCTCTGGATCTCGTATGACGCATACATAAATCCTATTTATATCTTCTTCACTTAAGGGCTCAACACAGGGCATAAAATTTCCATCTGTTAAAGGGATAATAACCCTTTCCTCTTTATTTTCAAAACTGATATAGCCCTTGTTGAACCTAAGATCAACGTTATTTGCATAGCACCAAGGACACCCCAATAGATCTGGAAAGATATCTGACTCCACTAGTGCAAAAAATTCAAAGTCTCTAGTGAACTTAGCTCCTTGTATGGTAATGGATGCATCTTTCAAAACTCCCATGGGAGTGGCCTTAGTCTGATTAGCCATGAATAATACATTAGAGGATGGCTGCAATGGGGGTCTTCCCATTTATACCCATAAATCCAAGGTAAGAACATTAACCTCTGCACCTATATCGATCAGTATATTACTCAACAACCACCCATACACAACAGTATTCAAAGTGATTTCCTTTTCATAATCTAGGCTATGAGGAGGGAGATTTACATGCAGGATCTACCTTCCAATCTCAGTACTTGCACGTGGAGTGTTTCCTTTTAACCAACTCCCTAATAGTGGAATGTTTTTCTCCTTGTGCAAAATTTTGTACACTTCTCTCAAGTCATCTATATCAGTTTGGACCGTCTTTGATGCTTTATTCTACTCTTGTAAGTATTGTATCTCACCCTGAAGATTCCTTATAACTTCCATGGTTTTCCGATAAACCTCCTTCTGATAGGTAGGATTTGGGTACCTTGCATGAAGAACCTCCTCTTTTGTGATGGTAGGCTTTTGTTGCAATGCTTCCCTAGCATGTGCTACCTCAGCGTAGGTCGTGGTATTCACTTGTAGTGCCTCATATTCTACTTCCATCTTGGGCATCCATTGAATGTCCATAGTGTGTTGTATCCTAACCATCCCTGCTCCTTTGTTTTCTTGTTTATGTTGCTTACTCAGATGCTCGTATAAGTTTGGGCACTCTTCATAGCTATGGTTCTTTCCACAAAAAGAACATGTAATATTCTAAGGAAATTCACACCTATAGTGGTCAGGAGATCTGCATGTATAACATGTTCCATGAGGAAACTCACTTCTTCCACCACCATGGTATCCTCGACCTCTACCACGACTACCTTCAAAATGCCCATCATTCCAATCATAGCGCACCTAATTGTACTCCCAATTTTTGATTCTCATTCTTTCCCTTAGATTTATGTGAAACTCTTGTTTTTCATACACCAATATCTATAACATCATGGATCTGTCCAATCAGCCGAGAGTCCTTTGTGTCATGAGTCGTGGACTTGCAGATTTTATAGTAGCTTGAAACGTGTTTCCTTATCATGTGTTGTAATAATGGGAAGTAGTTAGTATCATGGTTTAAGTGGCATATTTCACAAATCATCAGTAATGCGCATATTGTTCTGTGGGGAAAATATCCTTTGTGTGACCTTCTACTTCACAATTTGTGCACTAAATCCCTGTGCACATCTCATGTGCTAAATTTTCTATAGTTTCTCTAATAGTTTTACCATTACTGCTATTTTTGCTTCCAAAAATGGGCTCACCCTAGTATTGATGCTTCCAACTAACTCGGCACGCAAGGCTACTTCAAGTGCTTCGTGTGGATCAGTGTATGTCTTATGTGATAATGCCCTCCTAAAAGGGGTAATCAAGACCCCAAAAAACCATTGTGCATGTTGGCTTGCATGTATATCATAAGAAATATTTGATAACAACGTTTTAAACCATGCATCATACTCCCTAACAATTCCTATAGTGCCTTGCTTAATATCCTTGAGTGCACTTATACTCTTATACTCAAACTCAGGGATATGAAATTCTTTAAGGAATGCATCCATTAAATCTGTATAATCTACGCAAGTCTGATCAGGGTCAAACTTTATGTAACAGTTATGTGCATGCCCTTGTAATGTAGTGGAAAATTTTCTTGTCCTAAGCTCAGAAGCCATGATTCCTTTTACATGCCACAATATTTCACACATATGCACATGTTCATCAGCATATTCTATGCCCCTATACTTTGGAAGATGAAGAGAGATTTCCATGTAAATATTCTAGGGTTGGTGTGGACCTTTCCCACTTGATCCAGAACCTCTCGTGTTTCCTTGCCTCTAGAACCCCCAGATCCACCTAAACCAAAGCTACCTATGCCTCTTGATCCCAAACTTATAGCTGGGGTTGGACCAGAAGATGTACTTCCCTGTGTGCCAACATTAGAACTAAATTGTACCCCGACTGTCTACAAAGCATTACTACTCCCAGAAGTTAATCCAAAAATCATTGTGCTGGTAATCTATGCTGATGATACACCCAAAAATTTACCCTCATATAATAATGAATTCGTTTGTGTTGCCATCATTATGCCACTTATAAGACTTACTCCTACTCTCCCACTTCTTGAACTAGCTTGTTGACTACTTTTTGTAATAGATGTTGAAAAACAAAATGTAAGGGAAAGGTTACTATACGTACCTGAAATTGTAAGGTACTGTACTGCCAAAATAACATAACAGGTGCCCCAATGATGATACAGGTCTCCTCGCAAGGTGTTCGGGATCTGGAAAATATCTCCGAGTGTGCGTTAACATCCTGCATGCCCCGCTTAGCCCCCGTGTGCTTTGTTTTCACATTTTCCCCTCTTTTCCTGGCCTTTTTCTCTTCAGTGAAAAAACTGACGCCCTGCCTGGGCAGCGGTTCTGTCACCGCCACCCTACTCAGAGTGGCGGTCCTTTACACATTTTCCAGAAAGCTCTTTTAACACGACTCATGTAATTTCAACGTTTTACCAGCTTTCTTTCACCACCATAAGCTTGCATTTATGATTCTGGTTCCCTGGAATAGTGTTTTGCCATTGTTTATAGTTTAAGAGTTCTATTTGGTTTTTACCTTGGGTAAATGCAAATGCTATAAATAGATGGCTTGTGCTCAAGCAAATGGCCCCTCAAATTTTCCTTTGATTTCTCTTTGCAATAGATTTATTTTTCATTTTACTTAGAGTGCTTAGTTTCTTTCATTGCATGCTTAGTTAGCATTGTTTTACTGTTAGTAAGCCACATATCCATCTTGTGCAAGTGCTGTTGTTATTTCATCCAATCCATTGGAGTAGGATAGTCTATTTATCAATAGGAAGCCATTAAATTTGCAGGTTTTGTTCTTCAAATAGGATAGTTTCAGGTTTTGGACGTTTCATGTTGCATGACTCGCAATAAATCCTGCTAGGAATTGCATAAGCCAAGCTCTGTACTCTTGCGCTATCCCTCTCCTACTCGCATTGTATTCAGTCTATATCTTGAGCTGCCTTTGTCCCAATATCTACTTCTGTTGATGCTAGCATTACACGCTTTTCTGGATCCACGTGAGACACGAAGGAATGAGGAGATCACACTGAGGGGACAAGATCACACACACCATCAGATTCGCCACTGTTCTGTAGAATCCAGGTTCTAGCTTTCAAAGTTCTAGTTAGAAATATATCAAATAAAGTAGTCAATTACTTTATTTCAGTCAATTCTACTCTCGATATTGCCAGGGAAGCTGTGGGGATTGATAGTTTCCGAGAAACTATGATTCACTCCTCACTTCTGAGGTAGGATCGAGAGCCTTGCAAATAGATTAGAGTCAATTATTTCATTGTTTAGAATAGATTCACAATTGCACAGACAAATAGCTACACTTGTTATCTTGTTTGTTTTAATTTCGTCATTAGATTAATTTTCAAAATTCTAGATATGTTAACAGTTATTCTTTTAGATTCATTCGAATAGTTTGTCAGAAAATACAAAAATAGAGAAATCATATATGCTATAGATACATTCAAAGTAGTTAAATTTCACTTTGTTGTAGTTAATTTACATTGTTACTTTTTTATGACAATCACGGGACCTAGGGAGCCTAGAGAATACGTATTCAAGCCAATCGTGCCTCAACCCAATCTCATCACAGCAATAACTGATATAGATCAGAATCTTAGAATCCAAGTCTTCCAAACAACGGTAAGCTTACAACAAATCAATTCCAAGTTGAGCGGATTAAACATAGAAGACGACCAAGCACACACGTTTTGGTCAAATCAACCAAACTACAGATTACCCTAGGTAACATCCATATGACTGTAGAAGGGGTTGAAAGAGAACAAACCTTTGGTTGTGATCCTTTGGTCCCACAGCCAGACGTACGAGAGACTCTCACTGATATAGATACCAGCCTAAGAATTCAGGTTGCAGAACGCCTGTAAGATATTCTGAGAAGATCACACAGTTATTGATTCTAAACATAGAAGCGGAGAAAGCATATGACTATTGGATACTGCGGATCAGGGATTGATTCCATACATGACCATAGCAGGACCGCAACAACCGAGAGTTTACGGTTGCGATCCACAAATCCTGCAACCCAATGAATCCATAAGTCAATTAGACATAGACATTGGCCTACGCACACTAGTATTCAGATCCACTCCACTTCCACCCATCATCATTGAACAGTTATCCTTACTACATACAACAACTAACAAAGCTAGAGAATTCTAGACTAGGCCAGAGAATAGTCCATAGAGTCAACTATATTTACCATCAACCATATGACCTTATCTGGAGACATACACGAAACTATCCCAAGTCATTTTCCACGTATTCCACAACCCATAGATAGAATCACGCTAGAGCTTGATATTTATTAGAGCCTTCGAGTAGTCATCCTCGCCAATCGATCTATCACACCAGTTCAGGTTAGGAGGGCCTTCTTTGCCTTAGATTCACAAATTCCACTAGTGCGTATTGAAGATATTAGATTGCCTAACTAGTTTGTCTTCATCCCATACATATTCCATCCCCACCGGCTGTCTCGGCACGACCTCGAGAGGTCGGGTGCGAGGAAGAGTTACTTGTAGATTCCCACGCTCACTTGTCACTTTTCCATCGTACAAAATTGATGAACCCAACGTGAAACTTTCTAATTTCTAGTATGGAATCAGATTTTTATTGGTTCTTTTGAATTAAAAGTGATTCTTTCATCTTTATTACCTCATTAGCTTTCACCATCACCTTCCCTCCTTCCCATTATTTATGTGGGTATTCATATACCCCCCGAATATGTCAGGATTCGATGCATATGGTAGGCCCCTCTTGGGCCTTGAGGCATACTACGCCCAATAGAATAGGCAATCATCACCCTCACTCTCAGTATGGGGTGACAACTACTCAGCTAACCAGTTGTCAACACAAACTCCAAGGATCAAATATAACTCATCTTTTCAAACTAAGGAGTTAGATCAGCTCGCTCAAACGCAACAAACAGAGCCTTCAGGCTCAAATAACATGACGTTCACTGGAGCTACTTAGACCACAAATTAGTAGACAATCAGACTCATACCGAGGTTTAGACGATGAACATTCAGTATGTTATGCCAGGAATGACCAATGTTCTCGAAGTATGTACCCACCTATAGGAGGTTTACAAACACAACCCCAGGTCTATTTTCAAGAAAATACCTCCATGCCTCTACATAGAGGAAATGCCCTCGGGGAAACTTGGCAGGGAAACGATCAGTTCATAGTGGGATATCACATGCCTATACAACACCATGATATACAACAAACGCCACTATGGCAAAACACCTTGACTTCACCAGATGAAGTCATTTCAACGTTAGTAGAAAAAGTGAGAGGGTTAGAACTTGCTCAGGAAAATCACCATTCTCAATTCATACAAACAGGAAATTATAATCCTCCTAGCCAAGTAGACCTCCTCACAGGAGTAGGCACGCTAGGCATGACTCCTCAGTATTCACAACAAATGCCAACTAGACCCACCATCTCTAATGTTGTTCCTCCCAGTCTAATACAAAACAATCCATTCCTAGACAATACCTTGTCATACTTAAACATGTACTCCAAATCACCACAAGGGGATATGTCCTCCTCTCCCGACATGTTTGCTCAAACACAGGTGTTTCCTTATGCCCTTATCAACGTATACACTACACCATATCAACAACCCATTCCACCTCTGCTCCCTCAGCAAGCACCATCAATGGTCGAAACCTATGCGATGGGGACTTATTCATAATATTTGAAAGAACCCTTAGATTTCACCATACGAAGCGTCATGCTTCCAAGACCTCTTCTCGACTTGCCCAAATACAAAGGTGAGGGAGATCTGAATGCACATATCAAGGCTTACGCTACAGCCATCCGAGAACTACTCCCATGGGATGGGGTTGTTGCTAAGATATTCCCAAAAACCTTGGAAGGCATCGCTCTTGATTGGTATTATAGAATACAGGGCTTCCATCCATTTGTTCAAGCAGCTCGTGTCAGAATTCATCAAGGCCTTTGACATGAACAAATTATTAAAGACAGGAATCAGGGAATTCTTACACATTAAACAAGAACACAATGAATATGTCACCCATTTCATCCAGAGGTGGTGTACAGTTCTTTATTCTTCGACAAGTGCTCCAAATATGGATCAGATGGAACTATGTGATTTATTCCTTCATTCTCTTAGCAGAGAAGTGAAGGAAGAAGTCCAGAAGTTCCCATTAAGAAATTACGATGAAGTACTTGAGAGTGCTCTTCAAATAGATCATGCAGCAATTGATAATGGTTGCAAAACATATGGATAAAATGGGAGGTTAGTCGCCTCCAACTAGAACACTATAGCTTATCCTACTACCACGAATGTCAATCAAGGACCTAAAATCCTTAATAAAAATCAGGGTGTAACAACAGATGGAGTAACCGACCAGCCTAAGAAGGTAAATATTGTCAATACTCCATCACAAATAAACAACCAACGAAACAACAACTTTACCCTGACAATCAATACAGTGGATTTTAACCAACCACAACAACAACAACAACGGCAAAATCCCACACAGGGTCCGAGCCAAAATTCAACTAGATACCAAAACCAGAATTCAAACCAAAGACAACAAACACAAAATTTTAATCCTAATAGACAATGGTTTGATCAAAATTTTGGGCCACAATACGCACCAAACCAACAAGCTAGGAATTACAATCCTAATTCGTATTGTGGTTTCCATAAAATTCAGGGCCATGACACTAGAACGTGCTGTGAATACAATAAATTCTTGCAACACTTGCCAGATGAACAAAGATAACTTTTCATGGATATGTTCTTGGTAGATCCTACGTCACCAGCATCAAATACCTTTTCAGGGGCAGTTTCCCCTCAAAACGCACCCCTGAAGATCTTTAATGATCCATTCCCAAATCATAATAACAACAGGATAAATATAACTGGGATGCATAAGAGTGTAATAACAGGAAACAATGATCATGAATATTTAACCTCGCTAAATCCATTAGTTGCGCCACAACTAGGAAGTCAGCCATGGCCTAAGGTAGTCAGTTTAGTGGAGTTAGACGCCAAACTACCCATCGAAGTTGTAATAAGGACACGAGAGTATTTCTCTCAGCCAAGTCCAAGCCACCTGCCAGAGACAGATAACATCCAACAAATCGTAGCAAAACTTGTGGGTGCCTATGATTTAATTAACGACCTAACAAAAAAAATCTCGCACATCTCCTTTTTGGATTTATTAAAAAATTCCCCTACTCACAGGACTGCTCTTTTAGAGGCATTAGGTTTGGGCCATTTAATTAACATCACTCCACCTCTTGAAACACAGGCAAATCATGTAGACTTAGATGTTCATCCTCCAGGATAGGCAGATAGGGATGTCGAATTCATATTTGAGATTAAAAAAATGCCGACAGATGCTGAGATCGCATGTCGAGGTGATCCAGCCTTACATTTGCAAGTATGGGTTTATAAAAACTATGTAAAGCATGCAATGATAGACGATGGGGCGGCAATTAACATAGTCCCCTTCTCTTTCCTTCAAAAGCTAGGGTATGGAGAAACCAATTGTTCCACAACTCGAAACACACTAAGGGGCTATGATAGTCTTAAAGCCACCTCAGTTGGAACTATAATATTACTGGTCACCTTAGGACCCAAAACCATCTTGACCGAGTCTTATATTATAGATCGGGAAACTAAGTATAATATGATCCTCAGCCGACCATGGATACACTGCATAAAGGCAATCCCTTCTACGCTATTTCAAGAAGTAAGGTTTTTACACTTAGGAAAGATATTTGTGGCCAAAGGTGATCCAAAACCATTCGATGTACACCTAGCTGACTTAAAGAAAAGACCAGGCATGCACTCAGTGTTTGAACTACCAACAAACCAACTTAATAAACCTACCGACTCAAAACCAAAAGAAAAGTTGGCACCTACGAAAGATCTTGAAACTATGAGCCTATCCAAGGCAACCCCAACCCCCAAAGGTGAGGCTAACACTGTTAGTATCATTAGGAACTACTGCAAAAATCATTGAAATAATAGAACAAGATCTACCAATGTTCTTACCATTTGATTCTGTAGGCGTGGGATAGTCCCTGTGTGTCGATTCTCTCCCAGTGGTAGATCTCTGCATGGTAGAAGTAGAAGATGTTAACATAACCAATATCCCAACATCTATACTCCCACCTAAATATTGGACTCTCCATTTTGATGGGGCTAGGTGTCGTTACGGAGCGGGGGCAGGTGTAATCTTTACTTCCCCTGAAGGGAAATTCCTACCATTTTCCTTTAAACTAAATTTCGAATGCACAAACAATGGCGCTAAGTACAAAGCCCTCCTCCTTGGACTCATCTTAGCTAGGAGAATCAGTGTTGATAACATCAGAGTCTTAGGAGACTCACAATTGGTAGCAAACCAAGTTTCTGAGATATATGAAACCATAGCCGAGCACTTACGACTTTACAAAACAGTTGTGTTGAATTTAAGCAAGGAGTTTGACTTCATATCAATTGAAGCAATCCCACGAGAGAAAAATATTCTCGTTGATTCAATAGCAACTTCAGCATCACGTTTTACTCCAAACAGTAAGTTAGAGGATACCCGTTTCATAGTATCCCTTCATGATGAACCATTGATAAAAACAATGACAAATTCTCTTTTAAATGAAAATGAAAACAAATCTACTATCCTAGACCACATTGATAGTGATATGGCCACTCTAAATTACTTAAACAGCTATGTGGCATTACATCTCTCCTATCATATGATAGATTTGTCCTTAATCCCACATTCGTATTCCTCCTTTGGAAATCCCATGATGGAGCTTCCCTCGCAAATGGAGCCTAGCATAAAAAACAGTAGAAAATGGGGACGATTTGGACTTACCTCTAGCCCCACCTGAGTTTGAAGAAGGTAATGCCTCTTTAATCAAAGAAACAATTGATGTTAACATCGGAATGGAAGATGAACCAAGGATATTGAAGTTAGGATCCTCGTTAACTCCAGAAGAAGTAGAAATACACACTCGAATCCTCAAGGAACATCAGAAGGCTTTTGCATTTAATTATAAGGAAATGACAGGTGTTGCACCCTACATTGCAGTGCACAACCTCGTCACTAAATCTTATACAAAGCCGGTCAAACAAAATTCGAGACCAATGAAACCCAAAGTAGCTCTCATGGTTAAAGAGGAGGTAATGAAACTCCTCCAAGTAGGATTCATCAAACCAGTCGATTACTCTCAATGGGTATCTAACATCGTTCCCATTCTAAAAAAAATGGAAAGATACACATCTGCATAGACTTCTGAGATATTAACAAAGCGTGTCCTAATGACGACTTCCCGTTACCATCCATTGACATCATTGTTGATGCGACAGATAGATTTGAACTTTTGTCTCTCATGGATGGATTCTCGGGATAAAATCAAATCAGAATATCTGAACAAGATCAAACTAAAACCACGTTTATAACTCCTTGGGGAACCTATTGCTACGTTGTTATGCCATTCGGTCTCAAGAATGCTGGCGCTACATACCAGTGAGCTATGACATATATATTTCATGATCTAATTCATAAAATCATGGAATCCTACATAGATGACTTGTTGGCTAAGGCCAAGAAGTGTTGTGACCATCCGGAAATACTCCGCATCATTCTTTTACTTCTGATAGAATACGGAGTCACGCTAAATCTAGAAAAATGCGTCTTTGGTGTAACAGGAGGGAAGCTCCTAGGTTACATCATATCATCATGAGTGATAGATGTTGACCCAACCAAAATTCAGGTTGTCCTCAAAATGGTCTCACCTTTGGATGAATCTAGAATCAGGTCATTTCTCAAAAAACTTGGTGCAATCCTGAGATTCATCCCGGACTTAAGTTTCACCATTCATCCAATCAACAATTTACTCAAGAAAGATTACAGTATTAATTGGACTAAAGATTACAATGAAGCTTGTGATGAAGTTTTTTGTTGTCACCACCTACGCTAATGCCACCTAAGCTAGATCGCCCGTTAATTTTATACTCGCAAGCTACCAATGTCTCGCTAGCCTGTATGCTGGCTCAAGAAGACGATGACAAGAGAGAACGTGTGATTTATTTCATTATCTGAATGTTGCTCGACTATGAAACATGTTATACACAAGAAGAACGAGAATGCCTCGCCATAGTCTTTGCAACCAAACGCTTAAGACATTATATGCTAAATCAAGAAACAAGGGTCATGGTAAAAACAGACCATTTACAAACTTTTCTCATGCAAGGGTCCTTGTCTAAGAAGGCTGGACATTTTATAACCTTAATGGGAGAATTCAAATTAACATTTGTAAATCAGAAATCCGTTAAGGGACAAATCATCATGGATTGGTTAGCTGATAACCCATTAGATGGAGGTGATCTAGTAGATCTGGATTTTCCAGATGAGTGCGTATACTACATTGAAACCAGACCTCCTATCTCTGAGTGTCCCTGGTACATTGATATCATTAATTATATCGTGGACCATACATATCCAGAAGGGGCTACACTACAACACAGAATGGTTACGCATTATCGTAGCAAAATACATCATTATAGAGCAAGTGCTCTATCGGAAAGCGTTCGATGGAATGCTTCTAAGATGTGTCGACACAGAAGAATCCAAGAAGATTCTCCATGAATCTCACAGTGGAATGTGTGGAGGCCACTTTGGTGGCCATGCCACCACTTGTAAAATACATCGAATGGGCTATTTCTGGCCCACTCTAGAACACGATGAAGTAGAGTTTGTACGAAGGTATCATAAATGCCAAGAATTCTCTCATGAGATTCACATGCCAGCAAAATCTCTACAACCAATCGCTACTCCTTGGCCCTTTTCTACATGGGGCCTAGATTTAATAGGGAAATTATCTCCCTCATCTATAGACGGCCATAATTTCATAATCACGGCCACCGAATATTTTACCAAGTGGGTAGAGGCTATGCCTCTTACTACTGTACCGGGTTCTGTAATCGCCAAGTTCATTTTGAACCAAATCATTTGTAGGTATGGTATCCTGCAAATCATTATCTCAGATAATGGAACTTCTTTTAAGAATGATGAAGTTTGTGAATTGTGCAATAAATTTAAAATAAGCCATCATACGGCTTCCTTGTATTACCCGCAAGCCAACGGATAGGCTGAAGCGACAAATAAAACACTAAAAGCCATTCTCCTTAAAATGGTGAAAGAAAACAAACGAGATTGGCACTTGAAGTTATATACGGCCTTATGGGCCCACCAAACCTCAATAAGAACACCAACGGGAGCAAATCCTTTCTCACTAGTATTCGGGGCAGAGGCAGTTCTCCCACTTGAGGTTGAAATACCCAGTCTCCGTATTTCATTACAAGGGATTCTGGATGAAGATGCTTACAGGGAAGCACGTCTCTCCCAACTAGAAAGCCTAGATGAAGCTAGGTTAGATGTTGAACAGTGGCACAGAGCCTATGCTGACCAGATGTGCCGGCAGTATAACAAGAAAGTCTATGAACGTGACATATATGAAGGTGATCTAGTTCTAAGGCTAGATAGCCGGATCGACAAAAAGACCGGCGAAGGAAGGAAGTTCCAGCCTAAATGGTTGGGCCCATACTGAGTCATGAAGGACTATGGAAATGGTGCATACCTCTTATGTACGCTGGAAGGTGAGGAATTTGGTGAAACGGTCAATTCCCTACACCTCAAGCGGTTCTACGCGTAAGCAACTAGCACTATTTATAATTACATTTACATTGCATCTTCATATAGATTAAGATCATTTTGTCCGCTTGTTTCGTACACAAATTGTGATCAAGGAATTTTGTTCTCAAAGTAATTCATTACAAACTCATGATGTTGTTGGCATAAACACTCTAATCATACTTCTCCATTTTCATGATATCATCAAATTATCTTGGAATCATTTTATCAAATAAAGCTAGATATGACAAAGTCTTAACAGTAACCATGCCAAGATCTGCAGGTTTATTCTCACTTTTGGTTTCTTCTTAGGATAGGTGTCTTGCCTATGGTCTGTTCTAGAAGCTTCATGGTGTCACATCTATCCCATATGTATATCTCTTTGGAAATAAGCACATACTGACATCTTACTCAAGTAAACAAGTCAAATATTGATCAAACAGAAAATTTTAATTTTACACATTTCCTTGCCCCACCAACCTTTGGTGATGAGCTTGCGTCTCTTACTAGTGACGTAGGGTTGGGAAAGGATGGAAATGCCCTTACTCGCCTATGCTTTGCCCATGGTGATAAACCCATGCTTCTTACTAGTAGCATGGGGCAAAGTGTAGGGGGTCCTCTTGACAAACAAATGCAAAAGGTCATAAGAAAACAATTCAAATCTCGAAGTCTTTGAGTCAAAAACAAATGAATCAGATGTCCAAAATTCCAAAAGAGTTCAAAATCCTAAAAACCCAGATTTTGTCTACCATGTGGCCATCTAAGGATCTAAGTCTGGATAAACTGCAAAGCAAGTTGCATCCAAAACTATGAAGTCACTCGAGTGGAGTGGGCTTTTGGTATCCTAATTTGGTTCCGCCAAAGCTTTGTCTGTCTTTCATCAATATCATTTCAACACATTTCATAACTTGTGCCCTTCCCAACTCTCGGTGATGAGCCCTCGCATCTTACTAGTTGCATGGAGTTGGGGGTAGGGGCAGGTTTATCTTCTCATCATACCAGTTTATCTTCACCACTTTGCCAAAACAAATATGAAGTATCCAAAATTGCTTACAGAAACTAAGATTCAAAATCACATTGTATCTACATTATCATATATCAGCATCATGAAATACAAAAGGAAAATAAACACTTGCATCATTTGTTCTCCATTGCATACATTGTAAAAAAGCATACATACATAACATCATAATTTACATGAGGAAACTAGAAAAGAAGCAGAGCCATAAATGCCAAAGGTTTGATCCAAAAAGAATATATATATATATATATATATATATATATATATATATAAATGATCAAAGTTTCTGTACAATGCCATCATGCACTAAGCATGGTCAAAACGCTCAAAGAGCCTGGGATATACAAAAGAATGTATCATACAAAATCTAGGAGAGCCAAGTGGCTTCTCAATCCCTACGAGACCCCTCTGAAGGTGCATGCCCACGCCTAGGACTCCGGCTACGCTGGCGCTCTGAGTGCACGGAGGGCTCAGGATCCCGAGGGGAAGCCATAGTCTCACCACGAGAATGACTCCTCATCAAGCGCTCGGCTGTCTTATACCCCGCTAGCTCTGTGTGGAGAGTTGATACCATCCTGGCCACATGCCAGACTGGGGAAAAGATGTCAGTGTGTCTACCAGCTGCTGAGGGCTCCCCAGCATCCACAGACAACTCTGTGTGGGTCCTCTCCATGGGGATCATCAGGGTATCAGTGCATACCCTGTGAATCAAGTCCCGCCACTCATCGGTGGTCTCTACAAACAAAGGAGAAAACAAATTAGAAACCAAACAAGAGATTAGAAATACAAGATAAAATACAAGAGGAGAGAGATAGCAACTAAGGAGATCCTAACTAAAAACAAACATTAAAAGGAGAGAGGGTAACTTACTCAGATCACCAGGCCTCCAGGATGGATCTATAGGATCAGCACCTACCACAGATGCCACCGCTGACTGAGGGGCTGCTCCTGTGACTGGAGCAATGTAGTGCCCTGCAATGGACTCATCCTCCCCGCCATGGCCCTGGGAGAGTGGCTCCTCTGAAACCAGAGTCACTCTCTCTGCACTCTGCTCGGCCCTCTCTGCCTGCATGATATCCTGAGTATCATGCCACTCAGGATCACTGTCCTCCTTGGTCTCCTCCTCTATCTCTCCCCCTGTAAACTCCTCAGACTCGGAGTCTATGTCAATGGGGTCATCGCTGCTATGGGAAGGACCCGCGGCAATCTGAAGCAAGGGTGCCTGAGGTGCACCGGCTCTCCCTCTGGCACGTACTACCCTCCTGGCCGCAATAGGAATGCCAGGAGTAACCACTGTCCAACCTCGGCCTCTAGGACCCCCTCTGGCCTCTTGAACTAACCTGTATACTGGCGCTACTGAGGGGAAGCATGCCCATGTAGGGTAGGCCAAACTGCTGAGGAACTCAGCCAAAGGGGTGCATCTCCACTCACCCCACTCTGTCAATAAGTTACCCTGTGGTGGAGCAGGAGATCAAAGTAAGAGCCTCCTCACCCCATATACCTGCCATAGTCTGATATGGTGTGGCCTCCATGTCGGCAGTAGTTAGAGAAGCAACTAGCTGATGAGGTGCTCGGAGCACCAACATATCTTTCCATCTGGCTGCCCTCACAGCTCCGGGATCTGCTACATCTACGCCTCTGCCATAGGGGATGAAGTGCTTATAGACCCAACTCATGACTAGGGTCGGGTGGCTCAAAGATTGCCCCTGTAAATGCACTACCCTGTATAAATCATGGTAGGTGGTCCCAAGTATGTCTGCTCCCCAGGCATATATCCGGCCATGTCCCTCTATCTGTGCAATAATGGGGGACCAACAGTATAACAATGTATCTCCTCCCTTGTCCCCGATCAGTCTCGAGGCAAGGATCCCCATGATAGCCTGGCGAAGTAAGGGGATGGGAAAACTAGGAATGGATCGAACTCTAACCCCCTTCTTCGACCCCGTGGAGATGACTGCATCTCCCATATATGTGGCCCACTGTACTATCTGGGCCCGCGAACCTGCTGTCTCAATGGTGAGATGTCTCCCAAAAATCGGGACTCCCAGAATATGATAGACATCCTCCAAAGTAATAGTCCACTCACCACAGACCCCTGGCAATCGGAAGGTGTTCTGATCAACATCCCAATATGAGAACAAGTCACAAAGAATGTGAGTGGATGGTGCAACATGGGGCACGCGTGAGATACATAGTATCCCTGCCCTCTGAAGAGTGTCCTCCTCATCCTGTGAAAGGCACATCCAATACTCCTGGGAGCCAGTCACACTCCCTCTCTCGGCTCCACCAAATATACTCCTCTCTCGCCTGCATACACCCAAAAACACACAAAACAGAGCAAGTTAGCATCCGAATAATACTAGAAAAATCATGAAAACACATAGAAATGCTAAAAATGTAAAAACAATCTCAAACAGATGTTCTTTTGGCATTCTGTGTGAAACCACCACCCTGAGCAGGGAGGTGGTTTTGTAACTCGCCGCCTTAAGGGCGGCGGTCGTGTAACCGCCGCCCTAGGCAGGGCGGCGGTCGTGGCCCGAAAACCCACATGGGTTTTTAAACCTAAAAGGCCCAAAAAACGACAAAAAAGACCATTTTAACTAAAACAAGGCCTACCCAGTAGGCCCCCCCCTAGATGAACCTTTTGAACACTAACATTTTCAAAAATTACCCCCCCATGACAAAGATTTTAGCATTTCAAAATTAAGGGGGTAAAAAGGATAAATTGAAGAAAACTAACCTGTGATCTTGTGGGTCGATGTTCCACTCACGGAGGCATGATCACTATCCCGTCACAAATGTTTTGACTCTACTCACGCAAGAAACTGTCACCGTGGGTTCCAGAGCTCAAAATAAATCAAATCAACTCGTGCAAATGAATAGGAAAATGGGCCCACTTTCATATATATAGCACCCTGATTCGTTTTAAAATGCCTTTTTTCACAGGTTTGGAGCGCCGACGGAGGTAAGTTCTTATCCCCGCACAAATGGTACGTTCTCATTTCCTATTATTTTAGCGTTTATTTTCCAAACTATTGTGTCTATCTGCACTTGAGTTCTCTTTTCATTTTGCAAGGTAGCGGGAATTTTGGATGGCGTCATTTCAACACACAGACGTATCAGGTATAACTTTTAACTTCCCATTTTGGGACTGCCATACTCGGACCCACCGTTTTATGCCTCTTCATGGCTAAAACACTTCTCCGAGGGGGCAATATGTACGTACCCAAAATTGTAAGGTACTGTACTGCGGAAATTAATGTAACAGGTGCCCCAATGATGATACAGGTCTCCTCGCAAGGTGTTCGGGATCCAGAAAAGATCTCCAAGTATGCGTTAACATCCTGCATGCCCCGCTTAGCCCCCGTGTGCTTTTTTTTTCCCCTTTTCCCCTCTTTTCTTGGCCTTTTTCTCTTCAGTGACGAAACCACCGCCCTGCCTGGGCGGCGGTCCTGTAACCCGCCGCCCTGCTCAGGGCGGCGGTCCTTTATGCGTTTTCCAGAATGCTCTTTTAACATGACTCATGTAATTTCAATGATTCACTAGCTTTCTTTCACCGCCATAAGCTTGCATTTATGATTCTGGTTCCCTGGAATAGTGTTTTTCCATTATTTATAGTTTAAGAGTTCTAATTTGGTTTTTACCTTGGGTAAATGCAAATGCTATAAACATAGTTTGGCTATGTGCTCAAGACAAAATGGCCCCTCAAATTTTCCTCTGATTTCTCTTTGCAATAGATTTAGTTTTCATTTTTCTTAGAATGCTTAGTTTTCTTTCCTTTGCATGCTTAGTTAGCATTGTTTTACTTTTAGTAAGCCACATATCCATCTTGTGCAATTATTGCTTTCCTGTTATAATCATCCAATCCATTGGAATAGGATAGTTCGTGTTTACCAATAGGAAGCCATTAAAGTTGCAGGTTCAAATGTTCTTCAAATAGGATAGTTTTAGGTTCTGGACATTTCATGTTGCATGACTCACATTATAAATCCCACTAGGAATTGCATAAGCCAATGAATCTGTACTCTTGCGCTATCCCTCTCCTACTCGCATTGTATTCAGTCTGTATTCTGTGAGTTGCCTTTGTCCAATATCTACTTCTGTTGATGCTAGCATTACACGCTTTTCTGGATCCACGTGAACACGAAGGAACGAGGAGATCACACTGAGGGGACAAAATCACACACAATTTCATCGGATTCGCCACTGTTCTGCAGAATCCAGGTTCTAGCTTTCAAAGTTCTAGTTAGAAATATATCAAATAGAGTAGTGAATAGATCTTTACGCATTTCAGTCAATTCTACTCTCGATATTTCCAGGGAAGCTGTGGGGATTGATAGTTTTTGAGAAACTATGATTCACTCCTCACTTCTGAGGTAGGATCGAGAGCCTTGCAAATAGATTAGATCCAGCTATTTCATTATTTAGAATAGATCTACAAATTGCACAGAAAATAACTATACGTGGAAGTTATTTTGTTTGTTTTAAATTCAGAGTTATTGATCTTCAAATTTCTAGATATTTTAACTTAGTGGCTTTTTAAATTCTTAAAGATTCGGTCAGAAAATACAAAAATAGCGGACTAATCTCCTATAGCATTAGATCAGAAAATTAGTTAAATAGCTTTCATGGATAGTAACTAGTTCATTTACATGCACTGTAGCCAATGACAATCACGTTTTGACGTCCAAGCCTGCAGCCCAAGAATACGTATTTAAGCCAATCGTGCCGCAATTGTGATCAATCAGAATAATGCAGAAGTATAGACCAAAATCTTAGAATCCAAGTCTTAACGCAATCCAGTACCTTGACAGTTACAACATGATCATATTTTCCCAGTTGGAGACTCCGGATTAAACATAGGAGGTTTTACCATGCACATTGTTTTGGTTAATCAACCAAACTATAGATTACCCTAGTAACATCCATATGACTATTAGAAGGGTTTGAAAGAGAACAAACCTTTGGTTGTCAATCCTTTTGTCCCACAGCCAGACGTAGGAGACACTATTCAAATATAAGTTTAGTCCAGCCTAAGAATCCAGGTTGCAGTACAGCCTGTAAGATAAATTTTGAAGAAGATTTGTCACAGTTATTGATTCTAATGTCTTAGAAGTGAGAAAGGTATTGATTACTGGATACTGTCACAATTACGAGTTGATACCACGTCATCATTTTAAATAGACTGCAAGATCTGGAGAGTCTTTGTTGTGTATGTGTTACAAATCCCGTCAAGCCCAATTAATCCATAAGTCGTTGTCATAGACTTTTCGCCTCACTTGGGTTCCATATTCAGTCCACTCCATTTCCACCCATCAGTCATTGTTACATTGTTCCTTACTGAATATAGGTAGTCAATGTTAAGATCCTAGCTAGAGAATTCTAGGATTATTAGGCTTGTCATTGTATTAGTCCGAAAAATAAAAAATCAATCTCTATTTACCATCGCATTTTATGACCTTATCATAAGGATGACCATACTTTGAACTATTCCATAAGCTTGTCATTTTCCACGATTTTTGGAGGATGGAGGCAAAGGCATAGGAAGAATCAGCGTCCTCGAGTTCGATATTCAGAGAGCTTCGAGCAGTTCCTTTAGGCCAACATCTATCATAGTTGGCTTAGTGATGAATTCTTTGAACAGAGAGCATCCCTCACAAATTCCTGTAGTGCAGTACAAAGATTCTTTAGTCCCAAGCCGTAGATGTCTGACAATTTTACCATTTACCATTACAGGAAGTGTTCTTGACGCCTGTAAGATATTCTTGGATCACACAGTTATTGATTGTTAAACATAAAAGCTGAGAAATGCATATCATCTAATTGAACGGTCCTTGGATGATGTAGTTCATCCACAGTCAGTGTGGACATGATATCGAGACCTCATGTGTAAGCTACGAAAGTTCATGGTTGCTTGGTTGAAGATGGTGTTTTCCCCAATGTTCGTATAAGAAGGGACATGATTAGGCCTTAATATCACTAGTATTCATTACTATATTCCACCCATATTATTAATTGCAGTTATCCCTTACATTCTTTCACTTTTGTATGACAATCTACAGAGTTCTTGACTAGGCCAGAGAATTGTCATTCAAGCCAATCGTATTTTACCAATCCACCATGATAGACCTTGTTTTGACATACACCTGGTATCTTAGGGTCAGTTTTGAACAATGGTATTCACACAACCCATAGATTTGGAATTATTGGCCTTAAATCGATATTTGATTGGAGACTTCGACAAGTGCATCAGTTTTAATAGATTATCACTTGTGTAAATTTAGGATTTTTAACATTCATATGACTAATAGATTGAAAGATTCCACTAGAATAGCGTTTTTGAAGATAGTTTAGAGTTCCTAACTAGTTTTTACCTTGGAGACAATGCACATAGATAAATAGCCTACCGGCTTGTCTCAGGGCATGAACGCCTGTAAATATTCTGAGAAGATCACACAGTTATTGATTCTAAATATAGAAGCTGAGAAAGCATACGATTTTATTGGATACTAGGGATCAGGGATTGATGCCATACATGACCATAGCAGGAGCCACAACAACTATGAGAATTATATGTTGTTGATCCACAAATCCATTGACAACCCAATGAATCCGTAAGTCAATCAGATATAGACACTGGCCTACGCACACTAGTATTCAGATCTATTCCACTTCCACAGGATAGTTTCATCGAACTAGTTATGGCTTACTAGCATGACAAGCAACAAAGCTAAGGAATTCTGGCTAGAGAATCAGTCCATAGAGTCAAACTATATCTTGTTACCATCCACCATATGACCTTATCTGGAGACATACACGAAACTATCCCTATTTTCCACGTATTCCAATAACCCTTAGTTGAAGCATTCACACCAGAGCTCAAGATAACACGAAATGAGGAGACCTTCACACCAGTCATTCGCAAACTCATTTTCTATCACACCAGGTTCAGGTTTCAAGGGCCTTCTTTGCCTTAGAATATGAAATAGAGTAGCCAATGTTTGTTTGAAGATCAATTTTACTTTCAATATTGCCAAAGCTAGCATGGATTGACATAGTACATTCTGAGAAACTATGATTCACCTCATTCTGAGGTAGCATCGAAATCTTGCAAATATACTCTGATAAGATCTGTTTCATTATTTTAGAATAGGTTCATAGTTGCATAGAAAGCATAGATTTCTATACTCATATTGCTTGTTTGTTTTAATTCTGTTATGACCATTAGCAGGAACAGTCAACCAAGATATCTAGGTTGTTGATCCACAAATCTTGCAACCCTAACGAATTTAAGTCAATCAGACATAGAGATTTAGCCTATGCACACTAGTATTCAGATCCACTCCACTTCCACCCATCATCATCTGAATTAGTTATTATTACTAGATATACAACTAACAAATCTACGGAAGTTCTGGACTAGGCCAGAGAATACGTGCATAGAGTCAATCGTATTTCAACCATCTCGTCACATATGAACCTTATATGGAGACATACACGATCTCTGGATCCCAGGTCATTTTCCACGTATTCCACAACAACATAATCAGTTTCACGCCAGAGCTTCGGATAATTGATTGGAGACTTCGATACGTTTCATCCTCAACCAATCGATCCTTACCTTATCACACCATCCGCAGGTTAGAAGGGCCTTCTTTTCCTTAGATTCACTAACCTTTCCACTAGTGATCCTATTGTCCCATTTAGATTAAGCAAGGGAGTTTTTCTGCATCCCATACATATTCCATCCCCACCGAATCTAGGTTGCACAAATGCTCTTGTAAGATACTCTGAGAAGATCGTGCTCACAATTATTAATTCTGAATATCGAAGCCTCCAGAAAGCAAAAGATTATTGGATACTAGGGATTAGGGACTAATTCTGCACATGATCATAGCAGGACCACAAGAACCATGAATTTCTACAATTGACGACCCACAAATCCCACGTATCCAACAAATCTGTCTGGTCAATCTGACATTGACGCTAGCTTATGCCACTAGTATTCAGATCCACTCCACTTCCACCTATCATAATCGAACAGTTAACCTTATTAGACATAACAGCTAATAAAGCTAAGGAGTTCCGGACTAGGAAAGAATCACCCATAGAGTCAATTATATTTATCGTCATGTCCTATGACCTTATCAGGAGACATACACGAAACTATCCTAGGTTATTTTCCACGTATCCTCCACAACCCATATTTTCGAATCACGCCAGAGCTTGATATTGATTGGAGCCTTCCTTGAAGTGCATCCTGACCAATCAATCTTGAGAATGGTAGCTCTCCAACTTCCAGGAGTGCCTTCTTTGCCACATCTCACTCACACTAGTGGCTGCCAAGATGCATTATATTGTCTAGGTAAGTGAATTCTGCCTCCACCCACATATTGTTTTGCAAACTTCTCCTCATCTTCCTTCTCCCAAGAATCGACTGTAAACTACCTCTCCTATCTTCACACAGTTATTCTTCTTTCACATCAGACTCCTTGAAATCATATGATTCCCATACTTTCTCCTGCTGCATTGATTCCTCATGACCATTCAGGACTCTCTAACAACCTTTGTAGAGTTTCAGTTGCAATCTCTACAAATCCCGGAACCCAACGATATTCGTTGTCAATCTAGTGACCGGCACTGGTCCATACATAACCATTTTCATGAACCCTGACCATCTTCCACCTTCAATCACTAACCAACATACTTATCCTTCCACACAGATACATCGACTAACAACCTTCTATGAGAATTCTATACTCTGGCTAGAGCCTAGTCCATCATGTGCGAACTATAGTTTACCATCTCACCATATGACCTTCAACTGGTCTCTGCCCATTACATGAAGACTATCCCATTTGAGATCTTATTAACTCCTTTACTTGGGGTTCTGGCAAGCCCATGTCACTTTGAATCACGCCAGAGCACCCACTTGATCCTGGAGCCTATAACCAGTTATCCTTGTGACCAATCATCTATGCACACCAGTCCTCAGGTTAGGAGGTCATACTTAGAAATTATAGAGATTCTCTCAAATTCCTAACATAGTGCATCCCAGAAGTCTTTCATAGGACTCCAAAACTAGTTTTTTGCATCCCATCCTTCCATCCTCACCGGTTGTCATGTAGGTCACCCTTCTGTGACCATGCAGGTCTGACCACGATCCATTTCCTAGAACCTTTCCCAAATGGCTAGGAGTTCCTATTGCTTAATAGCTTCATGTCATTCTAAATGATCTTGAAATCCTCATCCAGCGAGCCATCTGTGGCTCAATGCCAACTTTCACAATGTGTAACACTCAGATCTCTATCTTATGCCCATTTGAATACTTAAGCCTCCTTTAATACTTGCAACTTTTATATCCTAGGTGATGTCTCCATCTTCACCTTTTCACTCATCTCATAGACGCTTCCATATGTGAGCTTTAGTTATGCATACTCTAGTTCTACTCCCATTCACATGCTTCCATCTCTTACTCTTGTGGTTCTGTCACTTATGGAAATCTACTATTGGCAATAGTCTATGCACACCATAATTCTATCTACTGTTGGACAGAATAAGGTCGAGATTGAGTCTTCCACCAATTACTCATCTCAAGCTACACCAAAAACCATGTAATCCACTACTTCAAGTCCTTATTTGTTTATTTCATTGCATCGCAAAAGGGTCTTGAAACACTATTCCTGGTGCCACTTTGTGCACGAAATCCTCAACATTCTTATGCAATCTATCAGCCTTTCGAATCCTAAGCTCTTGGAAACATCAATTCTTCTCACACAAGATTTTTATACTCTTCTTCTTCCACCCAATGCTTCCCTCAAACTTCTAGTGTTCTCCCCACCTTCGTGGATTCATAGACTAGATCCTAAACCTGTTGAATCACCAATTGCATCACTATTGGCGAATCTTCCAAATCACACAATCACCTCTTCACTCTGTGCCCTGTAAGGTCCAACCTGGATTCTTCATCTAATGATACCAGTCTATGAAAAGCAGGTCTCAAATAATACCAATGTTCCTAGACTTTCATACATATAGCATTAAATTCTTCTAGGTCGACAGTAGCATGTTATCACCCATCCTAATTATACTTAGTGATTTTTTCTCACCCAAAGCATGCAATAACACGTACCATCTTACCCTCTTTAATGTCATGTTGTCAAGGATGTTACCATGAATGGTAGACTTAACCATATCCATAAACACATCCTTCTATAATCGAGCACAAAGAACTACAACCTTAAGGAGAGAACCAAATTAACTATTAACATCAATGGAAGATCATTTTATCTGAGATTAAATGACACACAGAAGAACACTTGAGATTCTATCCTAATATCCTACCATTTATTGAATCACCTACCTCAATGTTACAGTTCCTGACAGCTTAATTACCATAAATACTTTATACATGGTCTTAACATTAAACTATTAATGACACCAAAAGTTCTCAACGAAATTTGTCGCATATCCTTTCTTATGTCAATCTCTCTTCTATCAGTTTACTACATGACTTAGAAGGGTGGGGACTTTCCCTTCACCACTTATCCAAGCCATCAAAACATAGTCACATTCTACTAACAGCTTCGCATTTCACTTCACACTACTTCATCCCCACACATGCACAGTCATCTTCACATACACAATAGACTACTAAAAGCTAATTGATTAGTAGCATATCTATTTCAAACAACACATAATAGAAGTGAACAAACAATGTTATCTTTGCACAATGCATCACACAACAACAAAAAGAATGCTTGGGATAAACATGTCTTTGCCTTGTTTCTGTGATCTGCACACCATCTCTAAAAAGAAAGGAAATGCATAAAGGGAAATCCTAGACTAACTTCTGCCCCACGCTAATACTTCCTTATTTATGCCAAACAAAGGAAGACTTTATTTATAGTATGGCTTCAAGCCTACTCTCATTGAAATGGCCTAGGTATTTTTTGATCCCATCCTACACTTGTAACTGACATGCACCTAACTCAAGGATGTTACGAGATACAATGTATGGGCCTACATCCAATGGACTTTTAAATTTCCCAGGATGAGTGTAGAAACTTGGAATCATACAAAAAAACCATCTGCCTAACCTCAAATTATGCTTGTTCTTGATATGACAATCATGCCATGCCTTTTTCTGGACAATATTTTTTAGTCTTCTAACTCTATCTAAGCAATGAGTCCACCTCATTTCATACAACTGCATTAACTTGTGCAATCCTCTCCTAAAGTGCTTGTCTCATCAGATAATTCCAACTGTGCATGCACTATACATCAGGGATGGTAACATGAATTCAACTAGGTAAACAACTCTGCACCTAAACACCAATTAAAATGGTGTGGCCTTGTTCAGATCTCTTATAAGGTAGTCCTGATATGCCCATAGAACAGACTGAGACAACTTTGTCATCCCAATCCTTTCTTCCCACATCATAAATTTTTGGTCAATGTGTGACTTTAAAATTTTGTTAAATGCTTTAGTAGTTCCATTAGGCTTGGGGGTGATAAGGGGTAGTCTTGTGATGGGCCATCATGAATTCTACCAATATGGATTATCACTATCTCATTCAAGAAATGGTACCCCTATCACTCAGTTAATCTCAAGGGGACATCCATATCTACTAATTATATTTTCCCACTAAGAACCTCAGTTGACTGTTGTTGCTACTGTGCATCCTTTGTAGGTGTTTCCTTCTACCCATCTTGTAAGTAATTAGTCAAGTGATGATATAGCACGAACCAGTCCTTCACACGGTAGTGGGTGAAATTGGTCCTACAAAGTCAATTTCCCATTTCTCAAATGGTTATAGCACTTAGTCTATCAGTCACAAGGTTAATTTCATCCTTTTTTCCTTCAAGGTTTGCCAAGGATATGGTAGCAATTGGTCACACACCTTGAAAAACTCAATACAATCTTGGTAAGATACATTTCCCAACAAAATTCCTACTAGATTAGAATCTTATGCACGTGGTTATTTCCTGCATAGTCTCCTCCTACAATCCCCACCATGTGCTTCCTCCATGATTGCAACGCATGCTCATGTTACACATGCACACGAGTGTAAAACCTCATCATGGACCTAGCTTGTATAAGTCTCTACTAATTAACATGTAGGATGTGAGTGCGTATGGCTAATTCCTTTATTTCCAAAGTCTTCATTTCCTTCTGGATCCATACCCATTTTGAGAAACACAACAATATCATTCAAAATTCAGAGGGTGCGTGCACCACAATCTAAAAAATTTACATGTCTAGCATTGTATCCTTAATGACTCTTTGTGCATCCTCCCCTGAGTCAATCCTTGATAGATGGTCAGGCCCTGAATTACTCTTTCAGGGTTTTTACAACAACTTGTAAACTCAAACTCTTTAAATAATAGGACCCACTTGCATATACGCCCTTGTAGAATTGGCTTATTTACCAAGTAATTCAATGCCATGTGGTCCATGTAGAATATAAATGGTGTTTCCAACATATACTACTTGAATCTGTGTAACACGTAGATCATTTACAATGCCTTGCACTCAGTAGTAGTATATTTTTGTTCTACTGGGTGTTAACTTCCTACTAGCAAAACACAAGGGGTGGTCAACAATTCCATTCTCTATCAGGTTGTGCTAAGACTTCTCTAATCAATATCCCTGAAGCATCAACATGTACAAATGGAAATGGCTTATCCCAAGAAGGAAAACATAATATGGGGCACAGTGATAAGCCTATTCTTTAATGTGTCAAACGCTTTCTGTTGCTACGCCTCTCCCCAGTGAAATGTACTTTGTTGTTTAAGATAATTTTTTCCATGGCACGTGGTGATCTTGGCATACCCCTTAATAATTTTTTTGTAATACCCCGTATGCCCAAGGAATCCACACACTACGCTCTGACTGGTAGGTTCTCCCAATCCCACAATAACATCTACTTTGGCAGGATCCACCAAGAAGCCTTCCTTACATATGATATGCCCCAACAAGGTTCCAAATGGAGTAGCAAAAACACATTTATTAATGTTGAGGGCTATCCTCAACTGCCGACATCTCTTCAAACATTAGCCTCAAATTTTCACAATGGTCTTTTACTAGCCCATATACAATCTAGTCCATCTAGGTAGACATGAACAAACTTATGGATGAAGTCCTGGTAAGGATTGTACTATGACGTGCATGAGAACACAACAGGAACATGTTCTTCAGTCCAAAAGGCATGACCATGTATAGGAAAAACTTCCCCATTTAGTGCTAAAAGTTGTCTTCTCTTGGTCTTCATTCGCAATTAAAACTTGGTTGATAACCCTAAGAACCCATCCGTGAAAGATATTAGACCTCACACCCGGCTACTCCTTCTATGGAAAAAATTAGTGAAGGGGGTTGGAAAAGGGTCATTGATGCACAGTACCACATTCAAGTCCCTAGTAACCAATGCACATATCCTTATCCTTCCATCCTTCTTAATGTTGATGACCACTGGAATTATCCATTCTAATTATTCAATAACCTCAATGATACCTGATGTGACCATCTTGTCAATATGCTCCTTGACTTTGATGCGCAAATCAAGATTCATTCAATAAGTTATCTTCCAAATTGGGCACACACCTTCCTTTAACTTGATCTTCATTTTTCCCAAGGATTGGTGAAATCCTTTAAGATTGTCATACCCACATGAAAAAAATCCTAAAATTCACACAACATATCAATGATCTTTGAAATCTACTTTTTCGTCCACTAGTCTCTAATAGTAGCCTCCTTAGGTTATGCCTCTGAACCATTTTTAACCTTATTAGTTTTTTAGGGGTTCATGGTAGGTCCATTCTTTCTCATTAGCACTATCCATAACTTCGTGCGTACCCATAGTATGGTTAACATCCAAGTTTTCCACCTCTTCACCATCAATCACATAGACCAACTTTCCTTTCTCTTTTTCCATGCATGCATGCTCAAGTTATATCTCCTCTGATTATTTTTCAAGAAAGTGTGTTTCTAAGACAAGTTCACCCAATAATTCTAGTACTCTATCCTCCACCATGGCCCTATCTATCATAGTTATGCACTTGAAAACCTGTAGCGCCTCATCCACTAATTGCTCATTACTCTGATATTCGAAAGCTTGAAGGATATCAGCCGTCAAGTCCTACCATTTTCCTATTTGATGGCACATATTTGAATGAATATACCATGCGCACATGCAGCCTTGTAAAGTGGATTAAATCTTATACACCCATAAAGAACGCAACAAGGCTTCCATGCCTTTCATCTAGGCCTTCTCACATCCTTGGACGTGAAACGAGGAAGGTTCCTTCCCATGATAATCTTGTATAATAGTATATGCATTTCTTCAGTTTGGAAATATTAAGAAAGAGATGGTTATTTGGTAAGCTGTCTAAATGTTATTTCTATGACACAGAAGTACACTATTTGGGACATGTGATAAGTAAGAATGGAATTGCTATAGATCCTTCAAAAATTATAGCTATAACTGAGTGGCCTGCACCAAAGAATGTACATGAAGTAGAAGCTTCATGGGACTTGCTGGCTACTATAGAAAATTTGTAAAAGACTTCTCTAAGGTGGCTGCACCAATAACTTCTTTATAGAAGAAGGATAAAAAGTTTGTTTGGAATGAGAAATGTGAAATTGCATTCAAAAATTTGAAGGAACAGTTAACTTCAGCACCTATTCTTGTAGTACCAGATCCTAATGGAGATTTTATGGTGGTAACTGATGCATCTGGTGAAGGTCTAGGAGGTATTTTGTTACAAAATGGTCATGTCATAGCTTACGAAAGTAGAAAACTAAAGTTACATGAGTTGAATTATGCTCCACATGATTTAGAGCTTGCTGCCATTGTTCATGCACTGTAAGTTTGGAGGCATTACCTACTTGGTAAACCTTTTGAATTGAAAACTGATCATCTTGGGCTAAAGTATATCTTCACTCAGCCAAATCTTAATGCAAGACAATGAAGGTGGTTAGATTTTTTGTCTCAATATGATTTTGACATCAATTATATCAAGGGTAAAGAAAATAGAGTGGCTGATGCTCTAAGTCGTAGGAAGCACATTTCTACTCTTATAACATTGAGAACTCAATTTAAGGATGAAGTAAAAAGTGTTATGGAATCTGATTCTTATTTTCAGCAAGTAAAGACAGTGCTTGCTGTAGATTCGAATGATTTGAGGTATAACAGTTTTCACTTTGATAACGAAGGAATCTTACGATTTGAAAATAGAGTATATGTACCTTCGCTAAATGATTTGAGAAAGAAATTGTTAGCAGAATTTCACAATTCACCTTTTTCTGGACACCCTGGTATTACAAAAATGCTTGCTGATATAAAACAACAATATTTCTAGAAGGGAATGAAAAAGGATGTTATAGACTTTGTGACACATTGCCTTGAATGTCAACGTGTTAAAGCGGAACATATGCACCCAGCTGGTTTATTGTATCCTCATAGCATACCACAGTACAAATGACAAGTGATAAGCATGGAATTTGTACAAGGGTTGCCTATGTCAAGAAATAAACATGATGTTATTTTAGTAGTTGTGGATAAACTAACAAAGGTAGCACATTTTATTGTTGGTAATCTGAAGGATGATTCTCCTATGTTAGCTAAAATATTTGTACACAAAATTTTCAGATTACATGGAGTACCTGAATTAATCATTTCAGATAGAGATCCTAGAATGACATCAAGATTTTGGCAAATGCTTAATGCAGCTCTAGGAACTAAGCTGAATTTCAGTTCTGTGTATCATCCAGAAATGGATGGACAGACTGAAAGAGTTAATCAAGTTTTAGAGGATATGTTATGAATGTATTGTATGGATCAACAGTATAAGTGGGAAGAGTACCTTCCACTAGTTGAGTTTGCATATAATAATACATATCATGCCTCTCTTAAGATGGCACCTTTTGAAGCATTATACGGAAGAAAATGCAGAACCCCTGTTAGTTGGGACAACATGGAGGATAGAGAGGTAATTGGACCTGAAATCCTTACTGAAATGGAACAACAAGTTAAATTGATTCGTGAGTGCTTGAAAAAAGTAACAGATAGACAAAAGAGTTATGCTGATTTAAAGTGGGTAGATAGGAAATTTGAACTTGGTGAGAAAGTCTTTCTTCGGGTCAAACCGAAAAAGAGCTCTATAACTTTTGGCAAGGCTGCCAAGTTATCACCACGTTATGTGGGACCTTTTGAGATAGTTGAAGTAATCAACCCTGTAGCTTACCGCTTAGCATTACCTCTTGCTTTATCATGAATGCATGATGTTTTCCATATTTCTTTGCTTAAGAAATATGTTTCAGATTTATCACATGTGTTAAATTGGAATTCTTACAGGTCCAAGACCTGGGAATAATTGTGGTTAAACTCATACGAGTTTGCATTTCAAGTGTTGACATGTGATTTTCTTGATAAAGATGTGTTCTTTTGACTACTGAAGATCATGCTTGATATGGATAAATCATTTCTGCTCTTTGATTGTAGGGCTGGTATGTTGTTGCTTACAACAATCTATTTCACTTCTTATGAGAAAGTTGTAATCTGGTTTGAATGGTTGCAAACTTATCCTTTGCAATTGGACTCATCCTTGGATCAATTCCATTGATCCAAGGTATGTTTTAAATCTTCTTATCTAAACTGAATGAAAAACTGACATTCATTGATTAAGAGACTTAATGGACTGAACTTGTGTTTGTTGCAAATTCTTTACTATCTCGAAAGACTGTGCCTGCATTCTGTTTTGTGTTGTGCTCGGCTCTTCTTGATTGACCCTTGCAGAATGCTTAATGGTGTTAGGGGAAACCTGCTTCAGGATTCTTGAGAAAGAGAGATTTTAATGTGTCCTATATCTATAAGGTCTATCCTAATAGATTCGAGACTCAGGTAAATTCTACCTAACTCTTTCTACACCACTTTACGTGGGATGACATCCTAACCTAAGTTGTTAACACTAAGTTAGTATGAAGGAAATAACCTAAGGGATGTAAAGTTATTTCTAATCAATTGCCTATACTATTTGGTTAAGCTAAGACCTAACCTAGGGTGGCAATCTATTTAATTGTGGGTTATATCCTAAGGTTATATATTTTAAACTAACCTAAGATCTAACCTAAGAAAATTCTATCTATCCTAAACTAATGGGATATGAAAGGGAACCTATGGGTCATTGGCAAGTGGGGAACTAAGTGGTGGTTCCTAAGATTTTAATGAGATTTGATTTTGATTTGGTTTTAAATGCATGTAAGTACTGCCAGTTTGGCAGGGGCTAGTGAAAGTTTAGAGGAACCTACGTGGAGGCATCACTAAGTTTGGAAATGCATGTGGAAATCTGATTTGGTCTCGCCAACTTTGGATGGTGGTGGCAAAGAGAGAGAAGTGGGAATATGTAAATTAATATCATTAACTCACCTTGGTTCTTGTGAGCAAACCATCTTGGAAGGCATGCTGGTGGATTTGTTTGGGGTTGTTTTGTTTTGCATGCTTCCTGATTTTTTCTCTGCATGGAGCTATCTGGTTCTTCAAACCAGCAGTTTGATCTCCACTTAGTGGCTATTTTTGAATTCTCTGAGCTATTTTTGGTTCGAGGAATGTATAAGTGGCATTGTGGAAAAATATTATGGTTGTTTGATCTTGCTTGGAAAAGAAGAGGTGTTGGAAACTCGGCTGGAAGTCTTCTTCGAATCGGCAGAGGCACTATCAGGCATGATAGGCTCTACCCATTAAGATTTCTTGCTTTCTTCTAAATGATTCATTAAAACAATTCTGCTCACTGGAAATTTATATTTGCATGATGTATCTGGTTATTTACTTGCATGTATTCTTGAAAATTATGTGGGTTTTGGAATGTGAATCCTTTGCTGTTATTGGCAGTTTTTGGGAACTTTCTCTGTACTGGTTGTTAGAGGTTTTCATGCGAATTGTATTGAAACTCTGTAACTTGTACTTGAAGTCTGAATTTGTATTGAAACTTTGTTTCTATCATTTGAGACTAATGTTGATCAAACGGGCTTGTTGCTTGTTGGGTTCTGAATCTCTGTTTAGACTTGTGTTTCGTGAGCTGGAAGTGGAGCTCCATAGGGGTTCTAAACTTGTATTGAAGCTCAAAATTTGTTTTAGCTTTATTGGGACCTTGTGTTTGTTTTGGACTGTGTTGGAACTTATTGAAGTTTTGAACCTTGGTTGAATCTTCGTATTCAACAATTGTACTTGTATACAGTTCTTATGAATACTGAACTTGTTGTTGAGTTGTTGCGTTGTGCCCTGTACTTAAGCTCTGAACTGAGGTTTTATTCTTCCTTAGGGAAACAGAAGGCTTGAACCCATGTAATAGGGTGTTGGTGTTTATTCTGAGCTTTTATTAGGGCCATGGGTTTCATTTTAAACTTGTATTTGAGCTTGTGTTGTTAGAACTTGTGTTCGAAGCTTGTATTTGACGCAGTGCAGGTATTCCATTGTTGGTTGTTTTGATTTTGTATTTGGAATCGATGTGTTGAATATTTATAGGTATTCTGAGCTGGAGTTTAGGGGGTATTATGAATTGTAAAACTTCAGTCTCATTTAATACTGTCTGATGGAAGGGGTCTTGTGAGTTTTGTTTGGTCAGAGTAGACCATGTAACTTCTTTGAGGTCTCCTTTGTTTTGAGTTTGAGAAGGATTGGTTGTATTACTTCTGCCTTTTAGACTACACTGTGTTCTCAAACTTGACGGGGTGTGTGAATTAAGGAGTGTATTCTATTCATCTCTTCTCTGAGCGTACCCATGTCTTGTGGGAAAACTTGACTATTTTGTTCATAGAAATAAATGGAACTGGAACTACGTTCTGTTATGGGACAGTCGTATCAGTTGTAGAGGTTTATGGAATGAATTACTTACTTCCTTTCTGTCTTTGATGTTGAGAAAATTCTTACCTGTCATAAGATTTTTATGGAACTTGAGAATCTTGTGGTGATTCTGTTTAGTCATGTTGGAAGAAGTTGGGACAGTATTTGTCTTTGACGAACTTGTTTAGTTCCTTACTCTCTTCTGACCTTTCATCTGATTCATGGGTTTCATCTGAATGTTGAATTTAAACCCTGTATACTAGTGTAGTATGAAGGGATACAGTATCCCTGTTTGGAATGCTTGGAAATTCAGTCCTTGGGTCTGTGAGTTTTATTGACCCTTGTCTATCTTGCACTGTTGTGTATTTCTCTTCCTTGTTGGGCTCTTTGAATGAATCTCTGAGTTTTAGTCAGAGAAGTGAATAGGATCTCTTGGGGACAGTATGTTGTTTAGAGATAGTGCTGTGAATTTTGTTTTGAGAATTGAATCTGAACTTGAGCTTGGTGAATGGAAAAAGGTAATCAGTTTGTAAATTTTTAGTGGAAATTGGAAGTATGCATGCTTTGACTGTGCATTCGGTTTTGAGTTCTCTTTTGGGAACTAGCTTAAGAATTTCTAAGTTTGTATTAGATAATGGATTTCATTTCATAGTATAAATGAAATGAAATATGGTTTGGGTCCTTGTTGGTTTGAGATCCTTTTTCTGTTGACTGATAAGTTCATTGATTGAACTTCTCGTTATTTGATTTTCTTCTTTGTCTATATGGAAAGATGAAACATACTACTATGATATATGTTGTAACTAACTCCTTTGCAGATTGGAAAAAGTTAAATGTGTCTTTCTATCCTCATGAATTTATGAAATAATTTAATGACAAGACTTGTTGACTGTTTAAAGTGATTGATAGGATCAATTAAGTCTTGTGATATAATTCTGATGTTGCAGATTATAATATGTTCTTTTCTTAAAAGTAAATTCAGATTTTTTTAATTGTACTTCTTTCTAGATGTTATTACTTATGATTATTTGTATGATGTTTATTAATTGTTTCATTAAAGCAGAGTTGTTTAATGAAACAATTAGTGGAATGCACTTTACTTTAATGCTTAGTGCTTATCATGCTCAGTTCATTGAACTGACCCATGCTAGCAATTTTGCAGATGGACATCGTAAGTGATTAAAGAAGACAAGAACTTTCATGTTGTATTGGGCTTATTTAATTTTGAACCTTATGTAAAGAGTTTTGATTCATTCTTGAATTGTATTGAAAAAGAAAAGTTGTATTCTTTTTGGAATGGAGGTTGTTTGTTATACAACATGCCTGAAATACATAGTCTTGTAAATGAATAAGTTTATAATGAGGAATTGAATGTTGGAGATTTACTTGTATTGGTTGTGTAAATTATCTTGTATTTATGAAGAAGATGGAATTCCTATCTTGATGATATTATTCATATCTGTTATATGCTTAATTTGGATAAACTTGATAAGTTAGATAAAGGGAATTAGTTTAATCTCCCTTAATAAGTTGCAGCTTGTTAAGTTGCATAAGATAACGATTTTTATCTAAACAATTCTAACATAGTAATGGAATGTGTATTGAATATGCAGTAAAACTATAGAGAATGTGAAAGATATGAAGGGTTTGACAAACCCTAACACATAATCATGTAGAGGAAGACTCTTCCTCACTCAAAGGAATGTAATCTAAAGAATGGTGATATGATCGTAAATCATTAGACTTCATTTCCCTATAAAGTCTACTATAGCTGAACCTATTTGGTTGCTACACCTTCTTTGAATGGTTAAGTTACATTGAATGGAACTTATGATATTGTTGTCCTGTTTTGGTTAACTGCTTGTTAAACTAAGTAAATGAACATTAAAAGCAATCATGAGTTAAAGGAAGTTCTTTAATGCTTAATTGATTCAAGTATAGAACAAGAACTTATGGAGTGTTGGATTAGGGTTTAGCAGGGTTGTTGTAATCGGTGTAATAATCCAAATTAATAATGTATTAATAACCTCCTTGGGGTATGTACATCATGATGAGGTAGTTTCTGTAGGATGTTGGCACATGCCAACTGCAGGGCTTTACCCTCGAGAAGATAGGGGTCTTCTCGAGAATACAACGATGCAGTTGACATGTGGCAACACCCTTCTGCATTGATCATCTAGATCTACACACAAATAAGGACTTGAACTTAGTTTCTCTCTAGGTCAAGTTAGTGGCATATTTAGGATAGGTAGTAGCTTCCAATGGCTCAGGGTACCTTGGCACATCTGGTTGACTTAGGTCAACCGAGTATGCCCATTTACCCTAAGTCATTGTGAGCGTCTTCCTATAATAAATTATGTTTCTAACCAGGGCTAGGGTTAAACCTGGGACAAGTGGACTGACGGTAGTCAGTAAAGACCATTCTTGATAACAGAGGAGTGAGGTGAAGGACGTATTCTGAAATGATGAGTATGTCATCTAGGAATAGTGACATAAATAGTATGTTGAAAATCTTTGGCCAAAGTATCGCAAGCTGCTGGTTGCGTTGTCCTATGTCACCTAGTTTAAAGCAACGTGATATCAGATGAATATTGGTAACAAATATTCAGATATGTTCTTTAAACAGATCACTCAGTACCCGGTTTAGGGTAGGAAAACCAAGTATATGAAGTATACGATAAGTATTCAATACTTAAAGTTAACATAAATAGATCGGTAGATCACCGAGTTATGAAATAAATAGATCGGTAGATTACTGAGTTATGAAATAAATAGATCGGTAGATTACCGAGTTATGAAATGAATAGATCGGTGGATCACCGAGTCATTTACAGCTGCATATGGTTATCTGTTTGAGATTGATTGGCATGGAATGTTTGTTCTAAATAATGCTTTATTTAGAACAGAGAACATTATGTAAAAATAAAATAATAATTCGCTTGTTTCTAAAGTATTAAAATGGGAATGTTACATCTTGGTATCAGAGCTGAAGGTTGTAGCTCTTGGACCTATTGTGTCCATAATCTGATGAAACTTAAATTTTATTGTAACAAAAAATGGTTAGAACAAGAGGAAATGTTGCAAATAACCCTCCACCTGAGGAAGGAGTAACAACTACCCAGAAACTAGATGAGATCCTTGCTACCCTGTTGGACACAAGAGATCATTTGGTTGTACTTGAACAACAAGTAATGGGAAATGAGGAGGAAGAAGATGCTGACAACAACAATCAGCCACCTCCTGGGGACAATGCCAATGTAGGTGTTGATAATAACAATGTGAACATACCTGTTCAGCCTGAGAACAAAAAGGCTAGGCTGGCAGCTGAACTCACTAATGATATAAAAAGGATAAGTCCACCCAAGTTTGATGGCACCACATTAGGAGATGGGGCTGAGAACTGGCTCAGTGAAATGGAGAAATACTTTGCAATAAGGAATTTCTCAGAAGAAACAAAGGTGATATGGGGAGCATATCAACTTTCTCATGAAGCATCTTCATGGTGGGACAACCGTAAGGCTGAGTTAAATATTGATGAAACTAATATCACATGGGATCAATTTAAAGGTTACTTTAGGCAATGTTGGCTGCCACAACTTTATTATGATCAGAAAATGACTGAATTTCAGAACTTAGCTCAAGGAAAGCTAACTGTAACTGAGTATTGGGAGTGGTTTACAAAACTTCTTAAGTATGTACCTCAGTACCAAACTGATGAGAAGTTCAGGATATGGAAATTCATCATGGGATTGAATCCCATTATAGGAGGAGAGGTGGATGTTCACAGCCCAGCCATGATGGAAGGGGTTGTTGAAAAGGCCATAAGGCAGGAACAAAAATTAAAGGCAATTTCTGCTCATAAGGAGGAAGTAAGGAAGAAAGTTCCCAACTCCTCTTCATCATCTCTTGCACCTAAGAAAGGACCATGGAAGAAATTCAGAATGAAAAGTAAGTTTTCATCTGATACTAATAAGAAAGCAACAACAAACAAGTCTGTTGGTAATGCACGGAACAACTTTGCTAAGAACAATAATAATGGACAGAAGTCCTATGGGGGTCAGAATGATAACTCTAAGGCTGGAAATAAACCCGAGCCTAGGAAGGGACCTATAGGAGGCTGTTATAATTGTGGTAAAGATCATTACACAAATCAATGCCCTTTGAAAAAGGATGATTGTAATCAGCAGCACAAGATACATGCTACAGTAGCTAACAAGCAGGCTGAGAAATAGGCCATGCCTATAGAAGTTCTGGGTAAGTTATTTGGTTTACCTATAACTATTATTTTTGATACCAGAGCTACTGAATGTTTTATTTCTAGTAAATTAGCATCAAAATTAAAAAGAAAAGATGGAAACATGGATAAAACATGGACTGTACAGTATGGAAACAATGTTGTTCATACAGTTAGTATGTGTCTTTTTGGAGCAATCCTTGATTTACCTAACTTTTCCACTGAAGTTGATCTTTATGTTGCACCTTTGGGGTCTTATGATGTAATCATAGGTGTTAATTGGTTAGCAGAACATAAGGCTAAAGTGGATTATTTTGAAAAACACATTAGTTGTTTAGATGACCTGTAGAAAACAACAGAGATTCAGGGTGTGAAACGTGAGATTTCTGTTAGAAAACTGTCAGCTATGCAACTTAAAAAGGCCAAAAATAAAGGTTGTACCTTATATGTAGTAAAAATTACTGGAACAACTGAAGAGAATAGTGATGTTATGGAACGATATCCACTGTTACGAGACTTCAGTGACGTATTTCTGGAAGAATTACCAGGTCTTCCACCCAAAAGGGAGTTTGATTTCATGATTGAGATCAAGCCTGGAACTGAACCTATTTCTAAAGCACCATATCGAATGACTACTATAGAATTAGTAGAGCTTAAGGCTCAGTTGCAAGAAATTTTTTCTAAAGGTTTGATTAGACCAAGTGTTTCACCTTGGGGAGCACCTGTAATTTTTGTGAAAAAGAAGGATGGAACACTTAGATTGTGCATTGATTACAGAATGTTAAACAAAGAAACAATCAAGAATAGATACCCACTCCCTAGGATTGATGATTTATTTGATCAGATGCGTGGAGCATCGGTATATTCTAAGATAGATCTTCGATCTGGATATCATCAATTGTGGATTAAGGATGAGGATATTCATAAAACAACTTTCAGAACAAGGTATGGACATTATGAGTTCACGGTTTTACCTTTTGGATTAACTAATGCACCTGCAACATTTATGAATTTAATGAATAATATCTTTCAAGAATACTTGGAAAAATTTGTGCTCGTATTCTTGGATGACATTCTCATATATTCTAAAAGTATTGAGGAACACCATGAGCATTTGAAGATAGTTTTGGAAATATTAAGAAAGAGACGGTTATTTGGTAAGCTGTCTAAATGTTCTTTCTATGACACAGAAGTACACTATTTGGGACATGTGATAAGTAAGAATGGAATTGTTGTAGATCCTTCAAAAATTGTAGCTATAACTGAGTGGCCTACACCCAAGAATGTACATGAAGTTAGAAGCTTCATGGGACTTGCTGGCTACTATAGAAAATTTGTAAAAGATTTCTCTAAGGTGGCTGCACCAATAACTTCTTTACAGAAGAAGGATAAAAAGTTTGTTTGGAATGAGAAATGTGAAATTGCATTCAAAACTTTGAAGGAATAGTTAACTTCAGCACCTATTCTTGCAGTACCAGATCCTAATGGAGATTTTATGGTGGTAACTGATGCATCTGGTGAAGGTCTAGGAGGTATTTTGTTACAAAATGGTCATGTCATAGCTTACGAAAGTAGAAAACTAAAGTTACATGAGTTGAATTATGCTCCATATGATTTAGAGCTTGCTGCCATTGTTCATGCACTACAAGTTTGGAGGCATTACCTACTTGGTAAACCTTTTGAATTGAAAACTGATCATCTTGGGCTGAAGTATATCTTCACTCAGCCAAATCTTAATGCAAGACAATGAAGGTGGTTAGATTTTTTGTCTCAATATGATTTTGACATCAATTATATCAAGGGTAAAGAAAATAGAGTGGCTGATGCTCTAAGTCATAGGAAGCACATTTCTACTCTTATAACATTGAGAACTCAATTTAAGGATGAAGTAAAAAGTGTTATGGAATCTGATTCTTATTTTCAGCAAGTAAAGACAGCACTTGCTGCAGATCCTAGTGATTTGAGGTATAAAGGTTTTCACTTTGATAATGAAGGAATCTTATGATTTGAAAACAGAGTATTTGTACCTTCGCTAAATGATTTGAGAAAGAAATTGTTAGCAGAATTTCACAATTCACCTTTTTCTAGACACCCTGGTATTACAAAAATGCTTGCTGATATAAAACAACAATATTTCTGGAAGGGAATGAAAAAAGATGCTATAGACTTTGTGACACATTGCCTTGAATGTCAAATGTGTTAAAGTGGAACATATGCACCCAGCCAGTTTATTGTATCCTCATAGCATACCACAGTACAAATGGCAAGTGATAAGCATGGACTTTGTACAAGGGTTGCCTATGTCAAGAAATAAACATGATGTTATTTTAGTAGTTGTGGATAAACTAACAAAGGTAGCACATTTTATTGCTGGTAATCTGAAGGATGATTCTCCTGTGTTAGCTAAAAGATTTGTACATGAAATTTTCAGATTACATGGAGTACCTGAATTAATCATTTCGGATAGAGATCCTAGAATGACGTCAAGATTTTGGCAAATGCTTAATGCAGCTCTAGGAACTAAGCTGAATTTCAGTTTTGCTTATCATCCAGAAATAGATGGACAGACTGAAAGAGTTAATCAAGTTTTAGAGGATATGTTACGAATGTATTGTATGGATCAACAGTATAAGTGGGAAGAGTACCTTCCACTAGTTGAGTTTGCATATAATAATACATATCATGCCTCTCTTAAGATGGCACCTTTTGAAGCATTATATGGAAGAAAATGCAGAACCCATGTTAGTTGGGACAACATGGAGGATAGAGAGGTAATTGGACCTGAAATTCTTACTGAAATGGAACAACAAGTTAAATTGATTTGTGAGCGCTTGAAAGAAGTAGCAGATATAAAAAAGAGTTATGCTGATTTAAAGTGGGTAGACAGGAAATTTGAACTTGGTGAGAAAGTATTTCTTCGGGTCAAACCGAAAAAGAGCTCTATAACTTTTGGCAAGGCTGCCAAGTTATCCCCACATTATGTGGGACCTTTTGAGATAGTTGAAGTAATCAACCCTGTAGCTTACCGCTTAGCATTACCTCCTGCTTTATCATGAATGCATGATGTTTTCCATATTTCTTTGCTTAAGAAATATGTTTCAGATTTATCACATGTGTTAAATTGGAATTCCTTGCAGGTCCAAGACCCAGGAATAATTGTGGTTAAACCCATATGAGTGCTTGAAACTCGCCAGTTGCATTTGAGAAATCATGAGATAAGTCAATGCAAGGTCCAATGGGACCAGTTTAATGAAGAAAGTGCAACCTGGGAAAACCTGGACGATATGAAAACTACTTTTCCATATCTATTTGAACAGAATTGATTCTGTTGACTGATAAAAAAATTGTGATTTTATCTTTATAATACAATAAGTATGCCAGTTTTGGGTAGATATTTATTTGTTTTGAATAAACAACTATGTAATGCTGATTTCTGGAACTTAAAAATTCTGGATATGTTTTTGACATATGTTAAGAAAAGTGATAAAAAGTTGATTATCCTAGATGCAAACTAAAATGCGGTAATCATTGAGACGATGATTCTTTTTAGGAGGGAAGCATGTAACACCCTTGACAATTGTTATATTCCTCCTTTGCATTTCAAGTGTTGACATGTGATTTTCTTGATAAAGATGTGTTCTTTTGACTGCTGAAGATCATGCTTGATATGGATAAATCATTTCTGCTCTTTGATTGTAGGGTTGGTATGTTGTTTCTTGCAATAATCTATTTCACTTCTTATGAGTAAGTTGTAATCTGGTTTGAATGGTTGCAAACTTATCCTTTGCAATTGGACTCATCCTTGGATCAATTCCATTGATCCAAGGTATGTTTTAAATCTTCTTATCTAAACTGAATGAAAAACTGACATTCATTGATTAAGAGACTTAACAGACTAAACTTGTGTTTGTTGTAAATTCTTTACTATCTCGAAAGATTGTGCCTGCATTTTGTTTTGTGTTGTGCTTGGCTCTTCTTGATTGACCCTTGCAGATTGATTAATGGCATTAGGGGAAACCTACTTCAGGATTCTTGAGAAAGAGAGATTTTAATGTGTCCTATATCTATAAGGTCTATCCTAATAGATTTGAGACTCAGGTAAATTCTACCTAACTCTTTCTACACCACTTTATGTGGGATGACATCCTAACCTAAGTTGTTAACACTAAGTTAGTATGAAGGGAAATAACCTAAGGGATGTCTAAGTTATTTTCTCAACCTATTACTATTTGGTTAAGCTAAGACCTAACCTAGGGTGACAATCTATTTTTTGTGGGTTATATCCTAAGGTTATATATTTTAAACTAACCTAAGATCTAACCTAAGAAAATTCTATCTATCCTAAACTAATGGGATATGAAAGGGAACCTATGGGTCATTGGCAAGTGGGGAACTAAGTGGTGGTTCCTAAGATTTTTTAATGAGATTTGATTTTGATTTGGTTTTTAAATGCATGTAAGTACTGCCAGTTTGGCAGGGGCTAGTGAAATTTTTGAGGAACCTATGTGGAGGCATCACTAAGTTTGGAAATGCATGTGGAATTTTAAATTTGGTCTCGCCAACTTTGGATGGTGGTGGCAAAGAGAGAGAAGCGGGAATATGTAAATTAATGTCATTAATTCACCTCGGTTCTGGTGAGCAAACCATCTTGGAAGGCATGTTGGCGGATTTGTTTGGGGTTGTTTTGTTTTGCATGCTTCCTGATTTTTTCTCTGCATGGAGCTATCTGGTTTTTCGAACCAGCAGTTTGATCTACACTTAGTGGCTATTTTTGAATTCTTTGATCTATTTTTGGTTTGAGGAATGTATAAGAGGCATTGTGGAAAAATATTATGGTTGTTTGATCTTTCTTGGAAAAGAAGAGGTGTTGGAAACTTGGCTGGAAGTCTTCTTCGAATCGGCAGAGGCACTATCAGGCATGATAGGCTCTACCCATTAAGATTTCTTGCTTTCTTCTAAATGATTCATTAAAACAATTCTACTCACTAGAAATTTATATTTGCATGATGTATCTGGTTATTTACTTGCATGTATTCATGAAATCTATGTGGGTTTTGGAATGTGAATCCTTTGCTGTTATTGGTAGTTTTTGGGAACTTTCTTTGTACTGGTTATTAGAGGTTTTCATGTGAATTGTATTGAAACTCTGTAACTTGTACTTGAAGTCTGAATTTGTATTGAAACTTTGTTTCTATCATTTGAGACTAATGTTGATCGAACGGGCTTGTTGCTTGTTGGGTTTTGAATCTCTGTTTAGACTTGTGTTTTGTGAGCTGGAAGTGGAGCTCCGTAGGGTTCTAAACTTGTATTGAGGCTCAAAATTTGTTTTAGCTTTATTGGGACCTTGTGTTTGTTTTGGAATGTGTTGGAACTTATTGAAGTTTTGAACCTTGGTTGAATCTTCGTATTCAACAATTGTACTTGTGTATAGTTCTTATGAATACTGAACTTGTTGTTGAGTTGTTGTGTTGTGCCCTGTACTTAAGCTCTGAACTGAAGTTTTATTCTTCCTTAGGGAAATCGGAAGACTTTAACCCGTAATAGAGTGTTGGTGTTTATTCTGAGCTTTTATTAGGGCCATGGGTTTCATTATAAACTCGTATTTGAGCTTGTGTTGTTAGAACTTGTGTTCGAAGCTCGTATTTGATGCAGTACAGGTATTCCATTGTTGGTTGTTTTGATTCTGTATTTGGAATTGACGTGTTGAATATTTACAGGTATTCTGAGCTGGAGTTTAGGGGGTATTATGGATTGTAAAACTTCAGTCTCATTTAATACTATCTGATGGAAGGGGTCTTGTGAGTTTTGTTTGGTCAGAGTAGACCATGTAACTTCTTTTGAGGTCTCCTTTGTTTTGATTTTGAGAAGGAATGGTTGTATTACTTCTACCTTTTAGACTACACTGTGTTCTTGAACTTGACGGGGCATGTGAATTCAGGAGTGTATTCTATTCATCTCTGCTCTGAGCGTACCCATGTCTTGTGGGAAAACTTGACTGTTTTGTTCATAGAAATAAATGGAACTGGAACTATGTTCTGTTATGGGACAGTCGTATCAGTTGTAGAGGTTTATGGAATGAATTACTTACTTCCTTTCTATCTTTGATGTTGAGAAAATTCTTACCTGTCATAAGCTTTTAATGGAACTCGAGAATCTTGTGGTGATTCTGTTTAGTCGTGTTGGAAGAAGTTGGGACAGTATTTGTCTTTGACGAATTGTTTAGTTCCTTACTCTCTTCTGACCTTTCATCTGATTCATGGGTTTCATCTGAATGTTGAATTTAAACCCTATATACTAGTGTAGTATGAAGGGATATAGTATCCCTGTTCTGAATGCTTGGAAATTCAGTCCTTGGGTCTGTGATTTTTATTGACCCTTGTCTATCTTGCACTGTTGTGTATTTCTCTTCCTTGTTGGGCTCTTTGAATGAATCTCTGAGTTTTAGTCAGAGAAGTGAATAGGATCTCTTGGGGACAGTATGTTGTTTAGAGATAGTGCTGTGAATTTTGTTTTGAGAATTGAATCTGAACTTGAGCTTGGTGAATGGAAATAGGTAATCAGTTTGTAAATTTTTAGTGGAAATTGGAAGTATGCATGCTTTGACTGTGCATTCGGTTTTGAGTTATCTTTTGGGAACTAGCTTAAGAATTTCTAAGTTTGTATTAGATAATGGATTTCATTTCATAGTATAAATGAAATGAAATATGGTTTGGGTCCTTGTTGGTTTGAGATCCTTTTTCTGTTGACTGATAAGTTCATTGATTGAACTTCTCGTTATTTGATTTTCTTCTTTGTCTGTATGGAAAGATGAAACATACTAATATGAGATATGTTGTAACTAACTCCTTGTAGATTGGAAAAAGTTAAATGTGTCTTTCTATCCTTATGAATTTATGAAATAATTTAATGACAAGACTTGTTGACTGTTTAAAGTGATTGATAGGATCAATTAAGTCTTGTGATATAATTCTGATGTTGCAGATTATAATATGTTCTTTTCTTAAAAGTAAATTCAGATCTTCTTAATTGTACTTCTTTCTAGATGTTATTACTTATGATTATTTGTATGATGTTTATTAATTGTTTCATTAAAGCAGAGTTGTTTAATGAAACAATTAGTGGAATGCACTTTACTTTAATGCTTAGTGCTTATCATGCTCAGTTCATTGAACTGACCCGTGCTAGCAATTTTACAGATGGACATCATAAGTGATTAAAGAAGACAATAACTTTCATGTTGTATTGGGATTATTTAATTATGAACCTTATGTAAAGATTTTTGATTCATTCTTGAATTGTATTGAAAAAGAAAAGTTGTATTCTTTTTGGAATGGAGGTTGTTTGTTATACAACATGCCTGAAATACATAGTCTTGTAAATGAATAAGTTTATAATGATGAATTGAATGTTGGAGATTTACTTGTATTGGTTGTGTAAATTATCTTGTATTTATGAAGAAGATGGAATTCCTATCTTGATGATATTATTCATATTGTTATATGCTTAATTTGGATAAACTTGATAAGTTAGATAAAGGGAATTAGTTTAATCTCCCTTAATAAGTTGCAGCTTGTTAAGTTGCATAAGATAATGATTTTTATCTAAACAATTCTAACATAGTAATGGAATGTGTATTGAATATGTTCCTCCATAAATCCATCACTCTTACAGCTTCACGCTATCTTTTCAACTCCCTCTCCCAAGCTTCATTATACTTGAGCCTCCTCTCCTCTCTCTCCATTTCTACGATAAGGTCCACCATCTTTTTACCACACCAACTTTTGTACCCCATTCCTAGTAAGAATTTATCCAGCCATGGTAAAGGCTTCCAAACTCAAAGTAATGACTAGGATCTTGATAGTCAGTGGAATAACATGCAATAACGATCCTCTAGGGTCCTTCAAGAACTCATAATCAACAATCTCTATGAAAGAATACATAGAAATAGTGTATTCCAAGGTATAACTAGTCAGCACTCTACTCCACTAGTGATCAAAAACATGGGTCCATATTAGATTAGCATCATGCAACCAGTGATATTCCTCCTAGGTCCAAACATGAGGTCTATAGCACCAACTCATCCTTGATGCATATGGTGATATCCATTCATACAACTCTATCAGGAAGTAGCAGAAGAATGTCTGATAGAGTTCATGATACAGGTTCTCCACCCATTTTTTTGCATAAATGTCACAATGTGGGATGCCCTAATCATTCCATCTTAGCGTGACCTATTGCATGAGGCTCGGGCCTAACTTTCATGCGCTAATCTAGCTATTCAAAAACCATGTGCTTCTATCATTATCTATTAATTATAGGAGAAGCAAGTAATTAATGTTGCTAAAACCCCACCTTTTTATATGTCTTTGATCATCAGAAAACACTTAGTGCATATTTATATGATATACTCGGGTGCTAGTACTTCTGTTATGCCTAAGAAAATAGTGTATGTATTAGGTTTTAATTACACCCCCTTGTCTAAAGGAGTCCTGTCAACTCAATGGCTCAACTGGTCACTACCATAGGAATCATCAAAGATCTTGAGTTGACCCTTCATGCATTTCCAAGCCTCACCATAACCTCAAGATGTGTCTATTATTGACCCACCTCCTTTATTTTCCCTATGTTTATCAAGATAATTTACTAGTAAAAGTGGGTGGTTACTTGTCTTCTGATTGGTCTCATATGTTACTCAAGACAAGGTATGGTACTCGATTTACCATACAAGTCTGAGCCAATATTTTCCTATCATGTCCAATTCATATGATCCCATCCTATCTCCAAGCCAATTGTTTAATTCCAAGAAAGTCTTCAGTTTTTAAAGAGATACCTCTTCCTCCTCCTCTACTTGATCCTTAGTGCTTAGATGAGTGGGACAGAAAGGCACCATAAATTTGACCCATATGCTGAAAGAGCTTGAAGCTTTTGAAACTGGGCTTGGCACTTACTATATCCTTGAAGAAGAAGTTTGTACTATCATGCACGCTCAAGAAAGACCAAGTTGAACCTAGTCTATGGAAGTTTATACTTTGATGGCTCCAGAAGCATTAAATGGCATGGGTGCAGGAGTTGTTCTCATTTCTCTTAAGGATGATAAATTATTCTTCGCTGCATAGGTTGCATAGTTCACATGCTCCAACAATGTAGTAGAATATGAAGCATTGGTGCATGGCCTTCTCATTGCTGAAAAGAAGATAAAGGCATTAAGGCAGAATTGGTTATTCACCACAGATATTTGGGGACACTAGAATTGATTATCCACCAGGTCACCAACAAATGCTAGTAAAACAATAAGCTTCTCAAAGCTTATAAACATATAATTTGGGACCTCCTTGAGAGCTTTGATGCTCTAAATCTATAGGTGGTGCCAAGAAAAATGAATAAGGAAGTTGACCAAATGGTTGCGCACTTGGTTTGTAGTTTTCTCTTGTTGCGGAATTTTTCAAAGGAAACACATCAACATGTTAAAATGGTAATCAATACCATCCATTGCAAACAACAACATCTAGCTGGTGAATTGTTTAAAAGTGATGCACAGATTGTTGAGTTCATTCAGAATGAAGTTGAGTTCTCATCCAGCATGTAAGTTGACTTATATGACAGTTATTGTGACAAAATGATTCAACTAAATTATTCAAATACAGTTTCCTAAAGGGTTGGTCACCTTATAGATCAAATTTTTATCCTTGATGATGAGTTTAAGGGTGAAGAAAATTATACATGCATGCGGCCCAAGAAGAATGCTCCCCAATCACTATTGCACACAGGTAAGCAGTTGTTACTCAGTAAAGCTTGCGCACTCATGATGAGAAACAGTAGGTCTTTATCTCTCTCTGTTTGAAATACAATGATATATTCTCATGTGAGTATGAATACATCAGATTATTCTGATCCAAGTGTTGCTCAACACTCCTTTTAATTTGATCCTAACATCAAGCCCACCAGAATAGAAGCAGAGGCGACTCAATCTAAAGATAGGAGCCCTTGATATGAGAAAGGAAGTTATCCAAACTCATTGAGGCTGATAATCATATTTCTAATCAAATAATCTAACTAGGTCACGAAATTTGTTCCAGTGCATAAAAGAATGGTGAAATCAGACTCTTTGTTAATTTTAGATATTTGGATAAAGCATCCTTGAAAGGATTATTATCCTTTTCCTTCCATGGGGTATATTCTACAAAATATGGCTAGCGATGTGCAAAGATTTTCTATGTTGAATGGGTATTTAGGTTTTAATCAGATCCTATTCAAGTAAAAGGATCAGTTCAAGATCGGAAGTTCACAACCAAATAGGGAACATATGCATATCATAAAATTTCATTTGGTATTTCAAACACAAACGCCTACATTCCAGCACGTCATGGACATTACCTTCAAATTTTACATCAATGAATTCATCTTGGTCTACCTGGATGAAATCACCTATCTTCTCAAAGAAAAGAGCAGGATCACATAACACACCTATAGAAAGTCTTTGAGAGATGCAAAAAAATTGGGTGTCTCTTAGCCCTAAGCAGGGTTCATTTTAAGAGACCTCTTTGAAATTGGCACAAGGAAAATACCTGGTGAATATCCCCATGAACTGGTTTCGCGAAGAAGGCATCGCAATTGATTTTGGGGGTTGTATGAAAAAATCCTAGCTCTTTTCGTGTGAGCGCACAAGAAATCCTAGTGACGGTCCTTCCTTGAAAAGATAAAATTTTTTAGGCATTTTATCCCTTACTGTGTAGGACTTGTCTAGCAAATGCATTGCCCTCATGCTCAAGAAGGACATATCCTTCAGATGGACAATAGTCAAGGAAGAGGTTAGCTTCAATAGAATGCAAGTCAATGATGTCTGCTTGACGCGTCAGTCAATGCATTAACCCGAATTATTCAACGCGATTTTAGTCCTTTATGCTTATGGCACTGATACACGTGTTGCAGTTGTCCTAACCTCTACTTTCTGATCAAGGGCTAAAACATCCAGTGGCCTTCGTATCAACCAGACGTCTGAAGGATCATGCATCTGCTATGCACTCACACAGATCTGTGGGTACCTCCTCGTCATGCGTCAACTATCTGTCAGTGTCACGCGTAAACAAATAAAACTCATTGATGTTAATCAACAGACAGGGATAACGCACTTCAAAAGTGTTTTTGACGCATTCGTCAATGAGGTCTGTTGGTGTGCATCAATTCCATTTTTTGAAAAATGCGTGACAAGGTGAATTTTCGAGTTGCGCGTCTGTCATCCTCCATCCTCTACTTGCGCATCGAAAAAATATGTGTCGCTCATCAAAAAACTCTTTTTTATGGCATCGGCTATGCGTGCAATACCCTTGCAAACTATCCTCCTTGTTACATATCAACTATCTGTTAGTATTCACGCAGTCAAGAACATAACCCCATTAGATCACGTCTGCAAACCCTCCCTATCGTGCGGCATATAGTATTACCCCCTTGTCACGGGTCTACAATACAGGATATATCATATTTTCGACAAATGCTGAAGTAGAAGTGCGCTACAGGAGGGCGGAGACTGCAGACGCGATTATACATGGAGAGTATTTTTCAAGATGTAGGCGACATGGACCCCTTTGTTGATGTGTGAAATTAAAGTGCGGAGGAAGTAGATTTAGGCAAACAGATCATTTTATTAGCACCATGACACAGATTCACCTTTTCAAAATTGTCAAAACGTGACTAGATTCACCATATTACGAAGATTCGCCACTAAGATTTTGCACTGACCCAAAGAATTGAAATTTGTTCCATCACGCAGGGATAGCTTCTGGTCTGGTTAGACGCGCGTCAGGATGGCACCTCACTGATTGCATGTCAACGAGCATGTTTTAGACATGCTGGCTCTTTCAATGAGCCGGCGCAAAAGAAATCCTTATGTGTCATTCCTAAGAAAAATCAATTTTTACATACTGTGACATTCCTAAATCTACCTGTCATGGTATGTCTGCATCACTCTTATGCTCAAGAAGGACACAACCTTCAAATGGATCAGTAGAAGAAAAAGTGAGCTTCAATCAGGCCCCTAGCAAGAAATAAATTGCACACCTTCACTCATGAAACCTAGGTTAATCAAAGGATTTTATCCTTTATGCTTATGGCATTGATGCAAGTGTTACTAATGTCCTAACTACAAAAAATAAACTAAGGATTGGTATCTTAGCCAATGGGTTTCTTCACTGAGACTCCGAAGGATTATGAGTTAAAGTACAATCACATAGAGAAAACTGTCTATCACCATCATGGGAGCCATAAATCAGTTCAAGAGTATGCTCACTAGAGAGCATGATCATGGGTGTTAGTTTCTCACTATAGTGTAAGGGACTTCATTATGGGATCCAAAATCAATGAAAAGAGAGAAAGATGGATGACCAAGATCATAGAGTATGATGTGACTATCAAGACCATGAAGCTGGTAAGAGGAAGTACACTCTGCAGGAACAACTTGCTGAGGATGCACAAGAATGAATCTTGAGGCCTCACTGTTTCTGGATGAAGATCTTCCTGCACACATAACTTGAGCATAATGTGGATCATTGGCTTGTGTACACAAAGATGAAGGACATGATCACATTCCTTTCTGAGGGCGCATACCCTCCTATCTTAAACAAGGAAAAGAGAATACATCTGAGGTTACAATCTATCCCTTATGTTTTGATTGATGGACTTATCTTCAAGAAAAATCTTGATGGCATGTTGTTAAGGTGTATCAATCGACACGCAGACTGAAAAATTGTTATCATAATTTCACGATGGATTCTCTGGTGGACACTTCTCTGCTAAGAATATAACAATGAAGATTATAATGGCAGGTATTTTTTGGCCTACTCTTGTTTGTAGATGTACAAAAGTGGGTCAAAAAATGCAAGGAATAGTGACTTTCTTTGTAGGAAAGAAGAGATTGACAGTGCTTCCCCTCCAACCAATCCAAGCGGATCAACCTTTTGCGCAATAAGGTCTTGATTTCATAGGCATGATCAATCCACCTTCAAGTGTTGGACACAAGTGGGTGCTGACAGCTACAGAATACTTCACCAGATGGATAGAAGCTATCGGCCTCAAGGAATCAACTGAGTTAGTCATCCTTGAATTTCTCGAAGGTATAGTCACAAGGTTTGGCATTCCTCAAACCATTATCTATGATAATGCAAAAGCCTTCCTTGGCACCAAAATCAATGATTGGGCTCTATATCGTGGGTATATATCTGAAGAATTCTTCCAACTATTACCCTCAAGGAAATGGTCTGGAAAAGTCAACAAACAAGAACCTGATCAGGATCATGAAGTAGCACAATGAACATCAGCCACAAACAGTGGCATACAAAGGTCTCACAGTGTGCTTTGGGCAGTAAATAGAATCACAGTTAAGAAGGGAAGTAGGTACTTATCCTTACAAGATTGTCTATAGCAAGGAGGCTACCCTTCCTTTGATCTTAGAGTTGAACTCATTGGCACTTGCCCAATAACTGGAATTTGAAGGCACAGACCAAAGAGAAGTCAAAATGGTAGATCTAGTTAGTCTTGAAGAATTAAGGAACTCTTCCATTATCAAGCTAGAACATCATCAACAAGCAACAAAGAAATGGTTTAACAGAAAGGCTAGGCCACAAACTTTCAAATTTGGGGACTTGGTCTTAAAATGGGATGCTAATAGAGCTAAACCAGGGTGCCATTCAAAGTTTGATGCACTTTGGAGTGGCCCATACCATCATCAGTTCTGTGTAAGGAGGCTAACTATTATCGAGTTAACTCATCTTGATGGAGGTGTGCCATAAATCCCAGTAAACTGATTATCCATCTCAAAACCTTTAATTGAAGTTTACTGCATCATCATGTATGTAGTAGAGTAGCTTCAATTCCCCCAAGTGCATTGTTGCAGATGGATTCAGTTTGTACATAGGGATTTATGGCAAACCTCCATCAAGATGCAGTTAACTCATCTTAGTTATCCTCCTAAGATGCACAATTACTGTTTAGTAGTGTATGGGCCACTCCAGAATTGCATCGAACTTTAGAAATGGTGCCCTCATTTTAGCTTTAGTCAGCAGTCCCATTTCAAGTTGCAAGATCCCCATAATTTGAAAGATTTCATAGGCCTAGCCTTTGTGTCAAACTGGATTTCTTTATTTCTTGTTGATGTTGTTTTATCTTGCAAGTATATGGCCCTAAGAGTTTCTTGATTCTTTATCCGCTATAACTATCCTAGTCATTAGAGATAGTTTAAATCTCCTCCAAGTGTGCTGCGGGTAAATGGTTCTACATACAGTTTGTGACATAGTTCTCTCTGTCTCACTTGTGACATTCTTCCATGGTGGCATCTTCCCAATTTTACTTCTAGGGTGTCAATTTTCTTCTAGCACATTTTCACATAGTTTACTAGGATTTGGTCCAATATGCAGTGCAAGAAATGATCCTTCGTAAGACCACTTGTTTAGAGGGTGAGGTTTTTCAAAGCTATTCAAATCATGAATTTTTATATATTACGTAATAGAATGTTTTGCCTAATGTATGCTCTAGGATACTGATCTTCATTTGACATTTACAGGGACATAGAGAGCATTATTTTGACTCCCATGTGACAGGAGTGAAGGTGTTACCAACATATTACGACACTATCAAAATCAAATCTCCTGATATTATTTAGACAATATACAGTGCCCATATTACTAGCTCAGAGATACTTCATTGCAATGGCACAACACCCTCATTTAGGCATCACAATGTAAACATTCACTTGGTCATTGTTTCCTCGTGTTCCCTTGCAAACTATCCCCTTACTCCCCTTTCCATTTTCCTTTTCAAACTACTATTGTTCCACTCTTACCTTGCGCGCATAAGTTATTGCACAGGTTACTACCATATCTTCCTAATAGTTCCATTCATCCTGCGCTCACACCTTGCACTTATTTCAATTAGCTATAGGCCTTGCATTTTCTCACACGTAGTTTCCATTTACATTAACTCTTGTAATAGCTTGACCTTGACCATATGTTATCAGCTCAGTCAGTTTTCCTGAATTTCCAAAAATCTTATTGTCCACAAATTGACGTGCACATTCCTTCTGTCACCCCCCCGCACCTCATAATCATGAATTGCACCTTACATACCTTTGAAATGCCCTCCTGAATTACGTCATTCAATGCAACCTCATTACCTTCTAACACACTTGAGTGTAGCTCACACACAATGTCCATTTTACTAAAGCATTGCTTCTAACTTCCACGGAACTGAATCCTTTTCCCAGTCAAACTAAGTGAGTGACATTGTGGCAGAAATCAACAAGAACATGACCTTACACATAGTTTGCTGTCCTTAATAAAAACTCACATATATCACACAACAACTCATTTAGCATGTGCATACGTTCTTTGGACAATCTTGTCCCAAACTAATATTCTTCATGTTCATAACACTATTTGAGTGGGGCTAGCATTCATCACTACAACCTATACCATAGCTTATTGAAACATACAGGCTATCATGCTACATGTTCCAATTCATCATTCCAGGTACTAATCAATCAAAGTTATTAGCCGCTTAGGATAGAAATTCTTTCAAATTACTTTCAAGCTATGTGATTATTCAAACACATAACAAGTTGTCTACCTTCTTAATATTCCTTCATAAATTTGCCGAACATGACAACTAGAAAGGACCTCATTATTTTATTTAAAAAATTATAGAATAATTTTAGATTAACATAGCTTAGTAAATTCAAAAGGTCCCATGCAAATCACACAAAGGTGAGCATCAGAAGTTTCAATCTGAGTTGGAAAAGGGACTTTTTCTTGACCCTGGTCTTCATAAATTTTGGAAAATTGTCATGATCTTGTAAGGATGTTACATTGAGAAACCTGAAATCTTTTCTCCAAGATCCAGGAGGACGCATCACTGCTAATAGGATCCTAATCATCAAGAATATTTTTCATAATACCTCTCAGATTGATCTCAGACATGCAATGGGGACTTGAATAGCAACCTCTTCAGTAGTTTTACACTGTACAAGTGCACAAGGGTCAACTAAAGGAACACATATAACTCATCATCAAAAGACTAAAAATGGACCCAAAAATACTTGTTAGTATACATGATTCCCCTGAATACATTCATCTAGAGTTCATATATGCCCCAAGGCTTATTCTCATTTTACCTCAAAACGAAGATGGTGTTCATACCTCTTTTTCTAAGTGAGCACCTAAAACATAGCCAGTCAACCTTTATATGATTATCCTTAAAACATAAATATGAGTGCCCAAGTCAGGATATAGCCAGATTTTATTTCCATCATGAAGGAATATGCACAGAGATGAATGTCAAGAATCCAAGGGAATATGTCATTCCTCCATGATTCCATCACCTAGCGCTAGCAAGGTCCCACCTGAATGGCAATTTTTTTATTGCAAGATAAGCGAATCCTCACTTAAATCCATTGTGACAATCATGAACACCACGCATCTGAAATAGTCCCATGCCATAATCAATACTGGAACATCATCTAAGCACTACTCCATCATCAAATTTGTCATTAATTTTGAATTTTGCATTAATTTGAAAATACATGTATACAAAACATGTCAACAATTTGCATACACTAGTCAAGATGCATATCATTGAATGGAAAAGTACTAGAACTAATCTTGGTCCACTCCTTTACATTAATTACAAGAGGTATAACTATAACCAATAATTTTATTCATAATTCCTTATCTTAATAGAACTCAACATCTGGTTAGAAACATCAACCAAATTGATCTCAAAAAAGTTTCAAAAACTTTAAATTTTCTACTGAAAACCTATATTTTAGCCTCTTTGTCAAGCATGTAATGCACAACATGCTCCCATAAGGCCAATAGTATAAAGCATTTCATATCCATAATAAAAATAATGAAGTAAGCATAATCATACCTGTGATTTGGAGAGTTAAAATATCATTTCAGACTGATCCAAGCATGCAACAAGTACCCATGTTCACCTCCTTAATAAATTGTTTTGTAAGTACATTAAGTTCATGGAAAACTGAATACATAGACCTATCACCTAAAGCACAACACCTAAGAACATGCCAAGCTATGATTGGGATAGCATATAAAGTGTACTTTTAGAAGGACTTACATCCTTGGTGCACATATGGTTACTAAGAATACATAACCTACTTGTTCAATGCTCAAAAGCATTATTTTCAAACCATACTCAGGACTAATGTCCCTAATAAGGACCTTCTTCAGTGCCATTTTTATGCCTTAATACCTATTGTTAACCAAGGCTATGCGACTATGCAGACCACTATTAGTAAATAATCGCAAATGTGATTTATAAGATTGAACCATCAAGTATACCTGATTCAAGACTCAAACATGAGAAACCATAACTAATAAATATGTCATTGAAGGGATCACATCTATCTTACCTTTAATAGTAACCCTAATTGGACATAACTTTAATGAGCATTTCACTCAAACTCAGACATGTGATAAGACAATTATACTTGTTGTGGATAATTTCAAGGAAATTACTCACCAGGTTGAGACTTGTTACCAGTCACAATCTTCTAGTAAGTAGTACATAAGAAACCTTTGTTACCTTGCTAATCTTGGCTTGAGGAGAATTAGCAAACAGCTTAGGCTCATATTCCTAAAGCTCCATTTCAGTCTACAGTGTTCTATGAATGACACTAATTTATGAATCCTTAGTTCTGAAGGAATGACACTGCTAATCATACTTGGACAACAATAACCTAATGCAGACTGAATAACATGTCCTCAATTAAAACTGAACTCTCATATTATCCTCATTTCACATCATGCATGATACCTGAGCAACATCATGGATTTTACAAGACACTCAGAGGAAGATAAATTATTTATATGTAATTTTGTAGCTAGGGAAGCAATTTATCTGACTTGTTAGCACTCAGGATTTGAAGAAGTGGGTAGCACCTTGAAAGGATTTTGATCTAATCCTCACTATTTTAGGTTGTGCCTTTCAACCAAGGTAAGAGAACCTATATTGCAGCCTCTGTTTTGTGAAGGAGGTGGAGATATCCTTATACTGTGCATATTGTATGGAGATGGCCTTGGGAAAACATGATCAATTTTCCATTATTCAAACTCACAGAGCTGTCACTACTAAATGATGGAAATGCTTTCAAGACAAGGCTGAGGCTGCTAGAGACATGGTATGATCCTGATTTTCTTTGTGAATTTTTGTAAATGGATTGTGTTCTTTTGTTGACACACAATGCAATACAGGGGTAGTATGGGGTAGGATTAGTTATTCTGAATGAATTTTTGGTGGGAGATTTTAGACAAGACTAACCAGAATTTTTCAGATTCTTTGAGGACCTTTGCAAGAAATTTGTAACACCTAAACAACATAGAATGCTTCAAAGGGGTTAAGGTACTCCTTCAACCAGGATATGTGCACCAAATGGAGGCCCAGATCTACACTCTTCCACACAATATTTGACAACCTACCACAAAATCTTGAAGTAGATGAACCAACAAAGTATCCAGAAATCTCTATTTTATCATGACCTAAGGTGCACCCAAAGGTTTACAAACAATCTCAGAATTCAAGGAAGGTAAAGTGATTTTAAATCTGTTTATCTCTTTATCAGATGAAAGCTCTTCTGAATGTGAGACTGCAGATGCCACTAAACTATCAACAAGAAATGAGACCATGTATGATCAAGAGAGATTTTAAACACAAGACTGCAACAGGAGCAAGAAACACAAATTGAAAACATTCTGAAACATAAGTGCATGCAAATTTTGCCAAGAGACAACACAAAATAATCCAGAATGACCAAATTTATCAGCAGGGGAATGTTATAAGAACAATCTCAGAGCTTGTTGATGGCTTTACAACTGAAACCAACTCAACATGATACAAATATGATGCAAAAAGGAATTAGAAATGGTTCTCAGGTGGTTTCTCAGAGAATGGGCTTCTTCCCAGATTTTCCCGTGAATTTCTAAGTTTCTCTGACCTTTTGCATGTCTCAAAACATGCATTATATAACTTTCAATTACATTTGATCCTTCTTTCCCAAGAAAATAATATGCCCAGCATCAAGTTTGTTACAAAATTCCAACATGATTTGCAGATAGGGACATTTAACAAATTTGCAACAAAAGTTCCAGGTGTTTCTAAAATGGTGAATCATTACAAATCCTTCATCATTATCCATTGTGGAGGCATGTTTTTCATTCTCCAAGCATGCAAACCCCTTTCATTTCATCATTTCATCCTTATCATTCCAAAATTTGATTCTGTAACTTTATAATTTGATATTTCACGTTTTACATGGGCCTGAGTAAAAATTTATTTCAAAAACACCTCAAATCTACAAATTAATCCCTAAAACCACTTGCATTGGTCTTTGCAGGCACAAACAACATGAATTCACCAAAAATTTGATGAAAAATGATGCAAAATTCACATTTCCACACTTCCTGGAGAAAAAATGGTGGCCAAAAATGAAAATGTACAGTTACCCTTGATCTGCTCTTTCTCCTTCAATCTGGGCCCTCCACGTGTCAAAATATGATTGGGAATGAATTCGGGCTCACTTTTTGACCTTTTAACATTTTTGGAAAAATGGAAAAAATTGACTTTTTTCTCCGCCCCTCCGCCCTTGAAATTTGGTGATGACATGTGGCATATGGTGGGTCCCATTGGGATCGTGCTTCAATTCTATGCATTTTGACCCTTTTTTGGAGTTTGGAAAAATTTCACTTTTTTCCCCATGGGCCCACACCTCCGCCTCTGTCCTTGACATGTGTCATCCTCTCTATCGCTAAAAATTTATGGCTTATTTCATGTTTTAACCCCTTTTTTCGCCAAGGGAAAATTTTCAATTTTGCCCCATGGGCCCGCGCCTCTGATTTTTTTCCTTGCCATGTGTCCCCCTGATGGTTCATTCATGGGCCAGCGCTTCAAATTTCCATAAGTAAGTCTTTTTTTCAAAAGGGAAAAATTCCCTTTTACCTCCGCCGGCCCGCCGACCCGCTCTGCCCGCCACGTGTCTCCTTCTACTTGCCATTCGGACCCGGTGGCTTAATTTTTGCTCTAAGTCTTTTTGCAAAAGGGAAAAATTTCCCCTTTTCCTCCGTGGCCCGCACTTCCTTCTACACCTGCCACATGTCCACCCCTTGCTCCATTGCGGACCCGCGGGCTTTTCCACACCCTTTTTCCCCTTCGCAAAAAAGGAAAAATTTTCCTAAGTTCCCCGCCTGCCTTCCATTCTGCCTTGGCATAAGAACATGACACGTGTCCTCCTGCAGAGTTGCGGGGGTAATTTTGAATTTTTTTCCCAAAGCCAAAAAATGCTAAGTTTTTCAAAGAAACCCCACCGATCCTTGTCCAACCAGAAGTCGGCCACATAGGATACGTCATTTGAGCTTAATTTTGACGGTCAAATGACACCCGTACGACCGTAAAAAAACACAGAAATTGCTAAGGACGCCCGAATTCAATTTTTTCTTCGTGGGTGAAGGATTTTTTGGTCAAAAAACATATGGGAAGTGGTTTCAAGCAATTTTTGACCATGGGGAAGGATTTTTGAGGGCAAATAAGTACAAAATGAGAAAATTCGAGCTCCACAGGCCAGGAAAAATGGAAAAAATGACAGAGGCCCGTGGATTTGGAAATTTAGGGCATAAAACAGAGCCTGCATGTATTTTTCTTTCAAGTTGGGGAAAAATAATAAGTTTATGAGCCATTTAAAGCATTCAATCTAGATGGGGAAACTTGCAGACCACCAAACTCGAAGAAAAACATTTTTTGAGCATGTAGAACAAAGGGGAAAGATGGGAAAATAACAGAGGATCAAAATGGACACCAACATCAGCTCCTGCTCAGGGATGGGCACTCCTAGTGAGTGCCACAAGAACAATAAGTAGACCAAGTGCCAAAATAATCCATTGGGAAAAGGATTCATGAGCCAAAATCACCAAAAACCAGCTGAGAACCTGACAAAAATGGTTGCCACACACCAAGGCAAACCACAAACCGAAAAAACACCAAAAACAGAGCAAAAACCAAACACTATACACTGTACAAGTGGTGCATACCTCAAATTTGGGGATTAATCCAAGAAATGCTTCAGATGCCTACCATTAACAGGTAGTTCAAGCAATTCCCCATCTAAATCTTTGAGAAAAAAGGTATTCTCACCAATTCTGATATCAATGGAGTAAGGGCCCATCCATAATGCATCAAATTTTCCATGTTTTCCCTTATCTTCATTTCTGCTATCCCATAACAAAACCAGATCTCCAATATTGAAGGCCCTAGGAGTAACCTTCTTGTCAAACAATCTTTTCAACTTCTCTCTAAATCTGACATGCCTCTGGTGGGATGCTCTTCTCTCTTCATCTAGCTCCACAATCTGATTAATCCTTGCTTCATATGGACTGACCTCTTGATCCTCAAGTTGTTGAACAAACTAAAATGAAGATAATTGTAGATGTAAGGGTAGTAGAGCTTGAGTTCCATACACCAACTCAAATGGGCTCTTACCAGTAGCTCTCTTGGCAGTGATTCTATCAGCCCAAACTACAAATTTCAGTTGTTCACCCCATTTTCTCTTGTTCAACTCCAAGGTCCTCTTAATGATTTTCAATAAGTTCTTATTGTTGGACTCAACTTTTCCATTCCCTTGGGGGTTATAGTTTGAAGAATAAGTCAGATTGGTTCCATACTCCTTGCACATTGCCATCAAAGGTTTAGCTCTGAAACACATGGCATTATCAACCACAATCTTGACTGGCACACCAAATCTGCATATGATATTATTCAGCAAGAAGTCCATAACAACTTGGTGTGTTGCTTTCTTGGTGGGGATTGCCTCTACCCACTTGGTGAAGTAATCTGTGGCTACAAGGATCCATTTATGTCCAGCACTAGAAGGGTCTGAAATCTCACCAATGAAGTCCATCCCCCACTATTTGAAAGGAGCTTCAATTGACACAGGATGCAAAGGGAGGGAGCCTGAAGCTTTCATTCTTCCAGAGAAATGCTGGCAGCTTTCACATTTTCTAATCAGCATGGTTGCATCTTTGAAGAGAGTAGGCCACCAATAACCAGCTCTCAAAACCTTGTGTGTTGTAACCCTTCCAGCAAAGTGTCCTCCACAAACTCCCCCATGGAAATCAGCAATCACTTTGGGAGCTTCATCTTCAGTTACACACTTCAAGAGGACACCTTCAGGGTTCTTCCAAGCCAGCCCAAAGTCAGTGATGATGTATTTTTGAGAAGCCAGCTTGAGGGCTCTTTTCTAATTTTTATTTAAATGATCAGGACAGCATAGGTGTCTGAGGTAAAATATTATATCCTTGTACCACTCAGAACTTACCAATTTCCCAAGAACATCTACCCTTTCTTCCTCTACTTCATTCACTTCCACAGTCTGCAAGTTGCTCTCAGTCATAAGCTTAGCAAGACCCAAACCTCTTACCAACTTTGTGGTTTGGATGTCCATATCATACTCCTGCAGTTTGTTCACCCATCTACATCTTTTACTTGAGATCTCCATCTCTGATAAGATGTCTTTTACCATGGTGTGGGGAACATAAGCAACAACTTTTGAACTTAAAATATAAGGCCTGAAAACCTTTGTTGCTTTCACCAAGGAAAATGCTTGTTTTTCCATGATTGTATATTTTAACTCAGCAGCTTGTAAAGCCTTGCTAAAGAAGGAAATAGGCCTCTCAGCCCCATCTTCATCCTTTTGGAGAAAAACAGATGCAATAGTATTTTCAGAAGCAAAGGAGAAGATTTGGAAAGGCTTCTTGTAATTCAGAGCTGCCAAGACAGGTGCATGTTTAAGTGCTTCCTTGATTCCTTCAAAATCCTGAATAACAGCCTCCTCCCATTTGATAACTTGATCTTTCTTTAACATGCATGTGATAGGAAGAGTCAACTCAGCAAAATTGGACACAAACCTTCTAATGAAATTGATTTTCCCAAAGAAAGATTGGATGCCCTTCTTCATTCTTGGAATTGGCACCCTGCTGATTACTTCTACTCTCTCTAGATCAATCATGACACCAGCCTTTGAAACAATATGACCAAGCAGCTTGGCCTTTTGCACCCCAAAGTGACACTTCTTTGGATTGAGAGAGATTCCAAATTCTCTACATCTGATCAACATTCTTTCCAAATGCTGCAAGTGATCTTTTCTGCTCCTTGAAAATACAGTCACATCATCCTGATAAACTGCAATGAAGTCATTTATATAACCTAGAAAAAGCAACATCCATTGCTCTTTGGAAGGTAGCTCCAGCATTCATGAGACCAAAAGGCATTCTCACATAAACATATGTTCCCCAAGGAGTGGTAAAGGTAGTTTTAAATCTTTCTGACTCCTTGACAACAACCTGATTATAGCCAGAGAAACCATCCAAGGTGGACAACAATTCAGATCCAGTCACTAACTGCAGCATGTTCTCCATGTTTGGCAAAGGATAATTGTCTTTCAATGAAGCTCTATTCAGATTTCTAAAGTCTACACAAAGTTAGATATCTCCATTCTTCTTTCTGACTGGCACAAGGTTTGTAACCCAAGATGAATACCTTGTGGGCTGAATGATCCCTCCCTCCTTCAGTTTCTTCAATTCATCTTGCATTTTCATGGAGAGGAGTGGATTAATTGGCCTTTTCTTCTATCTGAATGGTTTGGCATTTTTTTCAAGAGGGATCTCATGCTGAAATAAGTCTTCTCTATATGCTTTCAGCTCTGAATATGACCAGGCAAGGCAGTCTTGATATTGTTTCAACAATTGGAGGTAGGACTATTTTTCTTCTTTGTTTAAACTACTACCCAACCAAACTTTTCTTGGTTTTTCCTTTGTTCCCAAGTCATGCTCTTCCACATCCCTTGAGGCAGATATGTTTCTATTGATGATGCAATCAACATTGCTAAAATTTGACTCAAGAGCAACAAGACCTCTAGGAATGGTGTTAGTTTTCAATTGGATAATATCTTTTCCAAAAAAAGTCTCTCTTCCTTCAGTCATACATACCATTGGTTCCCAATCAATATGCTGATCTAAAAACTCACCTTGATTTTGTAAGAACCTTTGCACTTGAGCATCATCATTAAACACTTGCCAATGCTTGATGTTGTCAGGGACAGCTGGCCTAGTTAACACTTCAACATTGTACTCACAATAAGGTGAAATGGTGCAAACTCCAAATCTTGACCCCAACACTGCCAACTTGTCAGCAGCAACATTCAAACTTCTGTCATGGTGCACAATATTGAAGGAATCAAACATCTCAATTAGATCCCAAACTACATGCTTATACTGCTTCATCCGCTGATTTTTTGTAGCATACAATTTTCTTATTTGTTTGAACAACTAGCTCTGAATCTCCCTTTGCAATGATGTCCTTGACGCCATACTTCCATGAAATTATCAGACCCAACAACAAGGCTTCATACTCAACAATGTTGTTAATGCATTCAAAATTAAGATTGAAGGAAAAAACAAATTCTTCCAAGCTAGGAGAAATCAGAATTACACCAGCACCATTTCCAAATTTGGAGCAAGCTCCATCAAATAGCAAGGTCCAAGGAGAACATACCTATTCAAGGCACTTTGACTGATCCATTTTGTGTTCTTTTCCATCAACAAAACCAATAAAATTATCAGCATCAACATCAACAAATAATACTTCATAAGAAGCATTGTTTGGGTCCTCAATTAGATGCAACATTTTCTTTTCTCCATAGAGCTTGACAAGGCTGCCTTCAATGGGAATGGTGGAAAAAGACATATCCATTTGGACACTCCCTCCAACACTTGCAGCCCACTTTCTTGACAATAACATACCCCATTTGGCAGGGCAATCAACAATCACAACATCTAATTTTAAATTCCTCCCGGGATAAGATGCAAGCTACACTACCAAACCCTTCACACAACCAACAACCGACACTTCTCTTGAGTCCATGGTAGTACATTTTCCATAGGATGCTATCACTTTGATATCCAACTCATTCATGACTTCTAGAGGCATGACATTACATGATGCACCAGAATCAAACATACAATTGTGAAGTAGCCTATCCTTTATGATCAAAGTTGTGAAGAATGGATCAACATTCAATTGGGAATCAACCAAGGATGTCCCCAAATATACCTCAGGTGTCTCTCCAAGATCCTCTACTACTGGTGGTGTTTCAAGGTCTGCAATGATCTGAGGAGGAGTTTCAATAATATTTATATTTCTACTCAGAGTAGTCTTCTCCTCCTTTAATCCCAAGTACTCAAATGCTCTCTTCTTATGCTCAGGGATCCTAAGCAACTCAATGATTGGAACACTCACTTTGATTTGGCTCAATACTTGGGCTATGTCATAGGGAACACTCTTTGGAAAAGCAGCATTGGAAGGGAGACAAGAAGATTCATCAGATGGCAAGGGATTCTTGGCAGCTTGGGCATGAGGAGGACTGCAATTTTTTCTTGGGACAACAGAGCTTTTGGCAAGTGCTTCTCTCCTAGGAGCTTCTTTTGGAATGCTTGTGAGCAAGGGTGTTTTAGGTTTGGCTTGAGGCCCAACTCCTTTAACAACTTTGCTTCTAGTGTTATAATCTTTCTCTTGAGCTACAACAACATTCATCAACAATTGTCTATCTTCCTCCGAAGGAATACCACCATCATACTTCTTAATCATCAAAGCTCTTAAGTATTCAAAGTCATTGTTAGGAATTTCAAAAGCTTGCACTACATCAACTTCAAGAGTATGAGGGGGAAGAAAACTTGTACCTATTTGATGCAATCCCAAAAAGGTTGCAGCTGTCCTTGCACTTATCACTTCAGTAGATGTTGCTCCTCCTTGTGAGACTTGAAGAACAACCCATCATGCAAATATCATCATCAGTACCATCATCATTATTAGCTTCACCATCTTTCTGGTCCACTTCACATGGAGGATGGGGTAAAAAACACCTATCACACCAATCAATATCAGCAACTTCTTCAATAGCAACAACCCTAGTAGTTAGGGGATCAGGTAACACTCTTCCTTCACGTGCTTGAGGATGTCTATTTATAGACCCCATGGGTCCTTTTCCTCTATCATCTGCCCTTTGATCACCTCTAGGATGATTGGAAAATATGTCATGGTTTTGTGCTCTTGGCTGACCTTGTGAAGTTTTCCCAATTCCTTTCTCAGCTCTTGCCAACTTATATGAGATTTCTTTGACAGCCCCTGCCAAAGTTTTCACAACCTCCTCTAAATCAGCACCCTTGCTAGCTTGAGGTTTTTCAGGGTTTATCAACTTTACACCATCTCTCTTGAGAGGTTTCCCAATTGCTTTGATATTGTTTTCAATTTGAAGTGCCATGGTGAAAGCTTGTCTTAGATTGGTAGGGTTCTTGTCTCTTAGGTAATAGGCTGCCTTTTTATCAAATGCATCTGCATATTTGATTAAACAAGACTCATCACAAGGCCTCAAACTAACAAGCATCCTTCTCAAAGTTTTGTTAAACCTTGTGTTAAAGTCATGGACTGATTCATTGGGGTTCTTCTTGATATTCTCAAACTCAGACAAGAGAAATCTAGGATCAGTCTTGTCACCATATTGTAACCTAAATGCATTCTTCATCTCAGTCCAAGAATCAATTGAATTATCAGGCAGAGCCTTGTACCAATCCCTAGCATCCTCTTCTAGTGTATGAATGAACAATTTAATATACACATCTTCAAACTCTATCTCAAAATATTCCATCATGTTAACAAAAAGTTTGAGATGCTGATCACCAGTTATTGCATTGTTACCTTGGAATTTTGGCAATCTATTTCTGACATCTTGTGGGACAGCATTTGGGTAACCATCCATTCCTCTAAAGTCTATAGGACCAAAGGTGTTAACAACAAATGGAGGTCTAGGCTGAGCCATATTGTTTGGTGGAGGTGATCTTGGGGGTGACACAAGCTGATGAGGAGTGCAAGGTCTTTGGGGCTCAAGAATGTGATTCACAAGACTGGTATTCTCTAAGTGCCTATTTTCTTGGAAAGTTTTATTTGAATTGAAACACAGAGGTGCAGATTGGAGAAGGAACTTACCCGGTATAGCAGAAGGACCTTCACTAGCTGAGGCAAACAAGTTTATGAGAGGATTTCTTGAATCAGAATCACTTGAAGAAGAGTGATAATCCTCTACCAAAGGCTGATCTCTCTCACCAATGGATATATCTTTTCCTGATGTCTGACCTTTAACAACCTTCCAAACTCTTCTCCCTTCTAACTCTGAGTTTCTTGAATCTGTAAACAACTTCTTAGCAGAGTCTCTAATGAAGAGAGATCTTCTTCCTTCCAGTTTTGCAGAGATTAGCAACACCAAAGTAAATGACAGAAAGGTTAAGACACTGGTACTTATCAAGATCAGAACAACATGGAGTCGCCACTAAGGAATTTCACCCTAGTTGTGCAAATGCACTAAAATACTCTGTCAAATATCTATCAGCACATTGAAAATCTTGCCAAACTTTATAGATCAGACCTTCCTTTCTTTGAATTTATCAATCACAAATGCAAATGAAGTGCAACTACTACTGGAAACTGATAAAATTTCAACAATGTATTTGCATGTAGAAGAACTTATATCTTCACTCAATCCTTACAAATCTGATTAGAAAATGATACTCAGATTCACATTTGTAATTGCACATAAATCATAGAAGAAGTATTACCAGGGATCTGAAAATACTGAATAAAATGATGCCATTTTGGTGTTGTTGACATGGTAAATAGACATGGACTGGCAAATGAATCAGCAAATCAATCTCAGTAATGCAAATTATTTCCCAGGAATTCAAAACAAGTCCCTGGCAATGGCGCCATTTCGGTGTTGGTACCCAGATTTAATCTCCTTCACAACTTGAGTAGCATCATGGATTTTACAAGACACTCAGAGGTAGATAAATGATTTATATGTCATTTTGTAGCTGGGGAAGCAATTTATCTGACTTGTTAGCACTCAGGATTTGAAGAAGTGGGTAGCACCTTGAAAGGATTTTGATCTAATCCTCACTATTTTAGGTTGTGCCTTTCAACCAAGGTAAGAGAACCTATATTGCAGCCTCTGTTTTGTGAAGGAGGTGGAGATATCCTTATACTGTGCATATTGTATGGAGATGGCCTTGGGAAAACATGATCAATTTTCCATTATTCAAACTCAACAGAGCTGTCACTACTAAATGATGGAAATGCTTTCAAGACAAGGCTGAGGCTGCTAGAGACATGGTATGATCCTGATTTGCTTTGTGCATTTTTGTAAATGGATTGTGTTCTTTTGTTGACACACAATGCAATGCAGGGGTAGTATGGGGTAGGATTAGTTATTCTGAATGAAATTTTTGGTGGGATATTTTAGACAAGACTAACCAGAATTTTCCAGATTCTTTGAGGACCTTTGCAAGAAATTTGTAACACCTAAACAACAGAATGCTTCAAAGGGGTTAAGGTACTCCTTCAACTAGGATATGTGCACCAAATGGAGGCCCAGATCTACACTCTTCCACACAATATTTGACAACCTACCACAAAATCTTGAAGCAGATGAACCAACAAAGTATCCAGAAATCTCTATTTTATCATGACCTAAGGTGCACCCAAAGGTTTACAAACAATCTCAGAATTCAAGGAAGGTAAAGTGATTTTAAATCTATTTATCTCTTTATCAGATGAAATCTCTTCTGAATGTGAGACTGCAGATGCCACTAAACTATCAACAAGAAATGAGACCATGTATGATCAAGAGAGATTTTAAACACAAGACTGCAACAGGAGCAAGAAACACAAATTGAAAACATTCTGAAACATAAGTGCATGCAAATTTTGCCAAGAGACAACACAAAATAATCCAGAATGACCAAATTTATCAGCAGGGGAATGTTATAAGAACAATCTCAGAGCTTGTTGATGGCTTTACAACTGAAACCAACTCAACATGATACAAATCTGATGCAAAAAGGAATTAGAAATGGTTCTCAGGCGGTTTCTCAGAGAATGGGCTTCTTCCCAGATTTTCTCGTGAAATTCTAAGTTTCTCTGACCTTTTGCATGTCTCAAAACATGCATTATATAACTTTCAATTACATTTGATCCTTCTTTCCCAAGAAAAGAATATGCCCAACATCAAGTTTGTTACAAAATTCCAACATGATTCGCAGATAGGGACATTTAACAAATTTGCAACAAAAGTTGCCAGGTGTTTCTAAAATGGTGAATCATTACAAATCCTTCATCATTATCCATTGTGGAGGCACATTTTTCATTTTCCAAGCATGCAAACCCCTTTTATATCATCATTTCATCCTTATCATTCCAAAATTTGATTCTGCAACTTTATAATTTGATATTTCACATTTTACACGGGCCTGAGTAAAAATTTATTTCAAAACACCTCAAATCTACAAATTAATCCCTAAAACCACTTGCATTGATCTTTGCAGGCACAAAGGACACAAATTCACCAAAAATTGATGAAAAATGATGCAAAATTCACATTTCCAAGCTTCCTGGAGCAAAAATGGTGGCCAAAAATGAAAATGTACAGTTACCCTTGATTTGCTCTTTCTCCTTCAATCTGGGCCCTCCACGTGTCAAAATATGATTGGGAATGAATTCGGGCTCACTTTTTGACTTTGTAACATTTTTGGAAAAATGGAAAAAATTGACTTTTTTCTCTGCCCCTCTGCCCTTGAATTTTTGTGATGACACGTGGCATATGGTGGGTCCCATTAAAATCACGGCTCTATTCTGCGCATTTTGACCTTTTTTAAGAATTTGGAAATTTTTCACTTTTTTCCCCATGGGCCCGCACCTCCACCTCTATCCTTGACACGTGTCATCCTCTCTATCGCTAAAAATCACATGGGCTTATTTCATGTTTTAACCCTTTTTTCGCCAAGGGAAAATTTTCAATTTTTCCTCCGCGGGCCCGCGCCTCCGATTTTTCCTCCACGTGTCCTCCTTCTGATTTGTCATGGAGCCACGCCTCAAATTTCCATTCTAAGTCTTTTTGCAAAAGGGAAAAAATTCCCTTTTGCCTCCGCTGGCCCGCCGACCCCGCTCTGCCCGCCACGTGTCTCCTTTTGTGGCTTCATTCGGACCCACGGCTTAATTTTTGCTCTCTAAGTCTTTTTGACCAAAAGGAAAAAATTTCCCTTTTCTTCCGTGGCCCGCACTTCCTTCTACCACCGCTTGCCACGTGTCCACCCCCTGCTCCATTGTGGACCCGCGGGCCTTTCCACACCCTTTTTCCCCCTTCGCCAAAAAAGGCAAAATTTTCCTAAGTTCCCCGCCCACCTTCCATTCCGCCTTGGCATAAGAACATGACACGTGTCCTCCTACAGAGTTGTGGGCGTAATTTTGAAATTTTTCCCAAAGCCAAAAAATGCTAAGTTTTTCAAAGAAACCCCACCGATCCTTGTCCAACCAGAAGTGGCCACGTAGGAGATGAGGCTTGAGCTTAATTTTGATGGTCAAATGACACCCGTACGACCGTAAAAAAAAACATAGAAATTGCTAAGGATGCCCGAATTCAATTTTTTCTTCGTGGGTAAAGGATTTTTTGGTCAAAAAACATATGGGAAGTGGTTTTAAGCAATTTTTGACCATGGGGAAGGATTTTTGAGGGAAAATAAGTACAAAATGAGAAAATTTGAGCTCCACAGGCCTGGGAAAAATGGAAAAAATGACAGAGGCCCGTGGATTTGGAAATTTAGGGCATAAAACAGAGCCTGCATGTATTTTTCTTTCAAGTTGGGGAAAAATAATAAGTTTATGAGCCATTTAAAGCATTCAATCTGGATGGGGAAACTTGCAGACCACCAAACTTGAAGAAAAATGTTTTTTGAGCATGTAGAACAAAGGGGAAAGATGGGAAAATAATAGAGGATCAAAATGGACACCAACATCAGCTCCTGCTCGGGGATGGGCACTCCCAGTGAGTGCCACAAGAACAATAAGTAGACCAAGTGCCAAAATAATCCATTGGGAAAAGGAGTCATGAGCCAAAATCACCAAAAACTAGCTGAGAACCTGACAAAAATGGCTGCCACACACCAAGGCAAACCACAAACTGACAAAACACCAAAAACAGAGTGAAAAACCAAACACTATACACTGTACAAGTGGTGCATACCTCAAATTTGGGGATTAATCCAAGAAATGCTTCAGATGCCTACCATTAACAGGTAGTTCAAGCAATTCCCCATCTAAATCTTTGAGAAAAAAGGTATTCTCACCAATTCTGATATCAATGGAGTAAGGGCCCATCCATAATGCATCAAATTTTCCATGTTTTCCCTTATCTTCATTTCTGTTGTCCCATAACAAAACCAGATCTCCAATATTGAAGGCCCTAGGAGTGACCTTCTTGTCAAACAATCTTTTCAACTTCTCTCTAAATCTGACATGCCTCTGGTGGGATGCTCTTCTCTCTTCATCTAGCTCCACAATCTGATTAATCCTTGCTTCATATGGACTGACCTCTTGATCCTCAAGTTGTTGAACAAACTGAAATGAAGATAATTGTAGATGTAAGGGTAGCAGAGCTTGAGTTCCATACACCAACTCAAATGGGCTCTTACCAGTAGCTCTCTTGGCAGTGATTCTATCAGCCCAAACTACAAATTTCAGTTGTTCACCCCATTTTCTCTTGTTCAACTCCAAGGTCCTCCTAATGATCTTCAATAAGTTCTTATTGTTGGACTCAGCTTGTCCATTCCCTTGGGGGTTATAGTTTGAAGAATAAGTCAGATTGGTTCCATACTCCTTGCACATTGCCATCAAAGGTTTAGCTCTGAAACACATGGCATTATCAGCCACAATCTTGACTGGCACACCAAATCTGCATATGATATTATTCAACAAGAAGTCCATAACAACTTGGTGTGTTGCTTTCTTGGTGGGGATTGCCTCTACCCACTTGGTGAAGTAATCTGTGGCTACAAGGATCCATTTATGTCCAGCACTAGAAGGGTCTGAAATCTCACCAATGAAGTCCATCCCCCACTATTTGAAAGGAGCTTCAATTGATACAGGCTGCAAAGGAAGGGAGCCTGAAGCTTTCATTCTTCCAGAGAAATGCTGGCAGCTTTCACATTTTCTAATCAGCATGGTTGCATCTTTGAAGAGAGTAGGCCACCAATAACCAGCTCTCAAAACCTTGTGTGTTGTAACCCTTCCAGCAAAGTGTCCTCCACAAACTCCCCCATGGAAATCAGCAATCTACTTTGGGAGCTTCATCTTCAGTTACACACTTCAAGAGGACACCTTCAGGGTTCTTCCAAGCCAGCCCAAAGTCAGTGATGATGTATTTTTGAGAAGCCAGCTTGAGGGATCTTTTCTGATTTTTATTTAAATGATCAGGACAACATAGGTGTCTGAGGTAAAATATTATATCCTTGTACCACTCAGAACTTACCAATTTCCCAAGAACATCTACCCTTTCTTCCTCTACTTCATTCACTTCCACAGTCTGCAAGTTGCTCTCAGCCATGAGCTTAGCAAGACCCAAACCTCTTACCAACTTTGTGGTTTGGATGTCCATATCATACTCCTGTAGTTTGTTCACCCATCTACATATTTTACTTGAGATCTCCATCTCTGATAAGATGTCTTTTACCATGGTGTGGGGAACATAAGCAACAACTTTTGAACTTAAAATATAAGGCCTGAAAACCTTTGTTGCTTTCACCAAGGCAAATGCTTGTTTTTCCATGATTGTATATTTTAACTCAGCAGCTTGTAAAGCCTTGCTAAAGAAGGAAATAGGCCTCTCAGCCCCATCTTCATCCTTTTGGAGAAAAACAGATGCAATAGTATTTTCAGAAGCAAAGGAGAAGATTTGGAAAGGCTTCTTGTAATTCAGAGCTGCCAAGACAGGTGCATGTTTAAGTGCTTCTTTGATTCCTTCAAAATCCTGAATAACAGCCTCCTCCCATTTGATAACTTGATCTTTCTTTAACATGCATGTGATAGGAAGAGTCAACTCAGCAAAATTGGACACAAACCTTCTAATGAAATTGATTTTCCCAAAGAAAGATTGGATGCCCTTCTTCATTCTTGGAATTGGCACCCTGCTGATTGCTTCTACTCTCTCCAGATCAATCATGACACCAGCCTTTGAAACAATATGACTAAGCAAGCTTGGCCTTTTGAACCCCAAAGTGACACTTCTTTGGATTGAGAGAGATTCCAAATTCTCTACATCTGATCAACATTCTTTCCAAATGTTGCAAGTGATCTTTTCTACTCCTTGAAAATACAGTCACATCATCCTGATAAACTGCAATGAAGTCATTTATATAACCAGCAAAAGCAACATCCATTGCTCTTTGGAAAGTAGCTCCAGCATTCATGAGACCAAAAGGCATTCTCACATAAACATATGTTCCCCAAGGAGTGGTAAAGGTAGTTTTAAATCTTTCTGACTCCTTGACAACAACCTGATTGTAGCCAGAGAAACCATCCAAGGTGGACAACAATTCAGATCCAGTCACTAACTGCAGCATGTTCTCCATGTTTGGCAAAGGATAATTGTCTTTCAATGAAGCTCTATTCAGATTTCTGAAGTCTACACAAAGTCTGATATCTCCATTCTTCTTTCTGACTGGCACAAGGTTTGCAACCCAAGATGAATACCTTGTGGGCTGAATGATCCCTCCCTCCTTCAGTTTCTTCAATTTATCTTACATTTTCATGGAGAGGAGTGGATTAATTGGCCTTTTCTTCTATCTGAATGGTTTGGCATTTTTCTCAAGAGGGATCTCATGCTGAAATAAGTCTTCTCTATATGCTTTCAGCTCTGAATATGACCAGGCAAGGCAGTCTTGATATTGTTTCAACAATTGGAGGTAGGACTATTTTTCTTCTTTGTTTAAACTACTGCCCAACCAAACTTTTCTTGGTTTTTCCTTTGTTCCCAAGTCATGCTCTTCCACATCCCTTGAGGCAGATATGTTTCTATTGATGATGCAATCAACATTGCTAAAATTTGACTCAAGAGCAACAAGACCTCTAGGAATGGTGTTAGTTTTCAATTGGATAATATCTTTTCCAAACAAAGTCTCTCTTCCTTCAGTCACACACACCATTGGTTCCCAATCAATATGTTGATCTACAAACTCACCTTGATTTTGTAGGAACCTTTGCACTTGAGCATCATCATTAAACACTTGCCAATGCTTGATGTTGTCAGGGACAGCTGGCCTAGTTAACACTTCAACATTGTACTCACAATAAGGTGAAATGGTGCAATCTCCAAATCTTGACCCCAACACTGCCAACTTGTCAGCAACAGCATTCAAACTTCTGTCATGGTGCACAATATTGAAGGAATCAAACATCTCAATTAGATCCCAAACTGCATGCTTATACTGTTTCATCCACTGATTTTTTGTAGCATACAATTTTCTTATTTGTTTGACAACTAGCTCTGAATCTCCCTTTGCAATGATGTCCTTGACACCATACTTCCATGCAATTCTCAGACCCAACAACAAGGCTTCATACTTAGCAATGTTGTTAGTACATTCAAAATTAAGCTTGAAGGAAAAAACAAATTCTTCCAAGCTAGGAGAAATCAGAATTACACCAGCACCATTTCCAAATTTGGAGCAAGCTCCATCAAATAGCAAGGTCCAAGGAGAACATACCTATTCAAGGCACTTTGACTGATCCATTTTGTGTTCTTTTCCATCAGCAAAACCAATAAAATTATCAACATCAACATCAACAAATAATACTTCATAAGAAGCATTGTTTGGGTCCTCAATTAGATGCAACATTTTCTTTTCTCCATAGAGCTTGACAAGGCTGCCCTCAATGGGAATGGTGGAAAAATACATATCCATTTGGACACTCCCTCCAACACTTGCAGCCCACTTTCTTGACAATAACATACCCCATTTGGTAGGGCAATCAACAATCACAACATCCAATTTTAAATTCCTCCCGGGATAAGATGCAAGCTGCACTACCAAACCCTTCACACAACCAACAACCGACACTTCTCTTGAGTCCATGGTAGTACATTTTCCATAGGCTGCTGTCACTTTGATATCCAACTCATTCATGAATTCTAGAGGCATGGCATTACATGATGCACCAGAATCAAACATACAATTGTGAAGTAGCCTATCCTTTATGATCAAAGTTGTGAAGAATGGATCAACATTCAATTGGGAATCAACCAAGGATGTCCCCAAATATACCTCAGGTGTCTCTCCAATATCCTCTACTATTGGTGGTGTTTCTAGGTCAACAATGATCTGAGGAGGAGTTTCAATAATATTTATATTTCTGCTGGAGTAGTCTTCTCCTCCTTTAATCCCAAGTACTCAAATGCTCTCTTCTTATGCTCAGGGATCCTAAGAAACTCAATGATTGGAACACTCACTTTGATTTGGCTCAATACTTGGGCTATGTCATAGGGAACACTCTTTGGAAAAACAACATTGGAAGGGAGACAAGAAGATTCATCAGATGGCATGGGATTCTTGGCAGCTTGGGCATGAGGAGGACTCTAATTTTTTCTTGGGACAACAGAGCTTTTGGCAAGTGTTTCTCTCCTAGGAGCTTCTTTGGAATGCTTGTGAGCAAGGGTGTTTTAGGTTTGGCTTGAGGCCCAACTCCTTTAACAACTTTTCTTCTAGTGTTATAATCTTTCTCTTGAGCTACAACAACATTCATCAACAATTGTCTATCTTCCTCCGAAGGAATACCACCATCATACTTCTTAATCATCAAAGCTCTTAAGTATTCAAAGTCATTGTTAGGAATTTCAAAAGCTTGCACTACATCAACTTCAAGAGTATGAGGGGGAAGAAAACTTGTACCCATTTGATGCAATCCCAAAAGGTTGCAGCTGTCCTTGCACTTATCACTTCAGTAGATGTTGCTCCTCCTTGTGAGACTTGAAGAACAACTCATCATGCAAATATCATCATCAGTACCATCATCATTATTAACTTCACCATCTTGCTGGTCCACTTCACATGGAGGATGGGGTAAAAAACACCTATCACACCAATCAATATCAACAACTTCTTCAACAACAACAACCCTAGCAGTTAGGGGATCAGGTAACACTCTTCCTTCACGTGCTTGAGGATGTCTATTTGCAGACCCCATGGGTCCTTTTCCTCTATCATCTACCCTTTGATCACCTCTAGGATGATTGGAAAATATGTCATGGTTTTGTGCTCTTGGCTGACCTTGTGAAGTTTTCCCAATTCCTTTCTCAGCTCTTGCCAACTTATATGAGATTTCTTTGACTGCCCCTGCCAAAGTTTTCACAACCTCCTCTAAATCAGCACCCTTGCTAGCTTGAGGTTTTTCAGGGTTTATCAACTTTACACCATCTCTCTTGAGAGGTTTCCCAATTGCTTTGATATTGTTTTCAATTTTAAGTGGCATGGTGAAAGCTTGTCTTAGATTGGTAGGGTTCTTGTCTCTTAGGTAATAGGCTGCCTTTTTATCAAATGCATCTGCATATTTGATTAAACAAGACTCATCACAAGGCCTCAGACTAACAGGAAGCCTTCTCAAAGTTTTGTTAAACCTTGTGTTAAAGTCATGGACTGATTCATTGGGGTTCTTCTTGATATTCTCAAACTCAGACAAGAGAAATCTAGGATCAGTCTTGTCACCATATTGCAACCTAAATGCATTCTTCATCTCAGTCCAAGAATCAATTGAATTATCAGGCAGAGCCTTGTACCAATCCCTAGCATCCTCTTCTAGTGTATGAATGAACAATTTAATATACACATCTTCAAACTCTATCTCAAAATCTTCCATCATGTTAACAAAAAGTTTGAGATGCTGATCACCAGTTATTGCATTGTTACCTTGGAATTTTGGCAATCTATTTCTGACATCTTGTGGGACACATTTGGGTAACCATCCATTCCTCTAAAGTCTATAGGACCAAAGGTGTTAACAAAAAATGGAGGTCTAGGCTGAGCCATATTGTTTGGTGGAGGTGATCTTGGGGGTGACACAAGCTGATGAGGAGTGCAAGGTCTTTGGGGCTCAAGAATTTGATTCACAAGACTGGTATTCTCTAAGTGCTGATTTTCTTGGAAATTTTTATTTGAATTGAAACACAGAGGTGCAGATTGGAGAAGGAACTTACCCGGTACAGCAGAAGGACCTTCACTAGCTGAGGAAAACAAGTTTATGAGAGGATTTCTTGAATCAGAATCACTTGAAGAAGAGTGATAATCCTCTACCAAAGGCTGATCTCTCTCACCAATGGATATATCTTTTCCTGATGTCTGACCTTTAACAACCTTCCAAACTCTTCTCCCTTCCAACTCTGAGTTTCTTGAATCTGTAAACAACTTCTTAGCAGAGTCTCTAATGAAGAGAGATCTTCTTCCTTCCAGTTTTGTAGAGATTAGCAACACCAAAGTAAATGACAGAAAGGTTAAGACACTGGTACTTATCAAGATCAGAACAACATGGAGTCGCCACTAAGGAATTTCACCCTAGTTGTGCAAATGCACTAAAATACTCTGTCAAATATCTATCAGCACTGAAAATCTTGCCAAACTTTATAGATCAGACCTTCCTTTCTTTGAATTTATCAATCACAAATGCAAATGAAGTGCAACTACTGCTGGAAACTGATAAAATTTGCAGGTAGAACTTATATCTTCACTCAATCCTTACAAATCTGATTAGAAATCTAATCAAAATGATACTCAGATTTGTAATTGCACATAAATCACAGAAGAAGTATTACCAGGGATCTGAAATATTCAAATACTGAAATACTGAAATACTAAATAATGTCCCTACAAATCAATCACACAATGCAAATTATTTCCAGGAACAATGGTGCCATTGCCAGAAAGGTGTTGTTGATGGGCTAAATAGACATGGACTGGAAAATGAATCAGCAAATCAATCTCAATAATGCAAATTATTTCCCAGGAATTCAAAACAAGTCCCCGGCAATGGTGCCAGAAAGGTGTTGGTACCCAGATTTAATCTCCTTCACAACTTGAGCAGCATCATGGATTTTACAAGACACTCAGAGGAAGATAAATGATTTATATGTCATTTTGTAGCTGGGGAAGCAATTTATCTGACTTGTTAGCACTCAGGATTTGAAGAAGTGGGTAGCACCTTGAAAGGATTTTGATCTAATCCTCACTATTTTAGGTTGTGCCTTTCAACCAAGGTAAGAGAACCTATATTGCAGCCTCTGTTTTGTGAAGGAGGTGGAGATATCCTTATACTGTGCATATTGTATGGAGATGGCCTTGGGAAAACATGATCAATTTTCCATTATTCAAACTCAACAGAGTTGTCACTACTAAATGATGGAAATGCTTTCAAGACAAGGCTGAGGCTGCTAGAGACATGGTATGATCCTGATTTGCTTTGTGCATTTTTGTAGATGGATTATGCTCTTTTGTTGACACACAATGCAATGAAGGGGTAGTATGGGGTACGATTAGTTGTTCTAAAATAATTTTTGGTGGGAGATTTTAGACAAGACTAACAAGAATTTTCCAGATTCTTTGAGGACCTTTGCAAGAAATTAATAACACCTAAACAACAGAATGCTTCAAAGGGGTTAAGGTACTCCTTCAACCAGGATATGTGCACCAAATGGAGGCCCAGATCTGCACTCTTCCACACAATATTTGACAACCTGCCACAAAATCTTGAAGCAGATGAACCAACAAAGTATCCAGAAATCTCTATTTTATCATGACCTAAGGTGCACCCAAAGGTTTACAAACAATCTCAGAATTCAAGGAAGGTAAAGTGATTTTAAATCTGTTTATCTCTTTATCAGATGAAAGCTCTTCTGAATGTGAGACTGCAGATGCCACTAAACTATCAACAAGAAATGAGACCATGTATGATCAAGAGAGATTTTAAACACAAGACTGCAACAGGAGCAAGAAACACAAATTGAAAACATTCTGAAACATAAGTGCATGCAAATTTTGCCAAGAGACAACACAAAATAATCCAGAATGACCAAATTTATCAGCAGGGGAATGTTATAAGAACAATCTCAGAGCTTGTTGATGGCTTTACAACTGAAACCAACTCAACATGATACAAATCTGATGCAAAAAGGAATTAGAAATGGTTCTCAGGTGGTTTCTCAGAGAATGGGCTTCTTCCTAGATTTTCCCGTGAAATTCTAAGTTTCTCTGACCTTTTGCATGTCTCAAAACATGCATTATATAACTTTCAATTACATTTGATCCTTCTTTCCCAAGAAAATAATATGCCCAACATCAAGTTTGTTACAAAATTCCAACATGATTCGCAGATAGGGACATTTAACAAATTTGCAACAAGAGTTGCCAGGTGTTTCTAAAATGGTGAATCATTACAAATCCTTCATCATTATCCATTGTGGAGGCATGTTTTTCATTCTCCAAGCATGCAGACCCCTTTCATTTCATCATTTCATCCTTATCATTCCAAAATTTGATTCTGCAACTTTATAATTTGATATTTCACGTTTTACATGGGCCTGAGTAAAAATTTATTTCAAAAACACCTCAAATCTACAAATTAATCCCTAAAACCACTTGCATTGGTCTTTGCAGGCACAAACAACATGAATTCACCAAAAATTTGATGAAAAATGATGCAAAATTCACATTTCCAAGCTTCCTGGAGTAAAAATGGTGGCCAAAATGGAAAATGTACAGTTACCATTGATTTGCTCTTTCTCCTTCAATCTGGGCCCTCCACGTGTCAAAATATGATTGGGAATGAATTCGGGCTCACTTTTTGACCTTTTAACATTTTTGGAAAAATGGAAAAAATTGACTTTTTTCTCCGCCCCTCCGCCCTTGAAATTTGGTGATGACACGTGGCATATGGTGGGTCCCATTGGGATCGTGGCTCAATTCTACGCATTTTGACCCTTTTTTGGAATTTGGAAAAAATTCACTTTTTTCCCATGGGCCCGCACCTCCACCTCTGTCCTTGACATGTGTCATCCTCTCTATCGCTAAAAATCTGTGGGCTTATTTCATGTTTTAACCCCTTTTTTTGCCAAGGGAAAATTTTCAATTTTTGCCTCCGCGGGCCCACGCCTCCGATTCCTTCCTTGCCACGTGTCCTGTTCGCTGGTTTTTCATGGAGCCATGCCTCAAATTTCCATTCTAAGTCTTTTTTACAAAAGGGAAAAAATTTCCCTTTTACCTCCGCCAGCCCACCCTCTCTACCCGCCACGTGTCTCCCTGTGGTTTATTCAGACCCGTGGCTTAAGTTTTTCCTCTAAGTCTTTTTACAAAAGGGATAAATTTCCCCTTTTCCTCCCACGGCCCGCACTTCCTTCTATGCCCACCACATGTCCAGCCCTTGCTCCATTGTGGACCCGTGGGCTTTTCCACACCTTTTTCCCCCTTCACAAAAAAGGAAAAATTTTCCTAAGTTCCCCGCCTGCCTTCCATCCTCCCTTGGCATAAGAACATGACATGTGTCCTCCTGTGGAGTTGCGGGGGTAATTTTGAATTTTTTCCCAAAGCCAAAAATGCTAAGTTTTTAAAGAAACCCCACCGATCCTTGTCCAACCAGAAGTGGCCATGTAGGAGACGTCACTTGAGCTTAATTTTGACGGTCAAATGACACCCGTACGACCGTAAAAAAACACAGAATTTGCTAAGGACGCCCGAATTCAATTTTTTCATCGTGGGTAAAGGATTTTTTGGTCAAAAAACATATGGGAAGTGGTTTTAAGCAATTTTCGACCATGGGGAAGGATTTTTGAGGGAAAATAAGTACAAAAATGAGCAAATTCGAGCTCCACAGGCTGGGAAAAATGGAAAAAATGACAGAGGCCCATGTGGATTTGGAAATTTAGGGCATAAAACAGAGCCTGCATGTATTTTTCTTTCAAGTTGGGGAAAAATAATAGGTTTATGAGCCATTTAAAGCATTCAATCTGGATGGGGAAACTTGCAGACCACCAAACTCGAAGAAAAACATTTTTTGAGCATGTAGAACAAAGGGGAAAGATGGGAAAATAATAGAGGATCAAAATGGACACCAACAAAGTACATTTGCAAATTTATTCCTACACATTGTCATCCGAATGGATGAGGCAATTGATTTTCCCTGATTCATTGATTATACATAGGATTATGCAACCTCATACAACCTTTTTTATTTCTTTTCATACCTTTGAGGTGAGGCCCACACAATTAGATGTCTTATAGATTTATAATTCATGATTCAATCCTTTTAACTCTTTCTTTAATCAAATTTTTTTCTTTTCTTGTTCCATCACTTAAGTAAGCCCAGTAGACACTGATTTCAATATAAAACTCTGGTTCAAGGAAATTCCAAACCATAATGATATAAACCACTAATACTCATTTCAAATATTGATAGGCCTACAAATCTCTATTGATAAATATCAAGTAAAAATTTTCATTTTACAATTTTCCTTTATCATTAAGGTTTTCTTAAACTGAGATAGTCCAAAAAGATAGAACTGATATTGTTTCCATTCATTCAATGATGTAGTCTAATTTATTTCACCTAATGGCTATGCATTCAATTGGAAACACATGTAATAAGGAAACATACAGATCAAATAACTAATTAAGATCAATTGCACCATGTAATCACCATATTCAGACACATCAATTACCAGAATCCATCCTCCATAATCCATTAATAACCAAAGTATTACATATCAGAAGTTGAATACATAAAAATAGTCACCACAGAGTCATGCGTGCCAACATCAGAACAGCATAACCCTATCACATCAATTCTCATGTCTAAAACAATGGAGTACATTAGATATTTATAAGGGTGGGGACTTTCCCTTCACCACCTATGCATCCTCAAAATAGTTTGCATGCTCAAAATAGCCATGTGTACATACAAAAGTAACTATAAAGCATGCATGCTTTCCTAACAAGCCTAATAATAGATTAAATCTATAAATAAACCTACTTTAATCCTATTATTAGCTTGATCCATGCATGACCATTCATCTTCACTTTATCCCAAAAATAGCTCTTTCTTGGCCTTCAAGTCTCCTTGCTTTTCTCCTTGGCGTGATCCACACTCCAACTCACTTTTTCCTATTTTTAGCCCGTACATGCAAAATCGGCTAAGTCCTGGGATTAGACTTTCTGGGCATGTGCCACTTCAACTGGCTCTTGCACGCATTCATGCACCCCACTTGCGCACCCCAATATTTTACATGCCTTCTTGATACTTAGTCAATTTTTCCAACCCAATATTACCCCACACTAATTACATTTCCACCCTCGGAATGGGGTTGCTCAACTTATCTCTCCAAAGAATAAACGAAAGAAGAATGTCCATACAAGAATGAAAGAATGAATTAAATGGAAGAATGCCCAGTGTCCTTACTCCTCATCTAGCTAAAAAATTTCATGGTACTCCTTATTTATGTCATCCTCCAATTCATTCCACTCTCCCAACCCCTTCTTTCACTTTATTAGGGATGTCACCAAGTATTTTCTCCATTTCATCTAGAGTCATGTCTTGACCCTTGTGCTTCAACTCCCTTGTCACTCCAACAAGGCCTGATACCATTCCCTCCATGAAATCCATCTTCGTGTGCCACCATCACCCCTAGTTCCTTTATTTGTTCTTCATGGGGATCCCTAGATGCTTTAAGCACTTCACGATTCTTTGCTACCACTACCAATCTATCTTCTCTCCCCAAGGACTTGTCCTTCTTAGCTGCTAGGACATCATTCTCCTCCTACATTGTGTACACCTTAAGGATATTTTTTAGGATCCTCGTAGTTTCCTAGTGCCCATCCTTCCTTCTTCAATTCATCCTTCAATGTTTGGAGCATGGCATCATACTCTGCAATCTGGTGCATAATCACCCTTTTATTCTTCTCTTTCTCAGCCACAACATCTATCTGTGTCTCCTCTTTAGCGGTTGGCCTCTCCTTGAGTAGTAGGTGTAAGAAATCTTGCAGAAAATGCAAGGTTAATGGGTAGGTCTTCTGTCATCTGTTCATCGAATTCTATGGACATGCCTTTAAAATTTCTCCCCAATCTCTGGAAGCAAAATCCAGAATCTCCTTCTTCCATTTCTCATCCCTCTTGCACACCTAGTTAGTTGCTCAATTTCTTTTTCCTTATTCTTATTATCTTCCAACAATGTCCTGAGCATGTCCACCTTATCCAAGTTCCTTCTATCCACCTCTTCCACCATCTTTGTCAAGGCATTACTTTCCTGTTCATCTATAAACTTGGTTGGCTTGATTGTCATATGTGTTTGTTGGGGTGCTTTCTTCATCTTGTGCCTTATGCATGCTTCCTTGTTTATTTCAAACTCTTGTTCATCCAAGTGCATTTGTATACTCTAGGAAATTTTCTTATTAGTGTGCATATTTGTACCCTTGGGATCTATCAACTCCCAACCATATAACTTTTCATGAGAAAGGGTGCTCTAAAACCTTGTGCTAATGATCTTTGAAGGGTCATCTACATACCCCAGGTCTGGTGTCTTCAAAATTTCTTCCCCCTTCTTCCTCTCAGACTAGCTACCCTTGGGAATATGTGTCTCTGAACCTAGAATCGAACATTCACCTGACGTTCCCTCATGCTCACCTGATGGATCACCAACATTCTTCTCCTTTTCCTCATCTTCTCATGTGGGGCCTTCCTCCTTCATGCTCACTATGCACCTCTGTGTCATGTTGCTTCTTCTTCTCTAAGCTCATCTCCTCCTTCTACATCAATAACTGGTGTTTCCCCTAAATTTTGTGTAACCTCATCTGACATCTCTTCCTCACTATCACCCCTAGGCACATACTTGTGCCTTCTCTTTGTTTTCTTCTTTAGGCTTGGTTTGATAGGTGATATCCTTGGTGACCTCCTCAATGGCTCAGAGGGTCCCGTGCCAGTGCTCTGTGTCCTAGATGTTCTCCTTAGCTTTCTCCTGAAGCCCTAGTCAACCACATTTCCTTCCTCTTTTTCCGTCTCCTCAGCCTTAGTCTCTATTATCACTTCTTCTTATTCCTTCCTGGGAGGGATATCTTCATGTGGCCTCTTTGTACCTACAGTTGGTTTCCTTCTAGTGCCATGATCTAGCATGCCAACATCCTCCATCTCCTCCTCCTCATCCTTAAGTTCTTCTTCTTCTATTCTGGGAGGAGTGGACTCACTCTCCTGCATGGTGTCAATTGTATGCTTTCCCTTTGGTGGCTTTAGGAGTTTGAATTCATTTTCAATGTACTTTCCATTCACTAATTTAGGCTTAAGGTTGATGTATACCTTAGCCGCACCCACCTTTCCAATTACCAAAGTCATAGAATTAATGATGATATCATCTGATATCATAGTCTCAATGTAGGCAGACTTACCTGGATAAACATAAGTCTTGTGAAGCATATGGTAATCATAATCAACTTTATCTGCATCAAATCTAAGCCTCCACATGTCTGAGAATATATTCACCAAAGCCTAAAAATAGTGCATTGTAAATGCATATGGGAGCTTACACCAAGGGCTCCACTTACCAGTCTTCATTTGGAATCTTCCAATGTAGTAGTGTTGGTACACTACAAACTCTGCCTCCCCATCAACCATTGTAGGAAAGTCTTTTGGTATGTGCCACTCATGTTCAAAGGCCTCACACATTCTCCTATACCATAACTCCAGCCTAAGCTTGTATGCATCACCCGTGGCTCCATCACATGTATATTTTTCAAACCTTTTAGCCAGTGACTTCTTATCAGGTGGGTACTACCACATCTTGTCCTTGGGTCCATCTGGGACCCCAATCTCTACAAATATAATTGATAGAAGGATAGCACCTAAGCTTTTTTGTCTCCTTTATGTGCTTCCTCAATAATACCTTCTTCTATGAATGTAGCAAGGTTGTAAACAGTACCTTCCACCATCTTCTTTGCAATGTGGAGCCATTTCTTATTCACCTTGGCCCCATCTCTCCTTAGTTATTAATTTTTTTTCAAGAGGTGTATGAGAAATTTTAACCACAGGGTCAGTTACTTTGATATGTCCATCATGCATGCCCTTATTTCTGATAAGCCATCTCCACAGTAGTGGCCTCCACACCTACTTCATCATCTAATATCACTGGGAAATCTATATCCCTGAGCTTCTTAACCCTGTAAGTCTCCCAATCAAAGGGCGGTGATGCGCACTCGCCATCCTGCAAAGTAGAAAAAGTCCTTATGTACTCTTGACATCAACCATCGGCAAATCCTTTATGGTTTTCAAAATTATGGTAGATCATCAATCTACAAGACTCACACTTTCTCCAAAACCTTTTGTCCTTCATCATCATAAATGGGTTTTTCATCTTTAGTCTAAAATTTTTTCTTTTTCACCAGTTCCTTTTTCAATTTGATCATTATTCACACCGATGTAGTGGTTGTAGTCACTTACCTTACTCTTACGAATGTGATACTACCATACATTCCCCACGATGACACCCTTGGGATACTACATCTCAGAAAATATCTTCTCCTCTGGGTGCATCTTCTACTTCCACCTCTGGTTCATTTTCCTCATTTCCCCTTCTGGTTGCTCCAAGTGCTCTCTTTGGTGCCATTTCTCACTTATAACTTATCCTTGCATTTTCTATCATCTACTTCCTCTATAACCATGAAATCACATGCCCTAGTTGTAGTTTCTTCTTCTCAAACCCTAACTCCTTGAACCCAACACTTCACATGCTTTCCACCTACTCAAACAATTTTCTTAAAGGAGCTCCAATATGGCCATGACCAAATTCAACTGGTTCATTGTTCTTCACTTCTACACTCACACTTTACACTCATTTTCTCTTCAATTCACTCTCCAAGGCTCAAAAACTCAAACATGCAAGGTAAGAATGAAATTGCATGCACCCCTTTTATATATATATTTTATTATCCCGCATTAATTTCTCCTCACCTACCACCATACTCCAACTTTAATGATGTTTTTTTCACTTTTTCCACATTTTTTCTCTACTTTCTTTCATGCCCCAGTCATAACCTTCTGGCATGCCTACTACTTCTCAGCCACAAACCTCCTTACGTGCACCTCCATGCACCAAAGTACATAATCCTCTGTGCCTCATACCAAGTAGTTTACCATGTTGTTACCTACCTCACGTTACATTGTGTGAACCTTTTCTCATGTGTGGTCTTTAATCTGAGAAAATTTCCTATGAACACCTTCATCTCGAGCACCTGTAACACCTTTCTCCTGCATGCACCCTTCAGAAAATTCATATTCTAGCCCAACATATATATATCCCTTCACATGTCTCAACCAATATTGAATCTTTATCCTCTTGTACCTACTCCACCCCACACTAAAAGTATGCATGGTCCTCTATGCATGAACTCAATAGATAGTAATCAACTTCCTTCTCGCAAGCACACTTATTACAACAAAACAAAGAACTAAATTGACAAAGCATAACAACGATTGAAAGGAAACACATGAAAGGGAAATCTAATCTAAATGGAAATACTGCCTTATTACAAACACCAAGAAGCCTTATTTATAGTAGGGCTTCAGCCTACTCCCATTGAAGTAACCAGGAAACATGGTGTCATCCAGCACCTGTAACTGACAAGCACCTGATTCAAGTATCTTGGTTACTACAAAAGGTCCCAACCAATGCACTTTCAATTTCCCTAGGTGGCGCACAAACTTGGAGTCATAGAGAAGGACCATCTTTCCAACTTCAAATGTCTTGTTCTTAATATGTCTATCATGTCATGCCTTCTATCTTTCCTTCTCAGTCTTCTGGCTCCAATGTGCAATGGTGCCACCACTCATCTAACTACATTAGTTTTTCAATGCACTCTTCAACAACTTACTCATTAGCTAGTCCAACTGCATGCATAATATGTAGGGATGGTAACATGAATTCAATTGGTAGTATTTCTTCCATGCCAAACACCAACTAAAAATGTGTGGCCTTGTTCAAGATTTTATAAGTGGTCTTATATGCCCAAAGTAAGCTGACACTTTATCATCCCAATATTTTCTTCCAACATCACATATTTTTGTCAATGTCATGTCCCAAGATCTTGTTGAAAATCTTCTACAGTACCATTAGCTTGTGGGTGATAAGGAGTAGTCTTATGGTGTGCCACCATAAACTCTACCAATAGAATTCTGATTGTCTCATTAAGAAATGAGTTCCTCTATCACTTTGTCAAGCTTAATGGGCAGCCATACCTGCTAATAATATTTTCCCATAAAAATCTTGCTGTTGTAGCTATGGTACAATCCTTTGTAGGTGTTTCCTCTTCCCACCTTGTCAGATAGTCTGTGCAAGTAATAATGTAGTGCACGCTAGTCCTATGTGTGGGTGGTGAAATAGGACCTACAAAGTCAATAGCCCACTTTTCAAAAGGCTCCCTGCTTGCAATAGGTCACAATGACATCTCATCTCTATGTCCAGGTTTCCCAAGGCATTAACAATGAGCACACACTTTAACATACTCTTTAGTATCCTTATAAAAATTCTCCCACCAAAGTCCAGCCATTAGAATCTTGCACACGGTAGCATCACCAACGTAATGCCCTCCTACTATTCCACCATGAAATTCTTCCATAATAGCCTGTGCTCATGTTCCAAAACACAATGGCGCAAAATTCATCATGACTAACTTGTACAAATCTCCACCAATCAACTGATAAGGTGCCACATGTATAGCAAGTTTCTTTTTCTCCAATGTCTTCATTCCTTCAGGTGCCTGTCTAGTGCACAAAAATCATTCAATATCCTCTAATTTTGTGGGTGCACGGTTTAACCTAAAAAGTTGTGCATCCAACATAGTGTCCTCAATGCTCTACGCATCCTCACTAGAATTAATCCTTGATAAATGATCAGGCCTTGAATTATTCTTTCCTGGTTTCACAACAATGGTGAAATCAAACTCTTGAAATAGAAGTATCCACCTACAAATGTGCCCTTGCAAAATAGGCTTGTTGACCAAATACTTGAGTGCCATATGATCTGTATAGAAAATAAATGGTGTTTCCAACAAGTACTTTTGAACTTGTACAATGCGTAGATCATAGACAAAGCCTCACGTTCAGTGGTTGTATAATTCTGCTCCACTAGTGTGAACTTCCTGCTTGTAAAAAAATAGGATGATCCACAATTCCTTCCCTGGTTGTGCCAAACACTGTGCTAATTTCCATGCCAGAGGCATCAACATGAACATGAAAAGGTTTATCCCATGAAGGAAAACATAGAATAGGTGCAGTAGTAAGCCTCTCCTTCAATGTTTCAAATGCTTGTTGTTGTGTGTCACCCCAATAAAATTTCCCTTTAGCCTTCAACAATTCTTCCAAGGGCATGATAAATCTTTGCATATCCTTTAATAAATTTTCTATAGTATCTTGTATGTCCCATAAATCCATGCACTTCACTCTGATTGGTAGGATTTTCTAAGCCCAAGACTACAACTATCTTGGTTGGGTCTACCAACAATCCTTCCTTGCAAATTATGTGCCCAAGTAAAGTGCCAAAAGGTGTAGTAAAGATGCACTTTTTAATGTTGAGAGAGATGCTCAACTACCTGCACCTCTCAAACATGAGCCTCAGATTATCACAATGATCCTTGACTAAGCCATATACTGTCCAATCATCCAAATATACCTGCAAGAATTTATGAATAAATTATTGAAATTCCTGCACAACAATGCATGAGAACATTATTGGCGCATTTTTCAATCCAAAGGGCATAACTGTATATGAAAAACTTCCCCATTCAGTGGTGAAATTTTTTTTTTCTCCTGATCTTCCTTTGCGATGTGCACCTAGTGATAACCTAAAAACCCATCTGTAAAAGAATATATCTCGTGCCCAACAACTCCTTCAAGGATTTCTTCTGTGAAAGGGGTGGGAAAAGGATCTATAACACATGAAGCATTAAGTTCTCTGTAGTCCACACAAATCCTTATCCTCCCATCCTTCTTAATGCTTATAACCATGGGGCTAACCCATTCATATTCTTCAATAGGCTCAATTATTCCAGACTTGAGCATTTTATCAATTTCCTCCTTTACCTTACATGCATAGATTAGGATTCATCCTATAAGGCCTCTTCCTAACTGGGTGTGCACCTTCTTTCAGCTTGATCTTCATCTCTCCTAAAGAAGGATGCACACCTTTTAACTCATGATAACCCCATGGAAATAAGTCCTGGAAGTCACACAAGAGTTCAATAATCTTAGCTACTTCTTTCTCTGACCAGTAATCACCAATAATGGCCTCCTTAGGATTTTCCTCTGTACCAATGTTAACCTTCTTTGTCTTCATAGGAGCATGATATGTGCATGCCTTCTCATCTGTAGTGTCCATCACCTCACATGTACCTTCAGTGTGGTCAACATCCAGGTTATCAACTTCCTCATCATCTATCATATATACCTATTTTACCCTTTTCTTTTTCCTTCCAGGTGTGGACCATCTCTTCTTCATTTGTTTCCTCAAGATCAAGGCATGCTTCAAGATCAGGTTCTCCAAATAACTCTAACATGATATCTTCAGCCTTCACGTTATCCCTCAAAGTGATGCACTTCATTATCTGCAATGCTTCATGGACTAGAGGCTTAGTAGAAAAGTAATCAAAAGTTTGGATCATACCTGAAGTCATCTATTGCCAATTTGTTGTTTCTCTTTTTAGCTCAGCATGGACATACCATGTGCACATGCATCCATCTATGCAAGGTGGAGTAGAAATTATGCACCCATAGTGATGGTGGTAAGGCCTCCTACCCCTGTGCCCATGATCTCTCACATTTATGGACGTGATGAGAGAATAAGACTTACCATGAAATTCACAAATGTGCATAGCGACATTGCTTTAAGTAAACCTAGTGGAAAAGTTGATTCTCACTTCTCGCCACTCTAATAGGTTATCTATATGTGTTACCCACTAATGCATTGTCATCCCATGTAAGGTATAGACCAACATATTTCTCTTATCCCCGTCATTCGGCCACTAATTATCCATAACATGTAAAAATGTATCAGGATTTCCCTTCACCAGTGTACCTTGGTACCTGAGTAAATCCTAATTGCCTCACCATGCATGTTGCCTAATCATCCTTTAACTTTGACCTTGCACACCTAACCATCTTAGTATTCCATGTGCCCAATTATCACATGCAACACTAGTAGTGTCACTCACAGACTGCATGTCCTCCTAATGAAGAATGCCATTTTTTGATGGTTCTAGATTCTATGGATCACAAAATATCACTACATGAATACGATTAATCTCTTTCTCACTCAAAGGCTCAAGATAAGGCTCCACCTTCTTCTCAAACAAGGGTATGATCATGCGCTCCTCCTTGTTCTCAAAATTGATGTATCTCTTGTTAAATTGTAGATCAACATTGTTTGCATAACACGAGGGCTACCCAAGTAATGATGGAAAGTTTTCTACTTCAGCAATCTCCAACACCTCAAAGTATCTAGTAAATTTATCTCCCCGAATGATAATAGATACATCCTTGAATACCCTAATAGGAATTTCCTTAGTTTTGTTTTCCATGTACCATACATTCAAAGATGGTTGTAATGTGGGCCTTCCCATTTGATTCCATCCCTTCAGAGTGAGTACATTTACCTCAACACATATATCTCTCAAGATATTTCTTATGAGCTAGGCATCAATTATTGCATCCGATGTTATCTCCTTGTCAAATTCATGGTCCTGAGGTGGTATATTTTCATGAAGCATTTGTCTCCTACACTCAGTGCTAGGTATTTTTTCTTACATTCATTCCCATAACAAAGGAATGATTTTCTCCTTAAGAAACATCCTGCACACCTATTTCAAGTCATAAAAATCCTTATGTGGGAGCTCAACACTCTTTTCCCACTCTCTTACACATTCCTATTCCTTTAAGCATCTTATTTCACCTTAAAAATATCTAATGACTCCTATCATCTCCTAATAGACTTCCTTCTGATGCGCTGCATCTTAATACTTAGCATATATCACTTCCTTTCATGTATTGATAGTATTAGTCTATAGAGGCTCATGCATACATGTTGCCTCAGTGTGCATTGTAACTAGCATGGGTTATAACTCTAGATCAGTATTTTTAGGCATCCATTGATCATAATTTCCATGTTGTACCTTGATCATCCTAGATCCCTTGTATTTTTTATTATTTTTACTTATATGCTCATATAAATTTGGACAATCCTCCAAGTTATGTGGATTTCCACACTATGAACATGATGAATTCTAAGGGCAATCCCACTGGTAATGATCAGGTGATCTAAAATTATAACAAGTTCCTCACGTGAACAAACCTCTACCACCTCCACGACCTCAGCCTTTATATCCCCCTTGAAAACCTCCATTCCTATTGTCTTCATGGTTGTTCCATTCATGATTATGGCCTTCTTGTTCCTTATATCCACTCACCACACCAGTCTGGCAACTCCTATATCAATGGATTCATGAATGTGATCAATCAATTTGCATTCACCGGTGTCATGAGTGTGGGACTTGTAAATATTACAAGACATGGACACCTTATTCATAAGCACACGCTACAACAATGGGTAATCTCAAACATCATAATTTAGGTGACATACTTCATGATATAATAGTAACATGTGCACTGATTTGTGTGGAAAATTTTGTTTATTATGTCCTTCAAATTCACAATCTGTGCACTAAATTCCACTATGTTTCTCATGTGTTGATTTGTCAAAAAGCATCTCCAACTATTTTTCCATAGCTACAATCTACACCTCTAAGAAAGGGATTACTCTAGTATGAACACTTCCAATGGCCTCATTATGTAGAGATACTTCTAAATCCTTTTGCGAATCAACATATGTCTTATGAAAGAGTGATCTTCGAAATGAAGTCAGAATTCTTCCAACAAAGCATTGTGCAAGTTGACTAGGATGAGTGTCATAAGACAACTTAGATAACAGGGTCTTAAAATGCATGTCATACTCCCTCACACTTTCAACTAACTCCTACTTGATACCCTTGATCATGTTTATGCTATGTTGCTCAAATTTTGGGATGTGAAACTCTACCAGAAATGTAGAATGCAAAGCATTGTAATCCACCATAGTGTGATGTGGGTCATACTTCATGTACCAACTATGCGCGTTCTCTTGTAGCGTAGTAGCAAACTAACTATCCTTCATATTTGGGGCTGTAATACCCTTAGCGCGCTATAGTAGTTCACACTTATGCACATGATCTATTGTATTTTCAATACCCCTATATTCCAGTAAATGGAAATACATCTCATAATAAACCTAAGATTTCAGCTGAAAAAATTGATGATGGGGTTGTTAGGGATCTAGCCCTTGTCCTCCAGATCCAAAACAAGAACCTCCTCCAGTATTTCCTCCTCCCGATCCACCTGATCCTCCTAAACCTATTGCGCCAACTGCGGTGAGCTATAGACCAATTTATGTACTCCCTTACATTCTAGTTGTGGTAGTAGACTAGACACCAATGGTCTATGTTTCCTCTTCCTAATCATATGCTACAACTACTCATAATGCAATAAAAACACATAACTAATCCTAATATATTATTTCTAAGGGATAGAGAAGAAAGAGTTGCATGAAAAAAATCCTACACTAAGGGTGGTGATAGACACCAAGAAAAGGGGGTGTTCAGACAATCCTCAATGCCTGAAAATAGAGAAAGGTGAGAGTGGAGAGGATGGAAAAGCATCACAGAACAGGATACACACAATACACCATTTTCATTAATCACAACTAGATTTAAATATGCAATGGGAACAATAAATGCAAAGTACTCCTACAAGCATGAAGAAAGGAAAGAAAAACAATTGAAAATAATTCAAGGACAAAGAAGCAGTCACAAACACTGATTTGTATTGCTCCATGAGTATGAAAAATACATCACTATACAAGGCAGAGGAAATATTCACCATTATAGGGATTAAAAATGGAGGCTTGAAGCTCCAAAAACATCCTCACAGGGAAGAAGAAGGGAGGTAAACACCAAAAATGTCCAACCTTTTACAAATAAGCCCTCCTTTACAATTTATAGAAATGAGAGGAGAGAAGAGAGAGAAGGTGAGAATCCTAAATGCATGCCTTCACCCCACACAAAATAAAATTATTGACCTGTAAATCATCATGGGACACCTGAAAAGCCCATACCCTTTGTACTTTAGCTTATTGAAGAAGAAAATGGCTCCATGCTTCCATTAATTTGGTACCTGAGTGATGACTGTTCATTGAGTGTAGAAGAAGTTTCCATTTTTTCACACCTTTCCCTCACCAAAATTGAAAATTTAATTTTATTATTGCATAGAGGGCATTTGAATCCTTTCCAGAAATATCCAATTTTGTGAAAAACGGAGCTCCCAGCTGAAATTTATGGCCATTTGAGTATCTCAATTTTTTTTGTTAAGGTCCATTACTTTTCTCTTTCCTTCTTTGGGACCCCCCATTACTTCACTCATCAACTCAGCTTAAAACTACTTTACTTCATTTTCCCAAGCGACTCACCGAGTAATTCCATTTCCCACATTAGTTTCAACTTTTGCCTTATTTCTCCTAATGTTTGGGATACTACACACCCCACAACTTTGAGCCTGCAACTCCCCTTAGCTTGATTTGTCCAAAACCTAGCTAGCTTTTGCCTTCTCTGATGAACCTTTCTAATCACTTCACCAACTTCCCAAGCCCCTACTACTTATGTTCATCTTACTCGTGTCTTACCCACCTTCAATGCAATGGTTTATTGCGGGCACTTTCATGTGTTGGTTACCACCCAAGCTTACTTCTGAGTCTTATACCCCAAACATGGTTTAACTCATGCCTCACCAAGGCCCTCAACTCGCCACTTCACCCACCATCTCATTTGACCCAAACTTCAAAACTTTGTGCTAAACTGGGGACGAGTTACTTTAGTTTCCGAAACTAATGCCCCATCCACACCCTGTAACTCCATGTTCTAAATCGTCTCCAATCAAGTCATTGCTATCCTTCCAACATGGTGTTTGCATTCGTTTTCTTCACCTGATCATGACTCCTCCTAACTCCAAAGTGCCAAGGTACTCTCCATGCCCAACCCCACAGTCTCCTTACCAACACACAAGACTCATCATGGGCTTCTCCCCTAGCTCAGGATTAACTCTTGGTGACTACTCCTCTAATTTCCTTTCCCTACTCTGCTTTCCCATCACTATGGCCCATATCTGAAAATGAGTTGACTCCACTTGACCTCGTCAACCATCCTCACTGCACTGACCTCTATCCTAACACCAATCCTCTCCCCAAGTTACTCACCCCCCTTTGATCCTTTATATAGGCCCCGCAATTCCATGCCATTACCATCTCACTGGACTCATATGCTTCCCCTTACCTCATGAGCTCACTGACTAACTTGCTAAGCTCTCTCATGGTTTACTCTAATGCGCTCCCCCACTTTCAAACATCCTTAACCCACCTAGCTCAGCACACTTATAGCTCAGTCCTAAGTATCTCTCCCAGCTCACATCCCCTGAGCTTGAGACCCCAAATCTTCACACCATCTGCACACCAACTGTTTCTCGTTGTTGCAATCTAACCAGCTCACCTAATGACTCGCTATTTCTTGGGGAGCTCGATGACCCTAAGCTCATTTTTCCAAATTTTCCCCTAATTTTTAGATTTTTTGGGATTTTTTTAGAACCAAGGAGATCCAGGGAAATACATTATGCCTCTGAGTTTGATTTTTTTTTCCCTTTTTTTCCATTTTTTTTCTTAGTTTTTCAAAGCATGGCCCACTTCTCTCTTTCCTAAAGTTAGACCTTAAGTCTTGAAACCCAGAAGAGGAAAAAAATCCTTCTTATGATTCCAAACCTTTCCCAAAAACTTCCAAATACTCTTAAAACATGGAAATTTTCCTGCAAGCCTTCAAATTCACCCTGAGGCCCTGTCCAGTGCTTGGTCTATCCTTTAGTTATCCATTTTTTCCTGGGGGATAAAAATGGATAACAATTTGGTGACTCACGGGGACATCTACCTGCTAGATGGGTTGACTAGTTCCTTAAAACATCCATTGGGCATGGAGTCACCTAATAGTCTAAAACTGATCTAAACTTTGAAATTTGACCCCAAGCCACTTGAAACTACATTGAACCCAGACTTGAACCTGGAATTTTCCTTGCTTTAAATTTTCCAACTTTAATAAGAAAATATTGAAAGTTGATGAGTGGAAAATTGTTTTGATCTTGAAATTTTTCATTTCCTCTACAAATCTGATCTGTTGGGACTGAAAATGAACATTATCTGAAACTATCCCAAAAATCTTATTTTTTCCAATTTGAAAATGAACTAACTGATGTTTGAAGATTAAAGAATGTTAATTGGGATTTATTGTTGGATAAAACCTTACAGAAGCTTGTAGGAGAATATGAAGGTTGGACTGGGAAAATCTAGGACTCCTGTTAAAACTGAATTTCTTTCTTTTCCCTTATAAGACTTGGAACACTTTGGGGATGGAGCTATTTTCTGAATCCTGAATTGAATGCCTAGTTTGTACTAAGCTTTCAAAACTGATTTTCTGATTTGAAGAGGGCACTAGAAGCTCAAGTTATGATTGATCTAAAGGGAAAAGGATGAAAACATTAAAATTTTTCCCTAAATCTAATTTAGTTTCTCTTTATTTGAAATTTCTTGAAGATTACAACTTTTCCTTGTAACTATGAGCTTTTCCTGCAACATTCTTTCTGGGAAACATGATGAACTGTGCAAGAGAAAACAACAAACAAAAAATATATACAAAAGGAAAATCATACATGCCTCAAGTGAAGACATGCAGAGTGTGCACAAACACTTGTTCTACTGAAATAAAACCTACCTCTACCCTACACTAACAGGAGAAAAAGAATACTCAAACAAATCCTAACACCAAGGAGAAGTAGCTTCCTTTCCTCAAAATTTGGGACCATGCAATTGATTTGGCAATGAACATGGTCATGTTCATGAGTGAAAAATTGATCCCATACAAGAAAAACTTTCCACCCATCTATCAAGGTATCAACATCAAACAAAATAAATACCTCCTCAATTTGCTCATTGCATTGGATCTTAGAGGCTTTGGTGTTGATCCTTGGTGTTTTGAGACTCATCCTCATGCTTTGGGAAGTAACATGACTGGTTGTGGCTTCTCCTTTGGCTTCAATGAATCCAAATATCTGATGGGGCAAGGTATGATCCACTGAATTTTCCCATTGCTCTGAATTCCAACTTCAATAAGGAAGTCTTCTTGCAGACATTCCTAGAAAAGGTGACTGTTTGTGAGTTGATTTTATTCTTGTTGCTCATCTACAGACAACTGATCTTCTACCTTGATGACTGATATGAAAGTGGTGTCATCCTTTTTCTCTTCTTCTTCTTCATGGTCTATGTGAAACTCCTGGAAGATTCAATTCCTTCCTAATCTTGATTCAAGAGGGTCATTTTGAAGAACAACTTCTTGAAGCTTGTTCCTCCATGGGAGTTCTCCTTTCTGAGAGGATGAATGAAGACAAAACTGATTTCCATGGGATCTTCTCATCAAAACACTCCTCCAAGTTTGATAAGGTCAAACATTCTTCCATTTTTCATTGTCCTATATGTTCCAAAAATATTCTTCTTCCATGATGACCTCTGAAATATGTAACTTATTCACCATGGTCTCTTCATCCTCAAACATAAAATTTGAGAGCTCAAATTCATCCAAAAAATCATATTTTTGGAGAGATGAAGTGGGAGAATGATATGAAATCATCTTGTGTAACCTTCTAAGCTCTCAAAACCTCTTAATTTGGTTTACTTCCTCCATGTGCTCCTCTTGTTAATTGGACTTGGATTGATTCCTTCTCTTCCTCTTGTTGATTCTACAACTAGTAATGGATCAACAATACCTGCAAATATAGTGCCAATGTGAACACTGCATTCAGAACACAATGGATTGTTGATCTTCTTCTTCTTCTTTCTTTCTATCTTTTGCTACAAAATCAGTTTTCTCCACCTGTTCTCCAACCTTGACCTCTTCTAAAGGCTTAACCATCAAGGGGATTTTATCAATTCCAAATCTTAAAGCCCAACTCAATTTTTTTATCATTTCTTCTATGTTGGGCTTTTCTTTGTTGTCCCTCTTGACTGATTTTTGAGTTTCTTCCCAACATGGATTTGGGAATGCAAGAGGAGGGGTGGGTTGGGATTCAATTAATTTTATCATTGTTGTGAGTGGAAAGGAAGGTTCAATTTCTTGTTTTTGTGGAGGGGATGGATTCTTGGAAGGGAAAAGGGAAGAAAATCAAGATGGGATGGAAGATTAGAAGATGGAGAAATGGATTCCACAATGGGGGCAACATGCAAGAAGCTAGAATCATGACATTCAGGTTGAAATGATGTAGATTGGGAAAGAGAAAAGGAAAATACTATGAGGTGGTGGTGTAGGACTTACCCATTGACAAGGTTTCCTTGCATCAAGTTCATAAGCCTCTATCTCCTTAATCCATTTTGCAAGTTGGGGAAGCATTTCAACCATGAAGTCAAGGTTCTGTTGAGGGCTGAAGTGTCTTCGTATAGGGCTAACCCATGGATAAGGGACCCTCAAACCAATCCTGAATGCTTTCATTGATGATGTGGCCCTGGACTACACCATATTTTCCTCCATTCTTTGAACTTTCTCCTACAAATCAGTGTTCTCCATAGAAATTGATCATTATTATACCCTTGTTCTTGATAAGCTCCATAGCCAAACTAATTTTGATATTTCTCATAGGGATAGGCATAATGATTTTGAATTTGATTATAAAACTGATCTGGAGGTGTCTTGAAACAAATTTGAGGTGAATTGAACTAGTTTTCCTGCTACAAGTGTGAATTCCATGATGGAAATGAAGTCATGATTACACAACTTCATGAATGGAAGGAAATCAAAGATATGGAAAGAAAAATGGATGGAAATGGATGAAAAAAGGTCTACAACTCAGAAATGGGTTGTTGGATTAGTGGATCAATGGAGTTTTCATATGTGTTTGGGTCCCAACAAGGACCAATTTATTAAAGCTCTTAAAGTCTTTCAACTTGAAGTAATCTTTCAACTTGAAGTAATAGAACAACTTGAAGTAACACAACCTTTACTTCTGTTTCTTGTTTATTGAAGTTTCTAATTACTTGAACTTTTATTACTTGAAGTAAAGTGATGCCAGTAACTTGCATCACTTTGAAGTAATCTACCTTCTGAAGTAATGCGGATTTTTATAAGTTAATTACTTAAGTCTTTCAACTTAACCCAACTTGAAGTAATAGCACCCTGGCGTACTTCATAACTTTACTTCTTCTTCATTGTTTATCAGAGGTTTGAAGTGCAACTACTTACCTTGGCTTTCAGATTACTTACTACTCAATTGTTTGGACTATTGATTACTTAGCAGTAATGCCAGGTCAGATCACTAATTACTTCTTCTTCCTTATGGATTCCAGAGACATCGTTACTTCAACTTTGCTTTATTGCAGACCTTCCAAAGCTGAAAACTTTTCGCCAAGAACACATCAACTTAGAAAAACTAGAAATTATCTTTGACCTCTCTGTCCCACCGGCATGCCAAAACTGTTATCACAAAAACACCCCCAATTTATGGGATATGGCAATGACAGATCCCTGTGACTTGGGTAACATGGGTACCATCTCTCAAGCTGTGGGACTTACAAACTTGAGATGGACCTCCAGAGAAGGTAAACTTCCTCTTCCTAATCCTATGCTACAACTACTCCTAATGCAAGAAAAACACCTAACTACACCTATCCTAACAATTCCAAGGAGACATGGAGAGTGAGAGAGTGCATGAAAAGGGAAATCCTACACTAAGGGGTGGTGATAGCACCAAGAAAAGGGGGTGTTGGACAATCCTCAATGCCTGAAAATAGAGAAAGGTGAGAGTGGAGAGGATGGAAAAGCATCACAAAACAAGATACACACAATACACCATTTTCATTAAGCACAACCAGATTTAAACATGCAATGGGAACAATAGATGCACAATACTCCTGCAAGCATGAAGAAAGGCAAGAAAAATAAAAGAAAATAATGCAAGGACAGAGAAGCAGTCACAAACACTAATTTTTATTGCTCCATGAGTATGCACAATACATAACTATAGAAGGGAGAGGCAAGATTCACCATTAAAATGCTTACAAATGGAGGCTTGAAGCTCCAAAAACATCCTCACAAGGAAGAATAAGGGAGGGAAGCACAAAAAATGTCCAACCTTTTACAAATGAGCCCTCCTTTACAATTTATAGAGAATGAGACAGGAGAAGAGAGAGAAGGTGAGAATCCTGAATACATGCCTTCACCCACTGAAAAAATGTAATTAATGACTTACAATCATCATGGGGCACCTCCAAAGCCCATACCAGTCATACCATAGCTTGTTGGAGAAGAAATTGGTCTCCATGCTCCATTAATAGTGGTAGTTGGCTGAGACTGTTCACTATAGTGCAAAATAAATTTTTCAATTTTTTCACCACCTTTCCCTCACCAAAATTGAAATTTTGAGTTTCTACTACATAGAGGTGTCACAAGATTTCTGGAAAGTCCAATTTTGTGAAAAATGAAGCTCCCAGCTGAAATTTATGGCCATTTGAATACCTTCAGTTTTGCGGGAAACTAGGGGGCATTACTTGTCTTTCCTTTTTTGTGGACCCCCAAGGGTGAATTACTTCACTTCTTGTTCATCAAACCCTTCAAACTACTTTAATGATTTTTTATAAGTAACATAATGGCATATCACCATATTACTTCACTTCCTTCATTCCTTATTTTTGGTGCTTGGTGGGCTCACTACTGGTTGGGGAGGCGAGCCATCTCACCCTTAATCTCACTTACACAACTCATTTTCTAGCTCACCTGCTTTGTGGCCATCCCCAATGCTTCAACTCACTTGGTGATCCAAGCTCCTACTACTTCGTGAATTTACTCACCTTCGATTTGGGGTTTCTTTTTTCTTTGACTTACGTTGGTTAGAGGATGAGCCACTTTAGAGTAATCGGTACCCTAAACACCACAACTCTATTAATTCACCTCGCCAAGACCTCTGAATTTCCCCTCATTGTGGTCCTATCATTTACTTCTACTTGGAAATTTTGGGGGGAATTACTTGTAAGTAGTGTCCCATTCAACCACCACAACTCCATGCTTACCCCATTGAACTTTCCTTCCTACATAATGTTTGGCATTATTTTTTCTCGGTAATCAATCCTTCTCATACTCCAAAGTAGTGGCCCCCCGACTTCACTGCAACTCTTCAATTCTACGCGAAGACTCCCTAGGCCATATCCCTAGCTCGAGCTTGATCCCAAATCGGCTCCTCTACCACTATTTTACCTACTTTCCCTTGCTATCCATCTCCCTACTAGCAACTTTCTCGACTTCATCAAGTCGTCCTACGATGCTGACCTCTATGTTGTTTCATGCCCTGGCTCACTGAGTTACTCAGATAGTCCTTCTCACTTCCACACTATTGCACATCCTATAGGGATCTCGGCCCTTTGACTCTGGCTTAGAGATCACCTCTTTGAGCCCTCTTTTCCCATGGCATCGCTAAGCTCCCTTGCCTTGCCATGCTCATTCATCCTTTAACTTGGTGAGTTGGTTCACCCTACACACCCAACGTGGCTTGGTCTTGAGCTCACCTGAGCTCCATCCCCTATAACTTGACCTGATCTTGTGCATGTCTTGCTCCCTTTGCATGCTAACCAGACTGTTGAGTTGTTTGGGAGCTCAATGACCACTTTCAACCCTCTACCCTTTTTCCCTTATTTTTTTGATTTCCTTCCAACCTTTTCTTGAAGCAAAAGGTTGAGGGGGAAATGGAATAACCTGAGGCCAAATTTATAAATTTTCGACGTGTTTTCCCCTTTTGGCTGAATGTGGGCCTCGGAGGCCTACTTTATCTTTCCAGTTGGGCCTTATGTCTTTAAAACCCATAAGAGAAAAAAATCCTTCTTATGGCTCCAAACCTTTCCTGAAACTTTGAAGATGCTCCCAACATAGAAATCTACCTACAACCTTCAGATTCAACCTAGGATTTCATGTCTAATGCTTGGGTCATATCTTTTCTTACTATCCATTTTTGCATAGGGGTAAAAATGGGTAACAACTTTATTTCTTGAATTCAACACAAAATTATATCTACTTGTTTATGCTTTCTTACTTGCACTATCCTACTTCTCAATGACTACTTCTAGATTTGAAAAACCATGTGTAAGGGCTAGGTATCTAGGTGGGTTCATATGCATGCATGTGGTCCTCATTATTTCCTTTGACACACTCTCATCCAAATCCAAGGGGGATTATCTATTACAATTTCCTAAAGTTGGGAAATCCTGATGATGTAACTCCTCATCTTCCATGAGAGCTTCAAAAACTTCACAATTCATCATCCTCATTAAATCTAGTGCCTCCTGAATATCTTTTGTGCACACCATGTCCCTCTCTCACATTTTATTAAACTTGAGCCATATTTTCTCTCTTTTCCTTTCTACCACTAGGTCTTCCATATTTCTCAAAAAATTCTCCTACCGTTGCACATGGTGGGGGTTTAGCTAGCCATGGGTAGGATCTCTAAATCTAGTTCTATAATTAGAATCTTGATTGATAATGCTATAGCACGTAAGTAAGATCCTCTAGGATCATGGAAGAACCTAAACTTAGATTCCTCTAGATATAAATAATTATAAACATTGTACTCTAATGTATAACTGTACAACCCACCAATGATCTACAACTCTAGTCCACTCCACATCAGCACTAGTAAGATTTTGGTAATCTATTTTTGTCCAAAGTCTCATTCTATAATTCCAAAAATTTCCTAATGCATATGCTAACATCCATTCATATAATTCTACTGGAAAGATACAAAATAAAATCTCATAAAGCATGTCATAAAGGTTTTCTTCCACCCACTTCTATGCATTGAAACCAGGTCCAATACTATATCTCTACACAAACTGATCCTGAACATTCTCTACCCAAATTTCAATGCTCTACAGAGTCAACCAATACGCCATCTGCAAGAAACATCCTAGAAAATAGCTTGAAAAGACGTCCCGGAAATATAACCAAAATGTAGTATTATTTATTTCACCTAACTGCTATGTGTGTTGACACTTCATTTAGATATATTTGAATGCTCACCCAAAGCACGCAAAGCTACCAAGTCCCTCATTTGTGTTTCTTTTCAAGATGTTAGCATGTAGATACATGATAATAGATAACCAAGTGTTCATTTAACCATACTTAACCATTGCATATATTCAATTAGAAACACATGTATTAAGGAAACATACAGATCAAATAACAATTAATATCAATTACACCATGTATCCACCATATTCAGACACACTAATTACTAGAATCCATCCACAATGATCCATTAATAATCAAAATATTACAGATTAGAGGTTGAATACACAACAATAGTCACCAGGGAGTCATGCACACCAATATACTAGAGAAGGATAACTCTATCACATCGACCATGTCTAATATAATGGAGTAAATAAGATATTTATAGGGGTGGGGAATTACACTTTTCTATCTATGCATCCTCAAAATAGTCTACAATATCAAAATAGCCATGCATACATATAAAATAAACTATAAATCATGCATGATTTCCTAACAATCCTAAAAATAGGTTAAATATATAAATAAACCCATCTTTAATCCTATTACTAGCCTGATCCATGCATGACCGTTCATCTTCACTTTATGCCAAAAATAGATCTTGTTTGGCCTTCAAGTCTCCTTGCTTTTCTCTTTAATGTGATCCGCACTCCAAATGGATTTTTTCTATTTTTATCCTATGTGTGAAAAATCAGATGAGTCATGGGATTATACTTTCTTGGCATGCACCACTTCTACTGGCTCTTAAGCGGGCCTATGCGCCCTACTTGTACACCTCACTGATCTGTGTACTTTCTTGGTACTTAGTGAATTTTTCCAACCAAACAAATGGTCTCTTGTAACAAGGAACCACTTGAATCCTATTTTACATAGTCCTTAGAAAATGTATACCAAGATTAAATTTTTAGTTTTTGTTGAAGAAGACTCAAATTCAAGTTATGGACTATACCCTAAGGAGGGTTTTTGAGAAACCTGAGAGGCTTAAATTTTCATGTACTGCCAAAATTTTACTCCTCGGAACCACAAACATATGAAATTATTTTTTAGATATATTTGAATCTATTCTTACATATTTGCATTTCAATTAGTCATTAAACATTCCATTAGGTCAAGAATAATTGGTACTCAGATGTATCTTTGTCCCTTGACTTTGTAGATACTAATCCTCTTCACAAGCTTATTACAGTTTCATACAAATATAGATTTTACTTATCATATTTTCTTCTTACCTGATTTTAACTTAGATGACCTCCATATCCTCTTGATACCTGTAGATAAATTCATCCCTCTTCATTTTTCAGGTGATAGAAAGCATCACCCAATCCATTTCAGGAATTAACCAACTCAATATTTCAGTAAAAGCAATTTTGTCCTAAAAATCCAAAATTTTCTTATCCATAAATTTACCTAGAAACCATATCAAAACTCATAATCATGAATAAAACCTTATATAATATAAATATATCTTAATTATCTTTCCAATACAATTTGAATCACCTCTTAACTCCTCATGTAGCTCCTGTAATGTCACTTTTGCTGAAGACTGCTTCTAACTGCCCTAAAATTACCCTTTTACCAGTCAACATAAATGAAACATACTTGACCTTTTCTCAGCATAACCATGACCTGAAACCTATTTTTAAATCAATAAAAACTCACATATATCAGAAAATGGTCATTTAGTTTGTAACTCCTTTGGACAACCTTTTTCCAAACTGAACTTCTTCAAAAACTGACTTGTTTGAGTGGGATTTACTCATCACCACAACCTATACCATACATTTCTGGAAACATGGAGGATTCCTCTACATGTTCCAATAATCATCCATGAACTATCAATAAAAAATGTCCACTTAGGAAGTAAATCTCTCAAACCTCTTGCAAGCTATGGTTTCAAACTCATAACTAGTTATTTACCTTCTTAACATTCGTTCATAAAAACCTGATGATGAAATGACCTCATTACTTTTTTGAAACCTTATTTATTCAATTTAGAAACATAATTGAAAGGAAAAAGGTCCTATGAAAAGAACACAATTTAGGGTGAGCATCAGAAGTTCCGATTCGAGATGGAAATGCACTTGTTCTTGACCTTGTTTCACCAAAAATATCATATCTTGCAAAATACGCATCATGGAAAATTGAATTTTTTCCCACAACACAAGGACACATTCTAGTATCATCTATAATCATTATAATTTCATAATCAACTATCAATATTTCCAGCCACTGAGACTTTCATAAAAATCCCTTAGTGTTTTGCACTATAAAATCTAGGGTGAACTAAAAGAACACTATAACTCATCATGAAAACACTTAAAATGGTCCTAACATATTCAATACATCATGATAAAATTAAATATATGCATCCATGAGCTGATATAGCTCCATAACTCACTCACATGCTATCTAATAGACATTTAATATCCAAATGAGCACCTAAAACATAGTCACCAACCTATATTCACATCCTGAAGATCATATGAGTGCCTAAGAACTCTCACAACATATTTTCCACCATGCTAACATGATTCTCAAGAAACAAGGAATATCCAACCTTCATGCCCCATCACCTAGTCTAGCTAGGTCATACGAATAGGCTTATAAGAACAAGACATCCTCACTAAATCAACTTGTGTAACCATGAACATACCTGAATCTACATGTAATCATAACTCTGAGCATCATATGACCCTACTCCATCATCCAATTTTTCAATAATGAGTTTTTTCATCAATGACAACACCTATGCAATAGCATGCCAGCAACATGGTCCACTAGGTGTCAGATTAGACCGAAAAAGGTTTACAAAAATACTCCTCACTAGAATACTTTGCTCCAATTTTCAGGTGTTTTTCTCCTCTAGATCCTCATGAATTCAGAAAGGAAAATTTTAGGTTTTCATTTTATTCATCTTAAAAATAATCAATATGAAAAACAATAGTCCTCTATAGCTTTAATTCTACTCATTTTCACGAGGTAAGAAAGGGCTCATTGGAAAGTTGATTTTTGAGGATCTCATAATCTGTTTTTTAGTTTGTTTGGCTTGTTGCAACTCCAGATATCTGAGAAAGAATTTTTCCATGGATGAAAGTTTCTTATTTACATAAAAATGTGAGGAGGGCATCAATTAGGTCATACAAACACTCATCTAATGGTATTCATGTAGGGAAGCTTTAGTTCAAATCTCGTGGAAAATTTATCTGTAAACTTCTAATTTGGAATTCTATGAAATCACACTATTATATTGTTCTACTTTCAACTTTGGAAAATGACAGATTGATTAAAGATTAGATCTTTAGTGACTTATTATCTATTTTTATAGAAAGGAAATTGCAAAGAATAGGAAAGAATTCGAACTACAAACACCAAAAAAATTTATCCTACAAAACTCCAATGGAGGAAAACCAACCAGGAAGGGAAAAATGCTTTTTCTTCCCATTTTTATTAGTCAATTATAGATAATTACAGATTACAAGAAGTAGAAAATGGAGACAAAAATGTAAACCTCTCCCTTCCTATGCTTTCTTTCTCTGTTTCTACACCTTTCTCCTATAATTCCACTCCATCATTGAAGATCTTGCTCACTTGCTCTCATATAATTAATACTTTGCTTCTTGATCTCTCTGGATCTTCGAATGATCAATTGTCTTACTCCTTGTATTTATATCCTTCTCCCATGTCCTCCCATGCACCAAAGAATGGGAAAGGTTAGGGATGAAAGAGAAATAGTTGGGATCTTCAAATTCACATCCATTCGTGCTTCATTCCTCTTTTCTATTCAGAAGTGCTAGGACCACTGCCCTGGCTGGGTGGCACTTTAAGGACCGCTGCCCCTGCAGGGTGCCATTTCTACAACTACCTCTCTACAAAGAGTGGCATTTCTGTACAAAATCTTTGTTTACCTCATTTCCTTAATTTTCTTCAATTCTCCTTCTTGGTGCTGATGGATCTGATGAAGTGGTGTGTTTTTCTGGATCCCTATGGATCATACCTTCCCTAGTTAGGAGGATTTTGGTCCCAAAAAATCTTATGAGGGGAATGGTAGAGGAATCAACTCCCTCTCTTGCTCCTTTAAGTACCACTAGGACTACCTTGGTGTCTTCTCTCATCCAACCTACCAAGACTCATGTGGATCTCTAGTTTGTTTCTCCAGTGCTACATCCTCCTCTAAGGTTCCTTGAGTACAATTCTCTTTAAAAGGAAACTTATGTATGTTTCATTTTTTTCATGCATAGATGGCATTAATAGGTGTAAGATCTTACAACTTGTTATTGCGTACATGTTCATAAAGTATGGCCTGAAGGTTTCTTTTCCAACCTTCTCAAGTATGGAAAAGGTCCCATACTATAGTGGTTTAACCATTCTTTATTGTCTTTGTCTCTTAAGATGGATTGGTCAAATCCTCTCCACGTACATTACTACTATAGTCACCACTATTCCTTATATCTCTTCTTATCCTTTCTGCCCCATGGTCAGGTCCAGTGAATCTATAGGTAGATATGGTGACTGCATAGCAGAAGTTTTTTTCACTCATTGAATGACCAATTCCTGTGGTAGCTTCTTCAACAAAAAATGACATGTGCCATCAAAAGTATCTATGCTCTCAAGTTCATTTTCATTTTCTTGCAATGAAAGTAAACAAAATTGATGATTTTCCTTAATAATTTTTTGTTCTTGGTTGACACTTATCATAACCTTCTTTTATTTTCTCTGGTATGCCCAGATGTTGAAACTGACTCCGTCCTTGACCCATCTATACCAATTCTCCCTCCTTGTGAACACAACATCTCTTTCATTTAAGTAAGGACTTCCAAAGACAACATCAAATGCATCAAGTGGAATGATATCAACCTCTAATACATCAATACATTGGGTATTTATCCCAAACTGAAACTTACACTTTCTTGTAACTTGTATTTCTACACCTATATTCACCCATTCTAATGGGTATGTATGTGAATGCACATAAGTTTCTAGACCAAGCTTCTCTACAACTACATCAGAAATAAGATTTGACTGAGAACTAGAATCTACTAAAGCATTTACCTTAGTCTTCTTTATTTTGATTATGATTTCAAATATCTTACTCATATCTTCTTCTTATGCTCCCCTGTACATGTTAGTGGCCATGCATCCCATCTTTTTATCTACATTTGAATCATCCTTAATATCCACATCTTATTTTTCCTTCATAATGGACGTGGATTTATTGGAATCCTTGGTTTGACCATTTTCTTTATGTTATTGAGATGAAATAGATAAGGGTAAGGGCCAAGGAGGAATAACTATTTATGATGGTCAGTTTCATGGTTGTTGTGTGTGTTCTGACTTCTCAATCCAATGCTGACTGTGAGAGATTCCTTTTGGCTGGGAGGAACTACCTGAAATAGAAAACAAGACCACAAAAAGAAGAGTTAAATAATATATGACAGTGGACTGCCTAGCATGTGCTAGATCTGGGAAGTGTGATACTCCCTAGATGGTTGTCAATCCACTATTTAAAACAACTTAATGTGAGAAATAAGAAAATTCCTACTGTAGTTGATATGATTTAGGTATTTCATTCAAGCACAATAAGAAAATCTAACATAACAGGCTAGGCTATAGTCAGATCTGAAGGGTAGGTAGGTGTCAGGGTACTGGGACTGGTCAAGGTCAGGTTTTGGGTTGTTTAGGTCACTTGGTAGAAGGTTATTTGGTTCTGTTATTGGTAAAAGGTATGAAACATAGAGACCTGATGTTGTCGGGTATAACCAATGATGGTTTAGAAGGGATTGATAATGGTCAGGGATAACCGACGTCGGTAGGGTCGGGGTGAAAGGAACTTAAAAAATCTGATTGTGGGGATTGAACTGGAGCTAAATAGAGATGGAAGGGTGGGTGGAGAGGTCTGTAAAAGTCTTAGGTATACTCAAAGGTAGGTAATAGGTGAGAATGGGTTATTTGGTGGTGTGGGTAGAGGAATGGTTGAATCTACAAGAAAGTAGGAGATGGGAAATGGACATGTAAAGTATAAACTGATAACAAAAGTAACAAAGGCTATTATACTGAAATGGACTATGCTGGTAGAAGGTATACTTACTGTGATACAGGTTTGATGGTTGAATGGTGATGGTAGTTGATCAGAAGAATGGTGTTTGGTGCCATAGTAGTGCTTCCTGGAATGCTTCCATGAGTGCAATACCTCTGGATCTATCCTGGTGCTTGGCTGTGGATGTCTGGGTGTGTGAAAAGACTCTGGTTCTACTTGCATGCAACTCTCTTCTCATCCTCTTGCTCTCAGAATGTGCCAACCCAAAAACAAGGTTACTAAGGTGAATAAATGGTAACCGATGATGGTTCCGAGCTAACCAACATTGGTTTAGGGGTGACTGGCATCGGTTAAGGAGGGATTCCCTAGGTTTACTAAAAATAAAGATCTTGGCAATTTTTGGGCCAGGTTGTGTCTATTCTCACAGATCAGAATGGAAGTTCCCTTTTAATGAGTGGGAATGTGGTTAGAGGGATAATAGGCATTGATTTTTAGGGTTGAACTAAGTCTTAGCTCATTAAGGTAAGTGGGACCAAGTCTTAGTTAGTTATGGAAACATGCCAAGAATAGGTCTAGGGTGAGGTGGCTAGGTGAGGTGGAAATTAGCTTAATTAAAATAATTAAGTAATGAATATTGTGAGGATGGGTATTAATTTAATTAAGTTAATTAAATTAATATTAATGTGGGGTGGAAGGGGCCATGGTTAGGTGAATATGTTTGAGTTGGTTATTCGATGGGGGACCAAGGGGAGTGTGACCCAATTTTGGTGTCTACATTTTTCCCCTTTTTGTTGTGTAGCTTGTATTGGTAAGCGATGCTGAAAAAAATAAGATGTGGTTGCCCCATGTGTGGGTGAAGGTGAAGGTAACCCCCCTTAAACTAGGAACCGATGAGGTGAGAGAAGGAAGTGGTGAGTGGTTTGATAAAATGAGGAGGTGGGTGGTTTGAGAAAATAGGGTTAGGTGTGAAGAAGGTGATGGTCGAGGGTATGGTGATTGTAAGAGGTAGGGTGGGTGATTAGGTAGAGCATTCAGATGTATGCACACATTGTGAAATGCCATGAGATACAAGGGTTTCTCAACATAACAAATGTATGTTAGCTAGGGTCGTAAAGGTCATCCAAACAAGGGTTGTTGAGGTCTGGTATCCAGGGTAAAGGATACGGTCTAGGAACTCAATGAGGTAAGATGCAGGAATGTGTAGGTGTGGTTCCAGTACATCCAAAAGGTCAAAAGGTCAAGGTTTGTTTGGATAAGGGTCATGGCCATAGGAAAGGTAAGGCTATTAGGCTGAGAAAAAAATAGGTACCATCATCACAAGATGCAATGAGTGAGGACATGGGAATATCCACATAATCAATGGTTAGGTAGGTAGGTGTGGGGAGGGTAGGTCGGAGGTAAAATTGGGTAATGGGGTAAAGGTCAAAAAGGGAAAATAGGGAAATGGGCCAGGGTCAAAGGTAGTGACAGTCAATGCATGCACACGTATAAACTGTGGCATGGTACCAGAGTGAAGAGCTTGCAAACTCTACATCATCCAAGGTCGATAGGTCTATCCAAACAGGGTTGAAGTGAGTCTGGTATCCAAGGTATAGGATATGGTGTGGAAACACAATAGAGGTCAGGTGCAGGAATGTTTAGGTATGTTCTGGTACACCAAAGGTCAGGTCAGGATAAACAACATGACAATAGGTAAGGTAAGGTCAGTAGGCTAAACAAATACGGGTAACTGTGTCACAAGGTATAGTGAGTAGAGGGTTCAAAGGTCACTAAAATGTTTCAGGTCTAGGCATATAGGTCATGGCACAGGAGGTCAGGTGTGGGTAAAAATAAGGTGTGGCATAGGTAAGGCCATGGGAGGGGAAAAAATATGCCCCAACTGATGGTGAGGTGGGGGTGATAAATGATGAGGTCAAGAGGATGAGGTGGAGGGTCAGGGTCAGTGTCGGGTTAGGTGAAAAAGGTTATGGGCAAGTAGATAAGGTGTAATGGGTTGCCATGGGGCCAAAATAGGTAACTAACATCTGGTCATGCTTAACTGATGACGGTCTAGGTAAACCTGACCATGGTTTGCTAGGGCACAGGACCGATGTCATCTAGGTACAACTGACGTTGGTCAAGTCGGGGTGTGGTTAAAAAAGGAAATTTCCACTTTTTGTGGAATCATTTGTAATTTTCCAAATAGGAGAAAATGGGAGAGGAGAGAGGAAAAGGTGGAAAGTGACTGAGTGAGACAGAGAGCTGAGTTGGTGAGCCTCATAGTGGGTGATTGACAGGTGATAGGTGGGTCCACTAGATTTGTTTGATCGATTCAGTTGGTTGGAGGTGAGGAGGTCAGTTGGTGATGGAAGAGGTAGGAGAGGGATTGGGGGGACCACCGGTGCAGTGGCTGACGTGCCACCATGGAGATGATAGCGTGATGAGGTATGATTCAATCCCATTCCTAGTTTGGTAGGTAGATTTGTGTAGAGAAATCGGGTTAGGGGCAAATAGGTTTTGGGGGGAAAAGGTAAATTTGAATTTGGGATGAAAAATGGGTAAAATAGGAAGGGAGAAGGGTATATTTAGGTGAATGATGGGTGGGGATGAATTCAGGGGGATTTGGGTAGGGAAGGATAGGTTGGGAGGGTAAAATGGTGTGTTTGTGGGGAAATAGGGTAGGGTGTCGTGGATTTGGTTGCCACGACAGTGACCTGACGTCGGTCAAGGGTTGGCTGACGTCAGTTGGTGTGAGCCAGAAATGGTCACAGATGAGGTGACTGATGTCAGTTGTATTAGACCATGGTCGGTCTCACCTAAACTGGTGCAGTCATTATTTGGAGAAAATTGGGGAAAAAATGAGGTAGGGTGGGTGGGTGAGATAGGTAATGGTATAAGAAGATGTTGTGGATGGAAAAATAGCATGGATGAGAGGTTTAAATAGGTATGGTGGAATGGTAATTGGTTAGGGTTGGGGTGGGTAGATAGGACATGTGATAAGAAGGTAAGTTGTGAGGGGAAAAGAGGTAGGGTAATAGGTATAGGTGAGGTGTCAAGGGTGATTACGGGTATGGTCAAGGTGTATTAATGTGATGGTTTATTGGATGTAAGGTGAGAGATCAGCTATGGATGTGAGATAGGGTACCACCCCTACTCATGGAGGTACGAGGGAGTGTGACAGTTGATGATTGGCACCATGTTACAAGAGGTTGGCCTGATTGGGGTAGATGACGCTACTAGCACGTAGTCCAGGAGCTGAGTTTGATGGTCACCCTCATTGACAGATGGGACTCAATGACCAATACCTTCCATCTACTGACGGGTGAGATCATAGTCACCCTGGAGGATGTGTACAGGATCCTGTGGTTACTGATAGTGGGGATGCAGGTGTATTTGATCTCCTCAGAGGCATTTGAGGAGTTGATGTTGACCATGTTTGGTGAGGGGCTGGCAGAGATGAGGTTCCATAGCACCAGTATGAGCTATGGAGATATGTACCAGGCCCGTCCGAAGGAGATGAGGCTAGTGGTGTTGCTGATGGAGGTAGTTTACTATTTTGCACTACCAAATGAAGAGGGTGGGAGATTCCCATGATCATTGATGGGGGTTTTTCATGATATGGTGGAGGACAGGACCCATTTTACATTTTGACATCAATTCTTGGTACAGTTATATAGAGATCTATGGGCTTATGGGAGGCTATGGAGGTTCAGCCTATGTTGTACTTTTTTACTTCATTACTGGGCATATGAGCACATTATGTGTGTGCATTCAGTGGGTATGCCCCGAGATGATGCATTTGATCTGGGTTTGGTTTGGGTGTGCTACAAGTGATGGGTACTTATTATTGGAGAGCTCGAGTTGGCTAGGGAGCTACACATGATGTAGCCTATTACAGGCATTTCTAGAGGGGTTGTCTAGTGTAGACATCATTTGGAGGCCATATGTGGGTTTCCCATCATATAGGCAGATGGCCGAGGAGCTACATGGAGCTACAACTTGCTTCTGATGGATAGAGGGATGACGTGTAGGAGAGCATGAGATGATACCTATAGATAAATTCATATGACAGTTTGGGCTACTTCAGGATATACCCCCACCATTCCCACAGTATAGGAGGGATGATGTGGAGAGGCCTCTGCCTCTACCATAGCTGACAATGTTGACAAGGTAGGAGGAGTAGGTGATAGACTGGTGGATTGATGATGTTGGGGTGACTGATAGATACAGATAGTGGTGGGCTGCACATTTACGAGTAGTACCGTCGAGGTCGGGGTAGCCATATTTAGCCACCATCATAGTGCAGAGGGATGCCCTACAGGGGTAGGTGGCTACCCTGATTACATAGTTGGGGATAGTGCAGGGGTAGTTGATAGGTTCAGAGGCACAAGTTACCACTTTGCAGGCACAAGTGGCCACTCTACAGGCCCAGGTAGTGCAGGGATAGGCATCCACATAGGGTGGAGATGGGGATGGGGTATAGGTGGCCACCCTACAGGTGCAGGTTATAGGTTTGTAGGGCCAGTTGGCCACTACACATAGGTTGTGGCCCTTCAGGCCCAGATACAGGTGTAGGGGTTAGAGGCCCTGATGGCACCACCATAAGGCAGGGGTGGGTAGGGTCCCACTTTACAGGTAGGGCAGTGGACAGGGTCCCAAGAGACAGGTGTAGGGTCAGAGGTTGATGACACCACCATAGATAGTACCTATAGCTAGGTTGAGGGATATCTTAGGTGAGGTGAGGTATTATCAAGATCACTTGATGGCCTCAGGGATAGATTTCCTATCCTATGGAGAGTGTAGAGCACAACAGGCCTCGAGTGAGAGGACCAGGTCTGCACACCCATAGTGTGGAGAGCACAGGGGGCCATGGTGAGCCCCAAGACAGGGTCAGGGTGAGGACCACCAGTTCATGGAGGCCAGCCCCAGGTGAGGTACCAACAGAGATCCAGCCCGGACCCATGGTGGGTGGTGAGATGTTAGCTGGATGCCATATGGGGTAGAGGAGGGGGAGATAGGTGAGATAGACATGGAGGATATCCGTCGGGGGCTGCCTGATAGCCATACGTACCTCCATTTTGGTGTAGTTGTTTATTTTTGATATATATACCGGCCTACATGCTGCCAAAGATAGTGAGGATGTATATGAGAGTTTTTGTTATTTTTGATCATATACCGGCCTACGTGCCAAAGATGGTGAGGTTGTATATGAGATTTTTTGAGAGATTGTGATTATTATTTGGCATCAGTGTATATTGTATGGATACACATATTTTTATGATGAGATGGATGATTTGCTGATGATGTACTTGTGTTGGAAGAATTTGATTTTTTAGATAGATTAGGTGTGTATATGGATGAAACACAGGTATTGTTTAGGCATGGTTATCATAGGCATGATGGAGTCAAGTTATGTTATAGGCATGTGTGGAGTATATCATGATGGTATGTATAGCATGGATGGATAGGTTGGTTTAGGCATGATGGAGTTCAGGTCATAGGCATGGTTGAGTCAGGTGGTTTAGGCATGATGGAGTTAGGTTAGGCATGATGAGTCAAGTTGGTTTAGGCATGAGGTAATGTCCAAGTTTTAGGTAACATGGGGGAAAATGGTGATGTATATACAAGGTTATGGTTTTAATTTCCAAATATGTGCTATAGTGGAAATGTGAAAATGATAAATGAATGATTTGATGATGTAATAAAAATGTGTATTAATTGATGCTTATTTGGTTTAATTTCTAGTTATTGATATAAAATGGAAACTAACTAGGGTAGAATGTGAATAGGAAAGTGAAAGGGGGAATTGGTTAGGGTAAAGAGTGGCTGAAGCTAACCTCCAAGGGCCCCATGCCCTCAAAGTGTTGCCTACATAGTCCCAGTGAAAAGGGACCTCAGGCCGATGTAGTTCTCCCATAAGCTAGGGAAGATTATGATGAAGTAGAGGAATGGGTTGATAGGTGTTAGGCATGGTTGAATGTAGGTCATAGGCATGATTGAGTTTAGGTCATAGGCATGGTTGAGTGATTTTTAAATATAGGTGTCGATGATCTGGTCTTGTATAGGATAATCAATAAGTAATGAGGAAGGTGAATGGTAAGAGGTGGTAAAAGAGCCACTTAATTGATAAGAACCCTAATGAGTTGACCATACCTAAGAGGGGCTCATGAATGTAAGACCCTAAAGGCATTGCATAATGGACCATTCTAAGGGTGAAGAAAGTCACATAATCATGAAAATGTCATGGTTGTGGAAAGTCCCTTGAGTAAAGAGGAAATTAGGCTAAAAAGGAAAGGAGGTGAGAATGGGTGGTTTAGCGTAACTTAGTGTATGACAATGTGTTTTTTGGAACAAGAAACCCAGGATCAAAAATAGGCAAGTCCATGATGAAAATTTCATCTTTTTCTTCATTTGTTTTTTTAATAGACTGATCGATGTGGGAAGTCTATATGGGATGAGTATATTATCTCCTTGAGGTCTTCGTGAAGCTGATCGATGCGGGAAGCTTCTGGATATTTTTATTGGATTTGTGAAATGACTTGATATAGATGTCCTTCAAGGGAGCAGTCTATTTATAGTGGTGGAATTAGAGTGAAGAGATGTCCCTTTTGAGGGAGTCATCTTTTGCTGGAAGTTTGACTCAAGGAGTTGCATCCCTTTTTGTTTTTGGATGTTTAAGTCATGGACAAGACTATAGAGGAAGATTAGGTTCTTGTTTAGAAGACAAGACCATAGCACACAGAGATTAACTATGAAAGAGGTGGTTTTGAGTGATGAATGACCATGGGATTCCATCTTGAAGAAGATGAAAAGTATCCATGAGAATCATGCTATGAGTAGAGCCGTGGTACTCATATTGAAGATAAGGCTGAAAGGTGATAGGTAATCACATGATTCTTGTTGAGTCGTGGATCCTCAAAATGGGTAATATGGAAGGTGAACAATGCTCAAGGGATGAGTGATCAACTGACAAAAAGTGATATAGAACTTGATGTCAACAATAAAATGGTCGAAGATGCAAGGCATTAAGGGGCTCAGGTTCAGGTTTACCTTTGAGTGAAGAAAAATGATAAGCACCTGATCCATAGGCATGGGTAATGATATAGGGTCCAAGCTAATTAGGAGAAAATTTTCCCCATTTACTTTTCTCCTCTTTGGTTACATGTTGATTTTCCTTCAGGACGAGGTCACTGACCTGAAAGGTTTGTTCATGAACATATTTGTCATAGGCATGTTTTATATGTTTTTGGTAGATTTGGAGATGGTCAAGAGCATTAAGACGACGTTCATATAATAACTCAAGTTGCGCCAAATGATCTTGGAAAAATTCATCTATAACATTCCCATTTTAAGACTTTAGAAATAAGGGAATTTTTTTTTACATAATGTTCACTATTCTAAATAAAGCATTATTTAGAACAAACATTCCATGCCAATCAATCTCACATAGATAACCATATGCAGCTATAAATGACTCGGTGATCCACCGATCTATTCATTTCATAACTCTAAGTATTGATCTATTTATGTATACTTTAAGTATTTTCTTACCCTATACTTCATATACTTGAGTGATTTCCTACCCTAAAAGAACATATCTAAATATTTGTTACCAATATTCATCTGATATCATGTTGCTTTAAACTTGGTGACATAGGACAACGTAACCAACAACTTGCGATACTTTGGCCAAAGATTTACAACATACTGTGTATGTCACTATTCCTAGATGACATACTCGTCATTTTGGAATATGTCCTTCACCTCACTCCTCTATTATCATGAATGGTCTTTACTGACTACCGTCAGTCCACTTGCCCAAAGTTTAACCCTAGCCCTGGTTAGAAACATAAATCATTATAGGAAGATGCTCACAATGACTTAGGGTATATGGGCATACTCGGTTGACCTAAGTCAACCGGGTGTGCCAAGGTACCCTGAGCCATTGAGAGCTACTACCTATCCTAAACATGCCACTAACTTGACCTAGAGAGAAACTAAGTTCAAGTCCTTATTGTGTGTAGATCTAGATGATCAATGCAGAAGGGTGTTGCCACATGTCAACTGCAATGTTGTATCCTCGAGAAAACCCTAGTCTTCTCGAAGGTACAGCCCTGCAGTTGGCGTGTGCCAGCATCCTATAGAAACTGCCTCATCATGATGTACATACCCCAAGGAGGTTATTAATGTTTAATTAATTTGGATTATAAAACAGATTACAACATCTATGCTAACCCTAATCCAACACTCCTTAAGTCCTTGTTCTATACTTGAATCAATTAAGCATTAAAGAACTTCCTTTAACTCATGATTGCTTTTAATGTTTGTTTATTTAGTTTAACAATAGTTAACCAAAATAGGACAACAATATCATAAGTTCCATTAAATATAACTTAATCATTCAGAGAAGGTGTAGCAACCAAATAGGTTCAACTAGTGGTAGACTTTATAAGAAATGAAGTCTAATGATTAACGATCATATCACCATTCTTTGGGTTACATTTCATTTAGTGAGGAAGAACCTTCCTCTACTTGATTAAGTGTTAGGGTTTGTCAAACCCTTCCTATCTTTCACAAACTCTAAAGTTCTATCGCATATTCATTACACATTCCAATACTATATTAGAATTGTTTAGATAAGATTGTTAACTTATGCAACTTAACAAGCTGCATCTTAATAAGGGAATCCAATATATTTCCCTTTATCCAACTGATCAAGTTTATCTGAATTTAATCATATAGCAGATATGAAAAATAACATCAAGATAGGATTTCCATCTTATTCATAAACAAAAGATAGTTTACACAACCAATACAAGTAAATCTCCAACATTCAATTCCTCATTAAAAACTTATTCAATTACAAGACTAGGTATTTCAGGCATGTTGTATAACAAACAACCTTCATTCCAAAAAGAATACAACTTTTCTTTTTCAATACAATTCAAGAATGAATCAAACTCTTTATATAAGGTTCAAAATTAAATAACCCAATACAACATGAAAGTTCCTGTCTTCTTTAATCACTTATGATGTCCATCTACAAAATTGCTAGCACGGGTCAGTTCAATGAACTGAGCATGATAAGCACTAAGCATTAAAGTAAAGTGCATTCCACTAATTGCTTCATTAAACAACTTTTCTTTCATGAAACAATTGAAAAACATCATGCAAATAATCATAAGTAATAACATCTAGAAAGAAGTACAATTAAGAAATCTGGATTTACTTTTAAGAAAGGAACATTTTATAATCTGCAACATCAGAATTATACCACAAGACTTAATTGATCCTATCAATCACTTTTAAACACATAGTCAACAAGTCTTATCATTAAATTATTTCATAAATTCATAAGGATAGAAGGACAACATTTAACTTTTCCCAATCTGCAAGGAGTTAGTTACAACATATCTGAATATTAGTACAATTCATATCTTTCCATATTCAAAAACAGAGAAGAAAATAAAATAATGAGAAGTTCGATAAATGAAATTATCAGTCAACAAAAAGAAAGAATCTCAAACCAACAAGGACCCCAAACCATATTTCATTTCATTTATACTATGAAATGAAATCCATCATCTAATACAAACTTAGGAATTCTTAAGCTAGTTCCCAAAGGATAATTCAAAACTGAATACATAGTCAAAGTAAGCACATAACTAACTTCCATGCAAACCTTCCAATGAAGACCTATTCTCATTCACCTAGCTCAAATCCAACATCAAATCTCAGAAGAATTACACAGTACAGTCCCAAACTATAGAATGCCCCCAAGAGAGTATAATTCTTTCTCTTTAATACATGGTGGTTCAACAATGAACAATAATGGAGTAAAAGTCCTCCAATCAAAAAATATTAAAAAGTCACAACAACTCTCAACTTGAAAACTGAATTCCATTACCAACCTTAACAACAAACTGCAAATGAGAAGGCAGTTCAAAATCCCAAGCAAGAGCCACATTACCAACATCTAGATAAGTGATACTGTAACTTTTCAAACCACATACAGAATAACAGGTTTAAAATTTAGCATTCTACAAAAACCCACGACTCAGATGGAAGTAAGAATTAAATAATTTGATAAGACAAGTTCTGTCCTACCTTCTTCCAACTCGACTGAACAAAATAACCACAAACCTCTCTAGTTCCTTTTAAAATCATAAGATAGGTAGGGATCGTTCAACATAAAGGAATAAAAATGAAATAATAGAAGTTCCCATAAACCTCTTTCATCAATATGAATTTCCCAAAGCAAGCCGTTATTCCAATTCATTTATTTCAAAAGAATTAAACAGTCAAGTTCAAGAACACAATGTGGTCTTACAGGCTGAAATCATACAACCGTTCATTCTTAAAAATCAAAACAAAGGAGCCCTCGAAAGAAGTTACATGGTCCAACATCTAACCAAACAAAACTCACAAGGCTCCCTTCCAGCAGATAGTATTAAAAAGAGACAAAAGCTTTACAGTCTTTAATACCCACTAAAATTCTGCTCAGAATACCTGTACAAGGTTAAACATGTCGAATCCAATACGAGATCTTAAACGACCAACAATGGAAAAACCTGTACCAAGTCAAAAACGAGTTTCAAACACAAGTTCAAACAACACAAGCTTAAATATGAGTTTAAAACGGAATCCCATGGCCCTAATAAAATCTCAGAATAAACACCAATACATTCATTTACGGGTTCAAGCCTTTCTGTTCTTCCTAAGGGAGAATAAAACTTCAGTTCAGAGCTTAAGTACAGAACACAACGCAACAACTCAACAACAAGTTCAGTATTCATAAGAACTAAATAGTGGTTTAGTTGTTGAATACGAAGATTCAACCAATCGGTTTAGAACTTCACATAAGTTCCTACACAATCCAAAAAAAATACAGGGTCTCAACAAAATCAAAACAAATCTCAAAGCTTTAATACAAGTTTAGAGCAACTATGGAATCCCACTTCAACTCATGAAACACATGACTGAATAGAGATTCAGAACCCAACAAGCAACTAAGCCTAGCTCTTTCCACATTATTTTTGAATGCAAGAAAAACAAAGCTTTGAATACAAGCTACAAGCTTCAAATACAATTAACAGAAGTTACTAGTTCAAGTTACAGAGTTCCAAAACAAATCGCATGCAAACCTCTGACAACCAGTTCAGAGAAAGTTCCCAAGAACTACTAATAACAACCAAGGATTCACATTCCAAAACCCACATAATTACCAAGAATACATGCAAGTAAATAACCAGATACATCATGCAAATATAATTTTCTAGTGAGCAGAATTGTTTTAATGAATCATTTAGAAGAAAGCAAGAAATCTTAATGGGTAGAGCCTATCATGCCTGATAGTGCCTCTGCCGATTCAAAGAAGACTTCCAGCTGAGTTTCCAAGACCTCTTCTTCTCCAAGCAAGATCAAACAATAGTAATATTTTTCCACAGTGCCTCTTATACATTCCTCGAACTGAAAATAGATCAAAGAATTCAAAAATAGCCACTAAGTGCAGATCAAACTGCTGGTTCGAAAAACTAGATAGCTCCATGCAGAGCAAAAATTGTGAAGCATGCAAAGCAAAACAACCCCCAATAAATCTGCCAGCATGCCTTCCAAGATGGATTGCTCACCAAACCCGAGGCATATTAATGACATTAATTCCAAATTTCCCACTTATCTTTCCTTGCCACCACCATTCATAGTTGGTGAGACCTAATTGCACTTCAAAATGCATTTCCAAACTTAGCGATGCCTCCATGTAGGTTCCTCTAAACTTTCACTAACCCCTGCCACACTGGCAGTACTTTCATGCATTTAAAACCAAATCAAAATCAAATCTCAATAAAAATCTTAGGAACCACCGCTTAGTTTCCCCACTTGCCAATGGCCCATAGGTCCCCTTTCATATCCCATTAGTTTAGGATAGATAGAATTTGCTTAGGTTAGATCTTAGGTTAGTTTAAATATAAAACCTTAGGATATAACCCCCAACAATAAATTTCCACCTTAGGATAGGATGTAGATTTAACCAAAAACAATAGGTTTAGAAATAACTTAGCATCCCCTAGGTTATTTCCTTTCAAGCTAACAACTTAGGTTAGAATGTCATCCCACGTAAAGTGGTGTAGTAGTAGTTAGGTAAATTACCTGAGTCCCATATCTATTAGGGTAGACTGTATAGGTAAAGGGTACATAATAATTTATTTTTCTCAAGAATCCAGAAGTAGGGTTTCTATTTCCCTTAACGCCATTAAGCGTTCTGCAAGGGTCGATCAAGAAGAGCCGAGCACAACAAAAAATAGAATGCAAGCACTGTTTTCAAGATGATAAAGAATTTGCAATAACTACAAGTTCAGTCCGTTAAGTATTTTAATCAATGTATGTCAGTTTTTCATTCTGTTTAGAGAAGAAGATTTAAAACATACCTTGGATCAATGGAATTGATCCAAGGATGAGTCCAATTATGAAAGGTAAGTTGCAACTCTTAAAACCAGATTGCAGCTTATCCAATGAGAAGTGAAATAGATTATTGCAAGCAACAACATACCAGCCCTACAATCAAAGAGCATAAATGATTTATCCATATCAAGCATGATCTTCAGTAGTCAAAAGAACACATCTTTATCAAGAAAATCACATGTCAATTGAATTTCTTTCCATTATCAGTGATGAGGCGGTGAGGAACACCAAAGTGAAAAATGATGTGATGGTTGATGAATTCACATTTTTTCTTAGATTTCATAGAAATGAGGTGCATGGCACTCTACCCATTTAGTATAATATTCAGTAGTGATTATGATCCATTTGGTGAATTGTGAAGAATGGGTTTTGATATCACTGACAAGATCCAAACCACATTGAGAGAAAGGCCAAAGGTCTTGTGCTACATGTACAACATGAATTCCTGGTGTGTGATGGAGATCACCATGTTGCTGGCATTTCATGCAATGTTTTATATAATCACAACAATCACAGTTTAAGGTTGGCCAATAATAGCCTAGGTGAAGAATGTATTTTGTGATAGCTAAACCACTAAATTTGACCTCCACAAATTCCATCATGGACTTTCTTAATGGCTGTAGGAAATTTGTAGGAACTTGTAAGGCATCGTAAGAGAATATCTATCAAATCAACACTTGTAAATAAGACCATCTATGATGACATAACGTGAGACAATTTTTAACAAAGGCACATTTCTCCATTACGAGTGAGATCGACAAGTAGAATGGAAAGGGAAAGATAGTCTACATATGAACTTATACCAAAGGTCACACCTTGGGTCATAGGACCAACAGTTTTGACGGAGTATACCTCATGAGGTGCAAATAAGAGGGTGATTGTATACCTTTGTATTGTGACAAAGCTATTTTAGATCTTAGCAGGGTGAAGCAGGTATCTAAGAAGCCAAGCAGGCCATGGTATCTTATGGAATTTATTGGTAGATCTATGGGGTAGTATGCAAGTTCATAACGGTCAAAGGTGGTCAAAAGTATATCTACATGATGTTTATATGTTCTTTTCAAGTATCTCATTACGACACTAGGGATTCACACATAGAATAGGTACAGGTGGCACAATTGTGCTAGCAAGGGCATGATATGTTGTCAATGGACATGCATGACATTATTGATGTGCAAGTGTCAGTAAAAGTATAATCCAACCTCTATGGACTTAACTGATGTTGCATAGTTTAATTGGCATGAAAGTGCAGCCTATAGAGAGATTGGTAATACGAAGGTTTTGTGCTTGCAAGTATTAATGGAATATTTTCGTAGTACAATGAAAACTAAGGCTAATTAGAGTTTTTTGACGTGGGTATATCTATTTTCGTAGTCCAGAAGGGTACGGCTTATGTAATACACCACTTTCTCTTAGTGTTGGTCGTCGTGATGAGAAATCATGGAACCTAAAGAATGATCAGTGACAAAAATGTATAGGTAAAAGGACTGGTCATACTTAGGAGGAATGAGCACTGGTGGTTGAAGAAGGTATTGTTTTAAGGCTTCAAAGGCTTTATGGCATTCATCATCCCATTTGAAGGAAACATCTTTCTTGAGAAGATGATGAAATGGGTGAAAACAGTAAGAAAGTTGTGATGATAAAATTAATGAATGGATTGCAACTTACCTTGTAGGCTTCAAAGTTGAAATGGAGATTAGTGGGTGGAGGAATTTCTAGAATAGCCTTTAACTTTAGCAGGATCGACTTCTATGCCACACAAAGAAATGATGAAACCCAAGATTTTTCTGGAAAGTACCACAAACACGCACTTCTTTGGTTGAAGACACACACAATACTTGATGAGGTAGTCAAAGATGACTTTAAGGATGGGAAATTGTTTGGTTCGATGTTTAGATTTGGCCAGAATGTCATCTATGTAATCTTCCAATATGCGATGCATGATGTCATGGAAGATGTAAGTCATGGCTCATTGATATGTAGCACTAGCATTTTTTAGGCCAAAAGACATGAATCGATAATAGAAAGTACCCCAAGGGGTGATGAAGTCTTGTGTTGATCCTTTAGAGCTAGTAATATTTGATTATAGCTTGAGAAACCATCCATGAGTGATAGCATTTCATGGCCAGTGGTGAGATCAACTAGTTGGTCGATGCCTGGTAGGGGGAAATCATCTTTGGGACAAGCTAGGTTGAGGTCATGGAAGTCCATGCAAATGCAGAGTCCCCTTGTCACCTTTGTGATAGGAACAATGTTAGAAATCCATTGGGGATAGTCAATGGGTAGGATGAAGGAAACTGAGAGAAGGCACTGAAGCTCTTCTTTGACTAAAAGAGCAATGTGAGGATGCATTTTCGTAGCTTTTGTTTGATGGGTTTGGCATCAGGAATGGTTACGATATTGTGAACCATGATTTTTGGGTCAATACTGGGCATATCAGCATAGGACTAGGAAAACACATTGCTATGGTCCCAAAGGAAAGAGGTGAAGGCTTCCTATTTAGTAGTGTCTAAGGATTGGCCTATCTTTAGAATGTGTGGGGTTGTCCTGAGTGTTAATGTTGATTTCAATGGTCGATTCATTCAACATGGTTTTACATCTCAGAAGGTAATGACTGATGAATATAAGAATCTTCCATACCAAGGTAAGTGAGGATGGATTCATCATCCTGACATTGAATGACATTAATAGAAGGTGTATCATCATTGATCATGTCAGGATATAGGAATGGGAGAGAAGAGGGAGCCTCACCATCATGTTGATAGGTCAGAGGTCCTAGGGAAATGGTGTTTATGAAAAAAAAGTTAGGAGGAATAGATTCGGGATCTATGGACTCTGTGGGTGAAGATGGTAATGTGGGTGAATGAGGTGGGGAAGGTTTTCCATCTTGAATGAGGTCAACATGAACCTTCTTGGAAGGCGGTGCATTAAAATAATGCCACTATGGTCATTGTGTTTATGAGAGGTACAGGAAATGATAGTATGGTGGCCTATGTTCATAAAATCCAAAGCCAAATCCTTTCCATGCGCACCGGTGGAGGAAAGTGTGAGAAAAGTGTAGTTAGTGAGGGAGTGTAGGTTAGATGAAAATGGTTGGGTTTGGGATGGAGGTTTGGGTTTATAGGTGGCAATATCAAGTCCCCCATATGTTAGATTAGTGCAAAGGTGGGGAGGGCCATAAGGAAAAACTTCACCGATGTGGATGTCATAACTGGGGTGTTGACGCAGGTTCCCATACTCTTGTGGGGTGAGGAAGGTGTCGATATTGTATAGGTGGTATTCCCCCAGAGTGAGGCATTGAAAAACACCTTCTAAGGGATCAGTAGTTGATATGTGGGTAGTGGGGATAGATGACTCACTAGATGATGGGGAAATAGGTGAGTCAGTAGTAGAGGCCACAACGGCAGTAGGGATAGCAAGGTTAGATGCAGGAGAGGTGGTGGCAGTCTTGGTGGATGGGCTTGTAGGTGAAGGTGAAGTAGGGATAGTGGCAGATGCCTTGACTGGTACAAGCACATCATTGGGCTGGTATAGCATGTTACAGGTCTTGAAAGGTGATGGGTCAATAGGGATGGTGTAATTATGTCCCTTGTGTTCAAATTTGAGGCAGCGGTGTAAATTTGAAGGGACACAACCCATGGCATGGATCCAAGGTTGGCCGAGAAACAAGTTATACTGGAACTCCCCTTCTAGGACATAGAAAAGTTTTGGGATAGTGCGGGGACCCACGTGGACATGGAGAATGATGGTACCCAGGGTAGAGGTCATGGCGTCATTGAAGGAGCGCAACATAACTAGGTTACCATGCATGTAATTGGTAGGTATTCACATTTGGTCATATGCATGGGAGGAGATGATGTTAATACTAGCACCACCATCGATCATAATGTGTCGTATGCATATATTATCGATAAAGATGGAGATGAAAAGAGTAGGGTCGGGTCGTCAGACTGGAAGGGAGCGATCTCTTCATCTGAAAAGCTGAGGGTGGCTACTTGGTGAGTAGGTGGAGGCATAGAGGAAGGTGATGACCTAGTGAGAGAGGCTACGTGGTGAGGGGTAATGATGGAGGCTATGGGTGTGGGGTCATTTGGTAAAACCTCAATAGATTGAAGGACCTCCATGAGGGCTTGACAATGTGACTCAGAGGTTTGGATGAGGTCATATAAAGACATTTTGAGGGGGGATTGGTGTAGTTGTTTTAGCATTGTGTGATGTGTGACCCCATCGAAATAGGATATGCAGGACCTCGAATGGTGACTTTGGGTATGGGTGTGGATGGTATGTTGGGTACAGGGTTGGTTGATGGGCCAGTTGCACTTTCTTTGCCTTTGTCTTTTCAAGCATGGGTGGTAATGTGAACCATGTTAATTTGAGGGGAGGTGGATGAAGAGGGTGTGTCATGGAAGGTATAGTGGCATGAGGGGAAAAACCCTAGTGGGGGATATGATCCTTGTGAAATGAGTAGGGTGCATTGGCATTTGGGTGGTGGTTTGGCCAACTCTCTTATATGGACCATGTTGATCTCAAATCTTGGGGGTGGATCAAAGAGTTGGGGGTGGAGATATTGGTCACTGAGTAGGTAATGGAAGAAGATCTGGGGAAATTGGTGAAGGTGAAATGGGGTCCTCATCAAGAAGATCATTGTCATCAAAATTTTCTTTGGGAGGACACAATTGGACAAGAGCAGTTTTTAAAGCCTTACAGTTCTCTACATCGTGTCCTGGCACATGATGGTAGGCACAAATTTTAGTTTTGTCAAACCCTTTTGGTTTGGGTTTGAGTGGGTCGTAAGGTCTAAGAGGTGGTAATGTGATGACAGAAGTTTCGAGGAGATTGGTTAAGATTTTGGCATAGGACCCTGCTAGTGGATCACAATGGGAGGTGAATGTGGGTTTGGGTATAGGTATGGATGATTGTGGAGGAAGAGGATTTACAGGAGGGGGAATGGGTTGGTCCACTAGTTTGGTGTGTGGAGTGGTCTTAGGTCTTGGTTGCATCTGCTTGGGTACGGGCATGGTAGAAGAGCTGGTGATGGAAGGTTTGGTTGGTTTAACTACCTTATTGGAGGGTAGTGGATTTTTAGCTTTAGGTTGCACCTTTTTGGGAAAAGGTGACATGGGTGTATGAGATGTAGAGGGAAAATTAGATGGTGGAAGAGGATGGGTTACCCATGGGGGTAACCGAGTTATGTGGAGGTGGTTGGTAGAGGTTGGGTAGAAGGTGTGAGTGGAAGAGAAGAAAGTGTCATGGGTAGTGAAGAAGTTATGGATGGTAGTGGTGGTATGGGTGGTAAGAAGGTTATGGGTGATGGTGGAGGTTGTGTGGATCACTTGGGTATATTAGAGGTTCATGATGAGGAGGTGGGCTGCTGCATTCTTGGTTTACTGGTGGAAGGAGGTTGCTTGGCTAGGGTCGAGGGGTGAGGTCCTAGGATGGACGGAAGGGGTGAAGGTGATAATGGTGTGGTAGGTGAGGTTGGTGTATGAGGCCTAGGAGGTTGGGTCTTCTTTTTAGGGGCCAGAATAAGTTTAGTGTTGGTTTGGGAAGATGTGGCTAAATCTAATTTGATGGGTGGGTGAGTAAGGTTTGATGTCGGCATGACCCCTAAGGTAGTGATGGGTTTAAGTAAGGGAGATGATATAGGTGTGGGTAGGTGTTTGGGTGTAGATGTATGTTGGGTTGTGGGAAGAGGTGTGTGTTGGGCTATGGTTGGTGACATGGAAGGTGTTGCAATAGTCATGGTTGTGTTTGGTTTGGTCACTTGAAACACTTTTGGATAGATAGTGGAGGTGTCGGTGAGTGACAACTACATTTGGGTTGAAACAAGGAAGTAGAAGGTGTCCCCAAAGTAAGGATCTATCAACATAGTCCAGGTGATCAGCCAAGCATGAAAATGGTACTGTTGTAAGTGGGGCTGATGTGGATTGAGTAGAAATCCTTGTAAAATGTGTTTGAGACATAGGGAAATGGCTAGCCTCAGACTCTGTGGGTAAGAGAGCTGAAAGCAGATCAGCGGGATCTTGAAGGTCTGATGGTGAATGGTCATCTAAAGGAAATGGTATTTCTATAGGATCCTCCATGGGTAGAGGAGAGGATGGGCTAGATGAGGTGGACTCTCCTTGTGATGGTGTAGGTTGTGGACATGTATCTCCTATGAGTAGGAGAGGTGCCACTGACAACTGCTTGGAAATTTGAGGGGTCAAAGGTGGCGTGCTAATTATAGGCTCTTCCACGGGTGAAGGAGAAAATGAAGGGGGTTCCTCTGTGGGTGGAGGAGTAGATGAAATAGGTTCTTGTGTAGGTAGGGGAGCTCGAGATAAGATTTCATCTATGGAAGGAACATGAGGCAATTGGGAAGCAACTGGTATGTCATCAAAAATAGCGTGGACCTCATGGACATTGCTATCATTGGTTGAAGTGTCACCAGCTTGGTTGGAAGATGGGGCATGATTAGGGAATGGATTCTTGAAGATATGTAGGTTTTGGTTAGTGGGTGCATTTGGGTTATCCAAGACTAGATCTCCATTGTCTAACATTTCTTGGATGATATTCTTGAAGGTGATGTAGTTATTGTCACTATGACCTTTGACACGATGATAGTTACAAAAGTCATGTTCTTTATACCATGTGGGCATGGGGTGCTCAGGGTCAAAACCAGTGTGTGGTTTTATAGGTGGAAGGGTAATGGACACCAGCCTTAATAAGATTTTCCAAAATAGAAGAATAAGGTTCTCCTATTGAAGTGTACTTTCGTTGTTCTCATCTGAACTGGAAAGCTTGGATGGGAGAGAGATTAGGAGGTTTGGCTGGGTTTGATTGATGAGGGGGGCCATCTTTGAGAACTATGGCATTGGCAGATCCTTTGGGTTTTGAATAGTTGTTTTGGGGTTTCAAAGATGAAGAAGCATCATTTGATTTGAACGTGATGTTCTTGTTACGAAACTGAATTTTCTTCTCTTCGATAGCACAAATTTCCAATTTCCATGCCATGGTGAATGCCTCATCAAAAGTGTGAAAGGTCTGCACCTGCAGGGTTGGTGAGATGTGTCTAGCGCAAGCCTGAGTAAACAACTCTATGAGTTCAGTTTGAGGTAATTGAAATGTGAGCTGGTTAATTAGGTTGTGCCAGTGAGTGACAAAGTCAGCGATAGACTCATCGTCATACTGTCATGTGGAATAAAGATCAGTCATGGTGACTTTATTAACAATGTTGATTGAGAAGTGGTCTAAGAAGGCTTGGGCTACTTGATTAAATGAGTAGATGGAGTGTCTAGGTAGCCCACTGTACCAGTCCAATGTAAGTCCTATCAAGGACATCAGGAAGGTCCGTAGGAGTAAAGCGTCATCATGGGTGATCAGGTAACACCCATGTTTGAAAGACCACAAATGTTGTTGTGGGTCTTCTTTACTATTGAAATGGTTGAATTTTGGCATTTCCCAATGTACAGGGTATGGGTGAATAGGGATGGATGGATGAATGGGATCATTACAGATTTCATCATAGGTGAGAGAATTGCATGAGCCCGAAACTGATGCTTCTAGTGTCTGCATCCTTTCCATCATCAATTTGATGAGGTCATTGGTAGGTTGTGATGGAAGGGCACCTCCTGTGGCGTAAGGGGGATGGTACTGAACATGTGATGTGGGTGGCATTCTAGTGTATGGTGATGCTGAATAGGGAGGTTGAGAATAGGGGACCGACATAGAGGGCATATATCCAGAATGGGTGACAGATGAGATAGGGGGTTGTTGATAGTATGTGTATGTAGGTGGGATGGTCGCAGTGACTCTAGTAGTGATTGGGGGTAGAGATTGTGGGATGGAGAGGAAAAGATTCTGGAATGGAGTAGGGGTCACTGACACCATGGGTGGTTGTGTTGCAATTGGTATCTATGAGACAATGGGTGTGGATGGGGTTATGGTCTGGGTGGTCAATGAGGGGACAACAGATACTATGGGTGTGACTGATACTGCAGATGCAGCGGTCATAGTGGGTATGGGGCCTAGCTTGTGAAACCACTGGGGGTAAAGTAGGTGAAGGTAACACCACATTAGTAGGGGCTGATGTAGAAGTGGGAATAAGGGTAGGAGAGATGGATACAGGCATGCCATATATCAACTGACCTGAGGAGTCCCAGGTGGAAGAGTGGGAAAGGTAGAACTGTAAGGCCATGGATTCTGATCAAGGAGTCATGTAAATTCCTCATCACCTGTGGAAATGGTGGTAGGTAGGGTTGGATCCATGGGTGACAGGATAGAGGGTGGTGAAGGACTAGGTGGGAGTGGTTGACGACTAGCATGGAATATAAGAGCATTAGCTTGGTTGCGAGTCAACACCATGTGAATGAATGTATATCAGGTGATGTTGTATCCTGCAGATGACACAAAGAGTAGTGGGAATGAAGAAAACAAGTGTTTATAGGTGGATTTGGATAATGTATCAGTTGAGAATTAGCACAGGGTAACTGACCTCGGTTAAAGATGACCGATGATGGTTCAGGGGTAATCGAGGTCTGTTACTGTGAGAAATGAACAATTTTACCAAATGAGGAAAAACTAGTGATGGTCAGATGAATAAGTTGTATGATGACTTTTTATCAAAGTATAGAGAGTACAGAGACTCACAGGAACTCTGAAAACAAAGAAAATGAAATAAGTGTTCTTTGGGAAATTTAACCCAAAAGAAAAGAAAACTGATGTCGGTTAGCAAAAACCGAGGCCGGTCAGGTGTAAACCGATGCCGGTGGATAAACCGATGCTGATTACTGTGAAAATTTTAAAAATGCAGAATAATGGATTGTTGTGAATTTGAATCAGATAAATAATCAACCCAGAAGTCTGGAGATGATGCAATGAAGTCCTGACACACTCAGAAGAAGTTCAGAATACTCCAACTGTGATTGTGGAGTGTGCAAGGAAAAAGAATGGAAAAATGGAGAAACGTATCCTCACACCTCAAAATGCATGTCAATCAAATGCTAAAAACATGTATCTAACAAGTGATTTTTAATGTGTTGAGCTTATGCTATTTAGAAGACTGACTCATGAATTTAGAGTAGAGTTTTTGGTGAGGAAGGCTTCCTACGAAGAAGGATATCTAAAAGGAGAGGTTTCAGGTTATGTTATGGCGGGGGTGGGCCATCCTCTGAGGTAATGACTTGATAGAAGTAATGAGCTGGGGAGTACCTACCAATCCTCTGATCGTGTGATCACTGACAGGCATTCCTAGGTAAGATGTTGTTTAAGAAAGATGTGTATATTTCAATTTTGTGTAGTTTGGTAAGAAAGAGAGAGAGAGAATGTGCTTTCTACGATTCTTTGTGTCAACCATCAGCTGGGCATGACTTCCAGCATATAGGTTGCCCTCATTTTAATGTGAGCTAAATGTAGCAAATCAGAATGTAATGTAACCAATTTTAAGCCCAAATCAAAAAATTACGTTTCGATGAAGCAAATGATGAATAGGAGAGGGTATGCTCTTTCACTAAATGCAGAAAGCAAGAAAGAAGAATGATTCTTTTTAAATGCACCAAGAGAAATGTTTATTTTAGAGAAATTAAAAAGAAGAGAGGATTACCAGAGAAGAAATTAATGTGTAAGCCTTTTAAAGGGAAACAAACACACAACTTTCACCTAGGAATGAAGAAAATGCAATAGAACCCCTGATGGGTCCCACCGGGCGTGCCAAAATGTTTCACCATTTTCTTTACATTATTGAGATGAAACAGATAAGGGTAAGGGCCAAGGAGGAATACCTATTTATGTTGGTCAGGTTGATGGTTGTTGTGCACATTCTGACTTCTCAATCCAATGCTGACTGTGAGAGCTTCCTTTTGGCTGGGAGGAACTACCTGAAATAGAAAACAAGACCACAAAAGAAGAGTTAAATAATATATGATAGTGGACTACCTAGCGTGTGCTAGATCCAGGAAGTGTGATACTCCCTAGATGGTTGTCAATCCACTGTTTAAAACAACTTAATGTGAGAAATAAACAAATTCCTACTGTAGTTGATATGATTTAGGTATTTCATTCAAGCACAATAAGAAAATCTAACATAACAGGCTAGGCTATAGTCAGATCTGAAGGGTAGGTAGGTGTCAGGGTATTGGGACTGGTCAAGGTCAGGTTCTGGGTTGTTTAGGTCACTTGGTAGAAGGTTATTTGGTTCTGTTATTGGAAAAAGGTATGAAACATAGAGACCGATGTTGGTTTGGTATAACCGATGATGGTTTAGAAGGGACGACGATGGTCATGGATAACCGATGTCGGTAGGGTTGGGGTGAAAGGAACTTAATAAGATCTGATTGTGGGGATTGAACTGGAGCTAAAAAGAGATGGAAGGGTGGATGGGGAGGTCTGTAAAAGTCTCAGGTATACTCAGAGGTAGGTAGCAGGTGAGAATGGGTGATTTGGTGGTGTGGGTAGAGGAATGGTTGAATCTACAAGTAGGTAGGAGATGGGAAATGGACATGCAAAGTATAAACTGATAACAGAAGTAACAAAGGCTATTATACTGAAATGGACTATGCTGGTAGAAGGTATACTTACTGTGATACAGGTTTGATGGCTGAATGGTGATGGAAGTTGATCAGAAGAATGGTGTTTGGTGCCACAGTAGTGCTTCCTGGAATGCTTCTGTGAGTGCAATACTTCTAGATCTATCCTGGTGCTGGTTGTGGATGTCTGGGTGCATGAAAAGACTTTGGTTCTTACTGCATGTAACTCTCTTCTCATCTCCTTGATCTCAGAATGTGCCAACCCAAAAACAAGGTTGCTAAGGTGAATAAATGGTAACCGATGATGGTTCTGGGTTGACCGATGTTGGTTTAGGGGTGACCGACATCGGTTAAGGTGGGATTCCCTAGGTTTACTAAAAATAACAGATCTTGGTAATCATTTGGGCCAGGTTGTTCTATTCTCATGGATCAAAATGGAAGTTTCCCTTTTAATGAGTGGGAATGTGGTTAGAGGGATAATAGGCATTGATTTTTAGGGTTGAACTAAGTCTTAGCTCATTAAGGTAAGTGGGACCAAGTCTTAGTTAGTTATGGAAACATGTCAAGAATAGGTCTAGGTGAGGTGGAGGTGGCTAGGTGAGGTGGAAATTAGCTTAATTAAAATAATTAAGTAATGAATATTGTGAGGATGGGTATTAATTTAATTAAGTTAATTAAATTAATATTAATGTGGGGTGGAAGAGGCCATGGTTAGGTGAATATGTTTAAGTTGGTTATTCAATGGGGGACCAAGGGGAGTGTGACCCAATTTTGTACCGAATTTTCAGCCAGTGCTCGAACCACTGAGTCCATGGAATCTTCCTTAACCAAATCCATCTTTTACAGATCTGAAATTTCTTCTTCTTTTCTATGCAACCTATCCATCATGGTCTCTAGAATTTTGACTCTACAAACCAAGTTCTCTTCCTTCATTTGATCTCAAATTCTCTGTTTCCACTTCTTCATAGAAATATCTAGCTTGCAAGGTTAAAATTCTTTGCCTTTGTTCCTTTTCAGTGTCATACAAATCACAAGAAAGAACTGAATACCAAAGTCCTAGATATGATCTGTAAACTTCTACTTTGGAATTCTACAAAATCACACTATTATGCAGTTCTACTTTCAACTTTTGAAATTGACAGATTGATTGAAGATTAGAGATTTAGAGATTGATTATCTAGTGCTATAGAGAGGAAATTATAGAGAATAGGAAAGAATTCAAACTCCAAACACCAAAAAAAATTATCCTAGAAACCTCCAATGGAGGAAAACCAGTCGGGAAGGGAAAAATGATATTTAAATGCAAGCCCACATTTTATTAGTCAATTATAGACAATTACAGATTACAAGAAGTAGAAAATGGAGATAACCAATGTAAACCTCTCCCTAGACCATGTTTGTTTTCTCTGTTGGTTACACCTTGCTCCTATACATTCCAAGGCACTGAATATCTTGCTTACTTGAATCTCATATAATTAATAAATTTGCTTCCAGACCATCTCTGATCTGGATCTTCGAAGAATCAATTAACTCTTAGACTCCTTGCTATTTCCAAGTAGCCTTCTCCCATGTCCTCCCACTTTCTTAGGAGCATGGTAAAGGTCTAAATTGGGAGGAATTCATAGACACAGTTCAATGCTTCAAATTCATGTCCATTCATGCTCCAAATATCAAGTTATTAAAAAGTTCTAGGACCTTCCAACCCTAAGCTAAAAATGGTTTTAGGATTCGAACCACCCAAACATCCATCTACCACTTAAATAAAACTGCTACACCTAAACAGAGAACCGGTGAATTTTTATAAGAGAGCAGAACCTTTTTTTACCTTGTTTCCTTTAATTTAATCAATTCTCCTTCTTGGTGGTGATTGGAACTGATGAAAAGAGTTTTTTCTGGATCCATATGGATCAAAAATGGAGCTCTCATTGTGAGATATGAGAAAAAGCTCCCATAGTTACTTTCCAATCTCCCGTAAAATTTCACATACATTTTTTATAAAAACAATGGACCAAAAACCCATATTCTCTTTCTTTCCAAAGAATAGACTCTGATACAATAATTTTCTATATAAATCCTCCATGCGTTAGTGAAATTTAATCTTGGTTAAGCTAATGTGGACATAAATTGAACCACATGATCAACATGCAGATATCTATCTCTTCAAGATACCCACATGAACTAATAACCAACTCCAATTCCTTTTGCCAGAACCATCTATTTTAAGGAGGTTTTTTCTCCATGTCATAAATGGCCATATTTTCTTGACTGTCAATTGCCACTTTTTTTTGTACCAGCCTTCTTGCAAGGTCTTTGACACCAATTCCTAGCTAATAGGTTAAAATAAGTTATGTCCCTGACCTATTTAGTGACTAAAATATGACTTTTGGGTCTTTTCTGCATGCCAAAATTTGGGTCATCTTACCAAATTTTGGTGGTCATAGCAATTTTAATTTAATTCACCAAGCATTCTCCCAATAATGGTGAACCACCTTATAAGATATAAACAATTCCAAATAATGTAACCATAGTTGTCCATAGGTGTTAGGTTCAACACTTAATGTTACCACAAAGGCTATTCATAGAGAATCAAACATCCACTCAGGTTAAATGGATTCCTTTATTATAGTTTTGCAGAATATCTAACTTATTTCCCTTAATATCAAGTGGACATCAATCCTCCTTAGGGCACAATTGAACCAAATACATATCAACTCACATTGGATCTGTATCAATAAGATGGACACAAAATAAATTTTCAAACATTATCTCTGTTCTAAATAATCATAATTTAGAACATTACATTCCATGCCAATCAATCTTATAACAGATAACCATATATATATAAATAGACTCGGTGAATTATATGATCTCTCATTTCATGACTACAGTTTAACTCCAACCAATCTCTCATGTTCAACTTAATAGTATTAAATACTCTGTGTACCACTAAGTATAATGTTCTCTTACCATAGTTATAGGTATTGATGTATCTATTTAAGAAACCTATCTGAATTTTGTTACCATTGAATTCATGAAACATGATCCATCTCATCTTTCTTAAACTATAGGGTGACATAGGACAATGCAACCAAAGCATCAAAACTTGATACTTTGGTATAAATATTTCAAACATAATCGTTCATGGGTTCTCTATTCCTATACTGCATACACTAATCTAATGGAATACGTCCTTCAAATTTTTAAACTCATCTATTAATAGAATTATTCTTTAATGAATTATGTTAGTAGACACTTGTTCAAAGATTATTTAACCAATTAGACCTAATAGATTTTTAGTAACCCATCATTACAACAATAGTATAGGAATCATTCATGATGTTCTAAGGGTATATAGACATATGCAATCGATGTAGGTTAACAAATTTTGTGTGTCTATTTATCCTAAGTCATCATGAATCACTTTCTGTAAATCACACTCTTAATCTAACCTAGAGAGAACTAAGATCAAGTCCAGGTTTGAGTAGATCTAGATGAACTGATGGGTGTTGCAATATGTCAACTACAACACTATATCCTCGTGAAGACCCTAGACTTCACAAAGGTACAATCCTACAGTTGGCGTGTTCCAACATCTGACATAATTACCCATCTTGGTTAAAACACACCTTTAGAAGAGGTCATTTTCACCCATTTATATCTTAATTAAGATTCAAATTATAGTAACCCTACTTCCCTAATTCCAACAACCCTTAATTTTTTCATCCCAATTGAGTTGTTAAGTTAATACGTAACTCATAAACATAGGATTACTTTTATGCTCATTAACTTTTTGTTTAACATTTAGTTAATCAAAACAGAAACAACATCCATCATATGATTTACTTATTACAACCCAACCATTCATGGTGTGTTTAAGATCCAAAACAGGTTTCATTAAAGTATACTTCATAGAGATGAAGTCAAATTTATTAATGATCTTATGTACCATACATTTGTTTAAAACCTATGGAGGTATTTCTCAAGAGATGAAAACCTTCCTCTTTCTTATTTAAGTGTTGGGGTTTATTATACCCCTTTTTCTTTTCACACTTCATGATAGTTAAGTTATACTTTCATTAAAATCATATAGTGAACCATATAGATTAGATAAAAGAACTTCCATGCATACCAACTTAACAATTTGCATTCAAATCAAGGGATATTGTAATTAAATCCTATCCTTCTAACTCATTTAATTATAACTGGAAATAAGGATCAAATCAGGTAAGAATGGAAACCATGAAGATAAGATTACAAATTTCCTTCATATAATGCACAAGAGAAATGACATAACAAGTTTAAGTAACTCTAATATTTTTCAATTCATCATGGTAAAATACATATTCTACAAGACCATGAATTTCAGACATATTTCATGTCAACCAACATCAAAATCATTAAAGAATACAATTTTTCTTCCTTCAGTACATTTCAATAATGAATCATATTTCTCTATAAATGATCCAAACTTTAAGCAACCAATACATCATCTAAGTTATTACCTTCCTTTATCATTTACGAAGTCCATTTGCAAAAATTGCGAGCACGGGTCAGTTCATTGAATTGATCATGATAAGCACTAAGCATTAAAACGATGTGCTTTCAACTAACTGTTTCATAAAACCAACTCTGCTTTTATGAAATAGTAAAGCGAAGAAAATAAATAAATCATAAGTAATAACAACCATAAAAGAAGAACAATGGATCAACCTAAAATAACATTAAGAGAATATCATGATATAAACAACACTTTATAGCAATATATTAGATAAGTCATATTTCAACCAATTTACTTATCTACATAAATAAAAGTGCTTACTACCTATTTCTTACATAAATCAATCTGAATTAGTAATAGTAGAAACTAACTCCACTACTTTTCAAACATAGAGTTACATTTATGAAGTAGGAACCGTAATCAAACTCATCATTTTCTTCATAAAATCCCATTTCCAGCCAAAAAATTGATGTTTCTTGAAAGGTTTAGGGATGGATCATTTACAACACAAAATAGTGAGAATCCCCTTTCAAACTTCACCCCTTAATTCATAGTCCACGATATAACCTAAGCTCTCTAATTAGGTCATACCTTAGGATTAGGAAAATATTTACTCAGTATAAGGCATATAACATTTATGATCGAAAACAATGTTAATCCCTTTAAAAAAAATCAAGTGAATAAGAGAGAAGTATCAAAAACTACTCAATGTATTCTAAAGAGTAATACAATAGACCAATCCAATTATGTATAAAAGATTACACAAATAAGAAAAGGATGAACTGTGATAACAAATAAGAACTTCCCTTCTGATTCGGTTAATCTGAATATCATTTCACAACTAAGAAAAGAGAATGCAACAAAAATCTCTTACAGTTTCCAAAGAAGACATTGATGAATCTTTACCTCAGAGAATAAAAGAGAAAGGAGTAAAATGACATGGTTAGAGGAGGATTCCAACATTACTTCACAAGAAAGATCATCGTAAAAGGATTGGTACAGACCCAATCATAACATCCTTTTTAACTCTTTTAAACGTAGAAATCATTGCACCAAAAACTATTAGACTGAATCATGCGACCGCAAATGCAAGTTGAGTTTCATAAAAAGGTTTATTCAACATGAAGCAAAAGCAGTAACCGTATTATTATTCTCATCAAGAAAGAGATGCAAAAACAAGAATTGGTAAACAAATTTTATTGAATTAACTACCTTCAACAGTCATTCAAAATTGTCAAAGTTTCAGTCGAAGGAACCATAGACTGTCCATTCCTTCAAGATGATAGTAAAAAAATCATTGAGACAGACTCTCAATTGAATCCTCACAAAGGTGAGAGAAATAAATCTTATGAAGGGATAGAGAAATATCCATCATGATTCAATTCTGAATAAGGTGCATCCCAAGATCGACACGGCTTAGCTATAGGAGCACAAGCTTTCAACAAAGATGATAAAATACTTTTTATTATATTTCTATGGACAGGTTCAACTACATACCTCAACAAAATTGACAAGGTAAATTATTCTTTCCAATATTACTCAGAGCTCAAAGAAATGGAAGAGTCTAGAAAGCTCCTTATTCATAACTGATTTGGTTAGATCATAAAACGTCAACCAAACTTCTGAGTAAACATTCCTTAAAGCTTCATGATACCACAATAGGAAGGATTTAACAAGTTTACCCTATTAGGTTACCTAAGAGGTTAACCAAGATCAGGAATGGTATTCTGAATCAAAAACATCTAACTCAATAGAGAAGTAAACAACATGATCGACCTCTAGAAATCTCAAACAAAGCTACGAGAGTAACCCAAGTATCGACTCAGATAAAGCTGAATCTCAACATGTCATCAACTAAACATGACCTCATATATTTATCCATTAGCTCAATCCTCAAAAACTTAAAGAAAGACACAATATATATAAATATCAGAAGAGAAGACTTCACACAAATATTCTCAACAAGGTAACATCAAAATCTAAGAGTCCAAGAAACAATTATCACATAGTTTCCATAAAAGAACTTAATTCGATCAACTCATTTTTTAACTGAAAAGATAAGAGGAATAATAAAACATTCGCTCTCATTTCCATACAAGATGAATCCACAGAAACAGAGATTCCAAACACTCATTATAAACTCAACTTCCATCGAATACTAGATTCGAAGAAGTGAGAGTTTATATAGTAAGATCAAGAATAAGTCACTCATTAACTATTTTTCTATACAAATTCGAGTTCACATAACTCAAAATCGAAGTATTCATATCCGTATAGTTCCAAAGGAGTAACAAAACTTTAACAAAACAAAGATGCAATGGAGAAGGTTATTCCTTTACCTTCTAACAACCAAAACAACAAACCCAGTTCAAAACTTGAAGCCACATTATGTTTTCATAACCCCTTTTTGAACAGACAAGTAGGATTCACACATGTTCCACATTACTCAAATCACAACTAGATTTAAGGTGTGAATCACCATTAACTAAACAGGAAAAACAACCCATTTCCTACTTTATCAAGCAGAGATTCTTCAAAAGAAATACAGAGACTTTTCAATCAAGATTGCATGGTAACCATAACAAAAATAAAAGACCCATTAATTTCATGAGAGCAGAGTTGTTTTAATGAAGACATTTAGAGAAAATTGGAACAACTTAATGGATAGAGCCTATCATGTCTAATAGTGCTTCTATCAATTTGAAGAATATTTCTAGATGAGCCTCCACAATTCCTTCTTCTCCAAATGAATTCAACAAACAAAAACTTCTTTCTCATATGCCTCTTATACCTCCATTGGATTGAAAATAGTCCAAAGGAGCTAAAAAGTAAAAAAAAATTGAAAATAGAACTGCTGGTTTGAAGAACCAAATATGTCCATGCAGAGAAAATATCAAAATGTATGAAAGACCAAACAAACCCCAAGAAACCTGCTCGCATTATTTCCAAGGTGGTTTTCTCATCATAACCGATGACCATAAATGCCATTAAACTCCACTTTCCTTCCTACGAGTCCAATTTTAAAGATAGCATGCATTACTTAACTCTAGTGATGGTTCCAACTAGGATTCCCTCTAGTTTCCATGCCTCTGCCAAACTCACAGTACCACAATTCTTTAAATTCAAAATCAAATCAAATAAATGACTTAGAAACCATCGCCACCTCATTACACTTGTCATGAGACCCCTTAGGCCCCTTTCCATCCTTACACTAGTTTAGGTTAAATAAACATTAGCTTAGGATACAACCATAGGTTAGATAGAAAGTATTCACCTAGGTCATTTTAATATTGCCATAGTGTTGCCATCATAGATTAAGCCATATGTTAGGTGGAATTAAACTTAGAGTGGACCTCTCTTACATCCAACACTCTCAGAATCGAAGTCCCTCTACTTAACCAGTGCAACTTCCATATGTGCATGTGCATGAAAAGGTGGATTTATGTGGTGGCCTTTCGACCGGGGATCCAACAGGGGAACTCCACTGACCCTACGGAAAATGCTTACATATACCTGCAAGAGATGACTTTGTCAGAAAGTGGGAAAGGGAGTGAGAATGGAGGTAGGAGACCTAATGTTGCAGGTAGAAAATAATATTCCTACACACACACTAGTTAGAAACTCCATCACATGCATTTATGAGAAGAAACAACCCTGTAAATGACAACAAGACCAAATAGAATTTGATGAGAACAAAGTGTCATGAAATCCCTTGGTCAAAGAAAGCTAGTAGACTCCTTCTTCTTGTATCCTGATTTTTGAACAGTTTAAGTTGTACATAGTGTAGGAATGGAAGAAATCTTGAGAGGGGGAGAGAGTAGAAGAAAATGGCTATCTCCTTTGCTTTCTCTCAAGGTAGAATGCACTCTTGAGTCTACAAGATCAATGCACGCCAACCATTTGACATGGGAATGGCTTTACAATGTGGTATAGAATAGAATATGACTCTTCATCTTCCTCATGACCTTTCGAATACCTTAATATGGAAAACTTAAAACTGTTCATATTCCACTGAAGAAATATTTAAGTCCCTTTTATAATAGCAAGAACTCTGACTTAATTTACAATTATGTTTCTAAAGTCTCTTAAGTCATATTAAAAGTGCAAACACCAATGCGAAATTAGAATATAAGAAAGTGACAGAAAGCTAGGGGGAAGAGGAGAGAGAAAGAGGGGGAGAAGAAGAAGAGGAGATGTCATTCCTAATGAATTCCATTGATCCTCATTGATGGAAACCTCAAAATACAGTGAAAATTTGAATCTTCTAACTCCTTGCACACTGTGAAATTCCTCCAAATTATCTGGCAAATGCTTGCTAAGTTGAATGAACTAAGGTGGATCTTGAATGCCTTGTGAAAAAATGACTAGGATGCTCTTGAACAATGATGTCCCCCTGAATGATTATCCTTGTACATCCCATTGTGCCAAAAATTCTCTTTGAGTGTAACTTACTATTTTTAGAAAGTGTGAAAAAGGAAACTCTCTCGATCCTTTGTTGAGTGTTGTGACCTTGATTCCCCTTTCTCCCTGCGTTCCTCACTCCTTTGGATCAAATTTATTTTTTTAGTAGGTGCTCGAGGGCCCACTTACTATTTTTAGTAAGTGCCAAAAATGTCCATTCTGGTGGATTCTCAGCTGTAGTGCACCTCTGATAGCTTCATCTCCTTCATAGGTTCTTCTGTTAATGACTTTCCTGAAATAACAGTTCCTATGTAATAGACCTACTATTTTTAGAAAGTTGGCCTCTGGGAGTCAGATTGATGTGGAATAAAGTTTTTTGATATGGTTTTTTTCCCAATATCATGCCATTGAAATTTCAGGCCCACTCGCTTAATAATCCAGGAGATTTTAAAGTTTTAATTTTTGGACCTGGTAGTGCTTTTGGATACGGCAGCCATTAATGGACCTCAAAATTTCAGGTCTGGTTTTTTCCTCCATTTACGATTAAAATTGAATTTTTGATGTGGGTTTTTTCTTTTGAGTGCATTTACACGTGCAATCTTACTTCAATCAGGCAACCGGTTTGACAGGAAATCCCACTTCTTTCTTCGTTAAGCCAAAAAGGAGATTTCTTCATTGTGGATGCTTTGTTGCACATGGGGAGAGTTTTAAGGTGTCTTCTTGATGGTCTTAGATAGGGGAATGAATAGAAATATACGGTTCATTGATTCGTGCACTAGTTTGCAAGCTTTGTTTAGATTTCCATTTTTTAGCTATGGGGATTTTGTTGTTCTCTTCTTTGTTGTTCTTCGTTTCTCCTTAGCTTGATGAGGATTCCTTTTGAGACCTATGCATCACCATGGGAAAGATTATTTTTACAAAAAGAAAATGTCCTTTTTTTTATAAATTCATGTAGCTTTGCAATGGCTAAAGATGAGTGATGAAGATACAATGTCCTAGCAGCGAGTCAAAAATTTAGCAAAAAGATGTTTCCTGAGACAACTGTGGAAGAAGTAATAAGCCTTGCAGTAAAAGATTAACAAGGACTTGCCCGAAATGGTTTTCGACTAAATATGTGGGTACTCAGGGCTTGGAAATGACATAGAATTTGAGATGTTTGTTTTCACTCTTGGTCAGGGGGGGATTAGCCTCCTACCAACCCCGGACCTTCTAATCTGTCATTGACGCTCGTAAGATGGTTGATTACAAGTGAAAAAAAACCTAAAAATCACTTAGATGCCATCAATGTTTTTTTAATCAGGAAAAATTGAACCAAAGAAAGTTAGTTTGATCCTTGAAACAAGACTAAATGGTAGTTTGAAAGGAGGTACACGTTATGGAGCCATGTGGAAGACTCCTCCTACGGAGGGTTGACCGAATGTTAAGCACCCATGTCCTATGTTCCCACAGAAATGCAGGGCATACAACTTCATCCAGTTTTACGAGCTGCGTCCTGTAGGTCTGACACGAGGTGGAAAACTGCACAGAGGAATTGATGCTCCAAAACTACACTTGGGGGCTTAAGGTAGAGTGTATCATTGAAGAATGATTCCAAATGACTCCCCAAGTACCAATGGAGACATTGCTTTGAAGACTGGAAATTATTCCACGTAGACCTCGGAAGCACACCAGGTACATCAAAGTTTCCACGCAGGTCACTAGCAGTGACAGGTAGAAGCGATCTGGTTGAGCCTAATGACGGCAGGGATTCCATGGCAGGGTAGCTAGATGTTCATGAATAGGTTGAGCACTTGAAGGGTTGAAACGTTTTGAAGCTCAGGTGAAACTTAGGAGGGTGTAGTTGAGAACCCATTGGAGAAGATAGGTCGGCTGAGGGTTGGGGATTAATTGTCCAATGAGCGTATATGAGTAGAGGAACAATTTTACCTCACGGGGAAATGGGGGGCCAATGACAATCTCGTAGTGATCCAATGCAGTGACTGACAACGTGTCTTCATGTCGAAAATGACGGTAAGTCCTGAATACGTTCATTGGAAATGGTGATCCACGCTGGAATGCATACAAACAATGGAGCCTAGGGTGAGAAAAGTCACATGCTGAAAATTTATCCACTTAACACTAGCCAATTCCTAAATGGAATTTTCACATCACATGATGGGGGAATGCATAATCGAGATGATTCAATCCCATTCTGCACCCACACATATGGAAAAATCAGAGAAGATTCCAGTGGCAATGGCAGACATCCTATGCTTCGTACATCGAGCTGGGAATTGATTCCAATGGACAGTGCCTGCAACTAAGGTGATTCTTAGAGGAAGAGAAACATGAATTATTTCACCATCATGTAGGTCTTGGAATCCTCTTTCTGAATATGTTTCATTTTAATCCCAATTCCATCTGGAGCTCCCACAATCTTCGTTTGAAGCTCAATAGTTGTTTTAGGCCTATGTACTGCCTAGGCTTGTGAACCTTGTTTTCACTCAGACTACTCCAAGTATTTCAGAACTTCCCAAAGCCTTCCAAAATCATTTCCATGATTTTATAAGGTTTTCCATTCACCTCCATGTTGAATTTGGCCCTTCTGATCTGCTATAGGGGGTTGACCCAATCCCGAGAAGGCCAACGATAGCCCTTCCCTTATACTGCCAAAAGATAACATTTCCAATGAACTTCTAAAATCACCTAGGGAGAATGAATGGAATTTCCTAAATCACCTAGGATAATATCATGACATTGGTTGGAAATTCATTTGGACTGACTGAACAGGTCCAGGTTTCTTAGGAATGATAAAACATGAAAAAATTGACATAGGGGTATAGTTGTCGTGCTCGAAAATTGTCGATTTCCCTGTTGCACATTCTCACGACAACACATAGGTTACAAGCCATCATAAATTAAGCCATATCCTATACTATTTCAATATTAGGTAGTAGGTATAAGGTAGGTCTAGCTTAACTTAGATTAGACTTCTAGTTAGGGTAGATCTTAAAGATCTAAGACTTAGGTTTTACCTTTTATAGTCTTTTAGTAGACCTCTAACCTTCTTATGCCATTAAGTGCCCTAAGAGATTAACAAGAATATCCGAGCACATTATTTACAGCAAAATGCCAAGCAAGGACCTCCAAGAAAGATTAATAAAATTGTGTACATTTAAGGACTTAATCCCTTACTTCCTTTAATTTCATAATATTAGTTTGTCATATAGATCAGATAAGAAGAATTAAAGTATACCTTGGATCAATGGAATTGATACAGGGTTTTGCTATTACAGAGAGATAAATTTGCAAACAACATTACTAATTTACAACCTTACCTATCTCAAGAAGAATGGATTTCTTCCAAGCAATAGCATTTCAGCAAAATGAATCCAAGAACAAAATAATATATCCATTGCAAGCATGATTTCCAATAGTCAAAAGAATACACCTTCTTAGGACAAATCACATATCAAAACTCACAGTGCAAAGAGGAAATTTTTTAACAGTTTGTCACATATGTTACATACTTCCCTTCTAAAAAGAATCATCGTCCCGATGATTAACTTAGTTACAAAATTTACATCAAGGACAAATCAGATTATTTTATTACCTTTCATATGTTCCAAACAAAATTGGATTTTAAAATTCCAAAATCAAAATTTACGTAGCTGTTTATTTTAAATATGAAATGTCTGCCCAAAATTGGCAGATCTATTGACATAAAAGAATAAAACTTAAACATATCAGTCAAATAAAATCAATCTTGTTCAAACAAATATGGGAAAGTAGTTTTCATATCTTCCATATTTCCCCTGGTTGCACTTTCTTCGTTAAATTGATCCCACTAGACCTTACATTATCTTATTTAACGATTTCTTAAGTGCAACTTGTGAGTTTCCAACACTCATATAGGTTTAACCATGATTATTCTTGGGTCTTAGATCTGCAAGGAATTCCAATTTAACACATGCGATAATCTGAAATGTATTTCTTAAGCAAAGAAATATGGAAAACATCATGCATTTGTGACAAAGCAGGAGGTAATGCTAAATGATAAGCTATAGGGTTGATTACTTCAATAATTTCAAAGGGTCCCACATAATGAGCTGATAACTTGGCAGCCTTGCCATAAGTTATAGAACTCTTTTTTAGTTTAACCCAAAGAAAGACCTTCTCACCAAGTTCAAATTTCCTATCAACCCGCTACAAGTCAACATAACTCTTTTACCTATCCATTGCTTCTTTCAAGCGTTCAATAATCATTTTAACTTGATGTTCCATTTTCGTAAGGATTTCAGGTCCAACCACTTCTCTATCTTCAATGTTGTCCCAACTAACATGGGTTCTGCGCTTCCTTCCGTATAATGTTTTGAAAGGTGCCATCTTTAGAGAGGCATGATATGTGTTATTGTATGCAAACTCAACTAATGGAAGGTACTCTTCCCATTTATACTGTTGATCCATGCAATACATTCATAACATATTCTCAAAAAATTGATTAAATTTTTTAGTCTATCCATCCATTTCTATACGATATAAAACATTATTTAGAACACACATTCCATACCAATCAATCTCATAACAGATAACCATATGCAGCTGTAAATGACTCGGTGATACACCGATCTATTCATTCCATGACTCGGTTACCTACTGATCTATTCATGTTTAACTTTAAGTATTGAATACTTATCGTATACTTTGTATACTTGGTTTTCCTACCCTAACCAGGTACTGAGTGATCTTGTTTAAAGAACATACCTGAATATTTGTTACCAATATTCATCTGATATCATGTTGCTTTAAACTAGGTATATAGGACACAACCAGCAGCTTGCGATACTTTGGCCAAAGATTTACAACATACTGTGTATGTCACTATTCCTAGATGGCATACTCATCATTTTGGAATATGTCCTTCACCTCACTCCTCTGTTATCATGAATGGTCTTTACTGACTACCGTCAGTCCACTTGCCCAAAGTTTAACCCTAGCCCTGGTTAGAAACATAAATCATTATAGGAAGATGCTCACAATGACTTAGGGTATATGGGCATACTCAGTTGACCTAAGTCAACTGGGTGTGCCAAGGTACCCTGAGCCATTGAGAGCTACTACCTATCCTAAACATGCCACTAACTTGACCTAGAGAGAAACTAAGTTCAAGTCCTTATTGTGTGTAGATCTAGATGATCAATGCAGAAGGGTGTTGCCACATGTCAATTGCAATGTTGTATCCTCGAGAAAACCCTAGTCTTCTTGAAGGTACAGCCCTGTAGTTGGCATGTGCCAGCATCCTACAGAAACTGCCTCATCATGATGTACATACCCCAAGGAGGTTATTAATGTTAAATTAATTTAGATTATAAAATAGATTACAACATCTATGCTAAACCCTAATCCAACACTCCTTAAGTCCTTGTTCTATACTTGAATCAATTAAGCATTAAAGAACTTCCTTTAACTCATGATTGCTTTTAATGTTCATTTATTTAGTTTAACAATAGTTAACCAAAATAGGACAACAATATCATAAGTTCCATTAAATATAACCTATTCATTCAATGAAGGTGTAGCAACCAAATAGGTTCAACTAGAGTAGACTTTCTAGGGAAATGAAGTCTAATGATTTACGATCATATCACCATTCTTTAGATTATATTCCTTTTAGCGAGGAAGAACCTTCCTCTACTTGATTAAGTGTTAGGGTTTGTCAAACCCCTCTTATCTTTCACAAACTCTAAAGTTCCATCGCATATTCATTACACATTTCAATACTATATTAGAATTGTTTAGATAAGATTGTTAACTTAAGCAACTTAACAAGCTGCATCTTATTAAGGGAGATTAAACTAATTCCCTTTTATCTAACTTATCAAGTTTATCTGAATTAAACATATAAAAGATATGAATAATATCATCTAGATAGGAATTCCATCTTCTTCATAAATATAAGATAGTTTACACAACCAATACAAGTAAATCTCCAAAATTCAATTCCTCATTAAAAACTTATCCATTTACAAGACTATGTATTTCAGGCATGTTGTATAACAAACAACCTTCATTCCAAAAAGAATACAACTTTTATTTTTCAATACAATTCAAGAATGAATCAAAACTCTTTACATAAGGTTCAAAATTAAATAACCCAATACAACATGAAAGTTCCTGTCTTCTTTAATCACTTACGATGTCCATCTGCAAAATTGCTAGCACGGGTCAGTTCAATGAACTGAGCATGATAAGCACTAAGCATTAAAGTAAAGTGCATTCCACTAATTGCTTCATTAAACAACTTTTCTTTCATGAAACAATTGAAAAACATCATGCAAATAATCATAAGTAGTAACATCTAGAAAGAAATACAATTAAGAAATCTGAATTTACTTTCAAGAAAGGAACATATTATAATCTGCAACGTCAGAATCATACCACAAGACTTAATTAAACCTATCAATAACTATTAAACAGTCAACAAGTCTTGCCATTGAATTACTTCATAAATTCATAAGGATAGAAGGGCACATTTAACTTTTTCCCAATCTGCAAGGAGTTAGTGACAACATATCTGATATTAGCATGTTTCATCCCTCCATATAAACAAAGAAGAGAATTGAATAATGAGAAGTTCAATCAATAAACTTATCAGTCAACAGAAAAAGGATCACATACCAACAAGGACCCAATCCATATTTCATTTCATTTATACTATGAAATGAAATCCTTCATCTAATACAAACTTAGAAATTCTTAAACTAGTTCCCAAAAGAGAACTCAAAACCGAATGCACAGTCAAAGCATGCATACTTCCAATTTCCACTGAAGATTTACAAACTAATTACCTCTTTTCATTCACCAAGCTCAAGTTTAGATTCCATTCACAAAACAAAATTCTCAGTACTATTTCAAAACAACATACTATCCCCAAGAGATCCTAATCTCTTCTCAGACTAAAACTCAGAGATTCGTTCAAAGAGTCCAACAAGGAAGAGAAATACGCAATAGTGCAAGATAGACAAGAGTCAATAAAAATCATAGACCCAAGGACAGAATTTCCAAGCATTTTGAATAGGGATACTGTATCCCTTTATGCTATACTAGAATACAGGGTTTAGATTCAACATACCGAGGAAATCCATGAATCCTATGGAAGGTATGAAAAGAGTAAGGAACCAAACAGTTCATCAAAGACAAATACCATCCCAATCTCTTTTAACACGACTAAACAGAATCACCACAAGATTCTTGAATTCCATAAAAAGCTTATGACAGGTAAGAATTTTCTCAGCATCAAGACAAAAAGGAATAAGTAAAACATTCAATAACCTCAACAATTGATACGACTGTCCCATAACAAATCGTAATTCCATTCCATCAATTACTAAGAATTTAACAGCCAAGCTTCCCACATGGTACGGGATTCACTCAGGGCAGAGAGGGAGAAGTTTTTTCTTTGATATCTCCCACTCTTGTCGAGTTCAAGGGAAACTATACAGTCCAAAGGCATAAGCCATAAGATCATTCACACCCAAGGAGTGACATGAAGGAATTTTATGAGGAGGTTACCAGTTCAGCATCCAACCGAAGCAAACTCTCAAGCCACCCTCGAGCAGATAGATCAAAAAGGAGATGAAGTCTCCAAAACCAGACAGAACAACAGAACCCAGCTCACAAAATAGGTAGAGAATAAAGATTTACAAAAATGGAATTACTTGCTCAGAGACAAATACGAGCATCAAACATAAATTCTAGTTTCCCACAAGATTCCATTACCGGTTCAGATAAACAAAAGAAAATCCAAAGTGATTCAAGAGTTAATAATTCCATAAAAGAATAAAACCCTATCTCGGAGTAAAAGTACAAAACAAACTCACAACTCGACTACAAGTTCATCATAAGAACCAAAAGTAGGTACAATGTCGAATACGAAGGTTCATCCTAAAGTACAGATCTTACCAAGTTCCATTCAGTCCAAAATGTTCACAAGGCCCCAACAAAAGCTCAACCAGGCACAAAGCTTCACACAAGCTTAGAACATTCATGGAGTTCTATTACAACTACCCAAACACAAACTTAGACAGAGATACAAAGCCAACCAAACAACACTGTCAGTTCAAAATGGCCAAGGAGCTTCTACTTCAAACTCAACGAGCTTAAGTACAGGTCACAATGCAACAACTCAACAATGAATTCAATATTCATAAGAACTATATACAAGTTCAGTTGTTGAATACGAAGATTCAACCAAGGTTCAAAACTTCAGTAAGTTCAAACACAGTCCAAGCAACACATGGTCCCAATAAAGCTAAAAAAAATCTTGAGCTGCAATACTAGTTTTAGAACCGCTAAAGAGATCCACATTCTAGCTCATGAAACACAAGTCAAAATAGAGATTTAGAATCTAACAAGCAATAAGCCCGTTCGATCAACATTAGTCTCAGATGATAGAAAAAAATTTCAAATACATGCAACAGAGTTCAATAGAGCTTCAAGTACAGGTTACAGAGTTCCAATACAAATCACATGCAAACCTCTAACAACCAGTATAGAGAAAGTTCCCAAAAATGGTCAATAACAACAAAGGATTCACATTCCAAAACCCACATAATTTCCAAGAATACATGCAAGTGAATAACCAGATACATCATGCAAATATAAAATTTCCAGTGAGCAGAATTGTTTTAATGAATCATTTAGAAGAAAGCAAGAAATCTTAATGGGTAGAGCCTATCATGCCTGATAGTGCCTCTGCTGATTCGAAGAAGACTTCCAGCTGAGTTTCCAACACCTCTTCTTTTCCAAGAAAGATCAAACAACCATAATATTTTTCCACAATGCCACTTATACATTCCTCGAACCGAAAATAGCTCAGAGAATTCAAAAATAGCCACAAAGTGGAGATCAAACTGCTGGTTTGAAGAACCAGATAGCTCCATGCAGAGAAAAAATTGTGAAGCATGCAAAAAAAACAACCCCAAACAAATCTGCCAACATGCCTTCCAAGATGGTTGCTCTGCCAAACCCAAGGCACATTAATGACATTAAATCCAATTTTCCCACTTATCTTTCCTTGCCACCGCCATCCATAGTTGGCGAGACCTAATTGCACTTCATAATGCATTTCCAAACTTAGAGATGCCTCCATGTAGGTTCCTCTAAACCTTCACTAACCCCTGCCACACTGGCAGTACTTACTTGCATTTAAAACCAAATCAAAATCAAATCCCAATAAAAGGCTTAGGAACCGCCACTTAGTTTTCCCACTTGCCAATGGCCCATAGGTCCCCTTTCATATCCCATTAGTTTAGGATAGATAGAATTTAGCTTAGGTTAGATCTTAGGTTAGTTTAAATAAATAACCTTAGGATATAACCCCCAACAATAAATTGCCACCTTAGGATAGGATGTAGATTTAACCAAAAACAATAGGTTTAGAAATAACTTAGCATCCCCTAGGTTATTTCCTTTCAAGCTAACAACTTAGGTTAGAATGTCATCCCACGTAAAGTGGTGTAGTAGTAGTTAGGTAAATTACCTGAGTCCCGTATCTATTAGGGTAGACCGTATAGGTAAAGGGTACATAATAATTTCTTTTTCTCAAGAATCCAGAAGCAGGATTTCTATTTCCCTTAACCATTAAGCACCCTGCAAGGGTCGATCAAGAAGAACCGAGCACAACACAAAATAGAATGCAAGCACTATTTCCAAGATGATAAAGAATTTGCAATAACTACAAGTTTAGTCCGTTAAGTCTCTTAATCGACGAATGTCAGTTTTTCATTCAGTTTTGATAAGAAGATTTAAAACATACCTTGGATCAATGGAATTGATCCGAGGATGATTCCAATAGCAAACGGATAAGTTTGCAACCATTCAAACCAGATTACAACTTTACTCATGAGAAGTGAAATAGATTATTGCAAGCAACAACAAACCAACCCTTCAATCAAAGAGCATAAATGATTCATCCATTTCAAGCATGATCTTCAGCAGTCAAAAGAACACATCTTTATCAAGAAAATCACATGTCAACACTTGAAATGCAAAAGAGGAATATAACAATTTTCAAGGGTGTATCCCTTTCCAGAAATATTGTTGTTTTATATCAGCAAGCATCTTTGTAATACCAGGGTGTCTAGAAAAATGTGAATTGTGAAATTAAACTAAAAATTTCTTTCTTAAATCATTTAGCAAAGGTATGTATACCCTGTTTTCAAATCGTAAGATTCCTTCATTATCAAAGTGAAAACCCTTATATCTCACATCATTTGGATCTGCAGTAAGTATTGTTTTTACTTGCTGAAAATAAGAATCAAATTCCATAACACTCTTAACTTTATTGCTAAACTGAGTTCTCAATGTTATAAGAGCAAAAATGTGCTTCCTATGACTTAGAGCATCAGATACCCTATTTTCATTGCCTTTAATGTAACTTATGTCAAAATCATATTGAGATAGAAACTCTAACTATCTTCGATATCTTGCATTCATATTTGGCTGAGTAAAAATATTCTTTAGCCCAAGATGATTAGTTTTTAGTTCAAAAGGTTTACCAAGCAAATAATTCCTCCAAACTTTAAGTACATGTACAATGGCAGCAAACTCTAGATCATGTGGAGCATAATTCAGCTCATGTAACTTGAGTTTTCTACTTTCGTATGCTTTGACATGATTGTTTTGTAAAAGAATACCTCTAAGACCTTCCTTGGATGCATCCGTTACAACAGTAAAGTCTCCATTAGGGTCAGGTATAGCCAAAATAGGTACTGATGTTAACTGATCCTTTAAAGTTTTAAATGCAGATTCACAATTATCATTCCACACAAATTTCTTATCCTTTTTCTGAAATGAAGTTATTGGTGTCACAACTTTGGAGAAATCTTTAACAAATTTCCTTAAGTAACCAACAAGACCCATGAAGCTTCTTAACTTCATGTACATTATTTGGTGTAGGCCACTTCGTTATAGCTACAATTTTAGAGGGATCTATAGCTATTCCATCTTTTTTTATAACATGACCCAAATAGTTTACTTCTGTGTCATAGAAAGAACATTTAGACAACTTACCAAACAATCATCTCTTCCTCAAGATTTTCAAGAATATATTCAAATGCTCATGATGTTCTTCAATACTTTTAGAGTATATGAGAATATCATCCAAGAATAAAAGCAAAAATTTGTCTAAGTATTCTTGAAAATATTATTCATTGAATTCATAAAAGATATAGGTGTATTTGTTAATACAAATGGTAAAACTGTGAATCCATAATGTCCATACCTTTTTCTAAAAGTTATTTTATGAATTTTCTCATCCTTAATTCACAACTAATGATATCTAGATTGAAGATCTATCTTAGAATATACTGATGCACCATGCATCTGATCAAATAGATCATCAATTCTAGGAAGTGGATTTTTTTCTTAATTTTTACCTTGTTTAACATTTTGTAATCGATACGCAATCTAAGTGTACCATATTTCTTTTTCACAAAAATTACCGGTGCTCCTCAAGGTGAGACACTCGGCCTAATCAAACCATTTGACAAAATTTCGTGTAACTGAGACTTAAGATCTACTAATTCAATAGTAGTCATTTTATAAGGTACCTTAGAAATAGGATCAGTTCTAGGTTTGATTTCAGTTATGAAGTCAAATTCCCATTTGGGTGGAAGACCTAGTAATTCTTCCAGAAACACGTCACTGAAGTTTTGTAATAGTGGATAAAATTCTAAGAAATTACTATTTTCCTCATTAGATTCATAAATTTTTACTACATATAAGGCACAACCCTTATATTTGGCCTTCTCAAGTTACATATCTGACAAATTCCTAACAAAAATTTCACATTTTACACCCTAAATGTCTGTTGTTTTATGTAGGTCATTTAAATAACTAATATGTTATTCAAAATAATCAACTTTTTCTTTATGCTCAGCTAACCAATTAACACCTATGACTGTTACATCATAATACCCTAAAAGACAAGAAACATAAAGATCAACTTCCATGGAAAAACTAGGTAAATCATTTCGACTGCCCCAAAAAGACACATTTTTAATTGTTACATGAACATCATTATTACATCTCATAATTCTTTACTAGAGCCCATGTTCAAGCATCCATTCCCGATAACCTAGACTTGTCTTCATAATTTTGATGCTAATTTACTATAAATGCAAAGGATTCAAGTAGCCCCAGTATCAAAAAGGATAGTTAAGGTATGCCAAATAACTTACCTAGAACCTTAATGGGTGTTGACTTTCTTTCTAACCCAGCCTGTTTATTAGCTACTGCGGTGTGAATATTCATTATATTGTGCTGCTAGAATACAGGTCATCCTTTTTCAAAGGACATTGATTTGTATAATGATCCTTGCCACAATTGTAATAGCCATCCTCAATGTCCCTTTTCAGGCTCAAAATTATTTCCGGTCTTAAGAGTTATCATGTTGATCCATAGGACTTCTGTCCATTAATGTTGTTCTTGGAAAAGTTATTTTGTATGCATTGAGTTCAAGACCTATTTGTTGTTTTCTTGCATGTAATTATTTGTTGTAAACTTATTTTTTGTACCGAAATTCTTCCACGGTCCTTTCTTAGGTGCAAAGAGATGATGAAGCAGGAGTTTGGAACTTTCTTTCTAAACCTCCTTATGAGCAGAAATTGCCTTTAATTTTTGTTCCTAGCCTTATGGATTTTTCAACAACCCCTTCCATAGTGGTTGGGTTGTGAACATTCACCTCTCCCCCTAATGGGATTCAATCCCATGATAAATTTTTCATATCTTGAACTGATCATTAGTTTTATACTGAGGGTACATACTTAAGGAGTTTAGTAAACCATTCCCACTACTTTATTACAATTAATTTTCTTGAGCTAAGTAATGAAATTCAGTCTACTATTTTTTGATCATAGTAAAGTTGTGGTAGCCAGCGTTGCCTAAAATAACTTTTAAATTGATCCCAAGTAGTGTTTGTTTCATCAATGTTCAGCTCAGCCTTACGACTATCCCACCATGTAGATGCTTCATGGGATAGTTGATATGCTCCCCATATTGCCTTTGTATTCCTCTAAGAAATTCCTTATTGTAAAGTACTTCTCAATTTCACTGAGCCAATTCTTAGCTCCATTTCCAATGTGGTGTCATCAAACTTAGGTGTACTTATCCTGTTGATATCCTTAGTGAGTTCAGTTGCCAGCCTTGCCTTTTGATTTTCTGGCTGATCAGGTAGGTTTACATTATTGTTATCAACACCTAAATTTGTGAAATTGGCGTTGTCCACAGGAGGTGGAAAATTATTATCTACCAAAATCTTCTTCCTCCTCATTTCCCATTACTTATTGTTCAAGTATACCAAACGATCTCTTATGTATAAACAGGGAAGCAAGGATCTCATCGAGTTTTTGGGTAGTTGTTGCTTCTCCACTAGGTGGTGGGTTGTTTTCAACATTCCTCTTATTCTAACCATTTTCTGTTAACAAAAAAATATTAAGTTTTATCAGATTGTGGACACAATAGGTCCAAGAGTAGCTCTGATATAAGATGTAACATTCCCATTTTAAGACTTTAGAAACAAGGGAAAAATAATAATTTTTTTATGACATAATGTTGCCACTCTGTTCTAAATAATCATAATTTAGAACACACATTCCATGTCAATCATTAGTATATGCAGATAACCATATGCAGCTATAAATGACTTGGTGAACTACCATTATATCTCATTTCATGACTCAGTTTTCCATCTAATCCTCTCATGTTAACTTAATAGTATTAAATACTCTATGAATACTAAGTATAATTGGTTCTCTTACCTTATTCTGGGTATTGAGTTTTCTATTTAAGAAACCTACTGAATGTTTTTTACCAATATTCATATGAAATCATCATTTCTTAAACTAGGTGACATAGGACAATGTAATCAGAAGCTTGCAATACTTTGGCCAAAGATTTCCAACATACTATTCATGTTACTATTCCTAGATGAAATACTTGTCTAACGGAATACATCCTTCAACCCCGCTCATCTATTATCTAGAATGGTCTTTACTAACTTCTGTCAATTGACTTGTTCAAGGTTGACCCTAGACTTGGTTAGCATCATAATTTAGTATAGGAACTCATTCGTGATGACTAAGGGTATATAGACATACGTAATTTACCTAAGCCAATTAGGTGTGTCTAGTTATCCTAACTCATCATGAATCACTTTCTGTACTAAATCACACTCCTAATCTGACCTAGAGAGAACTAAGATCAAGTCCAAGTTTGAGCAGATCTAGATGAACCAATGCTGAGGGGTTTTGCAATATCTCAACTATAACACTATATCCTCGTGAAGACCCTAGCCATCATGAAGGTACAATTTTTGGGCCCCTAAAATATTGACTAAGTGCACCAAGGTGCATGGGCGTGCAAGGCCTAGGTTGAAGGATGGGTGCGCAAGAAGAAGGCGTGTAAGGCAGGGTTCTAGGAGGGTCTTAGTAGAACCATGATGCACATCTGTAGGACAAGGTCTCGAGACTTAGCCATGTTTAGCGTATCAGGTAGGACACGAGGAAAAATGTGACCCCACTATGCATGCGGAGTGGATAAGGTGCCAACCTGGCGACAGGTTGGCCCAAGAAGGAATATGCCCTGTGATGGAAGATTCTAGAAGACCATCAAGGAAAAAGTGGAGAGATCATGCCTGAAGGAGCATTCTCCCATGAAGGACCACATTTAGACACTTGGTGATGGATCTAAGGCTGTAGAAGGATGCTTTGGCACTTCGATATGCCTATATATGCAAGCACCCACAGAAGAAAAAGAGATGATAGATGATCAGATATAATAGAGAGATTAATAAAGAGTGGAGCTCTGCAGAAATGTTGTAAGGAAATCTGTTTGGTCTGGGTAGATAAACCATTAGGAGAAGGATGTATTAAGGGCTTCGAGTTATAAAATTTATTTTGAGAGCTAAATGATATGGATCCAGTTATGATGCATGACTAAGGTCTGCCATTCTGTGATATGCTAGCCTTGTAATGAATCTAATGAATGTAATGAGGTTACCAGTTTATATGAATATGATTAGTAATGATCCTGGTGCATATTTCATATCTTCATGCTTCTATTTTATGCATGTTTATGGAATGAGTCTAAATCCTTGTGCATTTCCCTTTCTATTTTGGTTCAGTTCTTATATTTGTTAAGTACTTTTACTGTTTGGAATGACTACATTGAAGGGTCTAGAATTCATTCTGAGCTCTATGATGCTTGCATGTCTCATTTCCACTAACTTTATATAAGTTTGGATCATAGATGATGTTTTTCCTCTCAACTCACATAAAAGAGAGACTCGGTACCCTCGTGTGCCTTGGGTGAGTGCCCAGCTGCCTGCTGGGTGATAGGTCGGCATGCATGGGTTTCCCTTGTTCTTTGGTGGGTGTAAAAATGACTACATCTGGTGGTTCATTTTTGGGACCTCTTTTCAAAGTTGTAGTGGAGGAAACTCCACATATATCATGGCTCTGTATCAGGAGTGACAATGGCCCCATGCCACCTCCTCAAGTCTTCTGTGAGAGTGTTCTTTACATGTTGTTCTAGATTATAGAGGTATTGAGGATGCTGCAGAACATATTCACGAATATGTGAGCTGCTATGGCAACCAAAATTTTGATACACTAACCTAGAGTGGGAAGGCAAGCCAGTTTGTAATGACATTGCAAGGGCATGCACATAGTTGGTATAGGAGAATTATTTTTGTCATCAAATGGTGGTATATTATACAGCTTTAAAGAATTCCTTCTCAGTATAATTCCATCCATATCCTAAGCTGTTGAACAAAAGAGCATCAGCACCCTGAAAGAGATTCAACAGGGAAGTGGCGGAGAGTGTGTGGGAGTATGATGCACGATATAAAACCCTCCTGTCAAAATCATGTTATGACATTCACCCTTCACAACATGCTCAATGGACTATTGGGGGGTTGCTAACACCTCTTAGAATATGATATTATCTGACGTAAACTTGTCACAGACCCGTTACTGAGGTGTTAGAATATTTTCTGGACACGCCGAAGCTATTGGATCAGTGTTCATACTGGTGTTATCCCTTTGGAAATGGAGGCTCTTGATCATGCTACCTATGGGTTTATAGGCATTTCGTGAATGGTCTAGATAAAACCATCCCATGAGACTGCACTAGGTGAGGAAGCTAGTGAAGTGGAGGAAGATGGTAAGGATATTGCGAGATGGAGAAAGAAAGGGAGGAGAGATGACTCAAGTATAGGGACCAGCGATGTGAGTAGGGATGTCCCTTTTGTTAGTGCACAATGGGGAAGAATACAACTTTCTACTGTAATATTTACACCTCTAGGAACCCATGATGTGGGAAGTATTTGTAGGCTTCACACAGAAGATCCATGAGAACCATTGATCTTGGTGTGTGTAAAACTAGCCTTACAATCGGTTATAAGGGTGATGATCAGCACATTATGAGGAGCACACAGATGGAGGCACGCCTTGGAAGAGGATTTCATGGAGGATTTTATGGTTGTCATAACCACGCGGGGAGAGAGGAGTTCGTTGGCACGCAGCATGGAACCTTTTTTTAATTGTGGGTCCATAGACCACTCCAAGCAGCGAGTGCCCACACTTATTGCAGTGCTCATGGTGCGCAGGAAGAATATCAAGTTGAGGAGTGCCCTGAATTGGTATCAGATGGAAGTGACAACGATCTGATGCCCAGGAGATAAAATGGTTTTCATTAAGAAGGACTTCTATGGCTACGCATACCATTCCAGTGATTCAGGAGGAACCTGTTTTAGACAACAAGAGTAGAGGCCATACTCGTAAAGGAAATACTTGGGTAGAAGAACCATCTCAGGAAGTGGGCATGGGACATGTACATCTAGCACCCTATGCATAAAAAGTCGAGGTATATCATAGACCATTGGTCATTACGTAGTTTAATGGAGAAATCTAGTGTATGGGGACCCTAAGCACGACTAAGAAGGAAGGTCGAGCCCACCTAGTGGATGAGGCTCTGGATGAGGTCAAGGGAACTATGGATGCTAGAGGCATAGAGACCTGGTGGATTCCCTGGTGGATCTAACAGAGAGAGGGAATAATAGTGGAAACCAGAGGAGACCATCGGATAGGGGTCCTGCATGTAACACTTCCTCAAGTCACATTTTAAACCTTGGACACTTGATAACTGACCAACACATAGAGGATGCATTCATGGATGGATGGCGCCTTAGTAATATCCTCATTGACACAAGCACGGAGGTTAATTTTATCAATTTGGATGCATGGAATTAGATGGGGAGACCTGCATTATAGTCATATTCAATTGTGCTATATATGGTGAAAAAAACTTGAAGGAAAATTCCACATCAGTGTCTTAGAAGGATGCAACCATCACCATTCATGGAGCTAAGTTTACTGGGGACTTCAGAAGTCTTAGTACTGACGCCAAGGTAAAAAATTTCCCAGAATTGTCATGGGCATTAACCCATGGTGCTACAAAGAACAATGTTTGTTAGATCTTTGATTCAACAAGGGATTTATCTCATAAACTTTGAGAATGAGGAGGATTGGATCATCATACCCCTACGCACTAAAATGGGAAATGTTCAAGAGTTACCCTATATTGAACCTTTGGGAGAAGAGGTCCTAAGCAATAGAATATATGTGCAAACTCAATCATGAGATCTAGAGATAATTCATCCCACAGAATTGTGTTATCTGGTTTTGAGGATAGCTTAGTCCCTAAGTGACACCACGTAGTAGTAGCTGTGAGATAATTGGGACCATGGAACATATGACGTCCTTGATTGTAGTGCACAATTTGAAGAGGATCGGTGACAAAGGTGACAAAGGCACATACAGTCTGGTTCCTAGGAGGAAAGGATCTACCTAAGTATTCAGGAAGAGCCTTCCCTGAGATATTTTTATAGGAGATGGAAGCTTAGTGGAAGGAGGAAAATGAATGAAGGGGCACACATGTTAAGTTATGTGGAGTATTCTATGGCATAGTAGCCGCATGGTGGTGGGCTACACATCAGGACAACCTCTTTGAATAGTGTGAAGTGAGAATTTCCCTCTCTATCTAGTTCTCTAGAAGCAATGTGCCCACCACCATCAAGGATTCTCATGGTAAGGAACCCGCCTCTTTCCATATCTAGGATTGTGAGAAGGTTGAAGAGAAGGCACAAAGGCTTTACCACCATCCCTATGGGTACACAAACTATATTAGTACATTACAAGGTTGTGCACACTCGCATGGTACATTCATGACTGAGACATGCAAGTGAACAAGGAATTGGGAAGATTTAGACCTTGGGCATCAGATCTCATTCAAACATTTGAGTATCAGAGTTTACAAAAAACCCTTAGTGGATAAGGGCATTCCAAGTTATCAAGTGAACCTACCATTGGAGACAACTATCATGGTAGAAGATAGGCTACTAGATTTGTTAGGTGAACTTGGCATGGAGGCGCACTTTGAATAAGAGGAGACAGAAGAGATACAACTTGAGCGCGTGTTTTTGGAAAAAGAAAAAGGGAAGTTGGTGTATGTTATTAATGGGGAAGAATCATAAAATTTGGATGTTGACCATTCTATAGGGAGGAACGAGGTGGTAGATAGTGCTTATAAATGGGCATGTGCTTATCATGAGCCTTTAAAAACAAAGAAGGTTAACATCGGCTCAGAAGAAGAGCCTAAAGAGGCTATCATCAGAGACTATTGGTCGGAGAAGGAAGTCTCTAAGATCATTGATCTTTTATGTGAGTTTGAGGATTTATTCTCATGCACGGGTATCATGAACTCAAAGGTGTTCACCATTCCTTAGGGGAAATGAGAATTAAGTTGAAGGAGGGTGTGCACCCAGTTAGAGACCATACCAAATGAATCCTAACCTGCACGTGAAGGTCAAGGAAGAAATAGACAAGATGATAGCATCGGGTATTATTGATGTTGTTAAAGAGTCTGAATGGATAAGTCTAATGGTAATTAGCATAAAAAGGAAAGAAAGGATAAGGATCTGTGTTGATTACATGGACTTGAATGTAGTGTGTATCATTGATCCTTTCCCAACCCCTTTTACTAAATAAATTTTAGAGGGAGTGGCATGGCGCAAGGTCTATTCTTTCACAGATGGATTCTTGGGCTATCACCAGGGAAGGATCACAAAGGAGGACCAAAGGAAGAAAAATTTCATCATGGAGTGGGGAAGTTTTTCCTATACAGTCATGCCTTTTGGGTTGAAGAATGTGCCTGTTGTGTTCTCGCGCATTGTGGTACAAGCTTTCCAGGACTTCATCCATAAATTCCTTCAAGTCTACTTGGATGATTGGACAGTATATGGGTTAGTGAAGGACCATTGTGACAACTTAAGGCTGATGTTTGAAAGGTGTTGGCAGTTGAGGATATCCCTCAACATTAATAAATGTGTCTTTGCTACCCCATTTGGAACATTATTGGGGCACATCATATGTAAGGAGGGCCTACTAGTAGATCCCATACAAAGGTTGCAGTAATTGTGGGATTGAGGGAGCCTACTAGCCAAAGTGCAGTGCCTAGATTTCTTGGGCATACGAGGTACTACAGGAAGTTCATCAAGGGATATGCCAAGATGGCCATGCCTTTAGAAGAGTTACTTAGACATAAGAGTGCCTTTCATTGGTGAGAGGCGCAGCAAAAGGCATTTGACACTTTGAAGGATAGGCTTATCACCACACCCATCCTATGTTTCCCTTCATGGGATAAGCCTTTCCATGTTCATGTGGATGCCTCAGGAACCACCATTGGAGTAGTACTTGCACAACTGGGTGAAGGGATTGTTGATCATCCTTTGGGCTTTGCAAGCAGGAAATTGACACCAGCATAATAGAATTACACTATAACTAAGTGCGAGGTATTGTCAATGATCTATGCACTTCATAAATTCAGACAATATTTGTTGGCAACCCCTTTTATATTTTACACTGACCATATGGCATTGAAATACTTGGTGAACAAGCCCATTCTAAAAGGGCACATATGTCGGTGGGTACTATTGTTCCAAGAATTCAAGTTCACTGGTGGTTGTTAAACTAGGTAAGAGTAATTCTGGACCTAAACATTTGTCTAGGATTGATTCAGGGGAGGATGCACAGAGCATTGAAGAGACTATGCCATAACGCACAACTATTTAGGTTATGCAGTGCGTGCCCTGGTATTTGGAGGATATTGCAATATTTATCAAGATAGGTGTGGCACCAGATGGAATGAAGGCCTTGGAGAAGAAGAAGTTGGCTAGATGCACCACATCCTATATGCTAATTAGTGGAGATATGTAAAAAATGGGTCGTGATGAGGTTCTGCAGCTGATGCTTGCTAGAACATGAGTGCATTGCAATTATGGAATAGGCACATGGTGGGATTACAAGAGGAAACTATGTGGGAAATGCAACCATGTGGAAGATTCTACTCATGGGGATTTAGTGGGAGACCATTTATCAAGATTGCATTGAGTTTTGCAAGGCCTATGACCATTGTCAGTGCCTTGGAAAACCTGGAAAAAGGGATGAAATTCCCTTGCGACCAATAGCTAGTGCAGAACCATTTGAGAAGTGGGCTATTGACTTTTTCGGACCAATCTCGCCAGTAGCATGAAGGACTGGTTCGTGGTATATTCTCACTTGCACTGATTATTTGACAAGGTGGGTAAGAGGTAGCTCCTATAAAGGATTATATAGCAACTACAACTACTAGATTTTTATGGGAAAACATAATCAGCAGGTATGGATGCCCATTGAGTTTGACAAGTGATAGAGGTACGCACTTCCTCAATGAAATGGTCAGGATTCTGTTATCAGAATTCATGGTGGCCCATCACAAAACTACTCCCTATCACCCTTAAGAAAATGGAACTGCTGAGGCATTTAACAAAATACTTAGTCACACATTGACTAAGATCTGTGATGTTGGTAGATAGGATTGGGATGAAAAAGTATCAGTCATTCTTTGGGCATATAGGACAACCTACAAGAGGTTGAATAAGGCCACACCATTTCAATTGGTGTTTAGCATGGAGGTTGTCCTACCAGTTGAATTCATGTTACCTTCTCTGCATATAGCATGTGCAGGAGGATTGGCTGATGAACAAGCATTGGAAGAAAGAATTGACAAGTTAATGCAATTGGATGAAAGACGATCACTCGCCAGGTGGAGCCAGAAGATGGAAAAAGCAAAACAAAAGGCATGGCATGATTGTCACATTAAGAACAAGAAGTTTGAGGTTGGGCAGATGGTCTTATTGTATGATTCTAAGTTTCTGCACCATCCTAGGAAGTTAAAAGTCCATTGGTTGGGTCCCTACATCATCTCATACATCCTTGATTCGGGTGACTGCTAGTTACAAGTGCTAGATGGGACGAGATTTCCAGGACACTTCAATGGGAGTAGGCTGAAGCCCTACTATAAATAAGTCTTCTTGGTGTTTGTAAATAAGGCTAGTATTGCCAGTTAGTTTAGGATTTCCCTTAATGCATTTTATTTTCTTGTGTTTCCCTTTCTCGTTGTTTTTTTGTTTTGTTCCTTGGGCACCGATAATCTCATTATTTTTTTAAGGTTGTAACTACGCAAAGGACTACACATCATTTAGTGTGGGGTGGAGTAAGGTGGGAGAAATTGAAGTTTGAACTGCCATGAAGGATTAAATTGGAAATCCCAATTGAATGGCCCTGTGAAGGAAGTACATGGGAGGAAAGGTGAAAAAGAATGGTTAGTGTCAAGGTAAGGCTACATTGTAGTTCCACGTACAATACTGGAAGAAGTGCGAAAGCAACATGAGGTAGGTGAGATCAAAAAATCATGACAGAAGAAGTTCCTTTAGTGTTGGTTACGCGCATAAGAGTCTCCTGTCAAGATGGATTGGTTACACGCTAGAAGGTTGGGGAATTGTCTACGCAGAATTGGGCGCATGAGTGAAAGTGCTAAAGATGGGTTTGTTTGAAAAATCTGCATTAAGTGTTAAAGTGTGGTGGTAGGTGAAGTGGCATTTAATGTTAAAAAGAGGGTAAAATCTATAAATAGAAGGTTAGACACCTCATTATTTACTTTGTGTTTATGAGATGGAAGAGATTTTGCAAACTAGGGTTTCTAGAGTTGATCCGTGTGAAGAAAAATTGGAGAAATTTAACCTGTGAGTGACTAGTTTGGATCCTGCAAACCAGGAGGGAAGTAAAGTTCACGGGCATGTAGAGAGAGTTGTGGAGAAGTGCCGTCTTGTGAAGGGGATATTCTAGTTAGGGTTTGGATAGCTAGGGCACGGGTTGGAAAAGAGTATTCTTCACAGGTTGGAGATTTGAACTTGGAAAAGATAGAAGAGTAGAGATAGCAAGAAAAGTTGAAGTGCAGAGAAAACCTACATAATGGCACCCAAAAAACCAGCTGTAACACCTAAAAAGGGAAAGGGCAAGGGAAAACAACAAGAAACCACCGCAGGGTACCAACAGAGGAATGGTATGTAGAAATGCAAGTACCCAGATGGGGTTTTTCTCGAGAATGGAATGGGAATCCCACTTGAGAAAAATGATACTAAGTGACACGAACGTGATTGAAAATGAAATGGAGTTGTAGTTAGTGCGCCCGACCAACCAGAGAACACCTAAGGGGTTACTAATTTATAGCAATGAAGTTAAGGTGAAGTTAGAGAAGGTGGGATTATTGCAACTCTATAAGTTTCCATACTTCGGAAATCTAGAGCACCTCTATTAGTTGCTAATGTCACACGTACATGAAGACAACTTTCACTTCACGGGGAAAAAAATGCGCATAACCCCTCAAATAATTTCAAAATTCATGGGCCTTACCTATGAAGTAGATAGTATAGAGGATGACATGCGACAAGGAATCCAGTTAAGGATACCAGTGGCCGTGTATGCGTACAAGAAAGGGTCAAGGTATTTTGATATCGGGGATATCCAAGACCCAGTGATGAGAATGGCCACATGCCTAGTAACAAAACTCAATGTGCAAGAAAGATGGATGCAGGTAAACAAATCCTAGTTGAATGTTTGTAGAAGAATATTAGAGGGCACCATCTACAATTTTTCTGCATACATTGCAGATGAAATTATCACCAACGCACAGGAAGGAGACAAGATTCTCTTTGGTAATGTCCTCTTAACCATTGTATTCTCAGAGATCGGAGTACCAGATGCAGCAGATAAGTTCGTGTGGGAGTACCCAGAGGAAGACCCCTCACCTGTAAAAAGATTTGAGAAATATACTTGTGATATCATGATGCCCGTCCACAAGGTGTGTCTTGAAAAGTGGTATACACACTTAAGGAATGCATTCAGGGAAGAAAGGAGAATACCAGAACAACTCCCAATGCTTACAGCAGGAGAAGCTGAGTTCGCTAGTATACCAACACTTTTGTATTGGTAGGTTCAAGTTGACTGATGAAACCATGAGCCCATGGTGCAAGCTCCCATTTGCCTTCATAGCTCAATACTTCCAGGTGGGAGTTAACAGGATCAAGGAGTCCAAAAAGTTAAAGCTTGACCTTGGAAGTTTGGATCAGGACCACAGGGAGATGCACAAGACATTATTCTACCCCAACAAGCATGGGTACATGGAAAAATATGTATCACATGAAGTCCAGATGGTAAAACCCTTTACTCTAACTATTTCAGAGAAGTCTATAGCACATGTATACCTTCAGATAAGGCCCAAGTTTGAGAAGGGTGCTTACCTTGAAAATGAGATAGCTATACCTAGGGACCTAACAGGTAGGAAGAAGATTACACCCAAGAATAAGGAAATAGAGGAGATAAAGAAAAAGGCACCAAGTGCCCAAGATACTCAAGTGCAATAGGAACCCTGGGAACAAGCACTAGGACAAGTGCTTACATGCACGCAGGAAGAGGTCCCCAGTCAAAGAGAAGGTGCACTATAACATAGGAAAATCTTATCGTAGAGGAGAAATCACCAGAGGAGGAAGAGAAAGCAAAGTCTCCTATACTGGAATCCCCAGTTAGGAAGAAACAGAAGGTGATGGAGGAAGCTGACTCGGAGGAAACATAGAGATTGGAGAAATACATAGGTGAGAGGGATGACAAAGAAGAAAATGATCCTAAAGGAGACCAAGGACCACTTTGTTTTCAGCGTGCATGATTCAGAAGAAGAGGGCAGAGAAGAAGAACATGAGTTCCTTTTCATGCAGCGCAAGGGTAGCTAGAAGGAGGAAGGTGCCTAAGACATGGGAAGAAGTGAGGAGGTTAGCACATAGGATCAAAAAACTTCAAGCCTCACGTAGGAGCACATAAATGAGGTGGCAGAAAGAGAAGAAATGAAAATCATCGAGGCCTTGGTAGAACAAGAATTGGAGCGCAACGTTGATCTAGTGATGAATGAGGATAAGGAAGAAAGCGTAGGAAAAGATCATGGTAGCACAGGAGGCCCTAGTATTTCAATAAATGTTCCTAAAGGCACGCGCACAAGGGGAAAGCATATGGAGATCTAGAGGTAAGGAATGATCTACATTGATGATCCTAGCAAGGTGTTGCACGTGCGCTTTCAAATCACAGTCCCATTAGAAAAACTCATGGTAATGAATTTGTTTGATGAAGAAGATGTATACCCTCAGATGAGGAAGATGCTCTCTTGGGAAATTGAGTCCCACATCAATGAGCCAGAGTTTGAGGTAAGCTAGGGGCACTAATGAAAATACTGGAGTCAAAAGGAGACAACCCCTTGGTAAATTCTCAGTGGCTCTTAGATGATCAGTTATGCAATGTGCTCAATAAGGTCTTAGTTGAGGTTGAAGATAATATCTTTGGATGAAATGATAGAATAAGATTTCTAGAAGCAGAACTAGAAAAGGAGGAAGATCTAGAAGAAAAGGCCAAGGATTTAAAGCATGAGGAGTTAATTAGTACTCAGCTAAAACATGAACTCAGAGAAGAAAAGGAAAGGGTGTGGAAAGTAGAGAAGAAAGTAGAATCCATCACAGATGTCATTGTTTTGAATCATCCAAACCTGGTACCGCCCGCACAAAATTATGGATCTTCCCTTGAGTTCTTTGAAGACTTAACGTGCATCCTCACCATGGAAAGACAACCTATAGCTTTAGAATCCTGTAGAAGAAGTAGCATCACGCCTAGAGAAGGAGGATAAATTAAAGGTAGTAACAATCATGGTAGAATACAAAAAATTCCTTGCTAATGTAAAGATTGTTGCCCATACTACTAAGGCCGCATATGACAACTACATAAATAGAGATAAAGTGGCGGGTATTCTAGTCACCAACTATGAAACAGAGCTTAAGGAGTTCCAATAAAAGAAAAAATGGAACAGAGTAGAGTGGAATAGAATCCTGGCCAAGGTTGAAGAAGAAGTCAGAAAATATTGAGGCCCGTAGGGTTACAATCAAGAACCGGCTTAAAGGAGCCATACCCACAGATTACTAGAAGGATGGATGCGCTTGAGGATGTGGGCAAGGAGTTGGAAAAAAATGTTGACACTATGAGCACTCAAGGAGATGGAATTATTATTGGGGAGGTAAGTGCCCTAGTCAGCAACCCCTGTCAGAGAGCACAAAATGATGTCGATGCTTAGAACAAGTTAGAGGCCAACTTGCAGAAGGATTTTCCTAGCTTGTTGCAATAATGTCGTCACATCCCCATTCTTTCTTATTTCCCAATTTTTTCATCCCCTTATTATTTTCCCAAGACGGTAAATATTTTAAGGTTCTTTATTCATTAGAGAAGTGTTCCCATGGGCGGAGAATAGGTGTAGTGTGGGGTGATGTTGGGCCCCTAAAATATTGACTAAGTGCACCAAGGCACATGGGCACACAAGGCCTAGGTTGAAGGATGGGCAAGCAAGAAGAAGGCACACAAGGCAGGGTTCTAGGAGGGTTTTAGAATAACCATGATGCGCACCTGTAGGAAAAGGTCTTGAGACTTAGCCATATTTGGCGTATCGGGTAGGACATGAGGAAAAACATGACCCGATTGTGCATGCGGAGTGGATAAGGTGTCATCCTGGTGACAGGTTGGCCTAGGAAGGAATATGCCCTGCGATGGAAGCTTCTAGAAGACCATCATGGAAAAAAGTGGAGAGCTCAGGCCTAAAGGAGCATGCTCCCATGGAGGACCACATTCAGACACTTGGCGATGGATCTGAGGCCGTAGAAGGATGAGTTGTCACTTTGGGATGCCTATATATACAAGTGCCTGCAAAATAAAAAGAGATGATGAGATGAGGAGATGATAGATGATCAGATATAATAGAGAGTGGAGATCTACAAAAATGTTGTAAGTAACTCTGTTTGGGTTGGGTAGATAAACCATTAGGAGAAGGATGTATCAAGGGCTTGGGGTTATAAAATTTCTTTTGAGAGCTAAATGATATGGATCCAGTTATGATGCATGACTTCGGTCTACCTTTCTACGATGCTCTGTAATGAATCTAATGAATGTAATGAGGTTACCAGTTTATATGAATATGATCAGTAATGATTCTGGTGCATTTACATATCTTCATGGTTCTATTTTATGCATGTTTATGGAATGATTCTGAATCCTTGTACATTTCCCTTTCTATTTTGGTTCAGTTCTTGATCTATTAAGTACTTTTTTGTCTGGAATGAGTGCATTGATCCAGAATCCGTTCTGAGCTCTATGATGCATGCATGTCTCATTTCCACTCACTTTCTTTAATTTTGGATCATAGATGATGTTTTCCCTCTCAACTCAAATAAAAGAGACACTCGGCGCCCTCGCATTCCTCGGGTGAGCACCCAACACCCGCTGGGTGATAGGCCGGTGTGCATGGGATTCCCTTGTTCTTTTGTGGGTGTAAAAATGACTACAACAATTCTGCAGTTGGTGTGTGCAAACATTCAACATAATTACCCATCTTGATGTACACACCTCAAGAAGAGGTCATTTTCACTCATTTATATCTTAATTAAGATTCAAATTACAGAAACCCTGCTTAACCCTAATTCTAACAACCCTTAAGTTTGTCATCCCAATTGTTTTGTTAAGTTAATACGTAACTCATAAACATAGGATTACTTTTATTCTCATTAAATTTTTGTTTAACATTCAGTTAATTGAAACAGAAACAACATCCAGCATATGATTTACTTATTACAACCCAACCATTCATGGTGTGTTTGAGATCCAAAACAGGTTTCATTAAAGTATACTTCATAGAGATGAAGTCACATTTATTAATGATCTTATGTACCATATGTTTTTTTTAAACCTATGGAGGTATTACTCAAGAGGTGATAAACTTCCTCTTTCATGTTTAAGTGTTGGGGTTTATTATACCTCTTTTTATTTTCACACTTCATGATAGTTAAGTTATAATTTCATTAACATTATATAGTGAACCATACAAATTAGATAAAATAACTTCCATGCATGCCAACTTAACAAGTTACATTCAATTTAAGGGATATTGTAATTAAATCCCATCCCTCCAACTCATTTAATGACAACTGGAAATAAGGATCAAATTAGGTAAGAATGGAAACCACGAAGATAAGATTACAAATTTCCTTCATATAATGCACAAGAGAAATGACATAACAAGTTTAAGTAACTCCAAATATTTTTCAATTCATCATGGTAAAATACATATTTTACAAGACCATGAATTTTAGACATATTTTATGTTAACCAACATCAAGATCATTAAAAAATACAACTTTTCTTTCTTCAGTACATTTCAATAATGAATAATATTTCTCTATAAAATATCCATACATTAAGTAACCAATACATCATATAAGTTATTGCCTTCCTTTATCACTTATCAAGTCCATCTGCAAAAATTGCTAGCATGGGTCAGTTCATTGAACTGAGCATGATAAGCACTAAACATTAAACGATGTGCTTTCAACTAACTTGTTTCATAAAACCAACTCTGCTTTTATGAAAGAGTAAAGCCAAGAAAACCAATAAATCATAAGTAATAACAACCATAAAATAAGAACAATTGATCAACCTAAAATAACATTAAGAGAAGATCATGATATAAACATCACTTTACAACAATTTATTAGATAAGTAATATTTCAAAAAAATTACTTATCTACATAAATAAAAGTGCTTACTACCTATTTCTTACATAATTCAATCTGAATTAGTAATACAGAAACTAACTCCACTACTTTTCCAAACATAGAGTTACCTTATGAAGTAGGAACCAACAAACTCAGCATTACCAAAATTCCCTAAAAAAGACATCTACAACCAAGAAAATTCCAACTTCTTGAAAGGTTTTAGGGATGAATCATTTACAACATAAAAATAAGAGAATCCCCTTTCAAATGCTACACCCCAAATTCATAGTCCATGATATAACCTAAGCTCTCAAGTTAGGTCACACCTTAGAATTAGGAAAATATTCACTCAATATAAGGCATATAACATTAATGATCCAAAACAACGTTAATCCCTTCAAAAAAATTCAAGTGAATAAGAGAGAAGTTTTAAAAACTACTCGATGTATTCTAAAGAGTAATGCAATAGAACGATCCAATTATGTATACAAGATTACACAAACAAGGAAAGGACGAACTGTGATAACAAATAAGAACTTCCCTTATAATTTAGTTAATTCGAATATCATTTCAAAATTAATAAAATAGAATGCAAAAGAAATATCTTACAGTTTCCAAATGAGATAGCGATGACTCTTTACCTCAGAGAATAAAACAGAAAGTAGTCAAATGACATGGTTAGAGGAGGATTCTAGCATTCCTTCACAAGCAAGATGGTTGTAAAAGGATTGGTACAGACCTAATCATAACATCCTTTTTAACTCTTTTTAACATAGAAATCATTTCACCAAAAATTGTTAGACTGAATCATGCGACCGCAAATGCAAGTTGGAGTTCCAAAATAAGGTTCCCCCAACATGAAGAAAAAGTAGTAACTATATTATTATTCTCATCAAGAAAGAGATGCAAAAAAAGAATTTCTAAAAAACTTTCAGTGAATTAACAACCTTCAACAATCATTCAAAATTGTCAAAGTTTCAGTCGAAGGAACCATAGACTGTCCATTCCTTCAAGATGATAGTACAACAATTATCAAGACATACTCTCAATTGAATCCTCACAGAGGTGAGATAAATACATATTATGAAGGGATAGAGAAATATCCATCGCGATTCGATTCCAAAGAAGGTGCATCCCAAGATCGACATGGCTTAGGTACAGGCACACAAGCTTTCAACAGAGATGATAAAATACTTTTTATTATATTTCTATGGATAGGTTCAACTGCACACCTCAACAAAATCGACAAGGTAAATTATTCTTTCCAATCTTACTCAGAGATCAAAGAAATGGAAGAGTCTAGAAAGACCCTTATCCATAACTGATTTGGTTAGATCATGAAACGTCAACCAAAATTCTAAGTAAACATTCCTTAAAGCTTCAAATACCACAACAGGAAGGATTTAACAAGTTTACCCTATCATGTTACCTAAGAGGTTAACCCAGATCAGGAATGGGTATTCTGAATCAACAACATCTAACTCAATAGAGAATTACACAACATGATCAACCTCTTGAAAGCTCAAACATAGCTACAAGAGTAGCCCAAGTATTGACTCAGACAAATATGACTCTCAACATGTCCTCAACAAAATAGGACCTCATCTATTTATCCATTAGTTCAGTCCTCAAAAACTTAAAGAAAGACACAATATATATAAAGATCAGAAGAGAAGACTTCACACACATATATTCTCAACAAGGTAACATCGAAATCTAAGAGTCCAAGAAACAATTATCACATAGTTTCCATAAAATAACTTAATTCAAGAAACTCAGTTTTTAACTGAAAAGATAAGAGGAATAATAAAACATTCATTCTTGTTTCCATACAAGATGAATCCACAAAAATAGAGATTCCAAACACCCATTATCAACTCAACTTCCATTGAATACTAGATTCGAAGAAGTGAGAGTTTATACAGTAAGATTAAGAAGCAGTCACTCATTAACTATTTTTATATACAAATTCGAGTTTTCACACAACTCTGAATCAAAGTATTCATTTCATACAATTCCACATGAGTAAAAAAACTTCAACAAAACAAATATGCAGTGCAGAAGGTTATTCCTTTACCTTCTAACAACCAAAACAACAAACCCAATTCAAAACTTGAAGCCACATTATGTTTTCATAACCCCTTTTCGAACAGACAAGTAGGATTCACACATGTTCACACATTACTCAAATCACAACTAGATTTAAGGTGTGATTCACCATTAAATAAATAGGAAAAACAACCCATTTCCTACTTTATCAAGTAGATATTATTCAAAAGAAATACATATACTTTTCAATCAAGATTGTGTGGTAACAATAAAAATAAATAAAATACCCACTAATTTCAGGAGAACAGAGTTGTTTTTATGAAGACATTAAGAGAAAAGCATAACAGCTTAATGGATAGAGCCTATCATGCTTGATAGTGCTTCTGTCAATTCAAAGAATATTTATAGCCAAGCCTCCACAATTCCTTCTTCTCCAAATGAATTCAACAACCAAAAATTCCTTCTCATATGCCTCTTATACCTCCATTGGATAGAAAATAGTCCAAAGGAGCTAAAAATAGAAACAAATTGAAAACAAAACTGCTGGTTCGAAGAACTAGATATCTCCATGCAGAGAAAAAATTGAAATGCATGAAATACCAAACAACCCCCAAGAAATCCACTCACATGGTTTCCAAGGTGGTTCTCCCCAGAACCGATGACCATAAATGCCATTAAACTCCACTTTCCTGCCTATATCTCCACACCACCACAATCTAAATTTGGTAAGTCCAATTTCAAAGATAACATGCATTACTTAACTCTAGTGATGATGCCAACTAGGATTCCCTCTATTTTCCATGCCTCTGCCAAACTGATAGTACCATAATTCTTTAAATTCAAAATCAAATCAAATAAATGACTTAAAAATTGTTGCCACCACCTTACACTTGTCATGTGACCCCTTAGGTCCCCTTCCATCCTTACACTAGTTTAGGTTAAATAAAAATTAGCGTAGGATTTGACCATAGGTTAGATATAAAGTATTCTCCTATGTCATTTTAATATTGCCATAGGTTAGAAGCCATCATAAATTAAGCCATATCCCATACTAATTCAATATTCAGTAATAGGTTAGAGATAGACCTCTCTTTACCTTAGACGTTATCTTCACATCCCACACCCGTAGAGTATACAACTTAGATTAGGGTGCAACATGCATAATTAGGAATAGGTCTAAGGTAGATCTAGCTTAACTTAGATTAGAAGTATAGTTAGGGTAGATCTTAAAGATCTAGGAATTAGGTTTTACCTTTTATAGTCATGTAGTAGACCTCTAACCTTCTTACGCCATTAAGCGTCCTAAGAGATTAACAAGAAGATCCGAGCACATCATTTACAGCAGAATGCCGAGCAAGGACCTCCAAGAAAGATCAATAAAATTGTGTACATTTAAGGTGTCAGTCCCTTACTTCCTTTAATTTCAGAATATCAGTTTGTCATATAGATCAAATAAGAAGAATTAAAGCATACCTTGGATCAATGGAATTGATCCAGGGTTTTGCTATTATAGAGAGATAAATTTGCAAACAACATTACCAGTTTACAACCTTACCTATCTCAAGCAGAATGGATTCCTTACAAACAACAACATTTCAGAAAAATGAATCCAAGAACAGAGTAATTTATCCATTGCAAGCATGATTTCCAATAGTCGAAAGAATACACCTTCTTAGGACAAATCACATATCAACGCTCACAGTGCAAAGAGGAAAATTTTTAACAGTTTGTCATAGATGTTACATGCAAGATCAATTATTTGACAGTTAAGGACAATTTTACCCCTCGTTTGCATTTTTTTTTTTTGGGATTTGATGTGCTTTTTTGGGTTTTACAGATGAAATATTTATTTTAGATTATCGGCGACATCGGTGAACTTGGTGTAACATACTAGTGACAAAGAAATAAGAACATTGAACATCTTTCCAACCTCTGAAGGAGGTTTTATGAGGTTTTGGGAATACACTGGCACCCAAAACCATTCTACAGCACTCGTAGGTGCACCTGACCTATCCTAGATGCCCTAGTCTAGGAAGATCATGCGGTTACAAAATTTTCTAGGCCTCTGTACGATGCTTCTCCCTCTATGTTTATTTTTCTGTCACTATAGCATAATCCGGGATTAATTGTGAAATAGATAAGTCCTTTTATCCCTCCTTTACAACTAGGGTTTCATTATTTCCTAGCTTAATTTTCTTGGGTCAAATTTATTTCATTACACACATATTTATTACAACTGCTACATGCTTAGATAGGCATAAATTTTATTCATAAAAAATCAAAATTCTTAATCGTTTTGGTGAAGCCATCACTCGAATACACCTTATTTCTAGGTTTTTTCTTCTTATGCTCATCACTCGTAGTGTTCATTTTAGGCATTTTGATCATCTTGAACTTTCTTAATTTTCCTATAGGATTTTTAAATCAAAGGTTGAGGTTTCTACATCAATGGCTATCACTAAAACCCCTTTTTCCAACTCATAAAATGTTCCTCTACATGACATCAAAACATCTGATAGTGAACAATCATATGATGAGGATACCAATGTCGATAAAAAACAATTAGATAAGATCACAATTTTTTAGAATCCTTGTTGATATGAAAATAGACCGAAATTTTTATCTACTCGATCTTCGGACCCTTGTAGGCTTATCAAATTACCGTTTAATTTTTACCCCATTAAAATCAACTTAAAATAATGTAATAAATATGACACTTTGTAAAAGGGTTGATTACAGATTTCGATAATTGCCTACGTCTATGGGTTCTTTCAAACCATTCCATTACTCAAAACTTGTAAGTTACAATAGTACTTTCACAAGAAAACCTAATGGAAAATATTAATAACTTACTTAGAAGAATATCCAGACCTTCAGATGACAAGGGTGAAGAATAACACCTGAATTCTCCTTTCCTGGCATATTCGGCAAGCTCTATGGCACTAGCTCCACTGTTCGAAATCCTCTAGATCTCAATCATCCTTTCAAATGCTTTGAAACACCCTATGGCACTCTAGTCAATACTGCAGGCTTCATAATAATTTAGTGTGGCACCATGGGCCAACTAGGTAGAATTAAAACTCCTTGTCACAATAATTCCTATTTAAATAAATAGGTCCTCACAACTTTATAATAAGCCTATTAAATAGGACTTATAAAAGAGAACTCTCCTCATTTAAACTCTTCGATCTTCCTCGAGCTCTTGATTTGAGCTTACAAGTTGTGTGTCTTTACAATGCAAGGGGTCTCCCTATTTATATTAAAATAGGCCCCTAAAATTAATGCCTTTAACATTTATCCTAAGGCTAATATTAGCCTCAATGTAGCATTTAGACGAGATAAATCCCATGGTGAGCGGCATGTATTTGAGTGGGTTATATCCCACATTAGGTGGTGCTAAATTTTTTATAAGATTTTTAAAAACCTTATCCCCTCATCCTTCATGTGGATCCTTCCACGCATGGGCCTTTGCCCCACCACTTCACCCACCACGTGGAACTTAGAATATGTGTGGGGGTTGGCAGATTTACATGGCCGAGTTTTATACACTGAGATAGTAGTGGGATGAGGTGTGGGCCGAGCTATGCATTTGGGATGTCTATCCATGTGGGTGGTAATGTGGTAATGTTTGACCATTAGGTTGTAAGTGGTCTCACTGAGATAATAGAAATTCGACCCATACATTGTGGCATAGAATGTAATCAACTCGGTGAATAGCTCGAGGTGTACCTCAATCCATAACTCAACGAGCAACTCGATCAACACATAGTCCACTTATCGACTCTAAATAGGAAAATTGAGGGAATTCAATGAGTGGTGGCAAGCCACATGGTGGCTTGTGGACCCACCACGTCAGTGATAGAGAATTAGTCCACACGGCGGCTGGGCTCCCCTCTGTTAAAAATGTTGAGCCTCTTGTCGGGACCACCAACCTTTACGCATATCGAAGACAGGAGGTCGATAACCACCCAAAATGACTCTCTCTTTTTCTAACACCCTTTTTCCATGTGTCGTAGTGCTATTAATCCATTATTGACCTGTTGACTAGAGTTGACTTTCTTGTTGACTAAACTTTGACCAAACATGACTAGAGCTCCTAATGTCCATTTGTCGTGTTCTCATACTCATCGAAAAGATCTCAAAAATATCTTCTACACTACATAATTTAGGGATTTTTAGGGAACTATTTATATAAAAAATGATCCCCTAATCACTTGCTCGATAATCCCACTCATCTTCCACATATTCTTCATGCTTTAATTTCTACTAAAATCACCAATGATGTTGTTTCAAAACCTTTTGTTAGGTCGTTATAAGCCTCCATGGCCTCCAATCAACCTCTTAATACCCCTACTTCCATTCCCACCACTACCACTCCTCTCATCCAATCTAATGTTGTGTAGCCTATATTTTCTTCAAATACACCTAAATTAACTTCTTTATATCAATTAATTCAAACTCAAACTTCCCAACTCATGTTCACTACTTCCCATGCATCTCCATCTCTTGATTCCACTTCACTTCTTCATACTTATTTTACACCCACCATTTCTTCCTATCCACTACCTCTCAATTTCATTACCCCTAAGTTACCCATCTTCAAAGGCCATGGTGACCCACAGGAGCATATCTGAGCGTTTCATGTGGCATATCTAGATTTTTTGGATGATCATGTTCTTCTAGCTAAGGTATTTCCTTGTAGTCTTCACGATAATGTGATTCATTCATTCTATGACATACCCTTCCACTTGGTAACATATTTTATGCATCTAGCTGATGCTTTTCTATCTCATTTCTCTATCAATATCGGTTACTCTAAGATCTCATATGCTCATTTTCACACAACTTAAACAAGGATCTAATGAACATCTAGCACATTATGTCTCACGATGCGATAAAAACAACTTAGCCAAGATGTCTAATGTTCTTGTAGACTCATAACTAAAAGATGTATTTTTGCAAATTCTATTGCCACCTCTTCAAGAGAGTGTTATCTTTGAAACCTCTCCATCATTTGATCACTTGTGTCACACTCTTAAGCTACGTGAAACAAAAATCTTATCTATAGGCAAGCTTAAGTATCAAGAATAGGCTTCATCTTCTACGCATTTTCTAAGTAAATCAAATTTCAAGCCTTCTACAAAACTTACAGAAGCTAAAGCAACTTTCAACATGGTATCTGACACTAAAGAACTCCAATGGAAATAGACTAAGTGTACATATACAAAATTGACTATAGTTATGTATCTTCTCCTACCATAACTTATCTAGAGTAATATTATTACCATTCCTCCTCCAATCAAACTGGATCCATCTCATCTAAAAGTTCATAATTATAATGAAAAAATTTGATGCAACTATCATCAATGTGTTGGACAATCTACGGATTGTTGTCCAATATCTTATCGATAATAAAAAACTTGAGCTTCCAGAGCCTATGACTTCTACACCTATTAATGATAATCATAAGCTCAAATTATTCAAAAATCCTCTCCCACAACATGAAAAGCAAGTGTCTAAATTTTCAATAAAACATACATATCTTACAATTCCTCCTCATGCATCGAGGGCTCTTCATTTTCTATTTTCTCATACTAATACATATCCTCTTATTGATACTTTCTCTTATCATGATTATCATGCTACATTCACTTCTGATCCTTTACACATTATTTCTTCTATGGAATTCACCATTATTAATAACACTATCATAGATCCATCATTTTGCTTTATTGTATGTTCTATTACACTTCTTGTTGCTACCATCTTCCTGCTTTCATAAATCTCATATCCAGTCCCTAACTCATATGGCATTTTTAAGCTTCCTGTCATTGACATTTCACTCACCATGTTTGTGCCTTTCCTTGTGGCACCATTAGTCGAAGGGTATGACTTACTCTTAGGTATCCCTTGGATCCATACAACTCATGCCATCACTTCCATGACTCATTTATGACTAAATTTCATCCACAATAAAAATATTTATTACTATCAATAGTGTTTATCCATCCACACCATGTCCACAACCTCCCCTTGAGGTTTCCATTGAACTCGCTAGAGAATCTAGGTCCCAACGGCCTCAGGAATCTAAAGCACAATCTCCTCCTAGTTCTCATATTCATGCTCATCCTACACAGTCTCATCGGTCTACTAGTCCATCACATAAGTCTAGGTCCATTACTCAGACACCACCTTCACATATATATACATCACCTTACATTCTACTACACATAGGTGTTCATCACCTCTGCATTATGTTCTTTCTCACCTCTATCACCTCTACATTTCTTTCACATAGGTGTCCATCACCTCCACATTATACTCATCAATCACATGCATATAGGCTTCATTCACATGTACAATGTCTATCTCATATACTGCCACTCTTAGAGTGTGATCACATGCCTTTTTCACTGCAAGAATCGGGTGGAGGACCCTTATCCTTCACTATCATTGGATAACATATTCATCCATAGACTTGGGGGCATCGTACTTACTCCCCCCACAACTCCTAGCATTATCAGTTGTCATACATTTTACACATGGTTATCACATCTTGTCTTTTACATTCATCATACACATCTTGATACATTTCTGATACATCTTATATCGTCATTACCTGATGACGCACTCTCATGCTTTGGTTCACACTTGACTGTTGAGGGAATACTATATACATGAACCTCACACACTACACACTATACACTACACACTACACACTTACATATCTCACACATACAATACACATGCTACATTCTCTCGTAGCATCTCTATCTACACACTTTACATTACTTCACTATACACATTCATACTACATATTCTCTTACATCTACTTCTACACATTGCGTCATTACCCTATGACACACTCTAGTTCCATGTTCCATACTCGACTTCTGAGGGTCTAAATCTAAAATGGACCTCACCACACTCACACTCACTCCATCACTTACATGCTCTATACTTTACATGACTTTACGATCACATCTTTCTAACGCACACATTAAGACCATTTCCTGATGACGTACTCTTGTTCTACAGTTCATTCTTGATAGTTGAGGGGGAATATATAAATGAACCTCATCTCATGCATACACATCCACTTGAGGGGCACGTGGCTCCTATCATTCACTCTGCATTCCATTCCATCTCATCCACAACATATTGCATATCTTGGTTGCATTTACTCTTGCTTACTTATGCTTTTACATGTACACTTTATTACACATGCTAGATATATATCTTGTATGTCATTATATTTATCATACACACATGCACGTTCACTTTCCTTTCTAGTTATGATCACATTTTACATAGATTGATACATGCAACATGGATGTTTGGCGCAATACCTCATTACCAGTCCCACAATGGCTCCTAGGGGCATCCACTTTCATACACTACAGGTGTTATTGTTTCATTTTTCATAGCACATTACTTTATTGGATTATACATGCTTTGACATACTTTTTATCTTTCTAACATGCTAACGGGTGCTTCATGTGCAACATTTTTTTACAGGTCTATTTGCTTCCATGGTTGTCTGTTACATTGCTTTTACATTATCTATTGCTTCTCTTTGTATGCCATTGTTTGTGGGATTTTCCCTTTGTCTTGTGTGTACAATGTCTTATTTTGGCCATATCGTCCTTGATTGTCTTGCGACATTGTGAGTGATGTCCCATGTTTACAACCTACTTTTCATGGTCTACATTGTTTCTTCTCACATCTTAGATTACACATTATCCACTTACTTGGTAACATACATCTTGTCTTCTTATATGCATGTTTTTCTTTGCTTGCACTAACACTTGTTTCCTAGCCACTTTGTTTGTGTGTGCCTTGGTTTCTACCAAGCACACTCCCTCCCCTGTAGGGCATCAATTTCAGCACAACGGTCGGTCCTCCTTTGGGTCACATACTCCTCAGCGATGTCACATGCACCCCAAATGAGGAGGGGCATAATTTGGGTGAATCACTCATCCCATTCAACAGTCTACAATCACATTTCAACATACAACAAGTACTGGTACAACATAGTCTTCAGTCTCAGAAAGGGCTCAAAATTGACTTGGGTCCTTAGCACAACACAAGACACTAGCACCCTTAGACCAGGACAGTAGTTCCTGGGTCCCCTGACCCTTCCTAGATGCCTATGACCAGGGGGAAGTTATAAAACATTTTTCAATTCAACACATTTTTCAACACTTCACACAATGGATTTTACAGGGCACACAGTCCTTAGCACTTGACATGCATACACTACACAACATTTTCTACTTTCGCATTGGATCGGAATTGTTAGAAATGGATCAGATTTTTACACACCATCTGTAGTGGTGTTCTACATTTTGGAAGAAGTTAAAGGTTGGAGGATGACACCAGACTTTTCTCCCTACACTTCTTCCATTTCTTGGTGTGATATCGCCCCAAAAAAATTGCACTCAGCACAACTGGCGTGAGATCACCCAAAAAAATCATTCTTCTACATCATCTTCAGGATCCTTTCTACACTCTTTTCTCATCATGGATCAGGTGCACATGTTCCTTTTTCACATTTTACATACTTTTTACACATTTTGATCATATACACACGTATTTGACTACTTGTTCATTCTTCTCTTTTACAGGTCCATCCTTATGGGAAGCGGTAGTCACATCAACATCATCAATCAATCACACATCAACAATAACAACAATGACATCAACAGGTACATCATGACATCGACACATACGCTTTCACCCTAGGGTCATCCTCATCACTTTTTGCACTTCCTCCTCTTTAGCATCCATGCTTCACATTTTTATCACTCCACACTTTTTCTTGTCTTTCGGCATAATTTTCGCCATCGATCTACATGATTATCAAGTATACATCTTTTATCTACTTTATGTTATCAATAATTCACTCAACAACATAAAGTGGGGGAAAATGTAGACACAAAATCATGCACTTTGGGTATCTATCTAGTCCTAATTCACATACTACTATTCATATGATTCCTAAGTAAGAAAAGTACTAATTAACCCATGTCTTTGGCCATCTTTACTTTCTTTTTGTTGCCACTTTTGGTCTTACACACCTTCTTTCCCAGTCTGACATCTGACTCTTCAGTTTCATTTATTCTGGACACTAGTGCCCAGCCAAGGATGCCACTGCCACTAGCGCCCCCATCCCCTCTGGGTGCACCCTTGACCTCTTTATACTTTGCTCACATCTTTTGGGTCCTTTCTAGCCATTTGGGCATCTTATCTTTTTGGTAGTCAGCCTTTTCAGGGTTAATTATGAAATTCAAGCAAGGGAATCATATAAATATAAAGTTATGTGACCATAATAAAGGACCAAACACTAAGCATTAGCTATCACCACCTAAGGTTACATCCAAAGGCTATTCAAGAGCATTCAAGCATCCATTCTAGCATCCATTCAAGGGAAAGGGACTGCATTATTCTACATACACTTCATAGGAGGGGAAGTTCATTCTATTCCATGCACACATCTACTTACATCTTCTACATCTAGTTATTACTCTATATCAAGTGCGACATGCACAAGAGTCACCTAGAGCACAATATCTTCACACACACCTAGAACTACATTGGATCTAAAATTTAGTGAATCGCTTAGTTGTAAGATAACTTGTTTAAAAGTTGAGGATAGTTTGACCCCTCGTTTGTATAATTTTATTTTTGGGATTTGATGCACTTTTCAAGGTTTTATAGGTCAAATATTTATTGCAGATTAGCAGTGACATCAAAGAACTTGGTATGACATATTGGTGATAAAGAGAAAAGGATAGAAAACATCTTACGACCCTCTGAAGGAGTATTTTTGAGGTTTTAGGCAAACATAGATACCTATAACAAGTCTACAGTACCCGTAGGCACCTCTGACCTATCCTGGGCACCCTAGTTAAGGAATATCTTGCAGTTACACAATTTTCCAAGTCTCTATGTGAGACTTATCCCTCTCTATTTATTATTCTCACACTGCAGCATAATCCAGGATTAATTATGAAACAACTAAGTTCTTTTATCCCTCCTTTATAACTAGGGTTTCATTATTTCCTAGCTTAATTTACTTGGGTCATATTTATATCATTACACACATGTTTATTATAGTTACTACATGCTTAGATTAGGCATAAATTTTATTTATAAATAAACATTTTTGTTTAATCAGCTAGACTCGCCATTAACCCACTTGAACATTCTTACACTAACTCGGGTTAAGAGAGGGTTAACACTTACTAAATGGGTCCAGGAGCCTCCATTGCACCTTACCAGATTTGGTAAGTGGTGAAATGGTGAAAAAGTGTAGAAATCCTTGAAAAATGCACCATGGGGTCAGATTTCATGAGGAGGGGTCGAGGGTTTTGCATTACAGTGAGTTGTTAACAATTTCCTAGTGAGCAAGTCATGAGTTCAAGTGTCAGAAAAGAGAAAAATTGCAAGAGTTCACACATTTTTCACATGATTAAATTTTTCACTAGGTACAAAGGTGAAATTAGGCTCACAAAATTTCACCATGGGTTAGTTTTTCATACAGGGGGAAACAGGTTTGAGTCATTCACACCTAACCATCAAAGACATGTTTTAAGTGACGAAATGAACAATCCTCCTTGGGGTCACACTTTTTGCACCCATTTTAATTTTTCACTAGGTTTAAAGATGTAATCAGGCTCTTAAGGTGTGCTAATTGGGTATTGGGTCATGAGGATGAGGCAAAAATTACATGTGAGGTGTTAAACTCCACCTAACCACCAAAAATGTCACTTAAGTGATGAAACTTAATTTATCCTCTCTCCTCATCAAGAGTTCACAATTTTTTCACACCACACACATTTACACCAAGTTAAAATGTGAAAAATTGCATCCAAGGTATGAAAGTGTGACCTGGACACTTATAGTAAGCTTGCCTTCAGCAATAACTGCCAAAATAGACCCTAAAGAGTGAATCTTTTCCCTCAAAGCTTCCCTAAGAGTTTCATCAGAAAATTTATATGATTTTGAATATAAAATACCTTTTGAGATAAATGGTATCATGTTCAAGATCCAATTATGCCTGAAATTTAAAATTTACCCCATTTTTTATTTTAGTCAAACATGTGTGTCGGAAGGTCTAACTACCACTGAAGAGTAAATTGAAGTTTTTTCTCACTTATCACATGGGGCATGTATAGGGATTAATTAAATGCACTTTTATTTTTGAATCAGGTACCAAATCCCTTTGAAACTCCCAGAATGCTCATTTTAATCTCAACCAAGATTGGAGATCTTCACTTGCACTATCAAGCCAATATCTCAAAATTCATAAGACATAATATCTCAAAAAAAATTGCAATGTAAAGTAGACCTTTTTTATATTTCCAATGATTGTTTTTTAACTTCAAAAAAATTATTCGAGGATCCTAAACCATCCAAAACAATCTCACTAGCATTTTCGCTTCTTTCATTTCCCTACACCATTCTATAAGTAGCCCGGTGTTGCACAACTTGTTCCTAAACTAGTTTCTCCTTGCATAAACTCCCAAACCTTCATATGATGATATCATAGCTTTTTCATGCACTACTTGGAGGAATTATCTCTTCTTGATACATCCCTAGGAGATGTTTATTACGTGTAAAAGTCCTAAAAATATGCCTTTTTTAGGCATCTAGGAGTATTTTCTTCATGAATGAAATTGAACCCATGAATTGCTTTCCACTAACTTATTTACACATGAAAAACACTTTAACAATATCCATTGGGCTATAGGAGTTATTTCATATCAAGGATAGATATAAAAAACCTCATTTATTAAACACGACACATGACAAAGATAAACACGTGATGTAAAGGGAAACACACAAATCTATATTCACATATATACTTTCTTTTCTAAAGTGGACCTTGAATAGGTAACATTGAGTGATGATGTTCCACAAAGCTATTGACTTGTTCTAGGAAGTAGTCACCTTTCCTCAACTGCTTATGAAAGTCATGTGTTTTCATGAGTGCATGTATGCTTGGGAGGAGTGATCCTACATGATCCTTTTATACTTAGAGATTTTCTCAAAAATTCCATTAATTTTAGATTTCAAATTGTCTTCTACATTTGACCACATTGCTAATTTCTCACTTACCATTTCACCATTGCCCCAAGGTTGATGTTTGATTAGATTGCTTGATTATTCCAAATGTCTTTCTTTTCAATGTTCATGCTTATTTAAATCCTTTTCATGATAATCTTTAAATTCATCCTCTTGTTTTATTTTATTATAAGATAAAGCCTCATACCTATCTTTCATGTCCGTAACATGAGCTACAATTTCAAGGCTTAGCTCTTGATCTTTTATACCTTCTACAACATTCAAAACTTCATGCATGGATTCTTTCTTTAAAACAATCACAAGATCATCTTGAAATTCAAGGAACCAATTTGGAGACATTGATTCATTAGTCAAATTTTTGTTACATTTCATTTCTTCTTCATTATAGGAGGCCTCTTCTTCAAAAGACTCGAAGACTTTGATTTTTAATTTTTCATCATAGAGGGAATATTCCTTTTAAAATAGGAAAGAGAAAACTTCAATTTCATCATTGTATCCATCAATAATTATTTTATGAGAGATATCATATTTTTCACCTTGCTTTATTTCATCATGACCAATTTTTGAATTGGTTGAGAATTCTAAATTAGACCCATACCTATCTTGTAAATACATTGCTTACATTAGGAGTTTAAGACTAATCCTAGGGTCTTTTTTTCTTCTTCAATTCTTAGCATTTATTGCACATATTATTTTTTCAAACCTTTCAAAGGATTATCACAAGTTGGATTTTATTCTTTATGAATGATGCAATCAAAGAATATTCATCTTCGAATGGGAATGAGAACACATCCTCATCATGGATATATTCCTTGGCTGATTTTTCAGCTTGGAACTCATCAAGAATCACTTTTTCTTCTTCATGGATTGCATCATCTAGAAATTCAGTGCTTCTCTCTTGTAACTTAAGACAGCTCCACTACCCTTCATGGCCAATACTCCATCAGAAAGGAATTCTCTGTCTTATCGAGATAGGAATCTCATCATCCTCTTTGGATGTTCTGAAATGATTCATATTCCCATTATCTTGGTACAAGATGTTCCTAATTTTTGAATCGTATATCTAGTATTTTTCACTAGAAGAAATTTTTCCATTAATCCCTTAACCACAATGGTTTTAGAAGACCAATCCATTTGAATTTTACCTCCCAAGTTTTAACAAAAGATTCTACTTAACAACATTCCAAACGAATTCAGAATGTCTGCTACCAAGATAGTCAATGACACCTTCTTGTCTAGAAATTCAGAAAGATCCACCTGTACATCCTTGATCTTCCCTAAAAGTGGGGCTTCCGTTGACTCCATGAAGTGACAAGAGCCACTATACCATGTTAAGGTAATTTTGAGAGCATTGATAACCTTTATAGGCATTACATTGTTAGAAGCACCTGAATATTTTATGTAATTATTCAACCAGTATATTCCAATAAAAAGGGATACATCGAAAGGATCAATCTTATCAGTATTTGATGAAATAACAGTAAGCATGTTGTGTGAGGGAGGTGTCGGTGGGGTTTGTAGTAGTCCCTTAGAATTAGGAGTCGCAATATTGGGCTTTAAACTACTACCTTTGATATGACATACAAGTTTCTCAAATTATTCTGGATGAGTCCACAAATACTCATATTCATAAATCTACACTTTAGATTTTTTCACATGTTCTATGATATCAAAAGGAGAAAATTCGGATAAGAGGGATGAAGACATTTATTTTGAAGTTAGAATAGGCTTGGAAATGGGAGTATATGTTTGGGGAATAGAGGTTGATTTTGAAGGTACATTAGAGACTCTTGAAGGACTAGATTTTGTAGGAGTAGGATTAGAACTAGAAGGATAATTAGGAGACATAATTAGAATTTCATAGGATCTCTTACTTTCCAAAAGATATTTTTTCTCCAATGCAAACTCTACAAAGGGTGGATGTGTAGATCCTTGACTGATTATTTTATTTTGTAGAGTATCCATAGGACGATCTTCAATCTTCTTATAATTCCCAAAAATAGAGGAAGAATAACATTTTTTAGACTGAGACTAGGTGAATACCACACATGAGAAATTGGGTGTATCTTTTTCATCATCTTATTTACCTCTTAAATATTCATAGAATTTCATTTGTACATCATTCTCTACTTCTTTAATCTCTAAAAAATCACTTTCTTCACTTTGTTGTTCAATTCCTTCTTCATCTTCCTTAGTTCTAAAAATTACATTAACATGTAAAGCCTCAAAAGAAATCCTTCAAGGTGCTCCTAAAATCTGATTTCTTATATGACTTTAATCGGATGTTCATTGGGAAACCTCCTTCTTCAACATCGTTAATTCATTTTCCAATTTCTGCAACAATGAATCAGTATCTCATTTTTGGAATTTGGGCCTTATCATTCATTAAAGGGTTCTTGATATTTCCTAATAAGATGAGGTCATATTTTATTTAAATGGAAATTTCTTGAGCTTGTGTGAGATCCATAGGCAGATATCTTTAGAGGATTAATCCTACATCAAGAAATTGATCGTTGATAAAGAATATTTTCATGTTGTCATCGGAGGGAAAAGCTTCAAAGGGTATCATCTTAAGAAACTAGTTATAGTAAGCTACAAAGTCTCTCATAGTATCATTGGGATCCTTTTTCATCTTAACTAGTTTAACTAGGAGGTCTTGAAAATCCTCAGTAAATTTGAACCTTGCTTCAAAACTTATTTTGATGTCTTCTAAGCTAGTGAAGGATCTAGATGGTAGGAAATAGAACCACTCCACTTCCTTTTCTTACAAATATTTTATAAACAATATCACTGAGACATCTTCATGTTCTACTCCAAACACTCTAGATTCTAATATTAATGTTGTTACATGTTATTCTAGGAGCTATGTATCATCTCCTTTAGATTTAGAAAAAATCTTATGAGATCCCCTTGGTAATTCATGGATAGGTGAAGGACGGGTGAGTGGACATGTGTTTGTGCCCCATGGCACAATTAGTGGAGGCCTATATATTTCTTTTTCCATTGTTACTTATGCTTCTTCTTCTAATTATTCTATAAATTCATCGTCAAGATCTAGAAATTCTATGTTCAATGGTGGGTCAAAGATAGGAAAATGAAGAGGATTTTCTGGAAGAGTATCAATAGGAGTTTAAATAGGAATTTTTGATTTGTTCTTGCTGATTTTTTAGAGCTTTAAAAGGAGGGTCAAAAACTCCTCTCACTTTATTTAATCTTGTATATCTTCTATCGTCAATTTTGGGAAAGATTGGATTCAACTTCAAGGTAGATTTTTACACACTCTTTTTGTTGGAATTTTATTCTTTCAAATTTTTTATTGTTCTAGTTTTTGGAAGAAAAAAAATTATTTTTTGGTTCGTATATTAGGTGCATAATATACAAAATTTCCCCATTGTGAGCACCAAAAACTATTGGTGAAATAATTTTTCGTTAGGAAAAATTGTGAAATTTCACCAACACTCGAAGACTAGGTCCCTTTGCTTGAATGGGGAAGCTCCATATATTGAAAGAAAGGAAATGAAAACAATCTAGACTAATTTCTAGGGTTTCCTAAAGATTGTGGATCATACAAGAATACTTCTTTAAACCTGTGGTAATTGATTATATGGAATATAAGGGGAAAACATTGCTTATTGAGTAATATAGGAGAGGGAAATAAGAGTAGAATTTTAATTAACAAATAGCATATCTAAGTTCATTGCATTAAAATTAGAATACTTCACTTGCATTAATGAGAAGAAAACATTCACAAAGAAAGAGGAACAATCAACAAGAAACAAAAAAAATTATTGCATCATGTTTCACAATTTACAATGCTCATGGAATACAAGTTGATATGGAGATAAAATAAAAAGGAAAATACAATAGAGGAAATGAAGGAACTTTTTTCTAGAAAGATAATAGGATCTATTAAAAAAGAATAACCATCCTTTGAAATGAGGAGGCTTTCCCAATTAGTAGCTTTACAATCCATCTCTTCATCTTCCTCCCACATGACTCTTCATGTTCATATTCAATTTGTGACTTTTCATTATCCTAGGAGAGAATAAATTAAGTACCCCTCTTATAATTTTAGTAATTAATTTTACATATTGCAAATATTACATAGTCACTTTAAGGAATAAGAAAAAAAATTGTGATCATGTGCAATGAGAAATTAGGAGGAAATAAGATAATGAGAGAGGAGAGGAAGGATTCTCTTGAGAATTAATTTAGGTGCCTCTTCCATCAAGGTAGATTAGGATTAGTTCTAATGTTTATGAAGACCAAAAATTGACCCACGATGACTCTCCACAACACTGTGATGTTCTATCAATGAAGATTGATTCTTTGAAACCGTACCCCTTCAATACCTCACTAGAATGATGCATGTTTATAGCATACTTGAATTTCATTGAAAGGAGAGGTTATGATCCTTTGATTATTGAATAAAATTAAGATTTATTTACTTCAATTTAACATATATTCAAAACTTTAAAATACTGCAATTCCTCCAAACTATCAGGTCCTTGATGTAAACTGAGACCAATGCATGTATAGTTCAACAATGTGATACTGATGCTTGGGGAGATAGAGAAACCAATGAGATGTGGTGAATAATAACTCCACCATGTTATGAATGAAGGTGATAAAATGGATGGAACATTATTCAATCCTTTTCATAACCCATCTGGTGAAATGAGAAGGACATGGAGACCAGTGTGCTCCACTGTGACCAAAATTGGGAATTGAGAATAATTCTCTTTTGTTTGAGACATAATGCCACTTCCCACCCTTTTGAAAGAATGAGTTTTAAATAAATTAAGGTTGAAATAAGGAAGAATAGAGGATAAATAACCATGACCATTTTTGAGCCTTTTCCGAAAACTTATTACTTTTTGTAAGTTCTTCCTAGGTTACTAGTTTTGGTAATTTCACTGAATTGTCACTTTTGAGAACTTATCCTCTTGGGAAATGAACTTAGTGTCTAGAATCCATTCATTATTTGGGAATAATAGAATTAGTAAGTTCCTTCAATTGGTGATTACTAAAAATATACATTGGTCATGATTTTTTGGATCATACTGAAAATGGTGTCCAAAAAGCCTCCTTCTCACTAGGATGCTTTACTCCAATTTTCAGGGGTTTTTTTCCTCTAGATCTTCGTGAACACCTTTATATCACCACTTCTCCCTTAGGGTATTACTTAAATATTTAATTTAAAGGCCTATCCCAAGTTTGCTCCACCCCATTATATTTCATCCATGGTTTATTAAACATTAACCATGTAATTCTATCTTTTACATTTATTTCAACTACTTATCTACCCCATATCAATTTCCAACCTCCCATATCATTTTTATCCATCCATCCCACCTATTTCTCCTCTCCTAAAACCATGCAGTAGGATTTTTCCATATTTGAGTAGGAGGGATAATATTCTTATCCTTCTAACTCATTTCCTTTTTGCCACTTTGGGAGTCTGTTCCCTGATCGGTGCCAATTTTTCTCGATCAGTGCCAATTTTTTGAGCGGCACCGATTTTTTCGGAACGGCGCCGATTTTATTGGTTGGTGATTATAAATTTATGACCTGAGATCCTCTCTGGTTAGATTCAGGAGCTAGTTTCCTAGAGATTTCTTTTGTCTAAGTGATTAAAGAGATTATCAGAGGAAGAGAGTGAGTTTTGTGTAGTTTAATCCCTAAGAGGTGCATTGTTACTCTGTCTGCAGATCTACAGCTCTTGTGGGTCTCCACAGCTACCCTGGTCATCAATCATCAATCAAGCATTTTTCAGGTATTCTTCTTTGTTAGTTTCTATAATCTCCTTTCGATCAACACCGATCCAGCCCGGTCGAATTTGATTAGTCTTTAATCAACGCCAGTTTATCCAAATCGGCACTCATCGGGTCTTTCTTCAGTTTTTGGGTTAGAATCCATCAATTTCTACCTTGGATCCTCTTTTTCCATCTTCAATCTCTACTTTCTGATCAATCTTCAGTAATCTGGTCTTACATCTAATCTGTTTTGCTTAGTTTGCTTTCTTCTTTTACTTTCTGGCCTTCTGTCTACCTGTGTGTCCAATCGACGCCGATCACTGCCTGATCGACACTGACCCAAACCAATCGATTCTATCACTATCTGATCGACACCTGACCCAAACAAATGACACTGATCACTATCTGATCGACGCCGATCAGTCTGCAGAAAGATACAGAATTCAAGTAACACAATTTCATCTTTGTTTTTACAGTTTCTTGCTTTCTTTCAGTTTCTACTGTGGTTTTTACATTCTGTCTGTTATTTTTAATCAGAAAACCTAAATATTTTCTTACATATTTTATCATGTATGTCTTTACTCTTGATTGAAAATGTGAACTGACATCTGCCGAGGAAGCTCATTGCTTCCTGGACCCGCTTTCTGAGTAGTTCACCCATATATCGTCTAACGTCATCTTTTTCTACCAAGGATTTGTGCATTGCAGGTTTCTTGGATTTACTTTGCGGGATTGTTTGTGTGCACCCATCTTATCTCCATTGACATTCTTTCCATCTACGTCTTCGGATCTTATCCAATCTATCAGGTATCGATTTCATTTGAGTTTTTCAGGGTTTTTGTGTTTAGTTTGGTGCATTAACTTGGACAGGTAACAAGCGCAGAAATTCTTGATCTACATTCTGGCACACCTGGTGGGACCTGAACCAAAGTCCCCTATTGGTAAGTTCATTTCTTTTCCAGTTTTGAGCTTTTGTTCTTTTTCTTCACTGATTTTCATCAGTTTTCCTTAAGCATTTCCTTTCTTTATTTTGGTCTTGTTTCTTTCGTTTATAATTTGCAAAATCAAAATTATTTCTTTCTTGCATATCTAGATTCCCATTTCTAAAATTAGTAAATTCTTCATTTGATTTCAAAGTTGCACTTTTTGATTTATCTCTTTGTGCAAAATTGTCATTTTCTTGAAAGTTTTCTAGTTTCTTAAATAGAAATTTCTCTTCTACTAGTATCTAGTTATCTGGATATATATTTCTGGATTTGTTTGCGTGTTTGCTTAACCTTGTCTTGCGGAGCACTTTGCTTGTTTGTGGGATTTTTCGAGGGGAAGAGATCAACAACATGCTTTTTGAAGTCCACACACCTTGGAGAGCTAAATCTACAGGTATTTCTTTTTTACAGTGTTTTCTTATTTTTTAAGGAACTTAAAAAGAACTTGTTTGTTTGTTTTTATCACACTCAAACACTTCGGTTTTGATGTTCTTAAAATGAATTAATCACATTGGGAAAGAACTTGTTTGACTTGTCTTCATTGAAATCAAACACTTCGGTTTTAGTGCTTAAAAAGAACATTTTCTTTGTCATTTTTGTTGTATGTTCTTCATCTAGTTTTCTAAATAGGTTGGAAAATTGATCAAAATCGGTAGTGACACTATTTGATTTTTATTTTTCACCCTTGCACACAAAGCCAAAATCACTAGGTATAAATCATTTAAACAAAAACTCCTTCCCTGGCCTCGCCTACTTGGAAGTGACATCCAAGAGGAAGAGCCTATGCGGTACTCGGGCCGCGCTATAAATTCACAGAAGTTCTGGTATATATTGGCAAAGCACCTGACTCCCTTATCACAGTATTGTGTGAAGTGCAGGGGTAGGCCCCTATATCAAGCCATGTACCAGTCTTTTAATGAAGTGCCTTTGGGACTCCTCACCAAAAAATTCCCTAAACCATCCTTAGTTTGGCCAATTGAGTAGTCCCTGTTCTAAAATCCTCTCTAAACAGTTTCTTTCTTAAAAGGCATGAAAATTTAAAAGAGATAATCACCTACACTGCTTGAATTGTCTGTGCATCAGTTAGGTCAATCTCTTTCTATGTTTTTGCTTGTTTATGATGGTCATCACCCGGTCACAATCTAGAAAAATGGCTCAACTAGCCTCTTCTTCATCTGAGACCACCACTAATGTGGATGTTTCGGTACCCCTCAGGTCTTCTTCGGGACCACTATTAGTTGGTTCCCCATCTTGGTCATATAATCCTTTCTATCATCCTAAAGTGATCCCATCATGACCAGCTTCCCCCAGTCCTTCAGAGGTGTCATCTGCTTCTGATATAGAGTATGTTCCTCGTGGAGATCCTGAATTTCAGGCACTCCTTGACCACAACCCGGTAGCCCTTATGGACTACCTAGTGCATAAATCTATTCACATATCTGATCAGGGACCACCGATCCAGCAAGTTTATGATTATTCTCATGAGCCATCCTAGGATTTTATAGAGCAGTTAGCATGCTTTTTCTCACCTCGAACCATGAAAGAAGGTGGCACATCTATGCCTCCTTTTTCTCTTCCACCGACCATGTTGATTGGTTCTCAAATGACCCTACCTATCCCTAGTGCCATGGCTACCTCAGCTACCCCACAACCTACTTTTGAGAGGCCCTCTTCTTTAGCTATGATGAGTGCATCCACACTCCCACAAATTGCTGTTAATTCTTCTATGCCATCTATTACATCTCAGGGTCAGTATCTCTCTGTGAACCAACCCCCTCCTACGAGTCAGTCGGTTCCTCCTTCTCATCCTCCAGCTGGTCTTTCTTCTAATGCTCCAGCGACAGTGACCTTTACCCATCCTTTGGCATCGGCACCCCTAATAACCAATCCGGCAGTCAAAAGCCTCATTCAGAGTTTGTTTCCCACCATATCAAATCAAATCAACACCCACATTCCTCAATCCATTCCGATTCAGTCAGAAAAGTGTAGGAACCCACCAATCACAGGCTCTGTCTTTCATTCAACCACCTTTCTCTCAACCACTTGTCATCTCACATCCTGTTTATACTCAGGCTCCTTCACAACAAATACCTCACCAGTGTCACCCAGATGCTTGGCTATTCCTCTTATCATCCTGTTAATCAACAAATGAATCTCCCATTAACGCCTTAGCAGACCATACCATTTTCTTCTTATACGGGACATACCAACATGCCCCCTCCTCAATCTGACGTCATCCAACTTCTTTTCAAGAAAATCGTAGACCTAGAAGCCTCCACCAAAGGGGCTCACCCTTCATACTCTTTTGAAGAAGTATGTAATGAACCGATTCATCCATCAGTGGCTTTTAAGCCTTATCCTCCCCAATGGGAACTTCCTAAGTTCTCAAAATTTCATAGTGGGAGGATCCTCAACAACACCTGTGAGCATTCAAGCATGCTTGCTACCTTATAGTCCAGGATCAGGAGCTTATGCTCCATACCTTTCCTATGTCTTTAGCAGGGCCCGCTTTAGACTGGTACAATAACATACCCCAACACTCTCTATTTTTTTCTCTCAATTAGCTCAGATGTTTGTTGAAAATTTCTCAATAAACATCACACATAAGATCTTGATTACAGATCTTTATAACATTCATCAATTCGATGACGAGTCTATTGCAGACTTTTTCACTCGTTGGAGAGGAATAATAAATCAATTGTCTTTCTCCCTCCCTCAATCTCAACAAATCAAGTTGTTTACTCGATCTTGTGCTAATCATATTTCTTCCACTTTAAGGATTCAAACCTTTCATACATTTGAAGAAGCCTTTATGATGGCACACAAACTTGAGTCCCGTGCCATTGAACAAGGGAAGCTAAAACTTCATTCTAAGTCTAAACCAGATTTTTCTCAGTTTACAAAATCAAACCCTTCCACTTCTAACAAAGACAAGAATCAGGGGTCCACCAATGCTATCGTATTAAAAACATCACGATCTGATAACACTTCTAATCAAACACCTCAGAGAGACTCTTCATCTTCTCGAAAAGGACCCTCGTCATCTCAATCTTTTACTTCGTTGGGGGAATCATATGCTTCTATCTTAGAAAAAATGTTGGAAGTTCACATGATTGAACTTCCCCCTATTAGAAATTTTGATGAGAGCCAAGAATGACCATTCTGGTATAGTGAAAATGACTTTTGTCATTATCATAGAAGCAAAGGCCATGACATTGAATGATGTCAGACCTTCAAAAACCTCATCCAAAAATTCATTGATAAAGGTGAGCTCATTCTGGATAACCCAAATGCTCCCCCAAATCAAGTGCTTGATGTTTTTAAACAGCCTTTTCCAAATCATTCCCCAAACAATGATGCTTCAGGGTCTCAAAAACCAAACACTCATACTATCAGCTTCATTTCTACTAATGGTTCTTCTTCTAACTTAGAATCATCCACAAACACGTCAATTGAATCGGGACTCTCCCCCACTCCTTCAAATTCTGAGATCCCACCATCCTCAGATGGTCCATCTTCGATTCTTCCTTTATTAAAAATAGAGTTGTCTCCCTCTACCTCACCATCTTGATCTTCCACCTATACCTGAGACAGTGTCATCTTCATCTGTCTCATCATCAGATATTCTTTCAGTGCTTGAGTCATTTACATCCCTTCAAATTTCCACTATGGATACTTCTACTTCTGTCGCTCCCATTTTTTCCGTGACCATGCCTTTGGTTAATGTACCCATAGTTGTACCAACTTCTATGCCTTCAGAAGCATCCTTGATCTTAACCCTTCCTGTCACTTTTCCTATAGTAATTACACCCACAATTACTGCATCTGAAGTACCTTCCTCACAAGAGGCTGCTTCTTCATTACCTATATCTTCCACCATCAGTGTTTCCTTGCCTATTAACGAAACATCTAAAGAGATAACATAGACACCTATACTTCCAACTCTTGGACTCAGACATAAACAATTGGAGTTTAAACCTAAGGTTACATCATCAGTATCATCTCCTTACTTCCTCCAAAATGGTTACAATCACCTTATGGTCGAAGTTGTCACTATCCCTGAAAAGGGAAAACCAATATTTCGGACCATCAAGACTCTTGGTGCTTTCCCTCAAAAATCCCTCTCTACACCTCATAATATATTAGATTTATCCACTGAAAAGGCATCTTCTTCTATAACACCATCTTCACTCAGTGCCTCATAAAGTGGATTTACCTACTGGAAAGGGGTCACCTCTTTTATCAGAACCATCATCTTCATCACCAAAAGCACAAGGCATCCTTTGTGCCTCCTATCAGATCTATTTTGGGAGCTCCTCCCCCATCTAAATCAGTCTTATCTAAATCATCATTTGTTTCAGCCAAGCAACATTTTTCATCTCCGAAGACCAAAACACTTGTCATGTCTTAGTCATCTTCAAAATCTATCTTAGGAGCTCCTCCTCCACCAAAATCAATCTTTCCTCACATTTGAGCTTGCTTCCATCTCAAGCACCTAAGGCTCTTTTCCCAATGTCTAGAAAAGCAAAACAGTCTCTAAAAAGACTGTCAAACCAGATATGTAGGTTCTTTTACCTTGGCAGTCTGTTAAGGCTAAAGAGGTGCCTTCATCATCTCTGTCCTCATCTTCATCTACCAGATTCTATACTGAAATCCTTCACCAACTTATCCAATCTTCATCTATATCTCTTCCTCTGATCAAACCCTATAATCCCAAGGGAGTAAAACCTTCATGGTTCAACTCTTATTTGATTTGGGCTTACCATCGCACTCCAGGTCATGACACCGAGGGATGTAAAGCCCTTCAATCTGTCATTAACACCTCTTGGAAGAAAGTGATCTTCTACTTGGAAGAAGAGGAGGAACAAGTGTCCCTATCATCCCAACTACATCTGAAGCCTTAACGGTCTACTCAGGCCTCTAATTCTATTTCTATCCACTCCAGATAATCTTCCACCTTCTCAAATTGACACAATTTGTATAGCCACTAGAGCACAATAGTATGATAATCCATCATATTCTACAGCCTCTCGACCATGGAAACATTATCATTTTGTGGCCCCCGAAGGAGTTCCTCCTTCCTCATCAGCCCCAGACCTAACAAGTAGGTCTCTATTCATGCTTCACCTCAGGCTTAGATTCCCATCGTGTCAGTTAAGGAGAGTGTTATGAAACAACACTCCATGCTCCTGTCAAAATGTCTCTTTTTGACCTCATTCAATCATCTCCCACAGCATCACCAGGCTCTGATTGATAATCTATGCGTCATATGGCAGTGAATTCAGATGAACCCCAGCCTTTCAAGATGGTTGTAGATGGACCTTGAATCCAATCCAGACCATCAACCACCATTTCCTTCGAGGATTCTTGAAATTCCTCACCTTTCTTCTGAGGATTTAGAGGCTCCTCTCTTTATTGAGTTCAAATCAATAACACTACGCAAAAAATGCACTATGATCGATAATGGTGCTGACACTCAAAGGGTGTCCATGACCCTTCCTAACCACACATTAACTGTGGTCCTGCCCATCTCACAAGAAACTTCAGTTACCAAAGAATGTAGTGTCACCACCACCTTTCAAACCCTCTCGATCATTTAATGAGCTCTTTCCATGCAGGTTACTTTAGGAACTTGATGTGGTCCTGCCCATTCTTAGGGTAGGCACTTCCAGAAATTAGTCTTCATGATGACTCTCCTACTATCAATACTATATTGTGTGGATGATGTTGTCCTTACCTAAGGGTAGAGGATTCTTATTTTCCTAAAACCATTCCTTCTGACATGTCTATCTTCTCAATGAAGCCACTATTGACCTTAATATAGGGACTTCTGAAGACCCTCGCATCATTAAGGTCGGCCAATCTCTTAATCCATAGGAGTTAGGAGACTTCACCACCTTTCTTTCCCACCATCGCCAAGCATTTTCTTGGTCATATGAAGATATGCCAGGCCTCGAGCCTAATATCATGGTCCACAATATCATTACTCTTCCAGACATCAAACCAGTTAATCAAAAACTACGTAAGATGCATCCTCATGTAGCTCTCCTCGTCAAAGAAGAGTTGCAGTGCTTGCTTTCTGCCAACTTCATCTAACCCATTGACTATCCACAATGGGTTTCAAACGTAGTACCAGTAACCAAAGCTACTGGGAAAATTTGAATTTGCACCGACTTCTGGGATCTTAATCTCGCTTGCCCGAAAGATGATTTTCCTCTACCTAATATCGATCAACTCATGGATTTAACTGCAGGTCATGAGATGCTTTCTCTGATGGATGGTTTCTCGGGGTATAATCAAATTCTCATCGCACCAGAGGACCAGCATAAGACTTCCTTCATAACTCCTTGGGGGACTTTTTGTTATCGCGTCATGCCCTTCGGTCTTAAGAATGCAGGAGTGACTTATCAACGTGCAATGACCTACATCTTCCATGACCATCTTACACAAAACTATAGAAGATTACGTTGATGACCTCCTCAGTAAGTTCCAAACACCATCAGGATCATCTTCTCATTCTTGCACCTCTCTTTGAGAGACTCATTCATTTTTGTCTTCACCTAAATCCATCTAAATGCATGTTTGGCGTTCTCACTGGTAAACTCTTAGGCTTTATCATTTCTATTAGGGGCATTGAAGTCAATCCCACAAAAATAAAGGCTATCCTTGAGATGCCTCCCCCTTCCAACTTAAAGCAGCTCCGTGGTCTTCAAGGACGCCTTCAATCAGTGTGTCATTTTATCTTGCAGCTTTCAGACCGTTGTCAACCTTTTCATCATCTCCTCCATAAAAATGTTCATTTTGAATGGGATGAGTGTTGCCAAAAGGCCTTTGATGATCTCAAAGCTTATCTTCTTTCTCCACCTATGCTTACACCTCCACATGAGGGGGAGCCATTCTATCTTTATATTTCTGTGACTGACCATGCTCTGGGAGCCATGATCTCGCATCAGGATGCTAATGGTAAAGAACAGGTTGTCTATTATATCAGTTGCACTCTTCATGAGTATGAAACACGTTATTCCGAAGCTGAAAAATTGTGTTGTGCTCTCTTCTTTGCAACTTCTAAACTTCATCATTACCTCCTTAATCACAAAACCTACATTGTTACAAGTGTCAATCCACTCAAGACAATGCATGTGAAACCTTATCACAATGATCGTATCACTCGTTGGCTCATGCTCATGACAGAGTTTGACCTCAAGTTCATCTCACAGAAATCTATCAAGGGTCAGGTCATTGTGGATCAATTAGCTGATACTCCTCTTCCAGACACTCAAATCCCCCTCACTCAATTCCTAGATGAGTACATCCAACAAATTGATTTCAGTTTGTCTCCATTTAAAGTAAAACTCTTCTTTGATGGGTCCAAATGTCAGCAAGGGGGAGGTGCAGGTTTCATCATGATTCCTCCTTGGGGTGCACCTATCCCTGTCACACACAAGCTTAACTTTGAATGTACCAATAATATGGCCGAATATGAAGCTCTCATTTTAGGTCTTCAAAATGCCATTAATCTCAATGCTCACCATATCGACATCTTTGGTGACTCTGAGCTCATCGTTAATCAAGTCACTAGTGTCTATCAGTGCAAAAATGATATCCTTCAAAAATATCATGATATCATTCTCTTTCAGCTTCAATCTTTCAATAAATTTACTATCCAGGCTATTCCTTGCACTGCAAACTGATTTACAGATACAATGGCTTCTTTATCCTCACTTATTCCACCATTCACCAAAGACTCGTGACTTTATGTGGTTGTTCAACATTTAGACCAACCATCTCATCTCAGGCAGTTGACTTCAATCAATGTCGTCACGACCGACACTCAAGATGAGTGGTATCAACACATTTTTGATTATCTATCCCATTCAGTGCTTCCTCCAGATCTAACTTCCAATGGTAGAAGATCTTTTATCCAACGTGCAAACCACTATACTATTCTGGGTGGAATCCTTTACAAACGTGGCTTTGATGGTATTTTTCTTCGGTGCCTCAAAACCCCTGAATCATCTAAAGCCATTCAGGAGGTCCATGATGGTATCTGTGGTGGACACTTTGGTGGTTTGGCCATGGCTAAGCACATCCTACGTTTAGGTTATTATTGGCCTTCTCTTAATCAAGACTGTTGCGACTATGTCAAGAAATGTGTCAAGTGTCAACAACATGCTAATCTCACACATATCCCTAGTCAGGCCTTGCAACCTGCAGTGGATTTGTGGCCTTTTTCACAATGGGGTCTTGATCTCGTTGGTCTCATCAATCCACTCTTCACAGTGACATCACTCCATCATTACTACCACAGAATACTTCACTAAATGGGTGGAGGCTATTCCTCTTTCATCAACCAAAGCTAAACCTATTGTTGATTTTGTCTATCAACACATCATTTGTCACTTTGGTGTTCCTCACAAACTCATTACAGATAATGACAAGTCTTTCAAAAACAAATATTTATAGAAACTTTGTGACACCTTCAATATTAAACTCATCTTTTTCTTCTCCATACTATCCACAATCTAATGGCCAAGCTGAGGCTTCTAATAAAACTTTGCGTAATATCCTCGCAAAGGTAACTAGTCGAGCTGGTAGGGATTGGCACTTACACATCCCTTTTTCTCTCTGGGCTTATCGGACTAGCATTCGTACCCCTACTTCCATTCTCTCTCATCTATGGGTCTGAGGCTTTCCTTTGGAAGTTCAGATTCCCTCTCTTCATGTCTCTCTCAGAGAGTTTGTCTCTGATGAGGACTATCCTCAAAACTGTCTAGCATAGCTTGAGTTGTTAGATGAACGTCACCTCAATGCTCTTGAACATCATCAAGTCTATCTTGAGCATGTCAAGCATGCTTATAACAAACATCTGTAGTAGTGTGACTTCCAAGTTGGTGATCTTGTTCTTAAAGAAAACCAAAATGTCACTACTCTGGAACGGAGTCAACGTGGTAAGTTTGCTCCTAACTGGATGGGACTGTACATTATCACTCATAAGTACGGGTCTGAGGCTTATCACCTATCTTCCATGGATGGTATACCTGAAATGGAGCCTCTTAATGCTTTGCATCTAAGGCCCTTCTACTGTTAAAATCTATCTTACATGATTTTAGTCGCAAAACAGATCTTTCATCCATCTGCAACCAGTCATGCATTTCGTAGTGATTATGAACTATATGGTTCTCCACGTTATGTATTTTATACCTTAAATATGAGTACCATGGCTCTACTCATGGCATTTTCCTTACGGGTTTGTTCCTTCTCATGGTAGGAATACCTTAATCACTACTTCATCCACCCTAGGTGTTCATCTTGATCAAAACAACTTTGGGGCATGAGTACGTGCTTATATATGTTTTCTTCCCCTCTATCTGATCTATCTGGTCTAAACTCAGCTTCTTCCAAAGCTCAAAAAAAAAAAAAAAAAAAAAAGAGATGCTATCCTAGTCCCAAAAGATAGACTGATCCCTCAAAGGATAGCTATCTATGCCTTATCAAATAAAATAAAAAATATAGACCATTCCTCGAAGGATGGCTATCATCAAAATCAAAATACAGACCAGCTCCCTTGAAGGACGACTATTTGTTTTATGGAATTTTCAGCCTTTTTAGTAACAAACTTCCTTTATTGGCCAGTTTTTTCACTTTTTAGCATCTCTGAAAGACTTCCCGTATCGATCAGTCTTTCTATATCTAGCAAACTTCCCACATCGATCAGTTTTCTTTTCTATCAAAAGAAAAAAATCATGAAGTTGTGATATGAGACCTTTTCGATCATATGGAGATCATGTTTTCCCCATATGGGCACGTATTTAATCCTTCATGTGTTCTGATGAGATGTATACTTATCTCTCGTCCTTATCTACCTCCTAGATCTGGTTTGCGACTAACTAGTGTCAGGTTTATTTTATCCGCGTCTATGGCCTTGTGTGCATCGTCTTTCGATTTACCATCAAGGTCTCTATTTATGGTCGGTTAGGGGCCTAACTCATCATTCTTTTTCCTATCTAGGTGTAGTGCTTTTTATTTCTAAAAGATAATATCATTACATCACTTTCTTTCACAAAGGACATTTTCCATGATTATTTGTTGTTCATCCAGTTAAATTGACATTCAACATGTTAATTTACTCAATCAAATCTATCATCTATCTATGCTCATCTTATCTACTTCATCTAAAAAACATCAAAGCATGTATTAAAAACACATGTGAATCCATCTATCTATCTCATTTAATTGAATTAACATCTTAAACATGTTTATTTAATCAACCATGACAAATCAATCAAATCACATCTATTCATCTATCATTTATAACATGCATCTATATCCATCAAAATTACATAACATCTATCTATATCTATCAAAATTAAATGCATGAGTACAATCAAATAACAAAATATGGTGAATATATATACATATATCTATCTGTACAAAAGAATGTGTGGCTTCCAATCGAGCCGTATACATCGTATCCACAAGAAAACTACCTTCAACTCGAGGCTACATCAGTATATATCTACAAAATATCACATCTATATGGTAAAGTCAGATAGGTGGAAGACACTATCTCCTCCTCCCTCCTCAGGTCCGGCTGTCTCTCCTGACCACCTCCTACAGAGCTAGAGATGCCCGCTACCATGGCCCTGCCACCTCCTCAATCTCTTCTGGTGCTCACACCCTTCGAGTCACCACCAGTAGTAGATATCACTATCCTCCTCCCTCGCTCCATACCGAGGCACATCTGGGGCATGCTGTGTCAGGGCATCCTCATAATATCTCACCTCGGCAAGGAGAGCCTGATAGGTACTCAGACTCACCATGCCGGGTGCTCGCAATGGTTGTTGTTGGTGGTGGTCCTCCTGCTACCGTACCCTCTACTCCTAACTCTGAGGTGGTGCCTGTATCACCATATTTGGCCCTGAGGGCCTCCCTGTGCCTGTGATAGTGATCTCTCTGCTGGATCACTGTATCCCACTCCTGACGAGTAGTGTCTCTCTCCTGTATCAGGTTGTCCCTCTCCTCTGTCAAATCCCTAATCTCCTCGAGGGTAGCCTGGTGTGTCTGTGTCAAGGCAGCATGCTCTCCCTCAAGTCACTCTAGTGCTGCATCTAGATCCTCCTCACCTATCTCTGTAACTGCTGGGAGATGTCATGGCAGCTCCATGTGGTACCACGCCTCGTAGCCCTCATCTACTCCTACATCATCATCATCATCTATGGGAGGTGGTGCCTCCTTGAGTGGATCTGTGGAATTAGTATAGGTAGATCTGTCTCTCTGCTATTTTGTCTGTATGGTGTGTATATGGTTGGGATGATCTGAACCAAACCAAACTACCTCATCACCCATATAAATGGGACTCACTCTAAGAGCTCTGGCCTGTGGCCCCTGACTACCCTCACTGCGTCTCAACTCCACCAGATGGGTGTCCTATCCAGCCCATATCGGATAGACCCTGTAGGGTCTCCATATCACCTGTGCTGGTGTCAAAGTCCTGAATCTCTCTGAGTACCACTCTGTGGATCTCCCTATATCTCCTGGGGCCATGTCTTCCCACCATCATCAGAATCCATACTCAAGGACTCCCCTACTCCTGGCATCCATGGAAGCCCAGATGGCCTGATCACTGATATATGCTCATATGCCCAGCAATGGAGCACAAAACTCACATCTATCCCAGTCTGCCTCCCTGTGGTATACATCCATAGCTCGTGATATATCTGTGCTAGTAAGGCATCATCAAATGCAAACACCTGCATGAACTCTAGAATGTCGCAGACACAGTCAAGGAGTAGTGGGAACCATCCACCTCTAGAATCTGGTAATGCATAGTAGAGATATCCATCTAGATCAGGCATATCAATCTACTCCTGGGGTCATCCTGTCGGTACTGTGAGGCTATCCTCATATCCCTAGAACACTATCTCTACATCATCGGCCCTGTCCCCATATAATCGTACCAGGGCCCTCCTCTGCTGCTCTCGTGGGGTGATCTCTATCAGGTCCCCTGTAATCGGTAACCTGAAGATCTTGTAGATGTCCTCATGGGTGATGGTCATCTCACCCATCTGAAACCAAAATGTGCAGGTCTGGCTATCCCACCGCTGCACCAATGCTCGCATGAGCTCCACATCTCAGGGTACCCACCTATAATAATGGAAACCCCCTAGTCTGGATAACTCTAGATGATGCCACTCAGCATCTGTCACATCTGAGCAGTATGGTCTCTAGTAGCTTAGGAATAACATCATGCATGTGTAGGACCTCTCGTGCCTGCATGATATCAAACATCATCATTAGTTTCATATTTATCAAAATCCACATCATTAAATTTTCATCAAAATCTTTCTCAAAAATAAAAAAAATGTCACTTTTTCCAATCGGTGCTGACTCATGCCAATCGGTGCTGTTTACTTGACGTTCGATGCCGATTGTGTTTTAATCAATGCCGATCACTTACTAATTGGTGCTGATATTTTCAATCGATGTCGATTACAAGGCAGAGCGCCAAAATAACCCTCTTGCCTCCTACTACAAAAAACATGAAAAAAATAATAAAACACTAAATGTATGAAGCTCAGGAAGGGTCACTTACCCCTGGTCATGTCCTCTTCCTCTTTTGACCACTTCCGGAGGCTTCCATGTTGCTCAAATTCAATTTTTGACTTTTTCTAAATCAATCATCACAGTGCAAATGAATCGTTACCATTCACCTTTTCTATACTTATAGGTTTTCAGAGTGGTCGGCGCCGATTATTTTGATCGGCACCAATTTTTGTGGTCAATGTCAATTAGGGGTAATCGACGCCGATTGGATCCAATCAGCACCAATCAGGGATATTTTGATATATTTCATCCCCTGGTCCCACCAGGACGCACTTCATCCTCATTTGTTCTCCTATCTTACGCATGTGTCACCCGTCACACATTACCGCCATCATTACGTCTTTCTTTTTGGTACTTGTACCTGATTGCCTTGCATAGCCTCACATGTGTCTCACTCATGGCTTAGCTTTGCTTGTTATTCCCCACTTGGGGCATCTCATCATTATATATTTTACATGTGCCACCCATAGCACACCTGTTCTGCCCAGTCTAATAGTACTTCTATTACAAAGTCCACTATAGTGGCCATATGTTGATTTCCACGGTGGCTATCCTCTCAAGGCCATCGCTTCATCCTTCTTGTCTAAGTGTCGATGCTTGGCTTGTTTATTTGATCATTGTTCTGACCTTATTTTCACCTTTTGGTGCATATTTTTAGTGTTATCACCCATTCCGAGTTCTTCCCTATACATGGGTAACTCATTTTTTTTGCAACCTAAAGATAGCGGGTCTGTAGGCACTAACGTCATCTCGTTCGAAGGCCATCTAGTTGTCCCTACCAATGTGTCACTCTTTAGTTGTTGTTATTTTGTAGCCACCTTTAACTCACTAGTCTGTAGCCACTTACATCGTCTCATATGAAGACCATCTAGTCTGCCCTACCAATGTGAGTTCCTTAGGTCGCTGCCTTTTTTATTTTTTTATGTGCATCATCAATGATCAAATCTACCCCAGACATCTCGCTGGGGCATCCTTCTTTCTCATCTACCTTTTTCAAACTCGGGATCGGTTGGCCTATTTGGGGCCACCCCATCCCTAGTTTGAGGGGGATCACATCATTATTGTTCTTCATTTCTTCCAACTCCTCGTTTTTGTCTCATGGCATTGCTTATCACAAGTTACTCGACAAAAAGGGGCAAATGTAGACACCTAAAATTGGTTACCCAATTTAGTGTCCCCTGGGTTCGTTTATCCTCTCGGGTAACCCGGGGCACCTTTATATCACCACTTCTCCCTTAGGGTATTACTTAAATATTTAATTTAGAGGCCTATCCTAAGTTTATTCCACCCCATTATATTTCACCCATGGTTAATTAAACATTAACCATGTAATTCTATCTTCTACATTTATTTCAACTACTTATCTACCCCATATCAATTTCCAACCTCCTGTATCATTTTTATCCATCCATCCCACCTATTTCTCCTCCCCTAAAATTGTGCAGCGGGATTTTTCCGTATTTGAGTCGGAGGGATAATATTCTTATCCTTCCAATTCATTTCCTTTTTGCCACTTTGGGAGTCTGTTCCCTGATCGGCGCCAATTTTTCTGAGTGGTGCCGATTTTTCTGAATGGCACAGATTTTATCTCGGTCGTGCACCGATTATAAATTTATGACCTAAGATCCTCTTTGGTTAGATTCAGGAGCTGGTTTCCTAGAGATTTCTTTTGTTTAAGTGATTAAAGAGATTATCAGAGGAAGAGAGTGAGTTTTGTGTAGTTTAATCTTTGAGAGGTGCATTCTTACTCTATCTGCGGATCTATAGCTCTTGGGTCTCCACAGGGTCATCAATCATCAATCAAGCGTGTTTCAGATATTCTTCTTTGTTAGTTCCTATAATCCTCTTTCGATCAACACCGATCCAATCTAGTCAAATCTGATTAGTCTTTAATCAACACCGGTTTATCCAAATCATGCACTAATCGGGTCTTTCTTCGGTTCCTGGGTTAGAATCCATCAATTTCTACCTGGGATCCTCTTTTTCCATCTTCCATCTCTATTTCCTGATCAATCTTTAGTAATCTGGTCTTACGTCCAATCTGTTTTGCTTAGTTTGCTTTCTTCTTTTACTTTCTGGCCTTCTATCTGCCTGTGTGTCCAATCGATGCCAATCACTACTTGATCGACACCGACCCAAACCAAATGATGCCAATCACTGTCTGATCGACGTCGACCAAAAAAAATGACACTGATCACTGTCTGATCGATGCCGATCAGTCTGCAGAAAAGATACAGAATTCAGGTAACACAAGTTCAACTTTGTTTTTACAGTTTCCTACTTTCTTTCAGTTTCTGCTGCGGTTTTTACATTCTGTATGCTATTTTTAATCAGGAAACCTAAATATATGCTTACATATTTTATCATGTATGTCTTTATTCTTGATTGAAAACATGAACTGACATCTTCTGAGGAAGTTCATTGCTTCCTGGACCCGCTTTCTAGGCAGTTCACCCATATATCATCTAATGTTATCTTTTTCTGCTAAGGATTTTTACATCATAGGTTTCTTGGATCTACTTTGTGGGATTGTTTGTGTGTGCACATCTTGTCTCCATCGGCATTCTTTCCATATACATATTTGGATCTTATTCAATCTATTAGGTATCAATTTCATTTGAGTTTTTCAGGGTTTTTGTGTTTAGGTTGGTGCATTAACTTGGACAGGTAACAAGCGTGGAAATTCTTTATCTACAGTGAGATTAAAATTTTAGTTCCAAAAATGGATAAAGATGATTTGAATGTTTGAAACTTAACCATGCTTAAGCTAGACTCACTTTTAATCCACTTGCACATTTTTACACTAACCTGGGGTGAGAGAGGGTTAACACTTACTAAATGGGTCTAGGATCCTCCATTTCACCTTACCACATTTGGTAAGTGGTGCAATGGTACAAAATTTCAGAAATCCTTACCGAAATTTCCATGGGGTCAGGTCTCATCAAGAGGGTACCAGGGTTGTGCATAACGGTGAGTTCTTGATAATTTCCTAGTGAGAAAATCAAGAGTTCAAAAAAAGAGAAATATTGCAAGGGGTTGCACTTTTGCACCAAATGCAAAGGTTAAATCAGGGTCACAAATTACATCATGGGTTAGGGTTTCGTGGAAGGGGGAACATGCTTGAATCCTGCACACCTAACCATAAAAGACATATTTTAAGTGAGGAAATGAACAATCCATATTGGGGATGAAATTTTTTTACCAATTTAACTTTTACACCAAGTGAAAAGGTGTAATCAAGCACTCAAGGTGTGTAAAGGGGGTATAGGGTCATGAGGATGGGGCAAAAATTGCATATTAGGTGTTAAATTCCACCTAACCAACAAGGATGTCACTTAAGTGACAAAACTTCATTTCTCCTAGCTCCTCATCAAGGGGTCACAATTTTTTACACCCCATACACCTTTTCACTGAGTAAAAATTTTTAAAAAATCATCCAAGGTTTGGAAGTGTGACTTGGACACTTATAGTAAGCTTTCCTTCAGCAACAACTTCAAAAAATAAACCGCGGAGAGTGAGTCTTTTCCCTTAGAGATTCCTTGAGAGTTTCATGAGAAAAATTTATATGATTGTACTAGAAAATACCTTCTTCAATAAACAGTACCACTTGTAAAATCCAATTCTTCCTGAAATTTAAAATTTACCCCCTTTTTTATTCTGGTCAAGCCTATGCGCCATAAGATCTAACTGCCACTGAAGAGAAAATTGCATTTTTGTCTCACTTATCACATGAGGAATGTAGAGGTTTGAATTAAATTCACTTTTATTTTTTAATCATGTCCCAAATCCCTTTTTAACTCCCATTATTTTCATTTTAATCTCCATCAGGATCAGAGATATTCACTTGCACTGTTGGGAAAATATCTCAAAATCCTGATAACAAAATCTCCTAAAAAAAATCAATGTAAACTAGACCTTTTTTATATTTCCTATAAGTATTTGTTCACTTCAAAAAATTACTTGAGTCTCTTGAACTATCCGGAACAAGCTCACTAGTTTTTTCACTCGTTTCATTTCCCTACACCATGTTATAAGTAGCCTAGTGTTGCACAACTTGTTCCTAAACCAGTTTCTACTTGTAGAACTTCCCAAAACTATCTTTGATGATATCATACATATTTTATAGAATACTTTTATGAATAATATCTTCTTTATACATCACCAGGATATTTTCATTAGGTGCAAAAGTCTTGAAAAGAGGCATTTGTAGGCCTTCGGGAGTAGTTCTTTCAAAGTGAATCACAATGAACCCATAAATTACTTCCAAACAACTTACCTGCACATGAAACACACTTTAAAAATATATTTATCACATCTCTCTTGGCCACGATGGGGTTTACATAGTCAACAATTGGTTGGAGGGTAGGTTTACATTACTTAGTTTAGGGATTTTTGAGTGTGGGCTTAGTTTTCATGGAAATAAATTTCAAATTTTCATGCTAGACATTTAGCATGACAATGCCTATATATCCCAAGATTTTTCACACAACTTTTTGTGTTTTTATTGGTGGTATTGTTATAAATTTTTATGTCTTCAATGGTTCTATCAACAATCCTTATAAATTATATGACCCAATAGTGTTCTAAAAGGTGTAAGGAAGATTCAATTATTTAGGTTTACAGAAAATTGTAATGTGCGAAATATTTGGAACATTAAGTGTACTACTTGAATGTGATTTTTTAGTAGTCCATAAACCTTCCAATCATCAAGGTATGCCTCTAGGAAATCTTGGATAAATTCTTTGAATTCACTGATCATTATTCTACTTAATATTGCAAGTGCATTCTCTAAATAAAAAGGCATAACTATGTACATGAAGGACCCCCATTCTATGGAAAAACAAATTGGGCTAATCCTCAGGTGTTATCCTAACTTGATGGTACCTAGAGAAACCATCATTGAATGAACAAACTTCTCTTCTTGCTACATTCTCTAAATTATTCTATAAAAGGAGTAGGGAATGGGTCAAGTACGCATGCCTTATTTAGTTCTATGTAATCTATGCATATCCTTATTTCTCATGTTTTTGTATACCACCATTCGACTGATCCATTATGCATCCTCATCTGGTTTGATTATTCTTGCATTTACCATCTTATCAATTTCTGATTTGACCTTTACCTTTAGATTGGGGTTTAGTTTATATGGCCTTTTCTTTAGTGGTTTTACTCCTTTTATTTGAATTTTCATTTTGCCTACTTCTTCATTGATTCCTTGTAGTTCTTTTAAATCTTTAGAAAATATGTCTTGATATTCTTGTAAAAGATTAACAACTTTTTCTACTTCCTCTGTAGACACCAAATTTAGGTCACATTCCCCCTTTACCCACATGTATATTAATTTAATTACCCACAATTAAATTAATACCCATGCTCATAATATTCATTATTTAATTACCTTAATTAAAACTAATTTCCACCTCACCTAGACACCTCATAACAAACTTATTATTAGCATATTTCCCTTTTACTAGGACTCAACATGCACTCACCATAACTAACTAAGACTTAGTACTACCTACCTTAAACAACTAAGACTTAGTTTAACCCTAAAATCACATGCCTATTCTTCATCTAACCAAATTCCCACTTATCTAAGCACAACATTCCATTTTGATCTACAAGAATAAAAAGAGCTGGCCAAAAAGATTGCCAAGATTTGTCATTTTTAGTAAACCTAGGATTTCTCACCTTAACCGACACCGGTCAACCCTAAACTGACGCCGGTCACCCTAAACCATCGTCGGTTACCATATATTCATTTTGGTAACCTTTTTTAAGAGGTTGGAAGAATGATTCAAGTCTTGGAGAAGAGATATCTACATGCAAGCATGCACCAAAGCACTCCTACAAATCCAAACACCCTGAACCAGTAACCAAGCACTGATCTGAAAGGCAAGCATTCTGGTTAACATTCTAGGAAACACTGTCACGACACGGAGCAACCATTTTCATAGACCAACCTTCTCCATCCTCCATCCATTCAATCTTCTTTCTAAAGTAAGTACACTTTGATCTTTAGCATTCTATAGTTATTTTGAATCGGTCTCTTTATCTCTTTTGAGTTAGTTTCTGGTTTCCTGTGCACCCCACCATCCCCATACGATTTTAATCCATTTATCCAACTACCCACAATCCCTGTTAGCTCACCAATATTTGACACTAGACATTCCTCATAATTCCCATCACCCTTGCTAACATAAATATTCCCCTCTCATTGTTTGTGTATTCATGGAGACTATCCAAAACCCAGTTTATTGAGTTTCTACCATCCCACCTTAACCATCGTCGGTCATACCTCACTAACATTGGTCTTTGAGACTGGTAATTCTGCCTATGACTGTGACCTAATACCTTTCACCAACTCACCCAAAGTCACCCAGAACCTTACCCTGACCTATTCCAACACCTTAACTACCTACCCATCTTCCAGATCTGATCATAACCTATCCTGTTAGATTATATTTGCTTATTTTACTTGAATGAGATACCTAAATCATATCAACTACAGTAGGATTTTATTTATTTATGCTATCTCTTGCATTAAGTTGTATTAAACAGTGGGTTGACAACTATCAAGGAAGTATAATATTTCTCAGATCTAGCACATGTTAGGCAGCCCATTGACATATATTATTTAACTCTCTTTTGTGGTCTTGTTTCATATTTCAGGTAGTTCCTCCTAGCCAAAAGGAACCTCCCGCAGTTAGCATTTGATCAAAAAGTCAGAACATGCGTACAACCTCCAACCGACCATCGCAACAGGTATTCCTCCTTGGCCCATCACCTTATCTATTTTGCTCAAATCCATACAAGAAAATGAAACATTTTAGCACACCCGGTGGGACCCATAAGGAGTTACTTTACATTTTATTCATTCCTAGGTGAAATTTGTGTGTTTGTTTCCCTTTTGAAAAGCTTCCACATTAATTTTCTTCTCTAGAATCTTCCCCTTCTTTCTATTGTCTAAAAGCAATCATGTTTTTGGTGCTTTAAAAAGAATATGTCTTTCTTTCATTAGCATTGCATTAGTGAAAGAACATCCCTCTTCTTGTTCATCACTTGCTACATTGAATATCACATTTCAATTTGGGTTTAAAACACTTACATGGAATTCTGATTTGTTGCATTATATCTCACATTAAAACTGAGGGAAACCTATATGCTGGAATTCATTCCCAGCTGATGGTTAGCACAACTGAATTATAGAAAGCACATTCTCTCTTCTCTCTTCTCTCTCTTTGCCAAACTACAAAAATTTGAATTTACACATCTTCTTAAACAACATCTTACCCAGAAGAGACTATCAATGATCACACAATCAGAGGATTGACAGTGGGCACCCAACTGGTTATCTCTATCCAGTCACCCATCAGAGAAAGGCCTGCCCCCGCCAAAACATAACCTGAAACCTCACCTTTAGAATTTCCTTCTTCGTAGGAAGCCTTCCCAACCAAAAAAATTGTTCTAAATTCATGAGTCATTATTTTAAATAGCATAAGCTAAACACACTAAATTCACTTGTAGGATTACATGTTTTTTCTTAGCTTTGTTCTTAACTTACGTTTTGAGTTGTGAGGTCACGTTTTTTCACTTCCTTCTTCCTTTTGCACTCATCATCATAGTTGGTGTATTCTAACTATTTTTTAGTGTGTTGGGACTCATTTTTTTTCCATATTCAGACTTCTGGGTTGGTGTCCCATTCAAATTTAATTCATAAAAAGAAAATTTTCTTCATTCTACATATTTCACAGTAACCAGCATCAGTCAGGAGACCGTTGTCGGTTTACATCTGACCATCATCAGTTTATCTGACTGGTGTCAGTTCCTTGTCATTTTGGTTAGTTTACCCAAAGAGAACTCATCTCAACTTCTTCTTTATGTAAAATCTTTGGACATCACCATATCCTTTGCATTCTAATATTGAAGACTAAATATAGCTTCCATAGTTCAATTTCCTCAGTTTTTGTCTCACTTGCTCAAATAGTTGCTTTCCCACAGTAACCGGCATCAGTAACTATGACCATCATCGATCACCCAGTAATCGGAATTGGTTGGTCTGACAGGTGTCAGTCCTTGAGTTTTGATTTTTAATCAAATCACCTACCAGTTCACCTCTCATAATTAATTCCTTTCCATCCTTTTTTTCTCTGTGTCACTTGCAAAGTATAGTTCATTTAGTATATGCTAACTCACATGGTGTTGACTCACAGTCAAGCCAATGCTCTTGTGCTTCATGCCAACCTTCATCTGCTTCCACCTAGCCTATCACCCCCTTCTATCTTATCACCCATGGATCCAACTCATCCTATTTCCATTAATACTGGTGATGAGGAGTTCACAAGACTTCTTGACCAGAATCCCGCTACCCTCTAGTAATACCTTTCTCATTCTTCTACCTAGTATTCCTCAAGTCAATTAGTATATGACATGCCCATATCTATCCCTCTTGCTCTCACCCCCACCTTTGCATCAGTTAGCACCATCTCAGTGATATACTCATCCACTTTACCACATGTGGTGTCTCAGCTAGGTCCCACAACAGCTATAAATGTAGCATCTATGTCATCTATCACACTCGTGACATCATTTGTCCCTCTAACAGCTTCTTTAAGTATATTCACATTTGTACCCGCTACCTTACATATACCTATTAACGTAACCACCTCCAGTGTCAAAAACTTACACCCCTTTCCAGAACCTTGTCCTTTCTATCCTACATTCCTTACCCCCAATCACCACTAGAGTTATTACAACTACCCCACCCACTTACACATACTTCCAACAACCCCCGACCTTGTCTATCACTTATTCTGGCTATGTGCCACCTACATATATTCCTCCTGCATAGTTCTCATACTCAACACCACCATACACTAGCATACCACCCACCTCATACATTCAACATCAACCACCTTTTTCTGTAGGGGGCACCCATTCATCACAACCTACCAATGACCTCATTAAGATGATGATGGAAAATATGCAGACCTTAGAAGCATATGTTTCTGGCTCCCATAATTCTTTAACTTATGATGAAATCTGTAACGAGCCTATCCATCCATCTATTCCCATTCATCCCTACCCTGTGCATTGGGAAATTCCTAAATTCAATTGCTTCAACAGTAAATAATACCCGCAACAACACTTGCAGTAGTTCAAACATGGGTGCTACCTAATCAGCCACGATGATGCTTTGCTCCTATGAACCTTCCCAATGTCCTTGACAGGACCAACATTGGATTGGTATAGTGGACTACCTAGACATTCCATTTATTCCTTTAATCAAGTAGCCCAAGATTTCTTAGACCATTTTTCAATCAATGTTATCAAGAAAGTCACCATGACCAATCTCTATTCAACCCAATAGTATGAAGATGAATCTATCATAGATTTTGTTTCCTGTTGGCAAAGTCTTATCAACCAATTAACATTCCAACTACCTCAAACTGAACTTATTGAGTTGTTCACTAGAGCTTGTGCTAGACACATCTCACCAACTCTGCAGGTAAAAACCTTCCGAACCTTTGACGAAGCATTCACCATGGCATGAAAGTTGGAAATTCACGCCACTGAAGAAAAGAAAATCCAATTTTGAAACAAGAACGCCCCATTCAAATCAAATGACTCTTCTTCATCTTCGAAACCTCAAAATAACTATTCAAAGGCCAAAGGATATACCAACACGGTAGTCCTCAAGGCGGGTCCATCTCATCCTTCTAATCAAGCCCAACCTT